>CM046967.1:30199456-30824456 GCA_025698475.1 Gossypium anomalum
GCATTTAATCAAGAACACACTCTCGAGCCACATATCGTATTATAGGATTACTAGTCCAGGCTAAATCCTTTATGTAACGTATGCTCAGAAAAGCTCAATTAGGATTACCAGTCCAGGCTAAGTCCTAATTGTAACATATGCTTGAGAGGGATTATATCAGGATTACCCATTCGGGCTAAATCCTTTCTATAATGAGATCAATAGGATTACTCGTCCGAGATAAATCCCGTCAGCAACAAATGCAGGACTTCATTTTATAAGGCAATCACATTTATCCATCAAAATTCAATATTCAAACGAGACTTTACCCCTTCTTCTTTTTTTCCAATATTTCTAAACATGTAATCATTTCACACATTTACAACATTCACATAAATATAAATCATATTGCATACAATTATAACATTCAAGTTAACATATTTACATGCTCGATTAGGTTACACGAACTTACCTTGACATTGGTTCGAGTATAAAATCTACTAATCCGAAACTTTTTCTTTTCCTCGATTTTACCTCGAATTTGTGTTGTCTGGATCTATATAAATAAATTTAATCATCAACTTCACACATTTCATATTTATTTGGACTCAATCTACATCGTAGGCAAAATTACCATTTTGCCCCCAACTTTTCCATAAATTCTAATTTCGTCCCTAGGCTCAGAAAATGAAATTTACTCTCTATTCCAAGCCTAACCGAAATTTCAATGTAGAATTTACAGCACATATTTTCTATAAATTTTTGAATTTTTCATCCATTTTCACAACCTTACATTTTAGCCCCTAAATCATGTTTTCATCAAAAATCACTTTGTAAAAGTTGTTTATCTATCAACAACCTTTCATTTTCTACCATAAATTTCTAATTTTCAGCATATACATCCATGACCTAATTTTCATACTTTGATAACTCTTCAAATTGATCCCAAAATAGATAGATTAAGCAATCTCGGTTTCAAAAATATCAAAATTACTAAAAACGGGACAAGAAAACTTAACCAATTAAGCCATGAAAGTTTTCTCTCCCTCCTAGGGTTTCCATGTATTTTTGGGGAAGATGATGAGAAAATAAGATGATAATTCTTTTATCATCTTTTAATTAATTAAATTAAGTCAATTTTCAATTTAGTCCTTGCCCTTTTTCTAAATTTCCATGGATGAGTCACCAAAACATCTACATACTTTTCTTTAATGGTCTAATTACCATATAAGGACCTCAAGTTTTGAATTCCATAGCTATTTAATCCTTCTAGCTACAAGAATTCAACTTTTGCATTTTTTACTATTTAGTCCTTCTAGTAATTAAGCACATAATCAATAAAATTTTCTTATCAAAATTTTCACATGACATTTCTAACATATTACGGACCATGTAATAAAATAAAAATAAATTTTATTTTCGGATTTAATTTGTGGTCCCGAAACCACTGTTCCGATTTCACTGAAATTCAGGCTGTTACAGTCCCACTTTATCAATTTAGGTATAATTGTTTCTTAAGTTCTGATTCATTCAATAATCAAGCCATTTAATCACCTAATTATTTTAATTAGCAAGTTTTGCACCTTTTTCAATTTAGTCTTTTTAATTAATTAACTATTGAAACGTTAAAATTTTTCAACGAAACTTTAATACCACCTTAATGGCACTCCGTAAATATTTTTATAAATATTTACAGTTTAGTTTATAGAAAGGAGGTCCCGATACCTCACTTTCCAAAACCATTTGACCTAGGGTCATACCAATCGAGCCTAATAAATCATTATAAAACATAAATTACCAATTAATAAACCTTTTTAAAACCATATTTGACTCGTAAATATTAAACAATAATATTTACGAACTTACCCATTGGATTTGGTGGCCTCGAAACCACTAAAAAAATCGAGCTGTTACAACTCTCCCCTTAGAAAATTTCGTCCTCAAAATTGTTACTTGAAAATAGTTTCGGATATTGTAATCTCATTGATTCTTCGGTTACCCAGGTAGCGTCTTCGGATATTCTGCAATTCTTTGACTTTATAGGCTAAAATCTCACTAGTTCCTCCAAATATGACAAATCTGACTGTAGCTCAATCTCATTATGAGAAATCACTTGTGAAGGATTAGATCTTTATCGTCTCAGCATCGATACGGGGAACACATAATGGATTTTCTTGAGTTCAGAGGGCAAAGCTATTTTATAAGCTACAGGGCCGACTCTTTCAACAATTTCATACGGTCCAATAAATCTCAGACTTAACTTTCATTTCATGACAAACCGTAACACTTTCTTCCATTGAGAGACTTGTAAGAATACCCGATCACCACCAGCAAATTCTATATCTTTTCCTTTTCAAATCCACATACAATTTTTGATGATCAGATGCAGCTTTCAAACTATCCCGAATAATACGAACTTTCGCCTCAGTTTCTCAAATCAAATCAACTCCTACTATTTTGAATTCACTCAGCTAAGACCAATACAACGGTGTTTTACATTTTCTCACGTAAAGAGCTTCAAATGGTGCTATTTTTATACTGGATTAATAACTGTAATTATTTGCAAATTCTGCTAACGGTAAATATTTTTCCCAACTACCCTCAAATTTGAGTACACAACATCTCAACATATTTTTTAGAATTTGAATCACTCATTCTGATTGGCCGTCAGTCTGAGGATGAATTGCTGTGATGAAATTAAGCTTAGTGCCTAGAGCCTCATAAAGTTTACTCTAAAATCTCGATATAAATCTTAGATCTCGGTCTGAAATAATGGATGTCAGAACTTCGTGTAATCTCACAATCTCAAATACATATAGTTCCGTTAATCTCTCAAGTGTAAAGTATGTTCTGATTGGAATAAAATGTGCCGATTTAGTCAGTCTGTCAACAATCACCGAGATCGAATCTTTCTTTCTCGGAGTTATAGGTAAGCCAGATACGAAATCCATTATGACTCATTCCCATTTCCATTCAGGAATCACAATAGGTTGTAATAGATCTGTTGGTACTTGATATTCTACTTTCACCTGCTGACAAATCAAACATTTAGCTTCAAATTCATAAATTTCCCGTTTCATACCCGACCACCAATACATCTATTTCAAATCACAATACATCTTCGTGCTACCCAGATGAATAGCGTACGTACTATTGTGAGCTTTAGAAAGAATATCATTTTTCAAATCTAAATTACTCAGAACGCAAATTCTATCGTGATAACTTAATATACCACTGTCATCAACACTGTACTCTGAACTCAAACTATTCTGAGCCATCTGTCGTTTCAACGCCAACTTTGGATCGTCATTTTACAATTCTTGAATTCAGTGTAGAAACAGAGGTTTCGTTCTCAACTCTGCTAATATACAACCATCTTCATTAAGAGCTAAATGAGCTTTCAACGCTCGAAGTGCAAACAATGATGACTTTCTACTAAGTGCATCCGCAACTACATTAGCTTTTCCCGGATAGTAATCAATAACCAAATTTGTAAACTTTTGTTAGTCAAATTTAGTAAACACGTGATCTATAAACACGTGATCTTTCAGTAATTCTAACCACCGCCTCTGTCTCAAATTCAATTTTTTTCTGAGTCATCAAATACTTTAAACTTTTGTGATCCGTAAACACGTGACACTTCTCGTCGTATAAAAAATGTCTCCAAATCTTTAAAGCGAAAACAATCATGGCTAGCTCAAGATCATATGTTGGATAATTCTTCTCACGCGACTTTAATTGTTGAGAAGTATAGGCTACTACCTTTCCTAATTGCATCAGTACACAACCCAAACCATTGACAGACGCATCACTATAAACAACATACACTACTCCAGATTCAGGCTGAGTCAAGACTGAAGCTTCCGTCAACACTTTCTTCAGCTGATCAAAATTCTGTTAGCACTTATTGGACCAACAAATTCAACATTTTTCTATAATAATCTGGTCATCGGCGAAGCAATAATCGAAAAGTTTTTTACAAAACATCGATAGTAACCTGCTAAACCCAGAAAACTTCGCACTTCTAAAATATTTTTCAGAGTTTTCCAATTTATCTCAGCAGAAGCTTTACACAGATCAAATCAAATCCCATCAGCAGAAGCTTTACACGATCAACTTCGCACTTCTAAATTTTGCGTACAACTGCTTTTCTGTCAATGTTTGTAGTATGATCCTCAAATGTTATGCTCAGATTCTATCTTGGAATAGATTAATATATCGTCAATAAACAGAACAATGAATCTATCCAAATGAGGTTGAAAATTCTGATTTATTAAATCCATAAAAACAGTAGAGGCATTATTTAATCCAAATGGCATTACTAGAAACTCGTAATGACTATAACGAGTTCTGAAAGTAGTCCTTGACACAGCACAGTTTTTAACCTTTAATTGATAATACCCGAATATGATATCTATCTTCGAGAACATTGTGGCACCTTTCAATTAATCAAACAAATTATCGATACGTGGCAATAGGTATTTATTTTTTATTGTGACTCTATTCAACTGGCTGTAGTCTATACATAATCTCAAAGAGCCGTCTTTCTTTTTCACAAACAAAATAGGTGCACCCTAGAGAGACATGCTCGATCGAATAAATCCTCGATCTAATAATTCTTGCAACTATTCTTTTAATTCTTTTAGTTCAGCTAGTGTTATACAGTACGGTGATATTGATATCGGTGTAGTTTTAGGAATCAAATCAATCACAAACTTAACTTCACAATCAGGAGGTAAACCTGGCAACTCTTTAGGAAATACATCAACGAACTCACTAACAACTGGTAACTAATCTAGCTTCAATTCTGAATCTCGGGTATCAATGATATATGCTAGAAATGTTTCGTTGCCTTTTTGTATCAGTCTCTGAGTAGAAAAAGCCGAAATAATTCTAACATCTTTCAGATTTTCAAACTCAACTAAAATCATCTCTCCTGTCTAACATTTCAAATCGATCTGTTTCTGTCTACAGTTTACCATGGCATCATGCAAAGATAACCAATCCATACCCAAAATAACATGAAATTCTTGAAAATGTAACAACATCAAATCTGCAGGAAATTTAAAGCCCCTAATTTTCAGTGGACAATTATGACAAACTAAATTAACTATCACACTCTGATCTAATGGACTAGTTACTTGACTATCATAATCAGTAGATTCAACAGGTAACTTCTTTTCCATTATTAATACAGTGCAAACATCAAAACGAGTTAACCTAGGGTGATTCAATACATATACAATAACATCAAAGAGATAGAATATACCAGAAATCACATCTGAAGCAGTAACTTTCTCTCTAGCTCAAATGACATACGTGCAAGCAGGTACTTTAGCCTCTGACCGAACAATAGTGTCTTTGATTCCCAAACGAATAGTCTCGATAGCACTATTCTGACCCAAACGTCTACTTTTCTGAAAGGTAGACATTTGCTTTTCTTTTTTATCTTTATCCTCTTTCAGCAATTTAGGACAATTACGAATAAAATGATCAGTTGATCCACATCTATAACAGGTTCCCGTTTTACTTCTACACTTGCCAAGGTGATATTTTCTGCAATATCTATATTTAGGCTTCGGAGTATTTTGTACACTACCCACACTATCAGCTAGTTTAGTAGATACTCTAAAATCATGTTGAATCGTCTTGTTTTTATTCTAATATTCAAACATTAAGGTAGATCGGATAAAATCATCTTTAGTCTTTTTCGCCAGTGATGCCGAAAATGACTTGGAAGAACCTCATCTTCTGAAATTCTTGAATTCGTCTATCCCGTTATATCTTACAGTTGTACACTTCTTCCATTTTCTATGCACGATCGAACAAGACAACAAATTTTCGTATTTCATTACCTCCAATCATCATTCGAATTTTATCATTCAAACAATCTTCAAACAAGAAACTCTCTCTTTTACTTGTCTAAATACATTTTTTCGACATATTTCTTTTTCAATTCGGTCTGGAAAATTTTTTAAAAAATTTTCTCCTTCAATACCACAGCTACTATCGTCGACCACCAACTATGCGCTTCATCTTTTAATAACAATATAGCATATCTAAGAAAGTCATCAGGAGAGTAAGCCATTTCTTCGAAAACCCGTAATATATTTTAAAGCCAGTACTCAGCTTTAACCGGATCATCCTCTAATCTACCCTGAAATTCTTCAGCACCACACTTTCTAAGTTTCTCAACCAGAGTATGTCTATTAGGTTCAATCACTGGAGGAGGTGGAGGTACAACCAGAGGTACAACAGGTGGTGCAATAGTATAACACCCCTAACCCTTATCCGTCTTCGGAATAGAGTTACAGAGCCTTATAGAGCTTTTTAGTTCAATTACGAATATTACGTATCATTTGACAAATATATTGTAAATAAATCATATAGTCCCTTATATGAGCCCTCAAGGCCTAAAATATGTGTTAGAAACAAATCGAGACTAAACTGGGTACTCAGGCAATTTTTCTGAAAACTTCAAAAATTTTCAAAGAAATAGGGGACACACGCCAATGTCTTAGGCTGTGTGGGTATTCGAAATAGAGGCCCACGGTAGTGTTCTTGCCTGTGTCTATATTTAGGTATATACTAACTTGAGTCACACGGCCAAGTCCCACGCCCATGTGCTAAGCCGTGTGAGCATACTGACTTGCAATATTAAGGTGCAGGGGTTACATAACCAGGTCACACGCCCGTGTACTAGGTCGTGTGTCACACATGGTTGAGACAGACGCCCATGTCTCTACCCGTGTAAAAATACCTAAGCATTCTGTTTTGAAATTTTTAAAGTTGCAGGGGACACACGGCCAAACCACACGCCCATGTGTTAGCCGTGTGTCTCACACGGTCTAGTCACACGCCTGTGTGTCTGGCCGTGTGGACTCAAAATGAACCTTAAATATCAAGTTTACCATTCCCTGCAATCTTGGACACCAAGCAACTCAAAAACCAATCGTTCAACCAATTCAGAATACAATCAAATACATTTAAAACTTGTCAAATTACTCAACATAGATGTCTATCTAATGTTTCTCCATAAATTCCATATTTATATTATCAAAACATAGCATCAAAACTTCAATTTAATCCAAATTATAAGCGTACTAATTTTAATCAAATTTTACCCTATTCACAAACATTTATACTCTAGTATAAAACATGTCATATTATAGTTTTAGCATAACACATACTCATAAGTATAAAACCAACCAACATCAACTTATAAATCTTATTTACAATCAATCCTTATAATACTTAACGTTTAGACACCCTAGGTACATGCCGACCCAAAAAAAAATATACTTCACCACGTTTTGAGTTCTAGACCATTGATGGATGTTGAATCGACAGTCAATGTAATAGCCCGATTTAGGGCCAGAACGGAACAGTGGTTTCGAAACCACGAATTTGAGATTTTTTTAAAATAATAATAATAATAAATTATTATGATTAAGTTTTAGCGTTTATATTATGATTTCCTAATTGTGTGAAAATTTCGTTGCGAAATTTTATCGATTGGATGTTTAATTTGACGTTTAGGACTAAATTGAAATAGGTGAAAAATGTGTGTGTCTAATTCATAAAGTACTAGATTGAAAAAGGGGTTTTAAGTAGAGGTCCTTAAATGGCAATTAGACCATTATCTTTTATATGGACAAAAATTAGGACATGGATAGAATTTTTAGAAAGTTTAGTAGTAAGGGCATTTTGGTCATTTGAATATAAAATGAAATAAAATGGGAAAAATAACACAAAAATGTGTTCATCTTCATCAAGCTTGCCCGAAACTTGCATGTTCTCCATAGCCAGGGTTTTTCCCAAGCTTTCAAGCTCAATAGTAAGTGCATTCAAGCCCCGTTTTTAATGTTCTTTACATTTTTGAAATCCTCGTAACTCGATCTACCTATTTCTACCATTATTTCGAGTTAGGGTTTATGTTTAAAAATTTACCCATGAATGATATGTATGTAATTTGATGTTTGATGGTAGAATATGAATGTTTGAAGTTAGGAGAACGATCTTTTCTAAGTGATTTTTAGCGAAAACGAGCAAAATGGCATAATCGGTAAAAATACCTATTGTTCATAACTATGTGTTAGAGTGAGAATTTAATTTTGCCATAGAAGATAAAAATGATCAGCATGTCATTAAACATAAGAATAAGGGGTGAAATTAAATTTCCGAGCCTAGGGGCAAAATCATAATTTTGTAAAAGTTAGGGGGCAAAAATGTAATTGTTCCATAATATGATTTTTGGATTGAAATAAATATTATGAGTGTTAAATAAGCTAAATGTGTTGTTATAGAGCAAGAAAGGCGTGGAATCGATCTCGAACAGGGGAAGGAAAAGGTTTTGGACTAAATTCCAAAATTTCCATATTTTTCACTGAGGTAAGCTTGTATGTAAATAATACATTTACTTCATTTACTTTTTTATATTTCAGCCTATTATATATATATTAGCTGATGTTGAAGCATAAATCGACTATTGGAAGAATGTGAATAAGTAATAAAGAGAGAAATCCCAACTGAACATTCGGAAAGATTGAATAAAATAGATGGAGCGTAGCTAGGTCATATGTATGATGCTAAGTGCACATCATGTGTACAAGAAAGCTACGAGACACTATGTAGTGGCTAGGTCACATGTGTGATACGGGATGTATCCCATGTGGACAAGAGAGCTACGGGAGAGATAAATGTAGCTAGGTCGCATGTGTGGTTCCAAGTGAAGGACACCATGCAGACAAGAGAGCTACGAGATAAATTGGCTAGGTCACATGGGTGGTACTAAGTGTTCACCATGTGTACAAGAGACCCGAATTATATGAAATATGATGGTGGAGCTGTGTGCTGAAACCATCAAGTATCTGAAATTGATCCGAATTGTTCAACGGGATGGCTTTATGGTGACATTGTAATCATGTACCTATACTTGTGATGTATGAAATGTGGTGAAAATGAATTGTGATATGCATGTTAAAATGAGATTAATATAAAGAAAGTGTGAAAGAGTGAATTAGCAATAATACTACTTTGGACAGACGCAGTGTCGTGAATTTGAAAAATCACCAAAAATAATGGGAATTTAATTAGAGGATGAATGAGATATGAATTTAAATGCCAATGAGTCTATTTTCATGTAAAAGAAATAGAGCAAGTAAAGGAATCTTATATTTTGAGAAATTTATATTTTCGTGAGACCTATTCAGAATGACTGCATGATCCTCTATTTAGAGTTTAAAATTTTACCATAAATTGTAAAGAAACAATTAGGAGTTTTATCTTAATGTATGAAATCCTTATTGAGTCTATTTTTATAAGAAACAAACGGAATAGTCATTGAAACTCTGAATAGAGAGATATATGAATCGTAATATATAGGGGTCAGAGTGGCCAAACCCTAAAATAGGGGAGACTTTAACTAATAAAATGTACTAATTGGATTGACAAAAAATTCTAGAAAAACATTAGCAAGTAGATATATGAGTCTAGTTTTAAGGAAAATTTACAGAATTGGATTTTGAGTTTCGTAGCTCGAGTTATGATTTATTTAGTGAACATGACGTAGGAGGGACAGCTTGATCAAATTGGAGTAAATAGTGAAATTAAAAATAAATATGATTGAGTTACTTTGTAAACATATTAGATTCCTTATTTATTATTTATATACTTACTTACTAAGCAATAAGCTTACTTTCTTTTCTCTCTTTTTTGTTTTATAGCGTCATTCAGCTAGCACGGGAGTTAGAGATCGTTGAAGATCTGTCCGCACTATCAATACTTTTGCTATTTGAACTAAACATTTTGAATTATGGCATGTATAGTAGGCTTAGTTATTTTTGTTACGTGTCATAATTTCCTAGGCTTAAAATATAAGCTACAGTATGTGATCGACTATTTTGTACAAAGCCATTGAAGTTGGCTAATATTGTTAAAGACATATGTTATAATGTTTCATGATCCAATTGGATGCCATATTTTTCTCTCGGTTTTATTTAATGGTATATGTTATGTTATAGTAATATATCGTATACTGTTTCGGTGTGAAATGCGTGTAAGGGGTGTTACATTTAGTGGTATTAGAGCTATGGTTTAGTCGGTTCTCAGACCAATAAAGTGTGTGTAAAAGTCTAGCTATACATGCCATAAAAGTACTGTGATAGTGTGGTGACTCATGATTATTCTAAACTGTGTTTTGTTTTAATATAGTAATGGATCTGACGCTAAATCATGGTGATGATGCTTCTAATGTCTGCGCCGCTCCGCACAAGGGACTGCACCTGTAGAAAGTAGACCTGAGACATTAAGATAGGGAGATGAGGCTCGGGATGCCTTTCTCCAAATGATGAACAATTGGTATACTGAGTTTATTCGAGCAAACCCAAATGCTCAATCTCCTCCACCCCCTCCCATACCTCAGACGGTTCCTGTAGCTGCTCAGGGCATAGATTTGGTAAGAATGAATAAGCCTCCGGTTCACAAGATTCAAAAATAAGGGGCCGAAGAGTTTAGAGCAAAGACCGATGATGATCCCGAGAAAGCGGAGTTTTGGCTTAAAAATTCTACCCGTGTATTTGATGAGCTCTCATGTACACCTGAGGAGTGCTTAAAGTGTGCTGTATCACTTTTGAGAGATTCAGCCTACCACTGGTGGAAGACTTTGGTAGCAGTGGTGCCAAAAGAAAGAGTTACTTGGGATTTCTTCTAGGAAGAATTCAGAAAGAAATACATAAGTCAGCGATTTATTGATCAAAAACGGAAGGAGTTCCCTGAATTGAAACAGGGCAAGATGTCTGTGGTAGAGTATGAACGTGAATTTGTAAGACTCAACAAGTATGCCCAAGAATGTGTGTCCACCGAGGCTATTATGTGCAAAAGATTTGAGGATGGGCTTAATGAGGACATTAAAGTGCTTGTGGGAATTCTGGAGCTGAAAGAATTTATCGTATTGGTTGACCGAGCTCTTAAAGCTGAAGAATTGAATAAAGAAAGAAGAAAAGCTGCTATTGAGGCCCGAGACTACAGTATTTGATCAACTATTTTGTACAAAGCCATTGAAGTTGGCTAATATTGTTAAAGACATATGTTATAATGTTTCATGATCCAATTGGATGCCATATTTTTGTCTCGGTTTTATTTAATGGTATGTGTTATGTTCTGGTAATATCTCGTACACTGTTTCGGTGTGGAATGCATGTAAGGGGTGTTACAGTCAACTTAAGTACCAAACCTGCGCACAGAAAACAAACTGTACGCTGAGTATAAACTCAATGATATTTCTATAATCTGAATATTTAAAGTAAAATAGTATAACATACATGTTTAATTATACAATATCAATAACCATTCAAATAATCAATTCAAAACAAATCATTCATAACTTATTCATTATTCATCACTTGATATCTCAAATAACTTTTCACAATTCATATTTCTCATTTCCAATTCACATTCAATGCTTTTCAATACTATTCACAATATCATTTCATTTAATTACCTCTATTAACACGACTCGAACTTGGACTGATACAATGATCCAACCAAAACACACCAGTCTAACACCTAGTGCCTCATCGGATAATTCGAAGTAATAATTTGACACTCAGTGTCTCATCGACTCAACCGAAGTAAATTGGTACCCAGTCCCTCATCGAATTAATCTAAAGTAATAGATTGACACCCAATGTCTCATCGACTCGAGGTTGAAATAATCCTTGAACTCTTCCAATCCTATGGCATGTCATTTATATCTAACTCAGCCCGAAATAGTTAATAGGGTTTCAATTCACTTTTCAAATGCCACAATTATCCAATATTCAAATATCACATTAATCACAAATTCACATACATTCAATTCAATATTAAAATGCTAATTACTCACCTCATTCACTTACCATAAACATTAAATCAAAAACACAATAATTAATATTTAAATTTGGATTATAGAAATACAAACCAGAACTTTCGAGCTATTCCTCGTCGACTTTATATTTTCCTTTCCTAGTCAAGGTTTCCGACACAATGTTGTCTATTGAATTGAAACAATTAAAATTCATCAATACAATAAAATTCAATTTCACATTGAATATTTCAATTTTTATTCAATATTTACCTAAATTTCAATTTAATCCCTAAACTTAGACTAATATTATTTCTTCACAATTAATTCTATATTTTCATTGGTAACAACTACAATAAACTATGAATAAGCATTGCTGAGTATAGAAATATGTATTAAGTATTTGAAAGAATTATTTTGTTTTAGACTTGTTATCTTCACATGTACATTATAGAGATTAGTATTTATAGAACAATATAATAATTGCTATGGCTAACAACCTAACTGATTGAGTAACAAACTAACAATAGAAGACTAGCTAACTCAATTAACAGAGTATACTATATTCTTAACATTCACCCATCTTCCCAATAGGCAAGACCCGAAGAAAATTCTGAAATCTAGTAAAAAATGAGACAGAAAGCGGCTTGGTTAGAATGTCGGCGACTTGATCACATGCAGGAACTTCTCCAACACTAAAAGAGTCATCAGCGACCTTTTCTCAAACAAAAAATAGATCCAGCTCGACATGTCTAAACTTGGAATGTAAGACAGGATTAGCAGCTATGGCAACTGCACTAGATTTGTCACACCAAACAGTCGGTTGATCAACACTTTGAAGTCACAATTCTTTGAGCAACGAAACAAGCCAAGTAACATCACTAGTAGCTGCAGCAAGACTTCCACATACAATCTCAGCCGTAGATCACGAAACCACTGGCTATTTTTTGGAACACCAGGAGACAGGCGTGTGACCAAAATACACACAGTAGCCTGTTGTAGACCGACGATAATCAAAATCTAGCCCCCAGTAAGCATCCGCATATCTAACTAAAGAAAACCGATCGGATGGACGAAAAATAATTCCATAATCAAGTGTACCACTTAAATACCACAGAATTCTCTTTGAGGCGATCAGATGAACAGAAGTGGGTGCATGCATGAACTGACATATACGGTTCATCGCATAAGCAATATTCAGTCAAGTCAAGATTATATATTGTAAAACACCGGTAAGACTTCTGTACGCAGTAGGATCAGTGAGTTGATCTCTGTCATCCTTGGAGAGAGTAGAAGAGCTAACCATTGGAGTATGAACACTCTTAGCACAAGATATAGAACTCTGTTCAAGTAATTCACGGATGTACTTTTTCTGACAAAGATGAACACACCCTGTGGAGGAGCAAGTAACCTTAATCTCGAGGACATAATAGAGACCACTCATATCCTTAAGTGAGAACTCGTCATTTAACTACTGAACAAAACTATTGATACAGTTAGTTACACTCCTGATAATAATAATGTCATCTACATAGATAAGCACATAGAGAACGGAGGTAGTCGTAATTTGAACAAACAAAGATGCATCAGATTTAGACATAACAAAACTAATTGAAGCAAGAAAATTTTTCAATTTATCAAACCAAGCACGCAGAGCCTTGCGAAGACCATATTAAGCTTCCTTCAGATAACAGACTAAAGGTTTGCCATCAAACCCATATTGAACATAGAACAGGGATTGTTGCATGAACACCTCATCAGCAAGATCGCCATTTAAAAAGGCATTGTTCACATCAACTTAACAGAGCTGCCACCCTTGGAAACTGCAACAGATAGGATGACCCGAATAGTAGCAGATTTTATAACTAGACTAAAAGTTTCCTTAAAGTCATACCTAGGTACTTGAGAACACCCTTTTGTGACTAACCAAGCCTTGTAACGAGCGATAGTGCCATCAGGATTTTTCTTGACTTTGAAAAGCCGTTTACACCCGATTGTTTTGCGATTGGGTGGTAATGGAACAAGATCCCAGGTAGAATTACTAATGAGAGCATCAAATTCTGCCTGAGCTGCAACACACCATTCTATGGTAAGAAAAGCCTCATCAATAGTGTTAGGCTCAATAACATCAATAGTCAAAGCCTTCGGCTTAAAAAATGTCAGCCTTAGACCGAGTAATCATCAAATGAGTATTCGTCAGAGACAAAGAAAATTCCTGAACCAAAGGAGAGGACTGAATAGTAGGAGTAGGCACGACAGAGCCAGGAGCAGCATCATCATCAGGTAAAGAGAGGGAACTAGGAGATTCACGATCAGAACGCACCTCAGCCTGAGGAACTATCGAAACAGCAGTTGTGAGGCAGCAGACGAGGGGGGAAGATGAAGGCAGAATGGATGAAAGCTCTATAGGCCGAGAAGAGATAATCTTAACAAGAGGAACAAATGTTGTCATAGAACCAGATAAAGACACGGAACCCTGAGTGGCAGACGGAGGAGACAAAAATCTTGTTCATCGAACACAACATGTTGATAAATAATAATCTTACCATCCGGCAAGAGACATTGATAGCCTTTGTGTTGAGAACTATATCCCAAGAACGTACATGGTTGCGATCGAAAATCCAGCTTGTGAAGCTGAAACGGGCATAAATAAGGAAAACAACAACACCAAAATATGCATAGATGATCATATGTGGGATCTTCATGAAGATCTTTATACGGAGACTGCCCATTCAGAACCGAAGTAGGAAGACTATTAATCAAATTAACAACACAACAAAATGCATAGGCCCAAAATTCTACAGAAAGATTTGCTTGCGCCAAGAGTGTGATGCCCATGTCAACAATATCCCGATGCTTGCGTTCAGCCACTCCATTCTGTTCGGAGGTATGTGGACATGACAAGCGATGAAGTATTCCTTGAGATGCTAGACCAGACGTAAAGGCCCGTTACTCGCCATCCAGTCACTCTGAACTTATTTGATAGATTTCCCAAACTGTGTTTTAACTAATTTTTGAAGCTAAATGAAGAAATCCACTGCTTGAAACTTTTATCGAATAAGATAAATCCAAGTAAAACGTGTACACATGTCAATAAAAGACACATAATACCAATTATTACCACAAGCAACTAAGGCAGGTCCCCAGAGATCAAAGACAACCAAGCCTAAAGGATTATTCTATTTAGTAGTCAAATCGGGAAAGGGCAATTTATGGAACTTCCCTTTTTGACATACAGAACAAACATTATTTAGACAGTTTTCACTCGAAGAAATATTACATTTATTCAAAACAGATTTAACAACAAAAGCAGAAGGATGACCAAGGCGTCTGTGCCACAAAGAAAATATAGTAGAGTCAGTAGACTGATTTTGATGTCCAACGTAAGCAACAGAAGGGCGACAACAATCCGAACAAACGAACTTGGCACTAAAAAGTGATACAACCTAGCACGAATATGGCCGTTCAGCAAGATTTCCCGAGTCATGCTGTCCTTAATAATACAATAGGTTGAGTAAAATTCAAAAAACACACCATTGTCAGTGGTAAACTGAGATGCAAACAAAAAAATTTTCCTTATAGTTGGTAAGCACAACACTTTAGATAACCGAAGCAATTTAGAATGCGTAGGTAAAATTGAATTACCAATAGACGAGATCATAGTGGGAGTCTCGTCACCTATTAAGAGAGATGATTTACCTGAATAAGGAGTAGAGTCACGCAACACAGAGGCATCGCGACATACATGATGTGTAGCACCGGAGTCGAGATACTAGGATGTTGTACCGACTGGCATAGGGATATAAGAGTCAGTGCCATCACAGTCGGAGCCATATTGAGTGCAATTAATATGAGACCCAGTGGAGTCAGAAATATCAGAAGCATACACATCGGGTATACAAAGACCATCAGCTTGAAAAAAAAAGTTAGAGACCCTATTCTGACGAAATAAAGACGCATAGGGGCAGAAGTTACCTCCCACATTTGGCTCAACCAAAGAAGCACCACGGAGGGGACCAGGACCTTCGGCCGGAGCTGGAGGAGGCGTTTGAACTCCTTACGACGAGCCATCGTACTCCGGATTGTAGCGATAGTAGCATCTTTAGGCGAGGTGCCCGAGCCGTCCACATATCTGACATTGGACGCGCGGTCTGAAACCTCTCCCACGGCCTCCAGACGGTGGTCGACCACTAGTAACAGAGCCCACCATGGTTGGCAACGGATCGGTCTCCAAAAGATTTGTATGAAGAGGGACCTCCTATTTCACATGCGCTTGACAGTTTTCATATTCTAGGAGAACATCGACGAGGCGTTGAAACAGCAGAGGCTCCATCAAGAACGAAGCGAGTGTGATAACGACATCAAACCCAGGAGGGGACCAGGATCTTCGGCCAGAGGAGGCGTCCGAACTCCTTGCAATGAGCCATCGTACTTCGGATTGTAACGATAATAGGAGAGGTGCCCGAACCGTCCACATATCTGACATTGGACGCGCGGTCTGAAACCTCTCCTACGGCCTCCAGACAGTGGTCGACCACTATGAACAGAGCCCACCATGGCTGGCGACGGATTGCTCTCCAAAAGATTTGCATGAAGAGGGACCTCTTATATCACACGTGCTTGACGGTTTTCATATTCGAGGAGAACATCAACGATGCGTTGAAACAGCAAAGGCTCCGTCAAGAATGAAGCGAGTGTGATAACGACATCAAACCCAGGAGGTAAGCCTACAAGCGGGATCTTGACTTTCTCTGCCTCAGAGATCTAAATTCCAGAAGTCGCTATCAAGGCACTAGTGTTTTGGATCTTAGCCACGTATTTCTTGACTGAGAAACTACCTTTCTTGAGAGTAAGCAAGTCGTAACGAAGACGAGAGAGCTTTGCACCAGTGAGCGGAGCAAAAAGTCGTGTGGCGGTGTTCCACACATCACAAACGGATCTTGCTTCTATAAAGAAGGTAAAATAGATGGGTTAATCGTGGAAAGTAACCAAGAATCTAATAACTTGTCCTACTGAATAAATGTTGACGCATCTAGATTTGGAATGAGTGATCCCTTTAGAGACTGCACAAATCACGGTGGAATCGACAAAGTGTCATCTAGGAATTCAGTCAGCTCATAGCCCTCGGCAATCAACCGAATGTGCTACTGCCATTGAACAAACGTGCCTTCATCCAACTTAATAGTCTCATGACGAGGAAACGACTGAACAAGTCTAGCACCAGTAAACACAGGACATTCAGGATCAACGACGGCTGAATCGACAGAGGCAGTGGTGGTCATTTGAAATAGGTCCCCAAAACCTTTTAGGCAACTGATACCATGTTAACAACTATGGTAAACTATGAATAAACACTACTGAGTATAAAAATATGTATTGAGTATTTGAAAGAATTCTTTTGTATTAGACTTGTTATCTTCACATGTACATTATACAGATTAGTATTTATTGAACGATATAGTAACTACTATGGATAACAACCTAACTGATTGAGTAACAAACTAACAGCAGAAGACTAACAGCTAGGCTAGCTAACTCAATTAACAGAGTATACTATATTCTTAACATTCATTCAATTTCTACTTTAAACTAAATTAAACTCTCTAGTTTCATTTAAATCCCTAAATTTCAAAACTTTTACAATTTAGTCCCTAATACTCAAAATTTACAATTTATTCGACAATTCAATCCTTTTTCAATTCTAACTTAAAAATCTATCAATTTAGTCCCTTATACTCTAATTATTCAACAAAGACAACATTTCAAAACTCAACATTTTCAAAATTTTTGACACAGGTTAAGCAATATTTAGTACTAGGATTTCAAAAACATAAAAATTACAAGAGAAATGGACTAAATTGACTTACCAATATTTAATACTAGATGAAGTTGAAATAAATGATTCGTTTCCTGAAGAACAATTTTTCGCTATATCTGATTCTGAGGTACCTTGGTTTGCAGACATCGTGAATTTTTTAGACACTAACATTATCCCAAAAGGGTTAACACACCAGCAAAAGAAGTGATTCTTTAGTGACGTAAAAAACTACTTTTGGGACGACCCTTTTCTTTTTCGCATATGTACAGATCAAGTCATTAAAAGATGCGCTACAAGGTCAGAAACATCAAAGGTACTGGAACATTGCCACTCAGGATCGACTGGAGGACACTATAGTGGAACTAAGACCGCGCATAAAATACTTGAATCAGGTTTTTATTGGCCCTCGTTATTCAAAGATGCTAACAGGTATGTGGCTTCTTGCGACAAATGCAAACGGATAGGTAATCTCTCCAAACGTGATGAAATGCCTCAAAACTATACGCTTTCATGTGAAATATTCGATGTTTGGGGTATCGACTTCATGGGTCCGTTTCCTAGTTCGTTTGGGAATAACTACATCTTAGTAGCAGTTGATTATATGTCCAAATGGGTAGAAGCACAAGCTTTACCTACTAATGATGCTAGAGTGGTAGTAAGTTTCCTTAAGAAACTCTTCTTGAGATTCGGAACATCTAGAGCAATTATCAGTGACAGAGGCACTCATTTTTGTAACACCCAATTTGAGAAAACCCTTAAGAAATATGGAGTTCATCACAGAACAGCCACCCCATACCATCATTAAACTAGTGGACAAGTCGAAGTGGCAAACCGAGAAATCAAATGGATTCTTGAAAAGACAGTAGAATCAAACAGGAAAGATTGGGCGATGAAATTAGATGATGCTTTATGGGCTTATAGAATTGCTTTTAAGACTCTGATAGGAACATCACTTTACAGACTTGTTTATGGAAAAAGTTGTCATCTACCATTCGAACTAGAGCATAAAGTTTTTGGGCTATTAAATTTCTAAACCTTGATCCCAAACTTGTAGGTAAAAATAGGTTGATGTAGTTGAACGAGTTAGATGAATGGCGAGCCAATGCATATAAAAATTCACGCCTACACAAGGAAGCAACAAAGCGACGCCATGACGCTCATTTGAAGCAACGAAAATAATTCGAAGTCAGGGATTATGTCTTGCTCTATAATTCGAGATTAAATTATTTCCTGGGAAACCTAAATCACGATGGTCAGGACCTTTCGCAGTTCAATCTGTTTTTCCATATGGCACAATAGAGGTAAGTCACCATCACAAGGAACTTTCAAGGTAAATGGTCATCGTCTCAAACTTTATAACGGCGAGAATTTTAGGGACGATGGAGAGGAGTTACGACTCTACGAACCTTCCTGAATACACCAACAAAGGAAAGTCGAGCTGAGACTATAAACAAGCACTTCTCGGGAGGCAACTCGAGTACTAACAGTTTTTATTTATTTAAATTTTATTTAAATTTCAAAATTTTTAATATTTAGACCACTAACTGAATCTTTGAACACAGGTCCACAAAAATCACACGGCCATCCACACGGGCGTGCTTTAGGCTGTGCTCGTGACACAAGAATAGACACGACCGTGAGATACGATCGTGCGAAAACAGAGTAAAAGCTTTCCCAAAACACGGGATGCGATAAAGTTCCACGGTCGTGTGAGCAAGCCGTGGGCAAACCTGCCAAATTGACACGGGTGAGTGACACACCCATGCCTAGCGCCCGTGGTTGACACTGCCAAAATAACACGGGCATGCGCATAGGTACATGGGCATGGGAGAAGCGAACCGCATCGCATACTGTCGTGCGATACGATCGTGCAGCCGCACGGCCAAGACACACAGGCGTATCTTAAGATTGTGTGCCAAACTCCCAATTCACGACAAACACAGGCTGAACACGAACCACACGGACGTGTGAGATGGTCGTGCCACTTACAAAATTAGATTATTTCCCTTATTTTTACTTTTATTTTTAGTTATTTTTAAATGATTCACGTCTTCTTTAAACGCGACTTATCTTTAATTATTATCAGATTATTTCTTCCGCAGAATCATGCCTTACTTCCAGCTCTATTGTCAATCTTCGCTTTCGCCAAACTAGGGAGTTTACTCATTCAATACTCAGGAAGTTTCACTTCTCTCCCTATCTTATGATTTTATATTTTTCTATATATCTATCTTTGTACATTGAGGGCAATGTACATCTTAAGTATGGGGGTACTCATTTCTTTATCAGAAAAATCCCTGAATGTTGTCTTGTTCTCTTGTAAATCTCTCATATCATGTTTAGGGTGAATTTTGATTGACTTATTATTTTTATTTATATATCTTAAAGTAAAACATAGGCATTCATTCATTAATTATTTAACTTTAAGAAATTAGAAAATTAAGACTGATAAGTTGATTTTTAAGAATTTAAAATCTTAGGTTGTTTCCCCAAGTTTAGGTATTATCTTGAATTGAATTCCACAAGTTTAAACATCAAAAAGCCATAATTTTTGTGAGATTATTGAACCTTTAAGAGCATCTATTATTTCTTTCATGCTCACTTTTATTATTACTTTGAGTGTGTCAATATCGAATTGTCATTCTAGAACTTGCTTGATTATGCATGTCAAGACCACACCATTTGATTTGATATGTCAAGATGATAGAAGCACTTACGATTAACCCACTCATGCCATGAAAAGCCTACCTCTATGATTAACCCTTAGTAAACCCCATTGAGCCTAACAAGCCATTTCTTGTATTACCCTTAATATTAACCCTTAACCCATTATTATTGAAATCCCCTAAATTTGATCTATATTTTTGTCGAGATTTGATTTGAATAAATTGCTTAGTTATATCTTGTTCTTAATAGTTAGTTTATTTTATTTGACTTGTTCTTAAAAAAAACACATGTATACATATTAGTAGTGATCTTTTGTCTGTGAGCTTCAGTATTCAAATTCCATAATCAGAGAAGAAGCTCTGTTGTACGCAAGTGATGATTAAATATTTTTCTAGTTAAGTAATTTTTCAACTCAATCTCGATTCTAACCTTTTCTTTCAGCTTGTGACTACACCCCCTAACCAAGCCTCGTTACAACCCTCTAAAGACCTTTTAATTGATGTATCATCTCAAATTAGAGTGGTGGAGATTTGATTTTCATGAAAGCCTATGGTAATAACTTTTAATATTAACTGACGAGTGCTGATTTCATTGTCCTTAAATACTTCGAGTGATTTGAGTGAACCTTTAAGTGAGGATGATAAACTCTGTGAGATTTCAAAACGATGGTAACTACTTAGATGAGGGAAGATGCCCAAGTTTTTCGTGATTAAATACTCAACTTGGAATGTTTGAAGCTTTAATGTTCTTTTAGTTGAATTCTTAATGTATGATTACTTATGGATTAAGTTTGAGATATTATTGATAGGAATTATAAGTTGAGAAAATGAATTCTTAATTGTTAATTGAGGATTTTGCTTGAGGATAAGAAAACGCTTAAGTGGGGGTATTTGATAAACCATAATTTATACATATTTTTATCCCTCACTTAACACGTTTATGAATGATTTCTCCTTAGATTTGGTGAATTTGATGCTCCTAATCCTTTAATTTCATGTTTTATACTTAAGTGAGCATAGGAGGACGAAAAGAACGAGAAACAAGCCAAAAACGGAGAAAACGGGCTGACAAGGGAAAACAACACAGCCTGGACTTCCTCACACAGGCAGAACAGACGCCTGTTCCAATCTAACAGGCTCGACCATGGCCTAAATCAACCTCAGCACGGGCGTGTTGATCTAACAGGCTCGACCACAACCTGAAGAAATCGTACACGGGCGTGTCACAAGAGCGTGTCCCTACCGAGCCCTAGCTAAGTTTCATTCGAAAAAGGGAAAGTTTAAGGGCTTTTAGGAATTCTAAAAGCCAATTTAAACACCGTAAAAGAAGACTAAAAGGAGATGGAGAAGAGGGAGTAAGGAATTACTCTAAGGAAGCCGATTGATCCATCTCAAAAGCCGGATTCATCATCAATACTGAAGATCTATCCTCAATTTCCCTTCAGGAGTTTTGGGTTTTCTTTATGTTTTGTATTCTTTATTATTCTGAGATGTTTTCTTATTTAGTTATGAACTAAAACCCCTAAATACCTAAAGGGGATGAAACCTAAGACGAATCTTGTTATTATTTTCTAAATCGTATGATAAATATTTGACTTGTTCTTAATTATGTGTTCTTAATTCTTGTTTTGGTATTTCAGGATATCGATTCAAGTTAATGCTCTTAGTTAGAGGATGAATAATCCCTGGCTAAGAGTGATTTTGTCGTAATTAAGCGGAGTTGATTGCGCGCCTAGAGATAGGGTGACAAGATTTTGCCAGATTAGGGTGAAACCTAATAAAAGGATCTATGGATCAAGTTAATGCAACCTTAGGGTGTTAATTAGAGAAAAGTCTCAATTATTCAACCTAGGGGTTAGACGTTATTAGTCTTGAATAGGGATAATAACATAACTTAGGGATCTCTACGGAACAAGTTAAATAAATAAATCGTCCGGTTCGGAGCCAGAATAACAAGTAAAGACTAGGTGGATTTTTACTTAGGTATTATCCTAAATCAATCGTTTTTCCCAAAAGTAATTTCCCAATTCTATTTTCTACAATTTCTTAGTTTAGATAATTAGTTAGTTAAAACAAACCCCTTTATTCTTAAGCTAGATAATAAAAAAACGATCATTACTAGTACTTTTAGTCCTTTGGGTTTGACAATTCGGTCTTGCTAAAGCTATACTACTGTTCGATAGGTACACTTGCCTACATCGTGATAATAGTTAGTTTCAAGAACGATTAATTATAAATGTAAAAAACTTATCACGAAAAATCACGATCAGAAACCATTAACATATGTCCTTCTGGCACCCATATAGACTTTTTTTTTTGCATCCCCAGGTATATCTTGACATGATTATGCAAAAATGTCTTTGAATTCATGGAATATACTCAATGACGATTCGTTTTGTCTTCGTGGTAATACAGGCTCGGATCTTTACGTCTTGCTTATAATGTACTCTGGCCCTTTCTAGAGTAGGATCTATTTTTCATCTCGGTCTACCATCCTTAACAAAATCAGGACATAGGCTACAATCTCTATCATCTTTAAAGTCCTGAGATCCGCTTAAACACATATCTCACCCCAAAAGAGAGTCAGTTACAGCGTTGCTCATGTCATTGATATCTGGGGACCTGTTGTAGGCACGAAGGCAGATTCCAAAGAATAAATGATTCTAAGGATAGTTATTTGTATAGTATGATCATGAATGAAGAATGAAAGCTTATTTAAAAAACAGTCCAAAGAACAAAAGAATATATAAAGAATTAAAGAACATTTACTAAAAAAAATGCATTTTATTGAAATAAAGATTCTGGACAGAAGCCTATTTCACAAAAGGATTCTTATTGCCTCTAGGCTTAAAGCAACAAGCATGTTTTGAATATTACTCTAGATCAGCTCTAAAAATATAGGGATCTCTTCCACAGTCCCATTATTCAAAACACCCCCAAGTACATAAGGGTTTGGATACTTTTATTCCCCGGTTCCCTCTTCGGATATGTCATTCAGATTCCCCGATATTTCTTTCAGGCTTTTGACTTGTTCAAGGCATCGCAACTCTTTTGCCCCCATTTTCAAATATCGCACCTACTTTATTGTCAGAGCAATTAGGTTCTGAAGAATCGTCGAACTTCATAATTTCCATTTCAATGAACCTTTCAACCAACTTTTTAAATGTAGTGCAGTTTTCAATTTAGTGCCCTGTTATTCCCGCGTGGCACTCGCATTGAGCATTCTTATTATACCATTTTGAGAATGGAGATTACACGGGTTCTGAGTAAAATCGAGACACCATATGCACATAAAAAAGATTCTGATACAACTCCTTATATGACATCGGGATGGGTGCAAACTGGAGTCTTTCTGTATTTGGTCTCGAGTTGGATTCCTACCTTGAAAAGCCTTGAAAACTAGTGGTTACAGCCCTCGGCTTGTTTATGTTGACCAATTTGGTAGGCATGCTTACGATGTTCACTTCATTTTCCTTATTTCTTGGGGTTGACCTTTTAGCGCTTTCTCCTACATCTATCTGCCCACTTCTTACCGCATTTTCAATCATCTCACCAGACATTACTATATCTGAAAAGCTCAAAGTAGTGCTTCCCAACATAAAATTAATGAATGGGGCTTTCAAAATATTGATAAAAAGCATCGTGGTCTCTTTTTCCAAAAGAGGCGGCTGGACTTGTGTTGCTACCTCTCTCCATCTTTGGGCATATTGCCTGAAGCTCTCATTTTGCTTCTTTTCCATATTTTGTTACATGGCTATACTGCTTCATAAAAGCTTGTGCTAAATCCTTCCATGAATTGATTTTAGCACGACTCAATTGATTGTACAATTTACCTGCTGACCCGATCAGACTGTCTTAGAAACAATGAATTAATAATTGGTCGTTATTTACATATCCTGTCATCTTTTGATAGAACATTGGGATGTGAGCTTCAGGACAACTAGTCCCATTGTACTTTTCAAACTCTGGAGTCTTAAATTTTACAAAGAGTACTAGATCGAGAACCAAACATAGATCATTGGCGTCAATCCCACAATAGTAGTCGACATTCTCCATTGCCTTAAATTTTTCCTCCAACCACCTATACCGATCCTCGAGTTGTTTTGGCAGTCCCATCTTTTCTTTTTCCACTTGATCTAGATCAGGAACTTCATGATTGGTTGGGTTGCCCCTCGGATTGGAGCTTGAACCTATCGGGTAATCCACTGGTGCAGAGGTACCGGCCTGATATTGCTGGGTTCTGATAATAGGTACACCTTGCGGACATGTCTGAGCATTTTTCGGGGTAAAACCCGAAGGGTAGAAAGGCTCATCATTGTCCTTCCTAGTATTGATCATGGTGCTTTTTTCCTTTTTCTATTTCTTTAGTCAGCAATTGAGACAACTGATTCATCATATTCCTTTGAGACTCTAGCACCTGGTCTCTTATATCTTGTAAGATTTTTGCCAGTAGCTCTTGCATTTGCATTTGTAACTGAGCTTGCATCTCTCTTTGAAATTGTTCAAGTCTTTCCAATCTTTGGTCCATATCTTTTGTCTTAGAACGAGTACCGTAACGATGCTTGGTTGGTAAGTTTTTTATTAGTTTCCAGATTAACTGAAATGATTTCAATTAATTAGGGACCTTTTGTGAAAATTTAATGCAAATGATGCAATGCAATACAGATGCATGGAATCAATGCAGATGCATGGAATGAATGCAAAAGAAAAAAAGGCGTTGATTCTGAATTCAATTCTATTAGAACAACTTCTCTAGAAAACAAATTCCTTTACATAAAACGGATTACATATGCGGCTTTGCCCTCATAATCCAGGCGAAGACACCGATCCCTTTCCTTCGTAAAAGTCAAATCTTGCAAACTTCCAATAAATGTCTCCACTAGCTCCTTTTTGCTTGATCCAGGCCACGACTTATTACACACTTATCCTCATGATGCTTGTTAGCTCCTTTAAGAAAGTCGAGACGTGACAGCTCTCGAATAATCTTTATCGGCTTGAATCTTCAGGCAATAAAACAAAGTCTTGTTTTCCTCCGCGAACTATCAGCCTTCTTTCGTCATGTTTATTTAGACCATATTCAAACAACCGTATTGTAATTCACTTTATCAAGAAATCCATTTTTCCATGACAAGTTGCTCTATTTAGCAATCAAATATGAATCAACATCTTCTTTCTATGATGATGTAATGTTATGCAGTCATAAACAAAAACAAAAACAAAACACGTTAGTACAGAAGAAATAAATAACAAATAAAGTACCTATTCGGGTGACCACTAAATTTGGGCAAGGTTCTACCTAAGATGGACTCTCAAGGTTCACTATATGTGGCTTGGTTCTAGAGAAAGGGTACCTGAACCAGCAGATTCCTCAATCCTCACCCATTATAGGCTCATATGGATCGAATTCAGTTCAGGGGAATACATTTCCCTATGGCCATGCGGAGATGAAAATCTCACGAAGACATAAGTACGGATGTATCCCAGAAGTAATCCACTAGCCCATGCGGAGGTGAAAACCTCACAAAGGCGTAGTTTCTCACTCCCACTTAGAAGGTGTGACCACAATGGTCATGCAATGTAATGCAAGAGTATTCCACTAGATTCAAACAACAGTAATCATGAAGATCACAAACAAATGCGACAAAAGAATCATGATTTTTCAAATCAAATTTTTAATTTTGGACCAAAGGATAAAAAATAATCAATTTTACGGTTTGACTCTCTTATTGGTCCCTAGTGGAGTCGCCAAGCTGTCAAAACCATTTTTTATTTTGGAAAATTTTCAAATAAACAATTGTAAAGCCAACTCAAAACGCATTAGTTTGACTTGAAACAAAAGGTAATAATTAATTTGGATCGATAAGTTGAAAGTTACAATGCATCACTTGTGAACGAAAGGTGAAACTATAAACATGGAACAATATACACGAATAATGTACTATACTTAGCGAGTGAATAAGAAAACAAATTAACAAATACATAAGAGCAATGAGCACACATCCTATTTTGAAAAACATTAATAATCAAAATATTGGAAACTAAAATATAACTAATCAAAGAAACATATTAGAATAAAATATAACCAATTTTCAAACATAGATGAATGATAATTGAAATAGTAATACAAAGGGCAAATAAACAACATATCACAGTAATATATGAAACAATATGGAAAACACATAATATGCAAAACAATATGAAAACTAGAAGCCAATTCAAAACAAATTAAAAATTATATGGAAAAATTTACAAATGAATAATGCATGCTAAAAGTTGAAATAATTTACATAAAAAAAATTGACAATATATGAATGAGTATTAAAATAGATATTATGAAGAAAGAAATTTGGAGTAAATTATGCACAAAATATTTTTAAAAAATGAAATATTCATTTAAGGTTTACAATATACATACAATAAAAGATAATTTAAATAATGTATAAAATATGTAAGGTTTTTAAATAACAAAAAAAATATATAATAAAATATGTTCTTAGGGAATGAGCTATATACATAATAGATTTAAATATATATATATGCATAGATTTAAAAGAAATTATATGTATAAAATAATATGGAATTAATAATGTATATAGAATCAAATTAATTTTATCATGAACTATATATGTATAATAATTTATAAGAACATTTAAATGAAATATTATACAAAATGTTAAAATAGTATGATATAAAAAAACTTTAAAATAATGATTTTATAAAAACTAAGTAAAACTATCAAAGTAACTCAACTTATATAAAAAATAAACAAATAAAAATTAAAAAAAATGTTAAGTGAATTTTTTTTTAAAATAGTGAATTATACAAATCGAAAACTCAATTAAAATAAAATTAAATTAAAAGGGATACTTTATAAATAAAATAAACCATTGAAATTGAAAGAGGGACCAAAGCGCAATGCGTGCGAATGTGCAGGGATTAAAACTGAAAATATTCCAGATCCCAAAATGCAGTGCTGAGACGCGAACCAAATTGAATTCATGCACAAATTACAGAGATAAATTTAAAAAACAAAGTAAAACAAATAAGGCACCATTAAATGACAACGCAAAAGGGAGGGAACAATCACGCAAATATCCCTCAAAGACCCAAATCACACGGATGTGATCGCATTTGGGTCAGGTCATCGAGTTTGTGTCATCTGTGCGACACTGTTTTAGAGCCATTGGAATATGCTTCAAACAGTACCGTTTCACCTCTCTTATAAGCAAAATAAAACCCTAAAAACATTCATGAAATGAAAAAAATAAAAACTAATTCACTCTTCCATTCGGCCAATCTAACCATCCCTACATCCGGACGCTCTTACACCACTGTAAGCAGTGGTCGGCGACACGCAGAGGTGCTTTGTAGGACCAAGCCCCAAGGGTGGTCTGTTTCGGCTTCGAAATTCCATCCTTACTTCGATTGCGACGAAGAAGATGGACTCTGATCATTAAGGTAAATCATTCCTTTTTGGTTTCTATTGCTAAAAAACTCACATGCAAAACTAAAGAGGAAAACAAATTGAAAAGAAAGAAAATATAAGGAATTTAAAATCACCTTTCAATAATTTTGATTGCTTTTTCTTTGTATTCAGCATGCATTCGTATTTCTATGGCAAAAGATCCCTTTTACATTCGACTTCAGTCGGTTTTATAGCCAAAAAAATAAAAAATAAAATAAATAAGAAATACAAATTTCCTTGCTGTAATTTGCTATAATTTGCTACTATTTGCTGTCCATTGCTTGTTTGTTGTTTTCGTTTGTTAGTCTGTTGCAGGTACAGCTGAAGAGTGGCGCGTGTGGAGGCCGTTGTGGGCATGTCAACGTAGACCGTGAAGCAATGGCGCCATGGAAGCTGGCACGAAGGCAGCAGCGGCGCAAGGGGGAAAGGGAACCCTAGGGTTCTAAAAATATTAAACTTTCGAGCCTAGGCTAGTTTTTGTCATTGGCCCATTATAATTCGATTTGTATTTTGGGCCTTGTTATTAGCATTTTGGATTTTGGGCTTGGGTTATTAATTCATTTGGGTATTGTATTATGGACTTTGGACTTTAATTTTGGCTTTTTTGTTTTAGTTTATTTTGTTTTTTGGTTTTTAATCGGCCCGGGCAAATTTGGCCTATTACGCTGTCCTTTATATGAGCCTTGAAGACCCGAAATACGCATTAGAAATAAGTCGAGACTAAATCGGAAGCTTAGAGAATTTTTCTAAAAAAGTAGAGAAGTTTCAAAGCTACAGGGGTCACACGTCCGTGTGGTCAGGCCGTTTGACTCACACGGCCAGGAGATATGCCTGTGTCTCAGGCCGTGTGAGCATCCGAAATAAGGACACACGGCTGTGTCTCAGCCAGTGTCCGTACCCGTGTAATTGTCTAACTTGGGTCACACGACCAAGTCACATGCCCGTGTGCTAGGCCATGTGAGCATATTGACTTGCATTCTCAAAAAAATACAGGGGACACATGGCTGTGTCACTTGGCTATGTGTCACACACGGCTGAGACACACACCTGTGTTTTTGCCCATGTGGACGAAAATAAGTCATTTTTCAAGCCACAATTCTCACCCAAATTGACATCAACCTAGACTCAACAAATAGCACATCAACAAGCCATAACAAGGTATTCAAAACAAGCTAAAATCAAGTCTTAAACATGTATTATCACCACATACAGCCAATATGCCCTTAGGCACCTCAAATGACAACTTAAAAACATGTCAACCAGGTATCCAAACTTACCTAATTAATTTACCTAATAAAGTTACCAATGGTCACTCCAATTTAAATAAATACATACATATATCACTCATATTAACATCACAATTATATGTTATTCTCATACCAATGTGTAAGTTGGTTATATAAACAAAATATTATTCATAATATTTACATAAACCAAACTTTGACCAAGACCTTACAAAAGCCTATACATGCCATATAAACCGTATTGAATGTTTCAAAAACTACAGAAATAAGCTGAATAGTGTGACTTAAGTGCCGGTCCAATCGCCCAACCTTCTGAAAATCTACAATGACATTAAACAGTACAAATAAGCTTAATGAAGCTTAGTAAGTTCGACGAGTTAAACAAAAATCTTACCAAAATAACTATAATAAGTCAAATAATAAAAATCATTCATGACAACTCCCTGTCATTCACAACTTCAATCAATAAATACATATGTATTCAAATCAATACAAAAATAAATAACATGTCTTTCAAATTCATTAAATAAATCACCTTACCAAGATTTTTCCATTCGAAGAACGACTTACGGATAAGAGTACATCATAAACAGAAGCTCATAAAAGCTGGTCCTCCCGAATATGCCAACAGAAGCTCGTAAGAGCTGATCCACCTAATTACAGCAAACAGAAAGTAAAATACGAGAGTTCGCAACAAACGCTGAACCCCAGTTTACTTGGGAATAATGCCGACATCTCCATCCAATACCATCATACACCAAATCACGAATGTACTCAAATCTCACGTTCAATTCAAACCGAATATCCAACTCAATATTATAATTCAAACAATAATTTGTTTCTAATAATAGAATATATGCATAATACTAATCATCAATTATACAAATGTTAAATTTTAACCGTACGAACTTACCTGGACTGAATTGTAGTAATTGCAGAAGTTCAAGGACTATTCAGCTATTTTTCCTTTTTCACGAGTATATACCAGATCTTGATATGAAAAAAAAAATAAAGAACCAACTTAAATCTCCCTCCTATGGTGGTTTAGGCCAAAAAATAGAAGAAAAATGCATAGAAAACTTTCAAATTCCAATTTGTTTTATTTTAATTTTAAATAAATTACAATTTTGCCATTCCATCATTTTATTTTATTATTTTCCCTTAACATGCCATCCCACTATATCAATTTAGGTATAATTGTTTCTTAAGTCTTCATTCATTTATTAATCAAGCCATTTAATCACTTAATTATTATAATTAGCAAGTTTTGCACTTTTTTCAATTTAGTCCTTTTAGTTAACTATTGAAATGTTAAATTTTTCAACGAAACCTTAATACCACCTTAATGACACTCTCTAAATATTTATAAAATATTTACAATTCGATTTATAGAAAAGAGGTCCTGATACCTCACTTTCTAAAACTACTTGACCTAGGGTCTTACCAGTCGAACCTAACAAATCATTATAAAACATAAATTACCAATTCAAAAACCTTTTTAAAACCATATTTGACTATTTAATATTTACGAACTTACTCGCCAAATTTAGTGGCCTCAAAACCACTGTTTCCAACACCACTAAAAAAGAATCGGGCTGTTACAGTCGCGAATTGCTTCTAAACTATTTTTAATTCCTCAAGGGCTCGATTTGGGGACAAAGTGCATGAGATTGGGTGGATTATGATATGTTTATTCTATTTGAATGTTACGATATTAATTGTTCTCTATTGTACGGTAATGGTCTATAACTCTAATCTGACAACAGAAACAGATTCGGGGTGTTACAACCTCTTTATCTATCTCTGAGATGTTTGGATTTTTCAAAACTCCATTGGCATGCAGAAGAGAAATGCTAATTTGGATTTGAATATTCGATGGATAATGATATTTAATTTGGATTCGGATTTAGATATTAAAAGTCAGATTTACGAATAGTTTGCGGATTTAAATTTTTAGGTAGATTTAAGGATTCAGATTCGAATAATCTAGAATTTATAGATAGCCGACCCACTGCCATCTTTATAATAAAGGGACCAGCCAAGTGTATCTACCAAAGTTTGATACACTAAGGCTAAGAGGTAGCTATTGGCTAATAAATCTAGCCAACTGTAATAAATAATCTAAGAATAAAGTACAAACACCCATAATTTGTCCATAAAATAAGAGGGGGTTTTACAATTTACTTTCTCTTCTTTATCATGTTGATTAAAACATCGGAGAACATTTTTGAAGCATCAATTTTTCACTTAGAAAAGCTAAAAGAAAAATCTATGTTGAAGAAATTTTCAACCTCTTCAAATGAAGTCTTTGAAATGTCATTCGCAAAGAGCCGATGGACCTTTCTCAACAAATCCTATATTAAGCACGAGGTGTCTATGTTTAATTTTAACCTTGAACTTTGTCCCTCGCCTCCACCGAGATTTGTACCAAATTAATGAAGAGGAAGCACCTTCACCCACCATGCAAAGTCACAACAAGTTTGCAAGTGTCATTCACTAAAGGTCGATAGATCACCTTAATAGGTCCAATATTGAGCTTGAAGTGTTTATATTCAGTCTTAACCCTAAACCCAATTCTTGACATGTTGAGAGATTCCATCAACCTTTCACAAGACAACATTTCAAAGATTTTTCCCTGGGAAATAAAAAATCACCTCAACAATCTAAATAAATCACATTCATTGAAGACCGTTCTCTATCTGGTAAAAGTATCATGAAGACCTTTGTAATAGGAGTCGGATTGTATTTTACCCCTTCTATTCAAAAAAATGAGCTACTTAGTCTTTATATGTTAGATCAAAGAGTAAATTAGTCATTCTGTTAAAAATTTCATTTATTTCTATTGTTAAAAACTTGTCCCTGTATATTAGCATGAGGTACACGTTGCACGTCACATGTCACTATTTGGCTATACCATTAGCCACGCCAGTTTTTAGCAGTATAAATTGATGAAATTTTTAACAAAAAAAATCTAATTTATTCTTTAATTTAACACACAAAGACTGATTTTTTTTTATTTTTTAAATAAAAATAAAATACAATCTAATTCCTAATACAAAACCTCCAAACTACTTTTACTTTCGTCATTACCAAAAATCATGAACATATATAATTCACTCTCCCATCCTATAAGTGTTGCATTTTTTACGTATACCAATTACTTTCCTTCACCCAAATGCATTTTTTAAAAAAAAGAAATTATTTTACTTCTATAGACAAAAAAGATGATAAAGAGCTAAGTGTATAATAAGTTTATAAATCCTTTCTGTTGAAAAGAAAAACCTTAAAAATAGCTGGCAGCGTGGGCACCCCCAAATAATTTGTTCACTGGACAAAGAGAAGAAAATGCCTAAGAATATATCAAAATATTGGGTAAACTACACTTAAAGTCATTAAATTATTAGTAAATTTATGTTTTGATCATTTAACTTCAAAATGTTACAAAATGATCACTAAATTATTTAAAAGTTTTCATTTAAGTCACTAGGTTGTTAAAATCGTTGTTGTATGACCTTATCTGTTTGCACTACCTGCACCAACCAAAAGCACTCTTTCCCCTTCTCTTCTACAGTTTATTTTTTTCATGAAACAACTTTAAATGTCACAAATTTACGAACCAAAATCTAAATAGTTTTCTTTTTTTATCTCCGATACTGATTATTAGATAGACTTGAATCTAAAATATTTTCTTCTACTAGTTAATGGATACTAATCCACTAAATTGATTGTTAAATCGTCTCTTGGAGCTTATTAGCCAAATTAACAAAAAAAAAAAAACTTAACAACCCAATGACTTAAATAAAAACTTCCGAATAGTTTAGTGACTATTTTATAACTTTTAAAATTAAATGACCAAAAATGTAAATTTATTAGTAATTTAGTGATCTTAGGTGCAATTTACCCAAGATTTTATAAGCTCAAATTTTCTTTTTTTAAAAGAAATTAAAATTAAAATTAAATAATCATCTTAAATTATTGTTCGATAAAAACCATAAAAGAAAATAGCTTATCGAAATTTCATCACATGTTATAGAAAATATTTTTTTTCATTCTAAAAACCAATAATTTTACATATATTTATATAGATATATGTTTATATTTATATTTCTTTTGGATAAAAGGTTGAAAGCAACGTTTCACTTACTGCTTCTTGCAAGGAGTGCAGCAAATCCCTTAGCTCCCCATTCTCCATCTTTGTAGGGTCCCTAAACACTTCTAATTTTCCATCTTTTATTATTATGGTCCCTGCCATTAGTCCTACCCCTTTCTCTGCCAAACTACCTAAGCCTTCGGCCATGGCCGCCTACTGTTAAATAATGTTAATGGAGGATGGAAAAGTAAGGGAATCCAATCCAATCATACTAGTGGGAAAACATTTTGTCTAGGGGAGACTGAATTTTTTCGAAGAAACCTTTGAAGTATGGTTTCTTGAAAGCTGACAAATTTCTCAAAGGGTTGGTATTGTCCTTGAATCGAGTCAAAATTTTACCTCTTGACTTTATCAAAAACCTGACCCAAAAACAGGTTTCACAAAACAAAAACACCGTATTGGATCAGGCGGTACATGATGTACGATCACCTACCAAGGAAATGGTGAACCCTACCAATTGCACAATGCCTATTTCCTCTTGATAGGTGACCGTGCATCATGTACCACCTGATCCAATAAAGTGTTGTCACTCTATGAACCCTATTTTCGACTCGAGCTCTCAACAGGGTAAGGAAATAAAACTCCAGCTCGATTCGAGGATAATACCAATGGATTTATCAACTTTGAACGAACAACACTTCAAAACTTTTTCGAAAAGAGTCGGCCTCCCATCAACGCATTTCAATTTGTAAAAAATTGCAGATATTTTTATTAATTTTAGAGCTTATAATTAGATAATTGGCACAATTTCCTTGGTAGGTGATCGTACATCATGCACAACCTATTCTAATAAGGCATTTTCGCTCTGTAAATCTCGCTTTCGACTTGCGCTCTAAATAAAATCAGGAGGTAAAATATTGACTTGATTCGAGGACAATACCAACCTATTAAGGAATCCATTAATTTCGAACGAACGACACTTCATATACTTTTCCAAAAAAAATCCACCTCCCATCAATGCATTTCAATTCCTACGAAAAATTAAAGAAATTTTATTAAATTTCGAAATTGGAATTAAATAATTGTTTTGTATGGGTATATAAATGCATACATTGCATTGCAGTTCATGTGAAAAGGCAACAGGTGGGTCGGTGGGTGGGTTTGTTGTGGGGGGTCAACTGATTTGGCGTGATATGGATTTGCAGAGTTTCACGTGCAGTGCACGTGATGATTGGTACTTGGTTGCTGAAGCGATCGTCCTTTGTGGGGACTTTACCAGCAGTATATCTCTGTATTAGGAGCCATTGGGATTTAGTTGCTTGGCCACCTTCACCATGTCAGTCCCAATCAGGTCACAAAGCTGATTATATATATACACATATATACATACATATATTGTTAGTTGGAGGGTTACTTTCTATTTTCAAAGATCGGAATATAAAGTATTTATAATTATTTATAGTCCTATCTTTAAATAAAAATATTAATGCTTTTGAATAAATTTACCTTCTTTTATATTGATATCAAAAAATAATAATACCAATCCAAATAAAATTCAGTCTCAACCATACATTTCTTTGCTAAAGAAGGGCAGGGTATTATTAATGGTTGAGATATAAGTCATCAATCCCTTTGAGATCTGTCTGTCCGAAATCGACTATATATGTTCATCTAATTTAATATAAGCAGACAAAAAGTTTATGATACTATTTCTAGGAAATATGTTACTCATTTGTCTTTCATTTTTATGATATCTATTACACTAGCTGATGCACTTATGAGGTGATGGGCTGAGCTTGTGGACGACGCTCTTCAAAAATGAGATACCGAGTTGAGCCGAGTTAAGTCAAGTTTTTGCAAACCATGTTAAGAGATGTCATAGTTTATGCTATAAGATGCTCTTTGATGCTTAAATCAGTATAAATGTGATTTAAAGATAGAAATTAAAAGTGAGAGTATTTGCTTTAAAGATGTTAAAATGAATAATAACTTTTTTGGGGTTAAAATATAATTTATCATTATAATAGTTTATAGTTTCTTAAATTCTAAAGGGACTATATGGACCACTGGGGGAGGCAAGGCTACTGCGTACCCTCTGTCTAGACACTTGGCTAAGAGATTAAGAATAAGAGATCAAAGTGTAATTTTATCATTATATTAATCTATAATTTTTTGAAATTTAAAAAGAACTATATGGATAATTGACCACTAGGAAGGTTTTTTTTATAGGGAGAGGCTATTGCTTACCAATTTGATATTATTTTTATTATCTTTTTAAATAATTGTATATATCAAATGTTTTCAAAAGAAATATAAATATGCACATACGATAGGATGTCATCATTCATAAGTAGAGGTGTTCATAGATTAAAATGGTTGAGTTTATTTTTGGTATCAATGTCATACTTAGTTGTTCAAATTTAACTCAGCCTTAAATTTTGCCCTAATCTATCCATGTTTATAAATGATTAATCCATACTTGTTTAGATGGTAAAGCAATCCATACTTGTTTAGACTCATTTATATTATTTTTATTAGTTTTAAAAATATTACTATTTTCATTTAACATTTAGTAATTATATATATATATATCTTTTATTACTATCATATGAATTTGCTTTTATTAAATTTCCAAATGCAAATAGTTTAATATATATTTTTACTATATAATATAATGAGTATATAAATTTTTATATCACATTAAATAAATGAAAATTTAACACATTATAACATGAAATTAGGCCAAGTTGAGCTTAACTCAGGGTTCTAAATATTGAAGCTCGATCATGACCCATATTTTAAAGGGTTTAAGTTTTTATCTAAACTTATTTTTTGAGCCTAATATTTTTTTAAACCGTTTGACACTTTAATTACCACCCAGCTTTAAAAGAAGTCTCTCCACTTATAGCAGCCATGATTCATATTCCAAAAACCCTTCAAATTTCAAGTGGAACCTTAGGGTTTGACCGAATAGTCCAATCTTAAGTCAAGGTTAGATGATTAGATTAATTAGATTTTTTTTTTGTTAAATTAGCTAATTCAAAGTCAACAAAATGTTTTATAATAATAAAAAAGGGCATAATGTTAAATTTAATCTTCAACATTTGTATCTTTTGTGAATTTGATTCTTATTATTTTTCTAAGTTAAATTTGACTGTTAACCTCTTAGAAAGAGTCGAATTGTTATTTTTAACAAAAATACCAACTAAAACACTGATTTTTTTTTATCAATGTTGGTGTGGAAGCCCACTTATACTCCATGCTGACATAGCACTATTTGTCTCATATTTTATATCAATAAATAATTTAAAATTTATACAAGTATTCAAAACCTAAAAAAAATTCAAAATTCAAAAACAATTATAAAAAGTTCATAAAAATTCAAAAAAGAACTAGCATGAAGTACATGTGGATTGTCATGTATAAAATTTAACGTTTTAATATATATTTCTATTAAAAAAAACAATTCAACCCTTTTTAAAAAGTTGATGGCCAACTTTATCTCAAAAAAAGGAATAAGAATCAAATTGACAAAATATATAAACGATGAGAGCTAAATTTGACATCATGTAAAATAAAATTGAAATAAAAGCTTAAACCATACTTGTGGAATCAAAATATGTGACAGCATTTGAACTAGATGTGCTCATGGGTCGAGCCTATGCAAAGTATTTAGACCACTTTTCCAAGCCCAGGCCCGGCCTAGCCCAAAAAATGAGTTTACTTTTTTGTCTCAAGTTGGCCCGATTTAAGAAAAGCGAACTTGGGTCCAACCCGGTTCACTCATATTTAATTTTTTTAGATTAATTTTTTATTTAAAATTAATTTTTTTAATAATATAGTACACTAAATGCACTAAAAATGCTAAAATGAAAGTTTTCTAACACAATAAAAATATTTATATTAAAAAATACTACCATAAATATAATAAATATTTTATTATATTAAAAAACACAAATAAATATAGTAAATATTTTATTGTATTAAATATAAATTTTGAAATTTTATATTTTGGGTTGGGTTGGGTTTTTTAGTTGGGTAAGTTTTTTTTAAGTATTGAACAATGGATTTAATTGTTATTGGATTAGTGATTTAATATAAATATAAATATAATTATATATATAATTATTATTTAACATATATAATTAATATAATATGTTTTATAACATAATATTTGGGCTGAGCTCAGGCCAAAAAATCTTGCTCAATGCCCGGCCTATATAGAAAACGAACCTTAAATTTTACCCAAGCTCATTTTTCAAGCCTCGTATTTGTCCAAACCCTTCTACTTTTTGAGCGCACCTTCGAGCTTGAACGGATAATCCGACCTATAAGCAGGTTTAATTTTATTTGACAATATATCAAATCCTAACTATATATATTAAATTTGGAATTATATACCAGATATAGTGAAATTAAAATTGAAAGTTTTGAAAGCGATAGAAGAGGAAAGAGTGGTCACACAAGAATGAAAGATAGATAAGGAAAATTAATTGTACGCATGTTGGTGTGTGGATTTTCACTTTACACGCAATGGAAACACACATATTTCTAAAATTATGGCTTGGGTTCTAAGGAACTTTCTCACATGAAAATAACCCCTCACTTGAATCCATCATAGACAGAGCTGTAAATTGATAATGCCCACATCATCTTCCACCTTCACTTTATTATAGTTGTATTCCTGTAGAGCTCTTGGGAAGTGTAGGGTTCTCTCTTAGGCAGGGGTCAAGCTAGACCCGGCCCCTCCAAACAAGTTAATTTAATGGTAAAATTATATTTCGGCTTTAAAATACAATTATACATTTTTCAAAAATAAAAAAGTTGATAGTTTAATCCTTTGAAAATTACAAAATTTTACATTAATACACTGACAGAACTACGTTTTTAGCTCTATTAAAAAGCAATATTTTGAATTTGCACCTGCTCTTAGGTTCTCCTTTACCCGTACTTGAGGGAGTATTTATAAAGGAAAGAGTCTCGTTCATTAAGTTGCCTATTCTATGAGTGCCTACTCAATGCGATGGACTGATAGATGTTTTGAAAGTCCCTTCTCAATATATCTTCTGCAGATTATATGGGTTTGCTAAGTATGACAAGATGCTTAGGCGAGACCATGGGGTCAAGCTTGAAGCTATGTGTTGACAAGTTTCTACAGTAATTAAATACTCTAACAAGGGGGTCTAAGACGAAGGTATAACAAGTACATATATTTGACTATGTATTGGTGGGTGCGGTTGATTTGGCTCATTGATAAGGGCTCAATCACTTGCATTTGTGGTCCAAGCAAACTAATGTGGCATACCTATATAAAATATGGCCTAAAAGAAAGGTCAACAATTAACAAACAATCACTTGGCATTTATGGTTCAGTGACAACATTTGAGAACTTTATGTTACAAAGAACAAAGTGGTGACAAATTGTTCTTCAATCAAACTATGAATGGATAATTATACAGTGCCACAATCAAAAATGAAATGAGAATAATAGTTGGAGCTATCCATGTGTTCCTTGCAGGGAATGCCACAACTCCGAACACTCTTCTTCCTCTTCCTTAGTTTTTTCCCTCACCGACAACATTCCAAACGCCGAGTTCGATGCTTGCATGAGATCTAATGTGACTTGACCACCGGTTTCCGGGAACTGAACGTCCCAACCATGAGGGTCAAGCAATGAGTGATGCTGAACTAATATAGGATTGGACCCTGCAGGTTGGGGCTCACCTAAATAGTGCCAGTCTCGCTCGAGTACGAGCTGCCGTGCGAGGACAGCAGCACGGTTTTCCACAATCAGCTCACGCAAGGCGGCACTAGATCTTGTGGAGAGATTAGACGGGGAGATCCAAGAATCGACCTTGGATGACAGAAGAGAGAGAGCACGTCCTGTTGGCGACGATACATATGGAAAACTCCCAGTCATCGGTTTATTATCTGTTTGACAACATACTACATACATAAGATTATCATACGCTTGAACTGCCCTAGGGAATACAGTGGTGTACGCATACATAACATGATGTGCCACTCCTATGATGCTATACATGCTGTATATATATATATATATGCATTACAGACCATGGCCTATTCAAATTTCAAACTACAAGGGATCCAACTGTGACCAGCTCAATAAAGTGAAACCTTATCCAAATCAAATGGCAAAGATGAATCATAAAGTATCGACAAAAACATAAAAACAAGCATACCCTTTTTGTCTCAATTGCAAAAAAATATTTCCCGTACATATTACATTTTTAAAGTTAAAATCTACATTTTTTGAAAACGCAAATTATATTTTTTTTAGTCAATCAACTATGAAAAATTATAAAATAATCACTCAATTAATAATAAATTTCTTTTTTGATCATCTAATTATAAAAAATTACATAATAATTATCTAACTATTCAATTTTATCTTTTTAATGACCAATTGACTAACGTGAAAACATTCAAAAATCCAAAATAATTAGACAACTATAAAGAAGATAAAATTTTATAAGCGACTATTTTATAACTTTTCACAGTTAAATAATAAATAAATAAAAATCATACATACTTTTCAGGAGACATAAAACAACGTGCATCTTGGAAATGAAAGATTAATATCCGGTAACGCTGTCTAAAGGACTTGTATTAAAATAATACACAACAGGAAGGTGACATGTAAAACATGCAGCCAAAAGTAACATTAATATATAATTCCTTTATTAAAATGGGGTTTAGCTAATAAAAAAACCCTTTTAAAATTAACAATTGAATAAAAAAATACCATTAGTACAAAGGAATAGAAAAAGTATACCATGAGCAAAGTTCCTAGTAGCAGAATCGTGAGAGGTTTTTCTTCTACGCTCATTATGACCTGCTAATCTCCTTCTGCAACTCCTCTTAGAGTCGTCAAATTCTGACACTACATGAAACCTATGCCCCCAAATTTTGAGCAATGCATATAAGCATGCAGTAAGAAAGATGGAGATGTATATAAGCATGCAATAAAGAAGATGGAGACTAAAAAGAAAAATAAAATATTTCACCAAAAAATATATATAATTTAAGGCCTTGATTATATTTTATGATACATTAAACTAAAAAATAAATTATTGTTAAAAATTTTATTTATTTTTATTATTAAATATTGATTTAATTACAGAAATATCACATTATATGTCACATACACCTCAACAAAAATGAACAAATTAAATGTTACACGTTATATTTTGCTTTCTTAGCTTAAAAATAAATAAATTAGTTAATGTATGTTAAAAAAATTTGCATAACCCAACCTGACGATGCACGATGACCAGTTAGAAATACTTGAAATTTTTAACTGAGGGATGAAAATGCAAACTAAAAAAAGAAGTGGAGATTAATTAAAAAGTGACCATACCTGCTACACTGTTGACAAAAGCGTTGCTCTAACCCTAGCACCACCACCTTGGGTGCTTTAGAGTGTGTTTCACAAACTTTATGTCTCCGGTGATAGTCTTTAGCGTTGACTAGTGTAACATTACACCCTTCAACTTGACACCTCGGACCCGTCGACGAAGAAGGCCCACCTCCTTCGCCGCTAAGATTATCATAATAGGGTTTACCTTTCTTTCCAATAGAGAACCCACCGGTGGAGTGACGATGGTTGATCAGATCTGTTGAACCCTCAAAGTAATGTCTCTTCCCAAGCTTCAAACAAACAAGATGAGGATCAGCCGATTGGTGAATACGACTCGACCCATCGCCGGCGTAAAGAGAGTATCGTTGTTGTTGGTGGTGGTGGTGGTGGTGGTTCAGCGCGTGAGACTCAGTGAGCGTGGTCTCGAAGTTGAAACTGTTGGTGGTTCCATTGTTGGGGTTATACTTATTACCAGTTTGGCTTCGGTTCCCCATGAACATATCATCATGTTCCATAATCTTTGTCTCTCCTTTTTTTTTTTTTCACTCCCTGTTGCAGCAGCCACCAGTATTCGTATATATATATATAACTATATTATCAAATATCTATTACAGCTTTGCCATGGTTTTTTTTTTTTTTTTTTTTTGCCTGTTTTGTGTAAGCAAAGAGGACTGATACTTTTACATAGAAAAAAGTAATTTTTTTTCAAAAAAAAGACACAGCTTTAAAGAGACAGTAGAAGAGAAAATGAATGAAAGATTGGTTTTTTATTTTTAGTTATTTGTAGTGTACTACTACTAATCCAATGGGGAGTTATCGGGAGCTGGAGACAGATAAAAGCTGCAAATTTGACAGAAAGTGATTGAGAGAGAGAGAGAGAGAGGATGGATACCCCAAGTGAAGGGCAAAGTGGCACGTGAGTGGGAGAGCGTCGCACGTGGGAACTAGATTGAAGGTTAAATCACCTCCTCACATATCACAACCCTCAAATCATCCTACATGTAAAATCACCTACTTGAAATGGTGGATTCGGTTAAATTAAATTGAATTAGTATTAATTAAATTAATAAAATTATATTTTTTTAATTGTTAGTTGAACTAAATTTTTTTTTAAAAAAATCAATTGAACAGAAATATATTGGTTGTCTTTTGGTTAAAACAAGTATAAAATATATTAAAAAATACATTGATAATGTTCATTTGTCTTGAAAGCTAATCGAAATTTTAAGTCTTGAAACACTACATAATTATTAAGTTCAGTTAAATCAATTAATTACCACTTTGAACCGAATTAATCGATAATCGAAATTCTAGATAACCATTAACTGACCTCCGATCGAACTAAGTTCAGCCACTGACTGATTAACGGAATTAAATCCGTTCGGTTGATTAATTCAGTTTTAACCGAAATTTGAACACTTCTAGAATTATCTCATTAACTTAATGGTAAATTTGTATTGATTTTAAGTTGGTTGGCATTAAATTCAAGTTTAATTTTTGTGTTTGTATTTTTTTTTCATTTTGTATAAAAGAATATACTCCATATAATGTTTTATATTATGAGTAGGGTTTAACTTTTCTTTTTGTATTTTTTATTTCCGTTTTACGGTCTATATTCAGGGTTCGTAGCTGCCTTTCATAACAATGTCATCTCTAAGGTCTGAACCTACATCTTCTCTTGAGGATGCAGTGTGTCTTATCATTATATCTAATACTTGTTTTTTTAGATGTTTTGTTTTTTAATACTTATTTTTTTTATTGATACAAAGTTAAAATATACTCTTAATCTTTGTACTCTTTACATATTTAGAATTTAATCTCTCTACTTTTATTTCTAATAATTTAATTTTTTAACTTTTTAGATTTCAAAATCCGGATCTAATTACTAATATTATTAAATTTATTTTGTTAAATTCGATGATTTATGACATTTTGAAATAATAATAATAACTCACTTAATAGCCATGAAACGAAAATTGACATTTGTAATGAAGTTGAATTTAACAGAAGAATTTTAACGATATTAACAATTAACCTTACATTTTTAAAATTAAAAAGTAAAGGAACAAAATTCATTAAAATAAAAATTGTAACAGTCTGTTTTCAGTGAAATTGGAACAGTGGTTCGGGACCACAAATCCAAGTCCAGAAGAAAATTTATTTTAATATTATTGCATGGTCTGCATTATGATAAAAATACTGTATGAAAATTTTGTTAGAAAATTTTTACCGATTACATGTTTAATTTGATTAAAATGACCAAATTGCATAAAGTACAAAAGTTGAATTCTAGTAGCTAAAAGGATCAAATAGCTGTGGAATTCAAAATTTGAGGTCCTTATATGGCAAATAGAACAATTAGAGGAGTTAGCAGATAAGTATGATTAGTCATCAATGGAAAATTAAATAAAGAAAAGGACTAAATTGGAAAGTAAAAGATAAAAAGATGATAAATAATAAAATAAAGAAAAATATCATCATTTTATCATCTTTCCTAAATAAAAAGACATGGAAATCCTAGTTATGGAGCTTGAAGATGGACAAGCTTATTTGGCTTAATTAGGTATGAATTATTGTCCCGTTTTTAGTAATTTTCATATTTTCGAGATCGTAATAGCTTAATCTAGCTATCTTGGGGATTAATTTATAAAGTTATCAAAGTACTAGGGTTTTGTCATGGATGAGTGTGCATGAATTATGAAGTTTTATGATAGAAAATAAAAGGTTGTTGATAGATAAACAACTTTGTAAAGTGAATTTTGATGAATTTGTGATTTAGGGACTAAATTGAAAAAATAAAAAATTCTAAATTTTGTGAAATACATGGGTTGCTATTGTTATATGTAAAAATCAGTTAGGCTTGGAATAAGGATTAAATTGCATGAATTTCATTTTCCAAGCCTAAGGATGAAATCGAAATTAATTAAAAGTGTAGGGGCAAAATGATAATTTTCCCAAAAATGTGTATTGGATTGAATTGAGTATGAATTGTATTAAATTAAGTTAAATTTATTTATATACATCTGGATAGACCAAATACGGAGTTAGATCGAGGAAAAGAAAAAGTATCAGATTAGTAGATTTTGCATATACGACCATTGTCAAGGTAAGTTTGTGTAACTAAATTGTATATTTATATTTTTAAAATTGAGTATTATTGTGTGATTTGTATGATTTCCATGAATATTAGTAATCACATATCTAATGATAACCAACAAGAATTAAGTTATGTTTGAACGAATAAAATTCGATGGATACAGGGTTCTCAAATTGATTGTGATCCTGCATGTGTTGCTGACATACCACAACTGAGATGAGCTTAAACTTCCCGATTATGGCTCAGATGAGCTTCCCGTTACATAGCTCACATGAGCTTCCCATTAAATGGCTCAGAAGAGCTTCTTGTTTATGTGCTCGTATGAGCACTCCCGAATATGGACGTATACAGTTGTACACTTCGTGTGTACTATCTGTGTATCCATCAAAATTTTAAATGGTTTAATGGATGAAGTTCTAATATGAGATAATATAAATTCAAGATGAATTATTATGTGTAAATGCTTGAAATACATGGATATGGCTTATACATAATATATGGATACATGATGTGGAAAGTATATGTACATGGAAATTTGATTATTATTGAGCTCATACACGTTTCTTAATGTTTATATGCAATACATGTCTAACAAGATTGATGAAGATATGTGTTAGGGCTTTTGGTCAATTTGGTTTGATTATACCTTGAATGCTTACCTTAATTGTGATGAATTTGCAAGTTAAATTCCATGTCATACGAACTTACTAAGCATTAAATGCTTACTCTATTTTATTTTCCCTGTTTTATAGTAATTCTGAAGCTCGTTGGGTTAGAAGCTTGGCGGAGATACCTCACGCCATCCATCAGCTCAGTTTGGTCTATGTAACAAACTAAATTTTTTGTTATAATGGCATGTATAAGCTAATTTGGCCAATTATGGCATATATGTGTTTGGTTGAAATTAGCCATTGGAATGGCTTGAGTTAAACATATTTTGATATGTATATGAATGTGTGGTTTAATATGTTCTTTGTGTTTAATGCATGGTTTGTGATAATATGATTGGAGAAATATGAATATAAGTTTATATATTTATATAGTCAATTAGGTAAGACTGAATACTTAGATATAAGGGGTATTATGATATGTATTAAACTTGGTTTTTGGCTTGATTTAAATGTCTTGTATTTCTTTGTGAATGTGTCTAAGTGTTGATGTAGGTGGAAGATAAATTGGGTGAGAAATGTGGCTTGAAAAATAGTCTATTTTCATCCACACGGGCAGAGACACGGGCGTGTGTCTCAGCCATGTGTGACACACGGCCTAGCACATGGGCGTTTGATTTGGCCGTGTGTCCACTGCATCTTAAAAATTGAGGACCAAAATGCTTAAAATTATCTACACGGCCTAGCACACGGGCGTGTGGCTTGGCCATGTGACCTTTGCATCTAATTAATGCAAGCCAGTAGGCACACACGGCCTAGCACACAGGCGTGTGGCTTTGCCGTGTAATCCAAGTTAGTGAGCACCCTAATTTGGACACGGGCTGGGACATGGCCGTGTGCCCCTAATTCGAATACCCGCACGGTTTGAGACACGGGCGTGTCTCTTAACCGTGTGAACCACACGGCCTGGCCACACGGGCGTGTGTACCCTGCACCTTGAAAAAATTTTAATATTTTGTGAAAAATTCTCTAAGTACTCGGTTTAGCCCCGACTTGTTTCTAATATGTATTTTGGGCCTCGAGAGCTCATTTAAGGGATGATATGATTGATTATTATTGGTTTATGATATGAATGCATAATGATATGAATTTATCTGTAAATTTTGGTAATACTCCGTAGCCTTATTTCGGCGACGGATAAGGGTTAGGGGTATTACAAAAATAATGAGATTAAATTTAAAATATATGAAAACGAAGGGACTTAGAGTATATTTTAATCTAACCTAAAAAGGATTATGTTACTGTCACCCTTTCAACTTTGCTTATGAAGCCTAAATTTTTTACCAAAATGTCAACTACATAAGGGAGTATTGATTAATACATCACGTTGACACTCGAATGATAAGGATTCAAATCCATTCCTCAATTTATAACTTTACTTTGAAAAAAAAAACATATAATATAAATGTAAGGGTTAAAATTTGATTTTAGTCCCTCAATTATATTTAAATTTAAGATATAATTCATCTATTTTAATTTAACATAATTTAATCTTCTACTTCGATAATATTCACATGTTTTTCTTTAAATAAATTTATTTCTAACACAAAAATATCATTTTAGATGAAATTATGAAAATACATAAATCAAATTTTAATAAATTTCAAATTTGTTTATGGTTGAAAAACTAAAACTAGAAGTTGGTCATGTGAAAATGGGCATGCAAGCATGCCTGGTTGTAGACGCGATCCAAACAACGTGTAGTACACGGCTGGTGTCGCTGCCGCTAAACTGCATGAATTTCCTACGTAAGCTTCCAATAGGAGCTCAGTGCATCGTCTGCTACTAATTCATTCTTATCTTGATCTAACTGAGCGTCTTTTCAACGCGCTTCGACTGCTTGCCAGATTCGTTTAATCCAATAATAGGTGCTAATTTTTTCAAAATTAATTAACTCACCGATTCGTTTATTTAATTAACTTTTTAATTTGATTAAGGGCTAGTTTGGCAATGCTTTTGAAAAGTGCTATGGAAAAGTGCTTTTGAGAAGTGCTTTTGAAAAGTTTGGTTTAAAATTTGAGTGTTTAGCATTGCTGTCAAAAAGTGTTTTTGAGAAATAAGTGTCTATTTTAGACATGTTATTATCAAATAACAAATATGCATTTAAATAATATTTAAATTAGTTAATATTATTATATTTTAGTAAGAATATAAAAAAATTATTATAACTTCTTGTTAATATTTTAATATATAAAATATAAATTTTAAATATTTTTAAGTAACAAATATTAATTATTTATAAAATTTAATTAGAATATATAAACTATATTTTAAATATTTAAATATAACTATTAAATATTTGTAATTAGTATTTTAAAAAATATTTTTTATTTTTAATTAATGATTTTAACACATTTGTAATTAAGTACCAAGATAAAAAAAAAAAGGGGGGAAGTACTATGTTATTGGAGGAGTAAAAAAGTAATTAAGCACTAAAAGTACTTTTGGGAGAGGAAAAGCTAAAAATTTTAACTTCTCCTTTTCAGAAGTGCTTTTAAAAAGCACTTCTGAAAAGCTAAAAATTTCAGCCAAAAGTGCTTTTGAAAAGCAATGCAGAACTGGCCCTAAATAAAATAAGTTGAAATAATTTTTTCTAGTTAAATCAGTTTAATATCTTTCACTAAATCGATACTCTAATCAACTCACGTTTCAACTAGTTTGATTTAAAAATAATTTTAACTTTTATATAGAGTTAGTTTTTGAATTGGGCCGCAACTCAGTTTAAGAAAAAACATTTTGCAGCTACTGTATATAATGGCTAGTTCCAAATTTTAAGTTTAAACTAAATAATGATACTAATACTAGTATGTAGAGCTGATCATGGTCATGCGTGTGGCTGTCACCAAGGCCCTTAGAAAAATAGGAGGATTTGGGTAAAAATATAGGCCCGAAAAATGGGCTTGGGCAAAAAAAAAGGCCCGTTTAGAAAACGGGCCAGGCCTCAGGTAAGAGTTTTTGTAGCTGGGCTACTTCTACAAAAAATCAAATTATATATTAATATATTTTTATTTTATTTTAAATTATTTTAAATTTTTAATATAACTATTTTTTATTATATTATTAATTTGTGTATTGTTTTAAGAATTGTTTTAGTATTATTTTTATTTGATTTAATATTTGTTTTTATGTTTTTAAATATATTTGATTTATTATATTTTTAAATTTTTTTATTTAATGAAATAAGAAAAAAATTTTAATATGGGCCGGGCCAGGCCGGGCTCGGGCTCAGTAATTTTATTTCGGGCCGGGCTTAGGCAAAATTTTAGGCCCATATTTCGGGCCGGGCCGGGCCGGGGCCTAGTAGACGGGCCTAAATTTTTGTCTGAGCCCGGCCCATTATCACCTCTACTAGTATGTGGAAACCCATATTTTGCATTGACTTAATTTTTTTGATTAAATTATAAAGTAAAAAATTAAAGATTATGTATTTTTTTTATATTTAGAAATTAGTCTCCATATTTTTTATTTTTAGTAATATAGTCCATTTACTTTTCGAATTTAAAGAAGTAAGCCTAGTTGTTAACACCATTCAAGGGCAAAATCAGGGGGCTGATAGGCCTTTGGCCACTCTTAAAATGAAAAAATTTTTATTTAGACTTTTTGAAATTTTTAAAATTTTAAATTAGTAAAAGTAAAATTGCACTTTTGTAATGGCCTAAATTCAAGGTTGTCGGAACAGTGGTTTTGTAACCACAAATCTGATCTAAAGAGAAATTTATTTTAATATTTTTGCATGAATATTTATATGATAGAAAAATCGTATGAAAATATTGATAGAAAAATTTTATCGATTTAGTGGTTAGTTAGAAAAAGAAATTATTGAAGAAATTAGGTAAAAAAAAGTTATCGAGACATCTATCTCGTAAAACCAAGTCAAAAATAATTTTATAAATATTTATGAAATGTTAGTAATGTGATATTAAAATTTCGTTAGGAAATTTTAATGTTTGGATAGTTAATTAAATGAAAATGACTAAATTGTAAAAGGTGTAAAAGTGAGTAGGATGATTAAATAGCTTAAGTGTCTAATGAGAAAGGATTTAAAAGGAAATTAGACCCAAAATTTATTTGGGCTGGACGGCAAGGGCATGAAAACAATGAGAAAAAATTGATGAATTAAGGGCAAAATTAGAATATTGCAAAATTAACTAAATAAAGCTAGGACTAAATAGGAAATATCTAGATTTCTCTTCATTTCTCTTCAATTCCAGCAGCTAAAAACGCCATAGGAGGGTTCTCTAAGCTGGTATTCCATAATTTTTGCACCAAATCCGGAATATTCAAATAGGAAGCTAGATCGAGGAAAGGAAAAAGTTCGGGATTAGTAGATTTTTATTGTTTACAAACAAGTAACAAAGTAAGTTCATGTAACTTGAATTATATTCTTAAATACTTGAAATGTATGTTATTGATGTGAATATGATTTGAATGTTCATTGTATGAAAATTGATGAAACATTGATATATTTGATATAAAGGAAGAAATCCCGGTTGAATGAAAGGAAAATTCGATGGATCTCTCGAAAAGGAATTGACGGTAAAAAGGATCTAGCCCGGACGGGTGATCCTATCTGATATAGCCCTCCCAAGAATATGTGGAAAATAGATTTAGCTTTGGACGGGTAATCCGAATTAGGGTTTGAATTTAGCTTGGTGTAATTCGGATCCAAGCTCATTAGAGTAATTGTCGTTGCGAGGGATTTAGCTTTGGGTGTAATCCCGACAATACTCTATGAGTTTATATTGCGGGGATTTAGCTTGGACTGGTAATCCCGCTGCAAGGTTGAGGTTCGCGGGAGTGTAGTCTCTGAAATGGAAATGTGCGCACATGAAATGAATTGACGGACCCAGATTTGTACACTAAAAGTGTACCTCTGAAAAATCTATCGAAATTCCGAGTAATTCAACCGGATAAATATGGAAAAATAACAAGAGAATGGAAATCATAGTATTGATGAGCTCATCAATCATGATATATATTATTGATACATGGAAATTATTGTACTAACTTGAATGTTGAGTTTGTGCATGTTAGGGTAATAATGCATTGAATGGATATATGTAATGTTTATTGTATTGTACTGAAAATATTAGGTAAGTATAATTCCTGTTACATGAGCTTACTAAGCACAAAGTGCTTACCCTGTTTTCTTTTCCCCTGTTTTGTAGTATTAAGAGCTCGGAGGTCGGATTTGGTCGGAGACACATCACATTATCAATCTCGAGATTTCAAAGATATAAAAAACTTTATTTTTGGAAATCAATGGCATGTATAAGCTAACAAAGTAAATGTTAACGTGAAATGAATATAAAGTTAGCCATTAGTATAGTTAACAAACCTGATTTTAGATATGTGATGACGTTATCTTATAAATATGCATGAAATTTATCTTGAAAATATGTTGAATTGATTTGGTTGATGTGGATTGGTTTCGATTTAATATTGCAGGGAAGGTTAGATATCTGTATAAGGGATTATATTGAATTTTTCAAAAAAAAAATATTCATAAACTCCGGTAATGCCTCGTACCCTATTCCGGCAATGAGTACGGGTAGGGGGTATTACATTTATTGGTATCAGAGCTACGATTTAGTCGGTTCTAGGACCGATGTAGCAAATACGGGATTAGCTATACATGTCATTTAAATTATTATTGATAGTGTGATATCTCCTAACCATTTAAATGTGTTTTTCTTATAGTAAATGTCTACCGACCGAGCTCAATCTGAGGAAGCCGGGAGTCATGCTCCGGCTCGAGAACAGGCACAGGGAAGCCAAGTAACTAGTAGTACAAGGCCCGTGTCTCGAGGCCAAGGGAGGAGGCAAAGCGAGCCTTCTTTCAAGTGATGAATGAATGGTTTAGTCAATATTTAAGAACTAATCCTGTAGTGCAGCAAGCTCAAGCTTTCCCCCTGCTCCTCCACCGGTTCTCGAGATCCCACAGGTGCAATGTACTAAATCACGTCGAAAAAGGAAAACTCCAGTGGGTAAAATTCAAAAATATGGGGTGAGCAGTGCAGATTTCAGTTAGAGAATATTACTCAGGTTTTGGAGGAATTATCTTGTACACCAGAAGAACGTCTGAAATGTGCCGTCTCACTGCTAAAAGACATAGCTTACCATTGGTGGAATACTAAAGCTTTAGTTGTTCCAAAAGAAGAAATTACATGGGAATTCTTTCAGACCGAGTTCAGAAAGAAATATATCAGCCAGAGGTTCCTTGACCAGAAAAGAAAAGAATTTCTTGAGCTGAAACAGGGCAATAGATCAGTATCTAAGTATGAAAGAGAATTTGTTCAATTGAGTAAATATGCTCAAGAATGGGTACAGTCTAAAGCTGAAATGTGCAAACGATTCGAAGAAGGGTTGAATGAAGACATTCAGTTACTGATCGGAATTCTTGAAATTCGAGAGTTCGCTACATTGGCAGAGAGAGCTTATAAAGCAGAAGAATTGAGCAAAAAAAAGAAACAAGCTAAGAGGGAAGCTCGAATTTTTAGTAAATGACCGATAGGAAAATCTCAGTTTTTCGCTTCAAAGAAATTGAAGAAATACCAAGATCGTTCTACCTCAGCCACTGGGTATTCGGGTAGAGAGCGAAGTTCTCAATATACTAATCCAAGACCTTCCACTCCATCAGTTACCAGTATTGGCAGTGTTGGTACCCCTAAGCTGAGATGTCAGTACTGTAATAAAACCTATTTTGGTGAATGCCGATTTAAGAGTGGGGCTTGTTACCGATGTGGTTCTTTTGACCATTTCCTCAGAGATTGTCCAGAAAGGGTTGAAAAAGAAGTTGAACAGATATCGAAGACGAGTAATCTAGTTTCGAGGGGCAGACCACCTCGACCATCCGGTAATGTCAGCGGTAGTCGAGGAGCTACAAAAGATATTGCAGGTAGGCCTGAGGTACGAGCCCCTGCTAGGACATATGCCATTCGTGCCAGAGAAGATATCTCAGCACCCGATGTTATTACTGGTACATTTTCTTTACTTGACACTGATATTACTGCATTGATTGATCCTGGTTCTACATATTCATATATATGTGTTAAACTTACAATTGTTAAAAATTTATCTGTTGAACCTACTGAATTTGTGGTTAAAGTCTCGAACCCCCTGGGCAAGTCCGTATTAGTGGATAAAATTTGTAAAAATTATCCACTGATGGTAAGAGGTTATTGTTTCCCGGCTGATTTGATGTTACTGCCATTTGATGAATTTGACATAATATTAGGCATGGATTGGTTAACCCAGCATGATGCGGTAGTAAATTGTAGACAAAAATATATTGTGCTAAAATGTTAGAATGGTGAGTTGCTTCGGGTTAAATCGATCGAACAGAGGGGTTATCGATATGATTTCGATAATGGCGCACGCAGGTATGTTAAAAAAAGGGTATGATGCTTACTTGGCTTATGTACTTGACACCAAAGTATCTCGAGTAAAAATACGAGCGATTCAGGTGGTATGTGAATTTTCCGATGTGTTTCGGAGGAATTACCGGGATTGCCACCAGAAAGAGAAGTGGAATTTTCTATAGATTTGATTTCGGGAACTACTCCGATCTCTATAGCCCCGTATCGTATGGCTCCTATAGAATTAAAAGAGTTAAAGACACAGTTGCAAGAGCTTGTTGATAAGGGTTTTATCCGACCAAGTCATTCACCTTGGGGTGCTCCGGTTCTGTTTGTGAAAAAGAAAGACGGGTCTTTGAGATTGTGTATTGATTACCCGCTGCAAGGTTGAGGTTCGCGGGAGTGTGCTCTCTGAAATGGAAATGTGCGCACATGAAATGAATTGACGGACCCGGATTTGTACACTAAAAGTGTACCTTTGAAAAATCTATCGAAATTCCGAGTAATTCAATCAGATAAATATGGAAAAATAACAAGATAATGGAAATCATAATATTGATGAGCTCATCAATCATGATATATATTATTGATACATGGAAATTATTGTACTAACTTGAATGTTGAGTTTGTGCATGTTAGGGTAATAATGCATTGAATGGATATATATAATGTTTATTGTATTGTACTGAAAATATTAGGTAAGTATAATTCCTGTTACATGAGCTTACTAAGCACAAAGTGCTTACCCTGTTTTCTTTTCCCCTGTTTTGTAGTATTAAGAGCTCGGAGGTCAGATTTGGTCGGAGACACATCACATTATCAATCTCAGGATTTCGGTATATAAAGAAACTTTATTTTGGAAATCAATGACATATATAAGCTAATAAAGTAAATGTTAACGTGAAATGAATGTAAAGTTAACCATTAGTATGGTTAACAAACCTGATTTTAGATATGTGATGACGCTATCTTATAAATATGCATGAAATTTATCTTGAAAATATGTTGAATTGATTTGGTTGATGTGGATTGGTTTCGATTTAATATTGTAGGGAAGGTTAGATATCTGTATAAGGGATTATATTGAATTTTTCAAAAAAAAAATATTCATAAACTCCGGTAATGCCTCGTACCCTATTCCGGCAATGAGTACGGGTAGGGGGTATTACAACTTTGCTCCTAGCGGTGTGCATGGCCCGGCTCGGCCCACCCAAAATGTGGGAGGGTTTGGACAAAAATATAAGCCCAAAAAATGGGCTTGGGCAAAAAAATAATTTGGCTCGGGCCTCGCCCCGGCCCGAATTCACTACATGACAAAAAGTTTATTTTTTTAATATTATTTTCTTATTGTTTTCTCCCTATTTTGCAACTATTTTGTTGTTATTGTTTGGATATTGTATAAAACTTATTTTATTGTTAATTTTTTATTATTTTAAAGACATTTGTTAATTTTGTTATTATTTTAGAAGCATTTGCTTGTTAAGTTGCATCTATTTTAGTGTTATTTAAGTATACATATTTTTTAAAATTTATTTTTAATTTGTTGAGAAATGTTTATTTTAATGTTTTTAGTATTTTTGATGGTTTATACATATATATTAAAATTATATAAAAAATAATATAAAAATTAATATAGGCGGGTCGGGCTGGGCACGAGCCCAGCAAACGGGCCTAAATTTTTAGTTTGGCCCGGCCCGAACCCGGCCCGGCCCATGTACACCTCTATTTGCTCCCCCTAAAAACGATAAATAATTGATTTAATCTTTTAACAATTATAAAGATAAAGACAAAGACTATTAAAATGGTGAAATTGCATCTTTACTATCGTAAAAATTACAATTTAATTTCGGCCCCCCTAAAAAAATTTCCTAATTTCGCCCCTGATACCATTAAAATTTTTCTGTTAAATTTTCTGGTATAACATCTTGAAATTAAAAAGAATAAACTCACTTGGTAGTTATATGACCAAAAATAACATTATAATAAACTTAAATTTAACAAAGAATTTTAGCGATAGTAACAATTTTTAAAATTAACGTTAGCATTTTAATTAGAATAAAGCATGTAGTCTAACTAATGGTATTGTAAAAGTTAAATTACCAAGTTATGTTAAAATTTAAAGCATAGAGTTTAAATCTCTAATTCGAGTGTAGCATAAAAATCAAAATTAAAATTTGACCATATTATATAATCTTAAAATAATAGATGAATCAAAATTGAAATTTAACAATAAGCGTGCATCATATAAAGAACGCATTAAAAGAATTAAAGTATAACTATTGAGATTTGAGCGTAGTATATGATCTAAAGCTTTTTTTTCTTTTTTTACAAATATAAAATCTAAAAATTGATCATTATTATATAATCTAAAAATAATTAAAGAAAATTATTGTATTGTTGTTAAAAGTAAAGGCCCCCCACCTCTCATTTACACACCCCTCCCCTCAAAAGTCACCCCTAAAGTCCTTGAGAAAAAGCTAAGAGATGGAGGGGGCACTTATGATAGAATTGAAAATAAGGTAAAAATTATGATAGTTGTTAGGACTGAACCAGATGACTGGTTGAACTAACTAAACCCAAAACTAGTTCTCCAAATGAGTTCAAAAAGGAAAACAAGTTGAAAAACATAATATGGAATGTAAAATAAATTAATGAATCCCAGAATATTATCGGGTTGGGTTTAGTTTGAATCGATGTAAAATTTTAGGTTCGACTTAAAAAATAGGTTTAAAATTTTGTCTAAATTTGACCTAGATTAAAAATGCTAAATCCAAATTTGGTCTGGCCTACTTGTATTTAATTTTTTAGATTATTTTTATATAAAAATAAATTTTAAAAAGTATAATACATCAAATACACTAAAAACATTAAAATAAATATTTCTCAATAAATTAAAAATACATTAAAAAAAGTTTTTTATACTTAAAAAAATTAAGATAGTTGCAACTTAGCAGATAAGTGTCTCCAAAATAATAGCAAAATTAACAATAAAATAAGAGTTATACAATATCTAAATAATAACAATAAAATAATAGCAAAAAAATCCTACCTGAGACGTCGGCTCATTTAAAAAACAAATCTTATTTTTGTCCAAACCTATTTTCTAAATCTATATTTTTACTTAAATCCTCTCACTTTTCAAATAAATCTTTGAATTTAAACGAATAACCAGATCTTCTATTAGTTCTACATGTAACAAAGAGGCTAACATTATTTGACTGTAGGAATTAGTTTAATTTAATAGAAGGAAGGTCAGGAATAATGGAAATACTGTTGGCTTTGATTACAAACAAATAAAATTACACGCAAATTACTTGATAGACTTTGAAAATTTGCATTTCTCTTTATTATTATCTTTGCGGAGGAATTTTTTAGTATTCGATAATTATATTAAGTCATAATTAAACTTGAAATTCAATCAAGTTGAACTTTTGGATAAAAGTACGAATTTCTCAATCTTTTTTCTTTATTTAGAAAACTCGAATTCAATTTTTTACTTAAAGACACATGTCAAAGAAATGACTCAAATATTAACATCTTCCCTTAATTACACCATATTGGCTAAGCTTTGAAAGTGACTAAACTTGTTTAATTGCCGAGCTATTTATCGAAAGTCAAAGTCTCCTTTGAAGCTTAGAAAGATTTAGACAAAAAATATTAAGTTTGAAATAGGTAAAAAAAATTAGATTTATTTAAAATATGCATCAAACTTAAGTTTTAATATTCAAAGCTCAATTCCAACCTAATATAACTCATTTTTAAGTTTATAATATGATTTTGTTTCCTTTTATACATTATAATATATATCATATTAAATTAAATATACTATATTATAACATAAATATTAAAAAAAACATGTTACATTGTTTAGAAAATAAATAAATAAATATATATAATTACTAAATATTAAGTAAAAGTAGTTATATTTATAAAAGAAAAACAATATGGGTAAATTTAAATAAGTTAGGATTAAACATATGAACAATTTAAGTAAAATTTGAAGTTTATATTTCAAATTAGATTAAATTTAAACAATTACATATAATATTGATATAATATATAAATTTGACCCAACTTATAAACACTTTAATCATGACCGCATAATGACATAATAGTCTTTCATTTAAAAGAAAAATTCAAATTTTTATTATTTTTTACGATATGATTTAAACTTATATCATCTAAATATGGCACGGGAGGTTTAATCACTATTCATATTAACCTATTAATCAAATGTTGACCTACGTGAATTCGAATAATCGTTATAAAAAGAAATAACCAAGGATTACATGTTGACATCAATTGCAATTCGCGTGGATGCTGTGAAGAAATAAAAGTTGAGAGACAATTAAATACCCAAAGGAGAAAGCGAAACCAACTACAATAAGCAAAGCAAAAAGTCATTCCTTTCATCATTTACTCTGTTGGGAAATGGTAAACAAATTTTTCACTGATCAAACTGTGTCTACACAGTCATTTGTCAAGTCCAGGAATGGGAAAACTTTTTTAAGGCATTATACCAGTTTTATCTGTCTCGGATTTATTTAGAAAGTTAAAAATATTGCCTCCTACAACCTGACACTGATATTTTGATTCCCACTTGTCAATTGAGTCAGAGTAATAAGTAATTCAGCAGTGAAGTGCTGGGTTGTTTTTTTGATAAATAGTCTATATAAAAATAATTACAATTTTGAGATTAAATATTATAGTATGACGTTTATCTAAAAGAATTTTAAAATTTAAAGATAAAAAGTTAAATATTTTATTTTATAATATCGTGTGTAAAATTAAGATTTTAATATTTTTTAAACAGGAATAGTAAATATTATCAAATTTAAAAGCACTTTTTTTAAAAAAAAATTTACAATATTTTTCGACCTCAATAGTAAATTAACTCTTACTAAACCTCTATTGGAAGAGATAATTTTCATTTTTACTACTTTCATTATTAAACCTCTCCTAACTCTTAAATCGGAAAAAAAATGGGCCTAAGCACATTTATACTTACGTATTCCTAATTGTTGTACTAGAAACGGTACCAATTGAATTAAAACTCAATTGACTAATTACTTAATTATTGTTTAATATAAAATAAGTTTTATTGAGCGGGATCAACTCCTACAAAAGAAGTTTTCGAAGTGTTTTCGTCAAGTAGCTGATTAGACTCCCAACAATCAAAAGTATTATCCATGTTTCAGAGTTTTCCCCTAATACTCTATCGAGAGCCAACGCGCCGTGAGCAGTTGTTCTAAAGGCCTGATTTACAGAGCTAAGAGCACCTCAACCATACGTAAGCGTGCGATCAAACCACTTAAGGAACGTAAGCGTCTCGTCCTTGGTAGAATTCAAACCCTTTATCTATAACATACAAGTTATTTGTTGAGGAAAATGTACCATTTAAAAATTTGATCAGTTGTCTTATAAACGACACTTGAAAGACTTCTTTCAAAAGTGTCAACCTATCCTCAGATAAGTCTAATATATTTGATTAATCAATATAAGTATTATTTGAATAATTGACTTATTTTTAATATAAATTTAGTTGTATTATTTAATATAAAAATGGTTTTTATTTCTTTTTACAGTCATTAAACTGTTGGGTTCCTTTTCTGTCAGGTTTTGTAATAAAGATTTGTATAAGCTAAAGACATAAAGGAAAGCATAAAGGGGGGTATCCAAAGCAATGGGGGACCCCAAAACAATAAATGACCTCTAGATTCAACCACGTGAACGGCTAGGATGTGAGTTGCAGGCCATGGAAGGAAAAGAAAGGCAGTGGTGAGAGAGAAAGTGGAACCTGCAACTCTAACTTTGTACTTGCTTAACTGGGTGTTTGCCACGTGTAAATCGACAAACCTGATTGAGGATCCAATATAAATTATTATTATTATTACAAATTCCATATCCCCCTCGTACTTAAAACAGAGTTGGGGGAAACTGATAATAAACATAGGCAATGTCTGATACTATTGTTTCCTTTAATGAAACCCAAACGATAAGAAGCAAAAAATAAAAAGGAGAGGATCAATTTTTTTTTTGGGTGTCATAAGAGGGGACCATTTTCAATTATCTTAGTTTTGTCAATCAAAATTTTGGTCTTAAATCTATGAAATGAATACTCTTTTATTTGTAAAGAATTGGGTAAATGTATTAGGGGGGTTTCGTTATCAAGAGTTTATCTTTTTTTTTTATTAAAAAAAATGATAAATTTGTTATTGTACGGTAGAAATTTATTTTTATACGATTGAGTAAAAAGTAAATTGATTATTTCTGTTAAAAATTTAATCAATTTTTATTATTAAAAACTGACGTAACTGATAGAATAATTAGACTTTTACACATGACGTGTCACATGTATCTCATTATGATATACAATGACTATTTTTTAATGGGAAAGGATTCTATGAAATAGAAACGCTACGTCATCTGTATATCTTTTCCAATAGTTTTATGCCACATTAGCATTTTCATCTTGAATTTCAGCATTTTCGTCTTGAAAAAAAAAATCAAATCTAAATTAAAATCCTGAAATTCAGGATAAAATTACTGATATAGCATAAAACTCTTGGAAATGGATAATATTCTTGTTTCATACAATCATTTCTCTTTTTTAATAGTAGAAATGAATGAAATTTATAACAAAATGACCAATTTACTTTCGATCCAATGTGCAAATATTAATTTATTACTTTTTTATTAGAATGGACAAAATGTAATTCTACTCCTAATTCTGGTAGCAACTTTGCCCACATAAGATTGAGAAAGTAAGTTCAATTCTCAAGAAATGCACTCTTGAACAATCTTTTATTAACAAGTTGTTGTTGTTGATTAATGTGGTAGCAGCTTTATTATTATAAAGTTGAGAATTTAAGTTCGAATCTTAAGAAATTCGATAAAGATTAGTTTTGAATTTAAATGTGTAGAGACCACTTAATTTTATGTTAATTTTTTTTTTCTAAAAATGAGGAAAATTTATTACAGGGAAAGAAAGTTGAACGAGATTAAACTTATTCAAAAGCGAGGTTACTAGCCTAAGATTAAAAGTCTTTCTGATACTTGAGAGGGTTTGAATAAAAATATTATACTCAAAAAATGAATTAGGGAAAAAATTTAGGTCGATTTAAAGTAATGGCTTGACTTGGGCTTCAGTATTCAAAGCATAACCTTGACCTAACCGACCCATTTTTGAGTTTATAATATATTTTTAATTTATTTTATATATTATGTAGTCTATATCATATAAAAAATTAAATATACTATAATATAATGTAAATATTAAAGAATATAGTAAGTTGTTTATGTTTAAAATATTAATAAAAGAACAAATATTAATTAAAAAAATAAAAGAACAAATATATAATTATAGTTAGAGATATATAATAAATAAATAATAAATTATATATTTTTAAAAATATTTTAAGCAAGCCTAAACAAGTTTGGATTTACTAATTACAAATTTAGATGAACTTGAGCAAAATTTGAGGTTCATATTTTTAGTCATGTTATGTTTAGACAACTATGTAAGGTATTGATATCATGAGTAGCTCAAGTGGTGCCATATGTGGAGGTAAGTGGTTAATAAGCCTTACTTTGGTTTGAGTCTCCCCATGTACATGTTCCGATTATTTACATAATTAACTATTAGGTATATATTGACACATTTCTTTTGAGTCTCACAAGTTGTATTTCTACCAACCAATGTGCTACTTATCTGTGAATCATACACAATTGCTTGCAGAGGCGGGAGACAAAATTCCCAAACACAAAGACAATACCTTAACATTGTTAAATTTTTAGTCAATTGCTCGACAAATAATACTTCAATTTTTTTTTTCAAAAGAACCCTCTAAAGGAAACCTTTCGTTTCAAAGTAAGAACTAAGGAAGAAAGAAAGTGATATATTATAATAATTAGAAAACTAAATGAATATAGCTCATTGAACAAAGAAAGTTAAAAAGGATGTATTTATTTTTATTTTTTGAATAATCTCATTATTTAATTTGATTATATCTTTTTTTTAATACAACGCTTATAATTATTTATAATTCCTCCTTAATTAATTAAAAAAAACGTACTCCAGTTCACTCAATTTAAATTTTTTTATTAATAATAATACCAAATTGAATTAAGATTCTATAGGAGAAAAGGGATGCATTTAGAATTAAAGATAGTTGCAATAAAAGGTGAGGAAAAGAGTGGCCCATCAAGCAACAGATTTTTCATTTTTTCAATCAAAGCTGAAGGGGAGGGGGGGCCTTTTTCACTGTCTTTCATAAAAGAAAATCTGTCCAGTGATTTAATTTTTCTACAACTGGATTTGAGCATATATCATATGGACCCATCTCTTTAAAACCATCACCTCAACCTTCACTTACTCAATGGGAAAAATGCCTCAATTATTTTACCACTTTTGTTTTTTTAATATTATATTTCAACACAACGGGTCACTTCAATTTATTGAAGTTTGTTATCTTTAAAAGACTTTTAATGAGCCATGTTTAATGTGGTCAACTGCTTCATTGTGGTGGGGGATTTATTGGGTGATCAGTTTTTGAAGTTTCACCTTACAGGGTCCCCCCTTTACTCTATAGTGCTGTATTTAGTGGCGCATCTGCCGAAAGTTTCATCAAATATAGTAAAAGCATCCATACCTAGGTCCAGGGTAGCCGTTGTATTGATTTGGTTCAGTTAAAAATGTAGTTTAGTTTCTGTACATTATATCAAAAAGTAAATAGGTTATTTTGTTAAAAAAACTCTTATATTATTAGTATAATGTACACATAGCATGTCACGTGTCAATGTCTGATTATTTCTATTACCACATTAGTTTTTAACAATATAATCAGATAGAATTTTTAACAGAAATGATCAATTTATTATTTGGTCTGATGTACAAATACTCATTTATTTATTTATTAATAAAATAGCCTAATATAGACCCATCACATTATTACTACTTTTTGATGAAATAGCTCAAAAGGCATATCCCACAAGTGATGGTGAACATCCATTGGCATGATTTCTTGGTCTTCACTTTTTGATCCAAGAAAATGGCACTTGTTGGTGTGGATATTAACTTATGTTAGTCATTTTGGACCAATAGTTGAAACCCAGATTGCTTAACGGGAAAAGGCTCTATCATACATGAGAAACTTGATGGCCCATGATTTAATTTCTATTATTGCATACTTATAAATATAGTAGGGAAATTGGGTCGTTCAGATTTGTTCAGATTTTTTGGTTTGAATTTTGTTGAGTTGTGCTTTTTTTTTTTAATTTGAAATTTTTTAGGTTTAAGTTTCCCTTTTTAAAATTTGATTTTTTTTTTTCATATTTACATTAAAAGTAAATCACTTAGGGATATCTTTAGGTATTGGTCAAGATTAGACATGGCTAGTAGCTATTAAGATCCTAAAACTTTATCAGGAGAGATCCAAAGCAATCGAAATTGCAAGGTCAACAAATTGGCCTAAGTGGATCAAGGAAACTAGCGCACCAAAATACAGGGCTAAAGTTAGAAATCATGTGATGGGGTCGAGAAAAACATAAAAATTTTAGAGGGGTTAAAGCTAAAAGTTTTATATTAAAAATAATTTTTTTATCTAAAATAAGATAAAAAGAATTAAACTAAAAGTACTAAAATAGTAATTAATCCATTTGGCTAATTTGTCTGCTCCTTTAAATAAGCCCCTGCCAGCATGACCAGCCAAACAACTATCAGCCCAAACGCTAAGTATAAATATACAAGTATGACTCTCATTTTATGTACTTATATACTTTAGGTCTCTAAGCCTTGGGTTGCGGTAAGTGAGCAATAATCCTCAGGTTCGTGGTTTGGGTAACCCCAAGTTCAGTAGCTCTTTAATTATTCTTGTCTACAATGCTAACTCCTTCCTCAAGTTTTGCAGGTACTCCCAACGTAGGTGCTCCCCTCCATAAACCATATACAAATTTCCCCAAAGGCTGAGGACAATAGCTGTAGTATCGAGAGATCGATCGATTGTCCGATAAACGACATTTCAAAAAAATTTCTCAAAGGAGTTGACCCATCAACAAGTTGTATAAACTATGTTAAAAGATACTATATTTTTACATATTATATACTTGTATAAACTCATCTAACTAATCTCAGTCCAACTAAGCATAATTATATGTGTTTTATTTAATTATGAACACGTGAATGAAAATATAGAAAGTAGAAACAACAACATATGATGGAAAGTACAAAATCAGATCCTCGAAATCTTTCCAAGACATAAAATAAAAATTAAACTGAATTCGATATCCGTTCTCACATGCAATTCTAAGAACAAACTTAATGAAAAAAGAAAAGATAATGATATGTTTTAAGATACTTGATAATGTGTAAAGATCTTAAAAGAAGCAGCGACCATGTGAAAAGATTTACATTTGATATAGGTTAAATTATGCTATTCGTCCTTGCATTTTATGAAAGTTGTGGATTTAATAGATCATTTTTAGTCTTTATACTTTTTTTAAATTTTTAAAATTTCATGCCTCATCAAATAATAACCGTTGAATTCATTAAGTTAAGTTATGCTATTTCTTAAATTTGATATGGCAAATATATTATCATATATGGACGCAATATCAGCTTGTTATTTCTACACATTACTGACTAAAATCCAGCTAATGGATTAGTTCAAAATGGATAGGGAAGTAAAATATACAATCGAAGAATATGAAGTAAATCTACAATTGTACGCATAGTACGAGACTAGTAATTGAATTTAACCAAATAAATTTAATTATTACTGTTTGAATCACGACTAAAATTGATTTATTCAAAAAGTATAGGGACTAATATTTATCACATTAAAATAAGACTAGTTCCACAACTTTGGTAAATTTCATCAATAGTTTATTTATTTATACTAATTCCCTTATTGAAATCAAGTTCACATGAAGGAGAAAGTAGAAGAAGATATTTAGAAGAAAAAAAAAAGACAGAAAGAATGAGATATTTGGTAACGAAATCATTGAGTAATCAATCATCCATGGGTGCCATCAACAAAAGGGTAAGGGAAAAAAAGAAAAGGCCATTTAAGGTAAAGGGCATGGCTTCATTGTCACTTCAAGAAAGGGTTTTGTTGGTTTGTCATAAATGGCCAAAATAGATACAGTGGAAGGAACTTAGCAGCTTTGTGTACTTTGATGAAATCATAGCTATGACCAAGACAGGAAGCATGTAAGAAATATCAAAGGCTGATTACGTAGATGAATGATGAATCACGAGTAGAGCCGCAGAAGAATTCGGGTTCTAAGTTTTCGGTTAATATCGGTTTTGCAAATGTTCATAATTTGTTAGAAGGCGGTGGTTTGTCATGCATAGTTTTCTTGCCATAGCCTCAAAGCACTCGAGCTCTTTATAGAGTTAAGTAATAAAATCTTGATTGAAGATAGTATCGGCCTATTGAGAGGTTCGGTTGTTCCTACTAGACAACACTTTAAAGATTTCTTTGGAAGAAGTTGACTTCCTCTCAGCAAAAATATGCTTTATGTTCTGTTGAACTTACCGCCTCTTTAGGCAGCATAGACATTTAGACTCTTCGCAAAATCAAGAGACAACCTTGATAAGGGACAATATCGATCCATTGAGGGGTTTGTTGACTACCAATAGACAGCACTTTGAATACACATGGGTTCAAACCCTATCAAGTATAAATGTTCACATTTACTTTGTAGGTGGTTTTACGCCATGCACAATCCAATCCAACGAGACACTTGTTCTCTATTGAACCAGATGTCTCTTCAAGTTAAGTTAAACACTAAGGCTGTCTATAAGGTTAGAAGATAAAGTCTCGATCGAAGGCAATACCGGCTTGTTGATGGATCTTCCAACTGCAAATATTCAATTCTCCCCCACACTTAAAAGCAAATGAAGGTGAAAATGAAACACCTCCTGCTAATGATCAATAACCCTTTGTTGTATGAGTTGTAACTATACAAAACCCTAGCAAGACAATCAATGTCTCTCATACACTTTGATTATAAAAGAGAACGACTTTAAAAAAAAAAAAAAAAAACTTGTTAAGGGAGCATTGAATTTGATCATCAATAAAAATTAAACAAGCGTAATTTTATCATACGCATATAATATTGGATTATCACAAAGCCAAGGGGCCATGGCCTCCACCGCGCCGCCCCTTTCAGCGGCGTCCATGTTCAAAAGCAAAAACATCGAATGAAAACTTTACAAACATTTGGTTCTTTTAGCACATGACATCCTTAAGAAGCTTGTACCTGCGAGTCGTAGGCCTAGGAGAAGGTGTCCCACTGTTCTTCCCTCTATGATGATGTTCATGTTGATGATCATCGTTGTGTTGCTTGATTTTATCACCCAAATACTCAGATCGATTTACGACTCCGGTTTCTTTTCTGTTCATCAATGGTGATTTCTTCGAAGAGCTTCCATGCTTTGAGTTTCTTTCTTCGCTTCGACACCAATCACACAGTTCAATCGGCTCAGCGAACTCACTGTAGTAATTACTGCAATACCTAATAAAATCAACCCATAAAATATAAGAATAAAACGAAATATATATATATATATATATATATATATACATATGATGATGAAATGATGAAAGGGCATACGAATGTTGAAAGCGATGGTGGCACTTGTTGCAGCGGAAGAGTTTATCGGAGAAACCAACGTCGCCGCACATGCAGCAAACAGTTTGATGATCTACCATTGTTCAATAAATTAGAGATTTAAAAGATGAATATTTTATGGAATTGAAGAGAGGAGAAAGGCCAATAAAAGGAGATAATCATATATATAAAATATCTATCTTTAGTGTACAAAATTATAAGTAAATAGTAATCGTTTTTAGAGTCGGCGTATAAATCCCGATCCTAATCCCTTACATTTTTTTTTTCTTTACTTATATAACATAAAGGAAAAGGGCTAATTTAAAAAAAATCCTCAAACTATTATCCATATTTTAAATCGGTCCTTAAACTTTAAATTTTTTAGTAAAAGTATCATGAAGGCCCCTTTAATAGGAATTCGATTGTATTTTGCCCCCTTTACATAAAGAATGGATAAATTAGTTCATGTACGTTAGATCAAAGAGTAAACTAATGTCTTTTCTGTTAAAAAATCCATCCACTTCTACTACTAAAAATTGGTATAGTTGACGGAATAGCGAGATAGTACCGGTACACGTGTGTCATGCCAATGTATAGGGGCTAGTTTTTAACAGTAGAAATAGGTGGAAGTTTTAGTAGAAGGACTAATTTACTATTTGATCTAATGTACATGGACTAATTTGCTCATTTTTTGAATAAATGGGAGCTAAATGTAATTTGACTCCTAGTACAAGGGCCTCCATAGTACTTTTATCAAAATTTTCTAATTGAGTTTTCAAAGTAGTAGTATTGTATCAATCAAATCTTTTTGTTAGCCTAGTCATTAGTTTAGACATTAAATGCTTAGTTATAATGTTTAAAACACGTGAATCAAATTGTAAGCATGTGTGAATAAGGTAAAGCAAGAAATTTTATATGGGGGCAAAATAGAAAATTAACCATTTTATTAATTATAACATTATACATATATATATATATATATATATATATTTATATATATAATCATAGGTAGACCACAGGTTGCTTCAATTAGAGAGATGTGAACCTTCAAAATTGATGTCCAAAAATGACAGTGTTGTCCTGAGCTGCACTTTGCTTTCGGCTTAATTTCATTTGAATAGTTTTGTTCCTTAATAATTAAAAGGAAAAATAATAAATATTCGCCGATGTTCATAATTATTGCTAACATAAGCTTTTCATTCAAATTTTTGTGGGTGGATCTATTGAGTCTTGACTTGATTAATATATGTATTATTGTCAATGCAGGAGGACGTGAGTTCGACTACACTGAAGCACATTATCTTCTTATTTATAGGTTGGAGAGAGAGGTAATTCTAGACATTATAACAAAAAGAGTAAATATGATCAGAACCTATAAAGAAAATTATTCAAAAATAAATTTGATGGATCAATTTTAATTTTAATTATTTTGATTTGTACTCTTTTCATATTTAATATTAATGTGATTTTATATTTTATTTGTTCAAATATATAGATTGTATTATATTTATATTTATTAATTATTTTGATTTAAAAAAAATAGAAAATGTTCATCTAATATTCTATAGTAACAATAAGGGTGTAGCCAAAGAGGAGGACTTTCGTCCCCTTAGCTAGATGAGAGAATTGTTCCTCCAAAATTTTATAATTTTATTTCGATTTTCCTAAACAAATTTTCTAACTTTGCCCATATATATTGTTATCATTGAAAATTTTGAATAACTTGGTTTTCCACATTCAAACATATTTACGGTTCTCTTCAATTATATATTTGGTATAATGCATATACATAGGTGAATTATCAGAGAGATCATTCTATTATAGGGACTTGATCAAATTAGTCTTTCTACTACTAAATGAATCAATTTAGTCATTGTCCTATTAAAACAAATCACATAAGGCTAAATTGAAATAGAGTTAACATTTATAATTTAATGGAGTTAATATTTTTAAAGTTTTTATAGTTTTGCAAACGAAATTTATTTGGAATTAAAATGCAACTGAAAAACAATATTTTTCAAGACATTTTTTTTATACAGAAATTTGAACTCTGTTACAATTTAGACTATATATTTGGTTCTTTTTAAAATTATAAGGACTAAATTGATCCATTCAATAGTAAAGGGGCCAATTTGATCTAATCTCTATAATATAGAGACCAATTACTTTATTTTTTTTAATGTAGTATTTGTGTTATTTTTTTGTTTAATTTTTATTATAGGTTCTAGTCATATTTACTCTTTTTGACATAATGTTTAGAACTACCCATAGCCCCTCCTCAACCCATAAATAGGACGATAATACGCTTTAGCGTACTCGAACCCTCGTCCTCCTACATTGACAACAATACTCATATCAATTGAACTTAGATTCAATCGACATATAACATAGTATATTAAAAATAAATAAATAATGAATATAATATAAACCAACCAAATAAAATATGAAGTTCCATCATATGATAACTTGTGTACTTGGCTTTTAAGAGATGTCAAACCATGCGGTTGTATGGATTAATTATTTTGATAATTTTCAAATGCATTATTAATTCCAAGATTTATAGTTCTAGTTCTTCTCATCATTTGGTAGGCTGGGTTTTCAGATCATCAATGCTTTAGCATTTACATCTTGGGTCACTTTTTATTTTTCAATGGCGTAGCCAAGTAATCATCCACTTCATTTGTCCACTTGTCGTGAGAAATAGAAACCATTCTTGGTTTGTTTTTTTATGCTATTAATTCCTATACTTTATAAAAGTTGTAGATTCAATCCCTATATTTTAATTTGGTTATTTTAGTCTGTTCTTTTCTTGTTTTAAAATTCTACTCCTCACCAAACAAAATCTATTAAACTCGTTAAGTTCAGTTTTGTTGTTTTTGAAATATGATGTGTTCACTACAAGAAAACAGACTTTTAGCGGCGTTTTTAGTGGCTTTTGAATGGAAAACGCGGCAAATATTATACATTAGCAGCTTTTGAAACAAAACGCCGCTAAAAACTGAGCAATAGTGGCGTTTTTATCCAAAACGCCGCTAAAAACTGAGTAATAGTGGCGTTTTCATCCAAAACGTCGCAAAAAACTGAGAAATAGTGGCCTTTTTTTCAAAACGCCGCAAAAAACTGAGATATAATGGCTCTTTTGTTCCAAACGCCACAGAAGGTTGAGCTATAGTGGCGTTTTTGTAAAAGCGCCGCTAATATTTATTATTTTAACTACTCTATTTTGTTATCCCCGAAATGCCTTAGTATTTTTCCAAAATTAGTTCCCCCTCCCCAAAATCAAACTTAATCAACTACTTTTTAATGCATTGATTTTTATTTTGAATCTTATAAAAATATTTAATCCAACTTAAATATTAAAACTTTACGTCTCAAATTACAATTCAACTTGAATTCGAGTTTTTACAATCTCAAGTGAATCATATTAAATTAGCAGGGACATAACTACGGGGTTGAAAGGATTTTGGCCCCCTTAAAATGAAATTTTTTTCATTTAAACCCTACCATACAAACTAAATCCTTATAAGGGTCTAATTAAACCCTACATAAACATTAAAACTCTAAACCCTAAAAAAAATTATAAATGGAAAATTATGGGGACTTATAATGTTCCAATATGAAAATGATCATCAGATTGCATTTTCACTTACAATTGAATTTTTGCCCCTAATTGCTAATCCCAAAACCTTAAACTACTTTAAACCCTAAAATATGAAGCCTAACCCCTAAATCATAACCCATGACCGCCTAACCCTTAAATCATAACACATGATCTAAACTCTAAACCTTTTAAACCCTAAACTCTAAAGCGATATCCTAAAACCTTAAACTACCTTAAACCTTAAAAGATAAAGCCTAACCCCTAAATCATAACCCATGACCTATAAACCTTTTAAACCCTAAAATTGATCCAAACTCTAAAAATTAAATCCTTAAACCCTTATACCTTAAATTATAAACTCTAAATTTGTAAACCTTAAAAATAAATTTCACAAACAATAAAAGAGGAAAAAAAGTGAAATGGCAAAATGATGCATTTCACAAACGGATGACTAATATATCAAAATGTTAATTGATCTCCTTTTCAATTCAACATATATTTCATGTTTACTTTTAGATTTATGAAAAATATTATTCTGGAATTCATAATTATCTCTCTTAAATTATGGTTAGCATTCTGATTTCGTTCTTTTAAAACATTTTATTTGAGTTATCGAATAACAAGTGTCTTAACAATCATATTATTCTGTCATTTTAGTTGTTAGCTTTGGGCATTAAAATTTGGCTATCTAGATTAGGGTATAACGTGAATCAAATTTTAATGAAGTTAAACAATAGTGGCGTTTTTATTAAAAACGCCACTAATATGCATTAAAAAGATATTAGAACGCTACTGTTTAATGCTGCGTAATTAGTGGCATTTTCCACAAAACGCCGCAAAATGTTATGCTTTAGCAGCATTTTCATTCAAAACGCCACAAATGTGTATTACGAGTCCAAAAAACAACGCAGTATTATCCTTGTTTTTAGTGGCGTTTTTCCAAAACGCCGCAATAGGTCATACATTAGTAGCAAAACGGCACCGTTCTATGTTTTATTTTTAGTGGCGCTTTGTACAAATGCCACAAAAATGTATTACGAGTTCAAGAAACGACACCATTTATCATTGTTATTAGTGGCTCTTTGACAAAAACGCCGCAAATTTGTGTTATCTATTTTCTAAACGGCGTCATTTTATTCTTTGTTTTTAGTGGCGCTTTATATAAAACGCCGCAAATTTGTATTAAGGTTTTAGTAGACGACGCCGTTTTGGCAATGTTATTAGTGGCGTTTGGTTCCAAACGCCGCAATAAGCTATACATTGCCAGCGTTTTATCCGAAAACGCCACAAATATGAGTTAAATGTTTACAAAACGTCTGCGTTTCGTTCTTTGTTTTTAGTGGCGTTTTATTAGAAACGTCGCAAATTGATTCAGTTTTATACGAAAACGTCGTCGTTTTTTTCCATCCAGTATATCCATAATGTTAAACCCGAAAGAACTTAGTTTTCCCCCACCCAAATTTCCCCAAATCCCTAAATATTTCCTCAAATCAAAATCGAAATATCCTTCTGCCGTTGAAGACTCCGAGTGGACGACCTGCTGCACCGCCGTCTCCTCTACTGCGACCATCACTTTCGCTCTTCTCTGCCACAACCAATCGGTAACTTTCAGTACTTGGTTTAAAATTTATCAGTAATATTTGCTTGTTTTGATAGTGTTCATGACAGATGAGTACTTTGTTTTCCACTTCATGTTAAATCATTTGGGTTTTTCTTTTCTTTTTTTTCTAAACTTGTTTTCTTTTTAATTCTCTATCTTATGTGAGTAATATGTTATTTTTATGTACCTTTGTTAATGTAAAGGATACATACTTTTAGAAATTGATTGCTTTTGAAATATAACTGCTATTTACACTATTCATGCTAGAAATCTCTGGATTTTTTGCAATGTACTATTTTCAGATTCTACTATGTTTTTAATGGTTTGAAGTCTTGTGTTAGTGGTTGTTTTGTAATTTTTGTTGTCTCATAATGGTTTGTTCTAGAAATATATTTCTCCTTTGATGGTCTTGTTTTATGTTTTTGCTTTGCATTTCATGGAAATTTATGTTGATGATGAAGCCAAGTTGACTCTTCATGGTGCAATGCATGTATGCATCTTTGCTAATCACCGCTTTTTAATAGGCTTTGTTTGAACTGGAAGGTAAGGTAAAGGGTGTAGAGGTGACTTTTTGTTTTGATAATTCTCTGCAGTCAAGAAGGGGTCTGGATCTAACCCTTCATATCCTTCAAATCAAAAGGATTTGTGAATGGAGATTCCTCCTTGAAAAATTCTTATTGGCTAGAAGAAATTGCCTTTCAATAATGGACAAGGACAAGGACAATGATAATGAAATCAAATCAGTTTAATGATAATAAAAGAAAAAATCCGTTTTCTCTCTCTTTCTCTGTGGCTTGGACTCTTGACATAAGTATTTATTGGTAATGATCGTGAATGACTGAAATAGCTTTGAATTAGGCCACTGCCACTCTTAAATTTTGCATTAAAGATTTAGGAAAGGAATACCTTTGCAACATATGAGATGTAACTGATAGTATATTCTGCGATGTTATTATCATTGAAACTTTGTATAGGCTTTGTCTTTTCTGATATAGTCCTATGTATTACCCCGACTTTGTTGATTATGTTCTTAACACTAATAAAGATCTTTGTATGTACTGAAGCAATTCAACGTCTCGATCAGAATTGTCTTCGACTCCGATGCCATTGACAAAGTGATGAAGCAACTATTAAGGATTTGATCTACTCGGTATGTCATCCTAGAAGTTGCTTAAAAAACTAGGCATCAAAGCTTTTCCATTTTGACCTGTGTGTGCTAGTCCTGAGATTTTTAATTATTTTTTAAGAGTTTATAAATATTTAACTTACTTCACCATTATAAAGAATAGATATTTTATTAGTTTAATAAATTTTACTATGTTACTTCTTTTTAAATTTTGAGCAATTTACCTTATTTATTTCCTTTTCAAGGTTGAGAGATTTACCTTGTTATTTTCTCATTATCCATGTTTTTAAGTACAAGTTAACTCTGGGTGTGGGAAGGAATCATTTTGTGACACTCCACATCTTATCCAAACAATAAATTTAAATGCCAAATGTCAAAGTAACTCAAATAATTAACCATCAAAACATGCAAGTTTTAAAATTAATAATAAAAAAAGGTTTATAGATTTGCTTTTTGCTTTTTGCGTTTATAAGTAACAGTTGCTTTTTGCTTTTTTAATATGTTTTTTTTATAACAGATTTGCCAACTGCTTCAAACTGGGTGAGAAAGGTGTGGAGAATGATATAGATGTAGATACAAGACTGACACTTGATGAGGAAGTGCGAATCAATTTGGTCATTGCACTAAAAGATTATCTTCAGGTCAGCTTCTTCTTCTTCATTTGGATAGCTATATGCTGAATAATTAATCATGTTTGTAATAATTGTAATCAGTTGGAATTGTTGGATTGGGCAAGATAGGATCAGCAATAGCAAAAAGAGCCGAAGCTTTCAACTGCTCTATCAGTTACCACTCAAGATCTAAGAAACCAAATACAAAGTACAAATACTACTCAAATACAAAGCCTACATAGCCACAAGGTTAGCTACTCTTTTATTTTCTTTTATTTTTTGTTTTTTTAAATTACCATTCTTTGGGATCTCTTTGCTATTGGTTCCAATGCGTATGTTCTTACTTACAATAATACTGTAAAAGGGATCCTTTCTGCTCAATTTGCAACCTTTTAATAATATTATACCTCTCGACATGTATGCTTGCCACGTGAATTTTTTCTACCATATTTTCGTAATTTGTGATTTAATATTTCTATATTTCTATCACGATTTTTAATAAATTTATTTATTGATATAATATATCCCATCTAATATACAAATATTTCTATCACGATTTTTAATAAATTTATTTATTAATATAATATGTCCCATCTAATATACAAATATTTAATAAAATATTTTATATAGTTTTTAACTTCAATTTAAATTATTATTGAAATATTCTCATCCGTTTTATCACAAATATTATTGTCCGTTTTATCACAAATATTATCGTCCGTTATATTATTTAAGTTAAATTTTTTATTCAAAATAAATCGTACCTTTTAAGCTAAATACGGATGTCCACACAGTGGTTTAACATGTACTTAAGAAAAGATGACTTGTAAAACATAAATTAAATTAATTGTGGACTATTTTAACTGCACATGTGACTTGTCAAATAAAAACGAACGACATGTATATTATTTAATTAAAATAATTTTTTAATATATTATTTAATTAAAATAATTTTTATAAATATTATTTAATTAAATATTATTTAATCCGCAACTTACCTGTACATACTTGATGCTTGATATGTATTATCCATGTGGTTTTCCACATCGTCAAATAAAAAACTTACATAATTCATAAATATATTTGATAAATATTTAACATAACTTACAAAACTTACATAACTTAGATAAATATATAACTTATATAACTTACATAACTTATATAACATAGATAAATATATAACTTACATAACTTACATAACTTATATAACTTAGATAAATATATAACTTATATAACTTACATAACTTATATAACTTATATAACTTATATAACTTAGATAAATATATAACTTACATAACTTACATAACTTATATAACTTAGATACATATATAACTTATATAACTTACATAACTTATATAACTTATATAACTTAGATAAATATATAACTTACATAACTTACATAATACTTAAATATACTTGATATCATAATTTACATAACTAGCTTACGAAACTTACTTAACTTACCTGAACTTACCTGAATTAGTTTATACCCATTAGAGGCTTGATATTTAGTATAATGACATGATTTAAATCAATTGAGAACATTTAAGTAACTATAATTTGTTGTCAACTTTAGATTTCAAGAACTACGAAATGGATAGGAGTTGGATGAAATTGTCAAGGGTAAGCAACGCCTATCAAAATGGAGTACAAACTTTTCTAAATTTTGCATTTCAAAATGCAAGCCAAGAGAATATGATTCTTTGCCCGTGTAAGAAGTGTGGCAACATCTACTGGCATTTTCGTGAAGTTGTCTACGAACATCAAATTGTTGATGGCTTTATTCGGGGGTATAAAAAATGAATTTTCCATGGAGAGTGTACATCTAGTGGAACTTCTTCAACGATTAATCCGACTTATCCTGATACTGATTACCATCAGTATGTTAGACAAGATGACATGGAAGATATGTTACGGGATGCATTTAATATGTAGAGTCATGGTGAGCAATCGTTTCCACCTGACTTTATTGCATCCGAGGATTGTAATATTGGTGGAAATGTTTTTTGAGAAACGAGAACAAATTGCACCTGATGAGGAGCCAAATGAAGAAGCAGCGAAGTTCTACAATTTACTTAATGAAATGAATGAAGAACTTTACGAGGGATCAAAATATTCGAAATTGTCCTTCTGCATTCGTTTATTTCACTTAAAATGTTTGGGAGAGTGGACCGGGAACTCTTTTACAATGCTGCTAGAGTTTTTGAAAGAGATGTTTCCGTTTGTAAAAATCCCCCAGTCTTGTCAAGATATGAAGAGACTAATAAAAGATTTGGGCCTTGGGTATGATAAAATTCATAGTTGCCCAAATGACTGCATGTTGCACTGGGGTGATCAGAAAAACCAACAGTCTTGTCATGTTTGCGGTAAGTTTCGTTAGATGAATAGTAATACAGAAGATGTGAATACAGAAGAAGGTAGGGCACAGTTAAGAAAGAAGCTAGTCAAGGTTTTGCGATATTTTCTCTTAATACCAAGACTTCAAAGGCTTTTCATGTCGTCAAAGACAGCCAAATCTATGAGGTGGCATAATGATCAATGGACCGATGATGGATTATTAAGACATCCTGCGGATTCTTTGGCTTGGAAATCATTTGACAGTAAATTTTCAAGCTTTGTAAGCGATCCTCGGAATGTGAGGCTTGGACTAGCAGCTGATGGCTTTAATCCATTTAAAATCATGAGTACTTCATACAGTACTTGGCTAGTAGTACTTGTTCCTTACAATTTGCCTCCATGGATTTGCATGAAGCAATCTTTGTTTATTTTATCAATGATTATCCCTGGAGAGAAAGGTCCCGGAAATGATATTGACATCTATTTGTAGCCACTTATTGAAGAGTTAAAACAATTATGGTGGGTGTTGAGACATATGATGTATTGAGAAATGAGAACTTTAATTTTTTTTACAGCTTTGTTGTGGATAATTAATGATTTCCCGGCTTATGCTAATTTATTGGGTTAGTGTACTAAAGGACGTTATGCTTGTCCTTGTTGTGCTGCGCAAACTTGTTCGAAGTGGTTGTACAATGGGAAGAAGTTCTCTTACATGGGCCATCGTCGGTGGTTAGATAGAAATCATAAATTTAGATTTGAGAGGACTCTATTTGATGCTGATCAAGAGTACAGAGGAGCTCCTGAGCAAACCATTGGATCTGAAATCTTGTTTATGTTAAAAGATATCAATTTTAGTTATGGGAAGATGAATCAACCACCTAACACGCAAACAAAGAGAAGATCGAGGGATGAATTTGATGGAGAGGATGATCCTAATTAGGCGGACTTGTGGAAAAAAAATGAGTATTTTTTTCTGAGTTGCCTTATTGGGAGCACAACATTTTACGCCACAATCTTGATGTCATGCATATTGAGAAGAATGTCTGCGAGAACATAATTGGAACAATTTTGAATGTCGATGGAAAATCAAAAGATAACCTTCAAAGCCGACTTGATTTAGTTGACATGAGAATCCGACGTGATCTTCATCTTCAAGTACTTCCGAATGGAAAATATCGGTTACCGCCTTCTATTTTTTCAATGTCAAAGGAAGAGAGAAGTTTTCTGCATGGTGTTGAAGGATATAAAGGTCCCAGATGTGTATGCGTCAAATATATCTCGATGTGTGAGTCTCAAAGATCAAAGATTATATTCATTAAAATCACATGATTACCATATCTTGATGCAAGATTTACTCCCAATTACTTTACGGTGCTGTATGTCAAAAAATGTAACGTCCTGTATAATTGAACTATCCAATATAATGAAAGCTATTTGTGGCAAAGTTTTGGATGTTGAAGAACTTGAGAAAGTACAGGATCAAGCGGCTTTGACTTTATGCAATTTGGAGAAGATCTTTCCACATTCATTCTTCTCTATTATGGTGCACTTGGTAATCCATCTCCCTTACGAAGCAATGCTTGGTGGACCGATTTTTTATCAATGGATATATCCTATAGAAAGGTGCTAATTTATTTCTCAAGTATTCATTAATTCACCTCTATACATTTAGTTATAGCTTGTGATAAATATTGTATATCGTGTTTAGGTTCCTAAGCAAATTGAAGTCATATTGTCGCAATAAGCGTTATCCAGAAGGATCAATTCTTTGAAGGCTACTTGGCGAGAGGAGTGCATGACCTACTGTTCTAGATATTTAGAAGATCTTTGAAACACGATTGAATAGACCAAGTAGAAATGCTGGGCTCAATGATCATGACTTGGCCGAAACTTATTTATTTCAAAGTTATGGAGAACCAATCGGCAAAGTTGAAATTGCAGAATTAGATGATATATCGTGGGTACAAGCGCATCGATATGTACTTTTTCACCACGATTCAATTAAACAGTTGCGTAAGTAAGTTATAAAATTTTCTTACATATTCGTCGTTTTGATTTGTTTATCTTCTAACCAATTAAACTTGTTTTTAACATAGTGAGTACAAACAAATTTTGAGATCTCATGCACGCTCTTGAAGATTACAACATCGAGAGATTAATAAGTTATTCACAGAATCTTTTCATGAATGGTTAAGCCAAACGGTATGTAACTAAAGTTAATAAATTACATATAATCGCGAAATTTAGTTAATCAAATAAGAATGTTTTTATATAATACATTTATAATTATTCAATTTACATTCGATTCAATAGGTTTGGAGTGGGAAGGACGTCAATGACGAAATTAAATGGCTTTCCCAAGGTCCGAACAGAGTAATAAAAAGTTATAGTGCCTTCCTAATCAATGGATATAGATTTCATACAAAGTATCGCGAGAGAATGAGGAGAACTTAAAATTGTGGAGTTGTTGTTAATTCTTCAATTACAAGTTATGCTAGTGCTATGGATAGTAATTCGGTTGAGGGTAATGTGGAGTATTACGGACTTCTTACCGACATTATTGAGTTAGATTACTATGGCAGATGGAAAGTTGTCTTATTTCAGTATGATTGGGCTGATGTTAATACTGCTCGAGGAATTAAAAAAGATCAATTTAGTTTTACAATGGTGAATTTCTCTCGCTTGATTCACACTGGATAACAATTGATGGACGAGCCATATGTATTTTCCTCTCAAGTGAAACAAGTTTTTTATTCGAAAGATCCAACTGATGAGGGTTAGTATGTTGTACTCCGAAACACCCCTAGAGACTTGTTTGACACAGGTAGTGGAAGTAGAGATAACATCGTCGAAAGATCAGAAACATTACCTTTTCCAGAACAAAATTTAGATGAAAATATCCCTGGTACTAGTACACAACATCAATGGGTTCGACATGATGTGGATGAAGATATTTACGAATAATGATGTAGTAAGATTTTACATTTTTTTAATTATATGTAATATTATAATTTTAATCTTGGTCATGTTATATAATTTGACTATTTTATATGTACTATTATTGTTGTAATTTGTTACTAAAACTTTAACTATTTTATGTGTATTGCAGGAAAAATGCGTAGAAGAAGATTACGTGATTTAAGTATTGTCCAGAATACTCCAAATTCGGAAGAAGGAAATAGTGGACATCAGACAGTTGTTGGATCTTCGAATATGCCGGAGACACTTGATGAGCCTAAAGAATTTCAAAGTAATGTTAAGTTTATTTTACATGTGTTGACTTTTATTATTGATTTATTTGTAAATTTTAATATAATAATAGTATATCATTTTTCATCTGAAAATGGTGGGACGCGCGGAGTTCGAGGACGTACGCTGCTTAGTGATTTATACAACTTAGATCCTGTCGAGCGTGTCAAAGTAAGTAGAAATACTTATGGTCAGCCTGTTGGATCTGAAGCTCGACTTTTAGCAGGCTATTTGGGCATTTTAGCACGAAATGCCAATATGTTGCCCATCAACTACGAATCATGGCATCACATGCCTAATAACAACAAAAATCATGCTCTCGCTAATATTAAGGTAACAAAATATGAATGTAATTTATAATACCTTGGTTTAAGTTTCATTTATATTTATATTCTAAACTTGTGTTTTTTAGGAGAGATTTGCTTTAGATGTCTCCAATGATTATATCAAGAAGGCATTGGGTAAAAAATGGAGATACAATAAAAGCACTTTAAAAAAACAATATTTTAAAAAAGACATAAGCCTCGAGGAAAAATTAAGAAATGTCCCGCCGGGAATGCTGAGGTACCAATGGGAAGATGCGATTAGATTCTGGAATTCAAAGAAAGGAGAGGTATTACGTATTTCCAAACTCTTATATATAGTGTTTACTATATGCGTAATAATAATTTCATTATGTAGGACCATGAGCGAGTTGGAACAAACAGCAGGCAAAAACAAAAATTCACGCACACGGCAGGGTCGAGAAGTTTTGTTTCTGTAGTTGAGGCAGAGGTATTATAAATTTATTAATTCTTTCAAATATTAATAACTTTCTACTATTAAATAATATTTTTACTACTATATTGTAGGAAGTCAAATCTGGACAAAAAGTTGGATGCCTTCAGCTTTTTGAGATTACGCATAAGAAGAAAGATGGATCTCCTATGACATCCGAAGCTGGAGAAATTATGGTATATTTACTTAATAATATTTGATTTATTCTAAATATTTATAATGTTTAATTATAATTTTTTAATTCAATTCATCATTAGTAGTTTTAAATAATGTTAAGTTATGTTGCATTCCTTTTTATTATATATTTCGTTTCTAACTCTTTAATTGATTTTTAGGAGAAACTAAAGGAGAAGAAGGCGGAATATGAAGCGCTAACCTGATTGATAGTTCTGTTAATCTTGAGAACATTGATAACGAATTATCACTTGAAGGTTTTAGGTCCCGAAAGTGCAGTGCAGTTCGATTTCAAGGATCTCGTGTTACCCCACCCAATATTTTGGATCCGGCTCCAAAGAATACATGCCTTCCTAAGTCAAGCTAAAGTCAAGTTCGAGAGGTTAAGAGATCGATAGCTCAAATACAAGCGAACACAGCTTGAGCAAATTGCCGAGATTCAACGAAAATATGAAGAACTCCAAAGAACAACTTAGAGCGGAGAGCGGCAGAGAGAGGCAGGCGACACAACGAGAGGAGGCGAGGCGAGCGATGGCGCGCAGAGTAGAGAGCAAAAATACGATGACCTCCATTCACGACTTTCACAGATGATGCGAGATGTTTCAAGCAGATAGCAAAAGCCGCAATCTTAGACATTAGTTTTCTCGTTGTAAGAATGTTTTTAACTTTATCACGTTTAACATTATTGTAAGAATATTTTAAATCATACTTTATTAATTACATTATTTATCTTTCATTAAATTTGAAGTATTATTTAGAATTAATATTTTTGGTTGTATTTTTTATGCTAAATTTGCTGTTTTTGGCTGCATTTTATGCTATATTTGTTGTATTTGGTTGGATTTTAATACAGGAAGGGCTGAATATTGGTGAAAAAAATGCATTGCAAATCTGCCAAAATTAGCGGCGTTTGTGGGAAAAACGCCGCTAAAAGCCATTACTTTTAGCAGCGCTTTCTACAAACGCCGCTAAAAGCCATGACTTTTAGCGGCTTTTTTTTAATAAACGCCACCAATTTTTGCGGCGTTGCCTATTGCGGCGTTTTCAAAAGCGCTACAAAAAGTTTTAGTAGCGCTTAAAAGCGCCGCTAAAGGCTAAAAAAGCGCCACTAAATGTCTATTTTGCTTTAGTGGTTATACATATTAATATATGTGTAATGCTATGTTAGCTTGTTATTTCCACATTTACTCATTAAAAATCCAGTTATTAGATTAACAGTTGTCATTTACGTTAAGATTGGAATTCTAAAATTCTAGAAGTATAAAAACTGAAAATGATCCAATTAGAGAATATAGACCAAAGCTACAACTATACATATAGTATGAGACTAGAAATTGAATTTAACTAAATGGATTTAACTGCTACAGTTTGGGTCACATTAAAGATTCAAAATTCTAAAAGTATAGGGCTAAAGTTGACTAATTTGAAAAGTAAAGGGACTAAAATTGATCAAATTAAAGTATAGGGACTATACATGTTCTTTTTATAAAATACAAGAATTAATAGTAGAATTTAACTTTATTAGCTTACGCAAAACTTATAAGAAAGAAAAAAGAAAAAATATTAATAGATTTTGATTTGTAGTTAACTTATGGTAAGAATGCATCTACTTTGGATTATAGGTAAAATAAAACTTTTATAATTAAATTAAGATTTTTAATATATATATTATTATTAAGAGTGTGATTGTGTTGGTATTATCTATCAATCGAATTCTAATTCAATTGTAAAATCATTAAAGTTCATTTATATTATATAGCAACAAATATTATTTTGAGGATATTTGTGTCTTTTTATATTTTATAAATCGAGAAAAATACACGCACATAATTGGAATCATGGTGTTTGAATCAAAGATATCATAATCTTCACTAACTTAACTTTATCATTTCAACTAAAGCCATGGTTAGTTTCTATATCAATTTTTAATAAATTTATTTCATAAAATTTTCACCCACATTGTATATGTGTTATAATCTAGTAATATTTATGTCAATATATACAATGATTTAATTTTTAAATCAATAAACTTAGAGTTAAACTGAATTACAAATTAACAAAAATGCCGATGATAATTCCCGTCTAACAGTTCAAAAATCAAAACCATGAAGATAAGAAGGATATTTAAATTTCAATTCACATCTAAAATGAGAAACAAACAATATCCTCATATGTTGGTTGGTTTTATTTCCTTATATATTTTTGAAGATTTCTTAGCACCTATATACAAGATGATGATTGAGTAATATATTTGATCAAACAATGATACTTTTTAAGCATTTTGGTATGATGATTGAGTAGTGTATTTGATCAAGCAATAATACTTTTTAAGCATTTTGGTGTGATCAAACTTACCATGTTTGAAGAGATATGGTATCTATTAGCTTTGATTTTCAAATGTTTAGATATAACAAAATAAATTTCAAGATTCCCTTTATTAAATTTGTAAAAATCACTTCAAAAATTCTTAAGCTATTTTTAAGAGGTAAAACACGAAAACAAAGTGTCAAAATAACTTATAAAATTTTACAAAATGTTTTAAAGCTTTTTCAAGTCATTAAAAATGTTTATAAACATTTTTAACTAAGTTTGGAGCAAAATTGTGAAATAGAGGAGAGCATCATCGAAACATACCTGGTTGTACTGCTACATGCTGGGTTGTCTTGGTCTATACCCTGAGTTATATCGCAACAATGAAGTCAATATGCCCTTTAAACTTTCTTGAAGAATTGTATCAAAACATAACTTAGAAATATCAAAGCACCTCTAGTTGTATCGGGTACATGACCTTTTCTTCCGATACATCTGCCCTTCAACGATTATATTTCTAAATAAATGTACTATTATATAAGGCCATGTATTGGTACTGTTGGATTTGGTGCCCTAAGTGTAGCATTTTCATCAATATGCACTTGTAATTTTTTTGAACAAGTTGGTTAATAAAATAGATTCATTAATTAAATTGATATACTTTGTATAAAATTATCCTCAAATGGCTTTTGCACACAGATCAAAATGGAAGCAAATGTTGCTCATTGGTTGTCTAATGTTTAAATAATTCTAAACAGTATTACGTGGTCGAATCGTAATGCGAAAATATAGTTTGTATTAGTAGATGAACCTAAATATGTCCATAGTCTAATCGAAAATGAGCAAACCAATTTGAAGACTAATATGTCATCTATCAAGTCCAATTGGAGAAATGTATTGTCTTGGGCATCGGAGAGGATGACTTCCAGAAGATAGAGACATAGATGTGACTGACTGGACTGACAGTACATCGGGCAGGACCCAAGCAGAATAAATCCTGAACCCGTTTATGGATTTATTCACTTGTGACGTTCATAGTGTGGCATACCTATATCATGAGTGGATGAGAGACTATGTATGTGTGACTCGTACACTTTGATATAAGTAAAAGCTTGAGTTCAAATAGATAAGAAACTGAATTGGGTGTACGACTTATATAGCATGTAACGTCATTCATAATAGTGGAATTCATAGCCCAAAACATGGGTAAATGATTCCCTCTCATTGGCATCACATAGTTGATGAAAGTAAACATGACTACGGGCCATCCGTCTTTGTGATGAATGACTTGATCACTATTTGGTAGTGATAGACTTTTCATGAAGGAAGATGTAATGGTTACCATGAGACAAAATAAAATCATATTGGGAGAACAAATATTATCCCAAAGAGATTAATGATATACTATGAGGGTAAACACTTATGGCAAGATCATTGGACGAGTATTGAGTAGTTGTTTTCGTAATAGTATGTCGTTAAGGAGAGCTTAGTCACGATACTATAGTGGAATGACTTCATAACTATATGAGTTTATAATTAATAAGCGAAAAGTCAGAATTTAATTTCAAATCACTTGAGCCCTAACTTCATATGTCCAATCGGTCCTTCTGCTAGCTCGTTGAAACCAAAAATGAATTGCGTGTTTGAATAGGAATGAACGAAATGCATAGGAATAGTTATGGTTTTTTCTGAAATGGATAAATGGAATTCATTTGCAATTTTATATGGATTACTTAAAAAAGTTCAGAAGAATAAGTTTATATTTTTGAGCTGTTTTAAAGCCCAAAATGAAAATAAATCATTCAGTCACAGTGAACATGTTAAGTTGTGTAATATTAAACATATTTTCTCAAAATTTTACCATGGGTAAAATCGTCAAAATTTTACTAGAGTAAAAATAGGGATGAGGAAATTGTTTAATATAGAATATTAAAGTTTATTTTGGAAAATAGAAAAATATGTATTGGGTTGGATTAAATTATAAAATGTTGGCTTAAAAGTCCAAAAATCACATCTAATTGGGTCAAATACAATGAGAGGTCCGAATTCCATCATAATACATATGACGGGTAGCACACCTTATTAGCCCCTCTCTCTCTCCTAGTTGGACTAGGAAGTTTTTCTATTTGAAATAAACCTTTACTATTCAACAACGGTTCTACCTTTTCTTCTTATAAATAGATGGCATTAGTAGAGCTTGTAACGACTCAATAGTCACAGGTGTCAGAAAGTGCATTTCCGAGACTCCGTTACCGTAAATCGAACTAATAAATATTTATAAAGTTAGTTGTGTAGTTAATTAGGTTTTGGTTAGGTGAATTTGCATGAATTAAGAGTAATTAGGTATAAGGACTAAATTGCATAAATGGTGAAAGTTGACTTATAGATTAAAGAAAAAAATTAAAAAGACTAAAGAAGCAATTTCGTCATAGTTTATAAATGAGGCGGTATAAGGGTGAAATTATTATAAAATTTTAAGTTAAAATATATATTATAATATGTTACGTAATATTTAAGTAAATATATATAATATTATAATAATAAAGTAAATACAATAAAACAAAACAAATAAGTAAATGAATAAAGAAACAAACAAACAAAACGAAACAGAAAGGAAAGAAAGAAAAGAAAAAAGAGAAAGACAAGGCTAGGGTTTCAAAGTTTCCAAGTTCAACTGGTTAGTCAATATAGCCCCTTTTTCTTGTAATTTTTATGTTTTTGGAATCCCGGTGTTAAATATTAGCCGACCTATGTCGAAATTTTAGTAATTTTTTAGTTTTTAAATGTTGTTAATGTTGAATAATTTTAGTATCAGGGACTAAATTGATATATTTTTAAGTTAGGAATGAAAAATGATTAAATTGTAGAAAATTGTAAATTTTGAGTAATAGGGACTAAATTGTGAAAATTTTAAAATTTAGGGATTTAAGTGAAAATTGGTGTCGAAACCATTTTTTATTTCGATTTAAAAATGGTGGATCGACTTTTTGGAAAGCAAAAAAATGGAGTCGCTACCAATCTTTTTTGTGTTTAGGTGTGATTGGATCACTTAGAAATTTGATAGTTTTAATAAAACATTTTGGTTTACTAAAACAACGATTTTGGTCTACGAAATTTTGAGAAAACAGGTTCGGGAGTCGGTTACGTATGAGGAAGGATTAGCGCCCTCATCACGCCCCAAAATTGGTACCAAATCGATTAGATAACTGTCCTTATGTCTAAAATTTAAAATGTTTTTTTTTTGAAATGAGGTTCCTTTTAATTACATTTGAATAACCCAAATTGGTCGTCAAAATCTTCTTATTTCAGAGGCATATAGCATCACATCCAGCACGGTAGGATATGATCCTTTATACCCTCGAAATCATGATAGATTTCGACTTCCAACAAATTTATAATTTGGGAATTGCAAAAGGACGCTCAACTATTTAGTCCAACGAAAAATCGAAACCCCAGCACAAGAGGGCACGATTCCTCGAACCTCCAAATATTGAACATTTGCCTCGCCTTTGAAAACACGAGTGAAATTCCAAAGGAATATTCGATTATTTTGAACAAATGGGAGATTGCAACCCAGCACGATAGGGCACTATTTCCCGAATTGTTAAGCATCGAACATTTCCTTCGTTTAAAGAGTTTTTTAGAAAACATGAATGAAATTCTAAAGAGACATTCGATTAGTTTGAGCAAATGAGAAATTGTAACCCAAAGACGATACGATAGGTCACGATTCCCGAATTGCCAAACATCGAACATCATCTCCGTTTTAAGGAATTTTTAAACGAATAATTGTAAGACCAGACTCAAAATACATTAATTTGTATTGAAAGAAAACGGAACAATTAATTTTAAAGAGTTTAGAAGTTACAAAGTGATATTTGTGTTTCGAAAAGGAAATAAAAACACGAGATAATATACATGTATAAGATGTTATGATGGATGACAGAGATAATATAATGTGCTTAATCAACTAGCGGGATAAACAATCAAATTCAACCAATCTAAGAATATTATCAATTTCGTAAGCATAAATGAAGAATAAATAATATAATGATGATATGAAACTAAAATAATATACAACAACAATATACATAGCCTAACACAATCAAACACAAAATATGCAAAAACAAGAATGAAAACACAAATAATAAAAAATAAGAGAATAATTTAAAAGGATGAACACATTATATTATAAATGAATTGTTGAAATTGAAACTATTTGTAAAAAATAAACTATAGATATATATGTAATCATTAAAATATGTTTTATAGAACGAATATTTTTTAAGTTGGGTAACATACAAAGTGTTAAAGAATATTGGTATTTAAAATTGACAATTTATATACAATAAAGGAGGATTTAAATTATGTATGAAGTATGCAAAAAAAAAAAAAGGTAAAATATATAATGGAATATAATTTGAAGAACATATTAGATTCACAAATCGTATATATATGTAAATAAATTTGGAATAAAATAAAAGGGTAATACTTACATAATTAAATTAATTGTGTTCTATTCGTACAAATATATACAAAAGTGTTTGAATGAGATACTATGTAATATATTAAAATAATATAAAGGATTTCAAAACAATAATTTTAAAAGTGTGAAGATAAATTTTAAAACGACAATTTAGCTATTAAAATAATATATATGCAGTTATACATAAAATACTTAGATGAAACATTATACAAAAATATTAAAATAAAAAAATTTTAAAATAATTATACACATGAAAATAAAGTGAAATAATTAAATAAATTAAATAATATACCTAGATTAATTTTAAAATACAAGTATTTCCAAGTAGAAAACTCAACTAAATTAATATATGTACACAAATGTATAAAAATATATAAACGATATACTATATAAAACGTCATAATAATATGATATAAAAGAGTTTTAAAATGGTGATTTCATGAAAAAGTGGAATTATTAAAGTATCTCAACACCTATATAGTATCATAAACTTTTAAAATAATGAATATTTTAAATGAATAGTTCTATTAAAGTAATATGTATGTATATATGTATAAAATATTTAAATGGAATATTTGCCAAATGTTTGAATAATATAACGTAAAGATGTTAAAACAATACATATTGTTATAAAATGAATAAAATAATCTCAACACATGAAAAGGCTTAATCGAATTCTTAAAAAAAAATAAGCGTTATGCAGTTTATGGACTTAATTAAAATAAACATAAAGTAAAAGGGATAATCTGTAAATAAAATAAATTAGTGGGAAGATGATAGGGACCAACGTGCGACGCGTGCAAATTCATAGAGACCAAATTTGGAAATTTTCCAAGTCCCAAAATGCTACGTTAAGGCACGGACCCATTTGCAATGATACACAAATTTCAGGGAAAAATGAAAGAAATAAAAAAATACAAAAGAGACTCAATCGGATATCAGCACGAAGGCGAGGGATCAAACGCGTAATTACCCCTGAAAGACCAAAACGCGCGGATCCCCTGGGTATCGGGTCGGGTTGCACGGACAAGGCTCATACGGCACCGTTTTGGAGCCACTAGAACAGGCCCTAAACGGTGCCGTTTCATGTTTCAGGTTAAGAAACCCTAAAACTTTTCATTAGGCCACTCAAAACATATCAACGACACCCTCCCCTTTTCATTTGATCAGCCAAAACAAAGAATGTAGCCCCCAGCCTCCCCATTTCGCCTCCCTCAGCCGATTTAGATGGTCCTTCGCCTATCGATCATTTTGCCTCTATATTTCAGTAGGTTGCACTATAAGAATGCACGATCTGCCTTATTCGAAGACAAACCCGAAGGTTTCACTACTCTTGAGCCATGGAATCCTCATTACGACTTTGATTTCTACGAAGCGAGCAAGGATTCGGAAGCAACAATACCAAGATAAGTCCTTTATTATTATTATTATTTTTAGAATGTAAATAAAAAAACACATATGAAATCGGAAATAGTACTCGGTCTGAGAATCACCTTTTTTCGATCTAATTTCTTGATCACTGTTTTGTATTTCTATGATGTATAATACAAATTTTGTGCTCTCAAAAAAAAAACCCCCCGCTCTCGGTTTTTTTAAGCTTTTATATAGCTGATTTTTATAACATTCTATCGCTTTGCTCTGCTCTATCGCTTCACTACAATTTCAAGGAGATAGGGTTTATTTCGATCTGCTCTATTACGACTTCAGAGAAATGAGATCTGTGATTTATAGCTTCAATCTGTTCCACTGCAACTTCAGGGAAATAAGATTTGCTATCTTTAGTCTGCTCCATTGCAACTTCAGGGAGATAAGACTTGTAACTTCAATCTACTCCGCTGAAACTTCAAGGAGATCTGCTGTGGCTTTTAGCCGCTCCAACACCGTTTCAAGGAGAAGATTCACTGAAACTTCAAGGAGATCTGTTGTGGCTTCTAACCGCTCCAACGCCATTTCAGGGAAAAGAGATCCGCTGAAACTTCAAGGAGGTCTGTTGTGGCTTCTAACCACTCCAACGCCATTTTAGGGAAAAGTGATCCGCTAAAACTTTAAGGAGATCTATTGTGGCTTCTAGCCGCTCCAACGCCATTTCAGGGAGAAAAGAGATCCGCTAAAACTTCAAGGAGATCTGTTGTGACTTCTAGCTGCTCCAACGCCATTTCAGGGAGAAGAGATCTACTAAAACTTCAAGGAGATCTGTTGTGGCTTCTAGCCGCTCCAACGCCATTTCAGGGAGAAGTGATTGGTAGTTCAGCCTGTTACCCTACTGCTTAGGGGGTTAAGGTTCACCGTTTTCGATCTGCTTCCCTACTACTTAGGGGGTTAAGATCTGTAAATCTTTAGCCTGTCACCCTACTACTTAGGGGTTTAAGGCTTGTGAATTTACTAATTCTAGGGACATGACCTGTAGAATTTATTCCATGTATTTATGTTTATGCCAAAGAATTAGGATGCTATGATCGAAATGAATCATGTTCCTAACTAGCTACGCTATAAATGATCTATAAATGCATGAATGCTGCTTGTTGTGAGCATGAATTCCCTTTTTAATGCTTAGGTTGTCATTGCTCTTTGTTCATCAAGGTTCTTTCACTGAATCGGTACCTTGTCTTCTTATTCAGCTTAGATCTTTGAACAGAAAACCCGAAGAGGTAGTCCCAATTTAAACTCTTTCTTCTCAAGTGTTTCCAATCTTTAAGTTTGGTTAGTTCTAAATAATAGCCCTGTTTCAGGTTCCTGTACTATTTAGAAATTTTCAGAGTAATATACAGAACCTCTTTTGTGAAAGTATTATTAGTCCATTAATCGTTATTTCAATGCAAAATGCTCGAAAAAGATCAAAGCAATGGACAAGGGAAATTGATTGGGAGCATAGCTCGAAATGAATAAATCAATCAAAGATAGCAAATGCAATAAGAAGGAAATTAGCTCAAAATGAATAAGTTAATCAAAGGTAGCAATGCAATTAGCTCAAAATGGATAAGTTAATCAAAGATAGCAATGCAATAAGAAGGAAATTTATCGGGACATTTCCTGAAAAGAATAAGGTAATCAAAGAAAACAAATTTAAATGGGCGAAATGGAAGCTAGGTGCCCCAGATATCGCAGCTTGAGCTTCTTTGTACAAGCTTCTTGAGGACCTCCTTTTTGCCCAATATATGCTTAAGGGATCTAGAGTACCCTTGTAGATGCCTCAAGGTGTAACATCTCTCCTCCTTGTTAATTTAGATATTTTATGCCCCACCTTTGATCAATATTTGAATCGCCATTTACGGGTTTTCAATTCAAAATCTCTTTGGTCTCAAGATGCTCTTTGCGAGTTTTCATCTTTGCCTCTCCCCCCTTTTTTTTTTTAGGCGAAGTATTTCTTAACCGAATCTGAGTTCACAGGATTAGGTAAAGTCTTGCCATCCATTTCGGCCAATATCAATGCTCCTCTAGAAAAGGCTTTCTTTACCACATAAGGTCCTTCCCAATTCGGCATCCATTTCCCCTGAAATCCTTTTGTATGGGCAGGATCTTTTTCAATACTAGGTCTCCCTCGTGGAATTCCCTAGGAAGAACCCTTTTGTTGTAAGCTCGCATCATTCGTTTTCGGTACATTTGACCATGGCGAATAGCCCTTAGCCTCTTTTCTTCAATTAAATTCAACTGATCGTATCGGGACTGGATCCATTCTGCTTCGTCCAACTTTACTTCTGACAAAACTCTGAGGGAAGGAATCTCGACCTCAATAGGTAAAACCGCTTCCATTCCATAGACCAATGAGAAAGGCATTGCCCCGGTAGAAGTCCTAACAGACGTTCGATAAGCATAGAGGGTGAATGGTAGCTTCTCATGCCAGTCTTTATAAGTTTCAGTCATTTTCCCCACAATCTTCTTAATGTTTTTATTAGCTACTTCGATTGCACCGTTCATTTTCGGGCGATATGGTGACGAGTTGTAGTGTCTGATCTTGAACTGACTGCAGACATCTGCTATTGTACTGTTGTTCAAATTCAATACATTGCCAGATATGATCTTTTCTGATATTCCATATCGACAGATAATTTCCTTTTTCAAGAACTTGTTAACTGCCAATTTTGTAACATTGGCATATAAAGCGGCTTCCACCCACTTGGTGAAATAATCGATGACCACGAAGATGAATCGATGCTCGTTTGAAGGTTTTGGTGAAATTGGTCCGATCACATCCATGCCCCACATCGTAAAAGGCCATGGAAAAGTCATAACATGCAGAGGTGAATGAGGCACATTAATCTTATCTCCATAAATTTGGCACTTATGACATCTTTTGGCGTAGTTAATACAGTCTCCTTCCATGGTGGACCAATAATAACCGAATCTCATAATTTGCCTGGCCATTGTAAAGCCATTAGCGTGTGTCTCGCAGATGCCCTCATGAACTTTTTCCAAGATTTTTTTAGCCTCAATAGCATTTACACATCTTAACAATACTTGATCATTTTCTTCTTTTGCATAGGATTTCTCCGTCCAAGACATAGTCACTGGCCAACCTTCTCAACGTTCTCTTGTCGTTCTCAGTAGCTTGGTCGGGGTACTCACGATTCTTCACATATCGCAAGATATCGTGGTACCAATGATGATCATCATTTTCTACTTCTTCTTCGAGGTTGTAACAATGAGCTAGAGCCTCGTAAATACTCATTTGGATCGGTTTCACATCCTCTTGTTTGCTCACCTTGATCATGGAAGCTAAAGTTGCAAGGGCGTCAACCATCTGATTTTCTTCTCGAGGGAGGTAGCAGAAAACGATATCATCAAATTCTTCAATTACTTCGAAGACCAGATTTCTGTAATTGATTAATTTGGGATCCCTCGTCTCCCATTCACCTTTGAGTTGATAAATCACTAGGGCAGAATCTCCATATTCCTTTAATGTTTTAATCTTGCGTTCTATGGCTGCACGGATGCCCATGATGCATGCTTCGTATTCTGCCATATTATTCTTGCAGTCAAAATCTAATTTACTGGTGAAGAGATAATGCTCTCCGTCTGGGGATACCAAGACTGCCCCAATTCCGTTGCCCACAGCATTTGATGCTCCGTCAAAGTTTAATTTCTAAGGGTGACCTCCTTGAGGATCTTCTTCAGTGGCTGCCACATACATCAGATCTTTATTTGGGAAATCAAAGTTCAGAGGCTCATAGTCTTCTAGAGCTCTACTGGCTAGAAAATCTGCTATTGCACTCCCTTTTACAGCTTTCTGGTTCACATAGATGATATCAAACTCGGAGAGTAGAATTTACCATCTGGTCATTCTTCCATTTAAAGCAGTTGACTCCATCAAGTACTTCAGGGGATCCAATTTAGAAATCAGCCAAGTTGTGTGATACAACATGTATTGTCTCAGCCTTCGGGTTATCCAGATTAAGGAACAACACAATTTTTCAATGGGCGAGTATCTCATCTCACACTCAGTAAACTTCTTACTGAGATAATATATCGCTTTTTCTTTTCTTCCAGACTCATCGTGTTGGCCAAGCACACATCCCATAGAATTTTCAAACACTGTTAAATACTGTATCAATGGCTTATCTGGACCAGGTGGTGTCAACACTGGGGCATTAGACAAATGTTACTTAACCTTGTCAAAGGTCTTCTAGCATTCTTCGTCCCAAACACCAGGGTTGTGTTTCTTAAGGAGACGAAATATGAGATCACATTTTTCGGTTAGTTGTGAGATGAACCTAGCGATGTAATTTAATCTTCTTAAGAATCCCCAAACTTCTTTTTGAGTACGCGGTGGAGGTAACTCTAGTATGGCTTTGACTTTGTCTAGGTCAATTTCAATCCCTTTTTCGCTGACTACGAATCCTAACAGCTTTCCTGACCTGGCCCCGAAAGTACATTTTGCTAGATTGAGTTTCATCTAGAATTTTCTCAACCTCAAAAATAATTTCCTCAAGACTTGCACATGCTCTTCTTCCGTCCGAGATTTGGCGATCATGTCGTCGACATAGACTTCGATTTCTTTATGCATCATATCATGGAACAGGGTTACCATGGCTCTCTGATATGTTGCTCCCGTATTTTTCAATCCAAACGGCATTACCTTATAGTAAAAGGTTCCCCACATGGTTATAAATGTGGTTTTATTCATGTCTTCAGGATGCATCTTGATCTGATTGTACCCTGAGAAACCATCCATGAAGGAGAAAAGTGAGTAACCTGCCGTGTTGTCCACTAAGGTATCAATATGAGGCAACGGGAAATTATCCTTCAGGCTGGCTTTGTTTAAGTCTCTGTAGTCTACACACATCCGCACTTTTTCATCTTTTTTAGGGACAGGAACGATATTGGCTACCCACTTTGAATACTTAACTACTTGTAAGAAACCAGTATCGAACTGTTTCTTGACCTCCTCTTTTATTTTCAACAAAACATCTGGCCTCATCCGTCAAAGCTTCTATTGAACTGGCTTGCATTCTTCTTTAATGGGGAGTCTGTGTACCACGACATCAATACTTAGCCCAGGCATATCTTAATATGACCATGCAAAGACATCCTTGAATTCTTGGAGTAACTCAATAAGATCCCGCTTTGTCTCTAAGGTTATGCAAGCTCCGATCTTTACTTCTTTCTTTTCTAGTTCATCTCCCAAGTTTACGACTTTTACTGACTCTTTGTGAGGTAGGATCTGCTTCTCCTATTGTTCTATTATTCTTAACAAATCAGGGGATAAGTCACAGTCTCTGTAATCTTCAAAGTCCTGAGATCCCTCTAGACACATATCCAGCTCAAAACGAGACTCTGAGTTAGTAGCAACGTTGCTCATATCATTGATATCCGGAGACCTGTTTTAGGTATGAAGGAAGATACAAAGAACAAAAGAATCTAAGAAAAATGATGTGTATAGTATGATTATGAATGAAATGATAAAAGAATATTTACACGATATAAGACAAAAGATGCATTTCATTGAAATAATGATTTTTGAACACAAGCCTATTTCACAAAATGACACTTATTACTCCTAGGCCTAGAGTAATAGGTGTGTTTTGGGCATTACTCTGAATTAGTTCTAAAGACTATAGGAATCTCCTCCGCAGTCTAATTATTCAGAACACTTCCCGGCTTAGAAGGACACATGCCCGACAAATTCTCTACTCTAGTTCCTTCCTCGTATATGGCGTTAATGCTTAAGTTTTCCAACATTTCTTCAGAAGATCCTTTCCTTGTCGCTCTTCCTTCAGAGTAAATAGTTCCTCCTGACACAAATGTTCTGGATATGTGAGGAAAAGTCATCGACTCCCACTTAACCTCTTCCCCGCTTAAACGTGCTCTTTTCCGTTCTTGTTTCTTCTCTTGCTCTCTTTTCTTTTGTCTTGCATCTGGCTTGAATCCTAAGCCAAAACGGTCTCGTTTGTCTATGAGCACAGGTGCGTCGACCCTCCCTTGTAGGCTTCTTCCAAGCCCTTTACCTAGCAAAGCTCCTTTCCCAACTGTCAGTTGTAGGCCCATTCTTGCAGTCCTAGAGATTTTAGGTGTCAGGACCTTATTCCCTTCAACAACAAAGGTCGCATTTACAAATTCTAACGAACGAAAAGAACATTCTATAGCTTCCTCATCTGTCCCCACATATGGTGCATTGCTGGTAACAGATACAATGATATCTTCTTCCGCGTTCACGGTAACCAGTCGGCCTTCTATTATAAACTTGAGTTTTTAATGTAATGACGACGGTACTACCCCTGCCGAGTGAATCCACGGCCTTCCCAACAAGTAATTGTAAGAGGGCTTGATGTCCATCACTAAGAAATCTATCTCATATGTGCTTGGACCAATTAACAGGGGTATTTCAATCCTCCCCATTACCTTCCTTTCAGTGCCATCGAATGTCCTCACTACATTTTGGCACGTTTTCATATGGGAATTACCACGGGCAATATATTCAATGTGGATAGGGGTAGGACGTTTAATGCCGACCCATTATCAATCAATACCCCAGGTAATGTGAACCCCTTACAACGGGTGGTGATGTGTAGCACTTTTGTTGACCCCATTCCTCCCGACGGTATTTCATCATCATTGAAAAATATGAAATTATCGGCGCTTATATTGTTGACAAGGCGACCCAGCTTATTGACAGAGATGTCATTCGCGACGTATGTCTCGTTTAGTACCTTCAATAACCTATTTCGATGTGTCTCTGAACTCATAAGTAAGGCTAGCACTGAGATACGAGCCAGCTGCTTATATAGCTGTTCTACAATGCTATATTCACTGTACTTTAAGAACTTTAAAAATTCTTTAGCCTCCTTTTCAGTCACTGGCTCATTGACTGGTGATTCAGATCTGGTTGTCTTTTTCTACCTTCGCTCATCTATTGGGGTCTTTTCTTTGATAATTTTGGCCCTTGCACCTGCGGGATCATAACGTTTTCCACTGCGTGTATAAAAACCTATATCTTGATTCTCCTGTGAAGCACTAACCGGGCTTTCCTTCCCTGGAATTATCACGTTGTAGTCGTAATTCCAAGGGACCCTTTTGTCATCCTTGTACGAGAAGGATATCAGCTTCTAGATAATGACTCTCGGCGCCATTTGTACTCCTACTTCATTATTCCTCGTTCGCGAAATTATCACCACAGGATGATTCACTCTCTGAATCCCTTCTGTTATTCCTTCTTCTGAGGTCTAAACCTCTCCTTCTTCTGATCCTTAAATTTCTTCATAAAATTCTATCTCTTTATTGTCCATCAAATTTTGTACTATGGACCTGAACTCGCTGCACTCTTAGATGTCATGGTCCTCATTGTTGTGAAACTCACAGTATTTCCTTATCTCTCTAGGTTTTTCCCTTGAATGTTGTGCAACCAAACCTCCATCAACCATTTGTTCCCAAATCCAACTCAATGGGGTTTTTACCTCTGCCACGTCAACCTTAATTCTTTTGCTCTCACACTCAATTATCGAATTTACCCCTTTATTAACATGATCGGGTAACGGATTTCCTGCTACATTAGGGCCTAGTGAGTCATTAAACTTTATGACACCCATTTCGATGAGTTTTTCCACTAACTTTTTAAACGCAGTACAGTTTTCAATCGAGTGCCCCGTTACCCCTACGTGGTACTCACACTGGGCGCTTGTGTCATACCATTTTGGGAATGGGGATTGCAAAGGTTTCAAGTAGAAAGGTGACACCACATGGGCATCGAACAAGCTCTGATACAATTCCTTATAGGACATCGGGATAGGTGTAAACGGGAGTCTTTCTTTATTAGGCCTTGAGTTAGAATCTTGTCTTGTGGAGCCCTGATGGCTGGTAGTGGTAGCCCTCGGTTGGTTCATAGTGACTGGCTTAGAATAACTCTTATCATTCGAGCTCGTATTTTTCACCTCATTTTCCTTCCTTCTCGGAGCTGATTTCTTAGTGTTTTCCCTTGCTTCAATCTTTTCGCATCTTATCGCATTTTCTATCATCTCTCCAGACATCACTATGTCAGAGAAGCTCTTAGTAGCGCTCCCTAACATGTGGTTGATGAATGAAGCCTTCAGTGTATTGATGAAGAGCATGGTTGTTTCTTTCTCCAGAAGAGGTGGTTGGACTTGCATCGCCATTTCTCTCTACCTTTGGGCGTACTGTCTGAAGCTCTCACTTTGCTTCTTCTCTATATTTTGCAACGTAATTCTGTCAGGGGTCATATCCATCACATAGCTGTATTGCTTTATAAAGGCTTAAGCTAGGTCTTTCCATGAATTAATCTTAGTACGGCTCAATTGGTTATACCATTTGGATGCCGCCCCAACCAGACTATCTTAGAAGTAATGAATCAATAACTGGTCGTTGTTGACATACCCAGTCATTCACCTGCAAAACATAGTAATATGAGTTTCAGGGCAGCTCATTCCATTGTACTTCTCAAATTTCGGCATTTTGAACTTGGGGGGAAGGACTAAGTCTGGGACCAAGCTCAAATCTTTAGCATCGACCCCACAGTGATAGTCAGCACTTTCCATTACTTTGAACCTTTCCTCTAACCACTTGCATCGTTCTTCCAGTTCTTTCGAAAGCCCCGTTCTAACTCTCTCATTTTCTGCCATGTTATCCAAATCAGGGATTATAGGATTAACAGGGTTATCTCCTGGATTAGAGCCTGAGCCTGTTTGATAGTTGATTGGTATCGAGGTATCGGCCTGAAATTGTTGGGGCCTGATTGTTATGAACAGCCTTTGCGTGTGCAGCTCAGGTTGTGTTTGAGTATTCATCGGGGTGAAGCTTGGAGGGTAGGGAGGATCTTCAGTAACAGATGGCCTCTGAGTATGTGTCACGTGCTGTGTTTGAGCATTTGCAGGAGTAAAACCAGGGGGGTAAAGGGAATCTTCATTGTTATTTCCAATGTCAGCCATAGGGCCTTTTTGGCCTTTTCCTTTGTCTGGCTGACTAGTCAGTAATCGGGTCAGCTCTTCCATTATATTTCTTTGCAATTCCAGCATTTGATCCCTCATTTCCTGCTGGATTTTAGCTAACTGTTCTTGTACTTGTGCCTGCATCTCTTTCTGCATTTGTTCTAATCTTTCTAGTTTTTTATCCATTGCTTTAGTTCTTGTGCCGTAAGGCGCGTACTCGGAGATTTTCGCTGGTTTCAGACATCAAAACATTTTTAATTAATTAGAATATTTTTATGACCTTTAATGCATATGATGTAATGTAATGCAAATGCATGAATGCAAAGGAAGCATCAATTTTGATTCAATTCCTTTTAGAAAACTTCATTAGAAAATAAAAATCTTTACATAAAACTGAGTTACAAATAAGACTTCGCCCTAATACTCAGAGCCTTAATTTTCATAAACAACAAGGCTAGCTCCTGCCCCCGATCTGACTCTAACTCGTACTTTATGCTCAGTATGTCTGCTTGTACCGTCAAGGCTTGTAAGTAATCGGCTACCTCACGAATCTAGGTTATAGCTTTCCCCATGATATAGTCCCTGTTTCTGACTTGGTCTTGCGCATGGTGAAGCTGCTCCTTCCAACGCTCCTCATTCGCCTCGAAAAACTGAATCCGTATCTCACAGTTTTGTAGTGCTACTTCTAACTCTTCTGTTCTTCCTTTCATTTCTTCTATTTTGCTCAAGTTAGCCCTTAACTCTATTATAGTATTACGGTTTCGGTATTGATGAAGAGATTTCTCGAGTTCTGTCATTCTAGCCCTTAATTCATCCTGTTCATTTCTGCTTTCCGATAGACTCTTTTCTAGATCTTCATTTTGTATCTGGGCTTCTCGAAATTTCCTTTCCCATCGATCGACCTTGGTCTTTTTTTCTCGAATTTCATGGCGCCATTGTTCGGAAGTCTTTCCTAACTCCGCAGTCCTCATAGACAGGCGTAACTTCTTATAGTCAGTCTTCAAACTGTCTAGATCCTCTTCGGCCTTAGTTTTCCCTTTTTTTCACTTTTCAACCTCTGATCTCTGGACATCAGCATCTAATCTTAAGTGCATCTTCTCTTCTTCCAATTGTTCAATCTTCTTATCAAGCTCTGAACTATTCTTCTCGAAGTCTTATTTTATTCTAATTCTGACGGGATGACTCGTAGTTGTTCTACCATAGGTCGAGTATTCTCTAAACTTGGTCTAGGAACATTATCATTAACCCTCTTCTTGAACCATCCATCATACTCGGGCGTAACCATGGAACCGACAGCCAACCTCTTCATCTAGCGAGTTTGCTTCCAAGTATCGGATAGCTCCCGTACTTTCTTCTTATAGTGGGCATCTTTAAAAGAGAATTCACACTGAGCCAGTCCGTAAGTCGTGGGTATGAACTGCCTCGACTTATATTGCCTTAATACAAGCAATGGAGTATACCCGGTAGCTCCCCAAATTCCTATCAAAGGCACCCAATCAAAATTCCCACATCGATACAGGATCTCATCGGGAACCATCCAAAATGCTCTCCGTTCTATATCTCCCTTATTGAGGTTTCGAAGAATTTCCATCCACTTCTCTTCTGAAATATCTTATCTCCTTTGTATGGCTGCTTCCTCTTTTAACGGGGAATAAGTTTCAGAAAAGACCCGATAAGAGACCTTATCTACCTTCCAGAAGTGCCCGTGAAACCACACCATCAATAGCTGTACACATCCAATAAACCACCCATCACCTAACTTCCGACACATGCTCAAAGATCTGAACGTCTCAGCCAATATCGCAGGTACGGGTGTAATTCTTTTATCAAGACGGTCGAATAAGTCGGTGACTGCCTCATCCACGCGCCTTAAAGCTTTAGGAAAAATTACCAACCATAGATGCTTAAGGCGAAGATATCAACCCTCTTTCTTTCATCCGGATGTGTTAAAATCAAATCTCTCAAATTCTCCCAAGGGATACATTTACTATCTCCCTTTTGTTGAATCCGAGCAGTGACCCAAGGCTCAATCATCCCAGAAATATTCATCAATTTCTTCGTGAAGGTTTGACCATTAAAAACCTTGGCATAAGCTTTTCTAACTTGCATTTTTGGACACCTGAGCAGGGTAGTATATTCCTCCACGATAGGCACTAAATCCACCTCCCCAAAAGTGAAACACTTGTAGGCAGCATTCCAAAATTGAACTATAACTCGGAACAAGTGCTTGTTCACCTTAATATCTAACAAGTAAGATATATCACCATAACTCATTTTGTGCACATTGACGCGAGTGAATTCTTGCAACTCTGATGCATATCCTTCTGTCAAGCTATCCCCTTTTTCTGATTGTAACTTCTCTGACCATGCGTGGACGGTCGCATTATCCTCAACTTTATTAAGAAATTCATTCTCCATGTGAAACTTTCTAACTTAGTGATCGAATACGAATCAACACCTCCTTTAGTATGCAATGTCATGCAAATACAATCAAAACAAGACAAGTCAGTATCAAGTGTTAATAATAAAATACAAGCAAAATGAAGATAATCAAGGCATATATAGATGGGTGACCACCACAGTTTTAACCTAGCTTCACCTAAAGAAGGCTCTTAGGGTTCTCTATATGTGGTTTTGGTTCTAAAGTAAGGGTACCCGAACTAGTAAATTCCTCAATCCTCACCCATTATAGGCTCATACGGATTGAGTTCGGTTCAGGGGAATACATTTCCCTATGACCATGCGGAGATGAAAATCTCACGAAATCATAGGTACAGATGTATCCCGGAAGTAATCCACTAGCCCATGCGGAGGTGAAAACCTCACGAAAGTGTAGTTTCTTACTCCCACTTAGAAGGTGTGACCACAGCGGTCATGCAATGCAATGCAATGTTATTATACAAGACCCGAACCATAACAATCATACAATCAAATGCAAATGAGGAAACCATGATTTTCAAAATAAAATTTCAATTTATTGACAAAAGGACAGCAAATAATCAATTTTATGGCTTGACACTCAAAGTCCCCAGTAGAGTCGCCAAGCTGTCGAAACCATTTTTTATTTCGATTTAAAAATGGTGGATCGACTTTTTGAAAAGCAAAAAAAATGGAGTCGCCATCAATCTTTTTTGTGTTTAGGTGTAATTGGATCACCTAGAAATTTGATAGTTTTAATAAAACATTTTAGTTACTAAAACAACGATTTTGGTCTACGAAATTTTGAGAAAACAGGTTCGGGAGTCGGTTACGTATGAGGAAGGATTAGCGCCCTCATCACACCCCAAAATTGGTACCAAATCGATTAGATAACTGTCCTTATGTCTAAAATTTAAAATGTTTTTTTTTTTGAAATGAGGTTCCTTTTAATTACATTTGAATAACCCAAATTGGTCGTCAAAATCTTCTTATTTCAGAGGCATATAGCATCACATCCAGCACGGTAGGATATGATCCTTTATACCCTCGAAATCATGATAGATTTCGACTTCCAACAAATTTATAATTTGGGAATTGCAAAAGGACGCTCAACTATTTAGTCCAACGAAAAATCGAAACCTAGCACAGTAGGGCACGATTCCTCGAACCTCCAAATATTGAACATTTGCCTCGCCTTTGAAAACACGAGTGAAATTCCAAAGGAATATTCGATTATTTTGAACAAATGGGAGATTGCAACCCAGCACGATAGGGCACTATTTCCCGAATTGTTAAGCATCGAACATTTCCTTCATTTAAACAGTTTTTTAGAAAACATGAATGAAATTCTAAAGAGACATTCGATTAGTTTGAGCAAATGAGAAATTGTAACCCAGCACGATAGGGTACGATTCCCCGAATTGCCAAACATCGAACATCATCTCCGTTTTAAGGAATTTTTAAACGAATAATTGTAAGACCAGCTCAAAATACATTAATTTGTATTGAAAGAAAACGGAACAATTAATTTTAAAGAGTTTAGAAGTTACAAAGCGATATTTGTAAGCCGAAAAGGAAATAAAAACACGAGATAATGTACATGTATAAGATGTTATGATGGATGACAGGAGATAATATAATGTGCTTAATCAACTAGCAGGATAAACAATCAAATTCAACCAATCTAAGAATATTATCAATTTCGTAAGCATAAATGAAGAATAAATAATATAATGATGATATGAAACGAAAATAATATACAACAACAATATACATAGCCTAACACAATCAAACACAAAATATGCAAAAACAAGAATGAAAACACAAATAATAAAAAATAAGAGAATAATTTAAAAGGATGAACACATTATATTATAAATGAATTGTTGAAATTGAAACTATTTGTAAAAAATAAACTATAGATATATATGTAATCATTAAAATATGTTTTATAGAACGAATATTTTTTAAGTTGGGTAACATACAAAGTGTTAAAGAATATTGGTATTTAAAATTGACAATTTATATACAATAAAGAAGGATTTAAATTATGTATGAAGTATGCAAAAAAAAAAAAAAAAAAAAATATATAATGGAATATAATTTGAAGAACATATTAGATTCACAAATCGTATATATATGTAAATAAATTTGGAACAAAATAAAAGGGTAATACTTACATAATTAAATTAATTGTGTTCTATTCATACAAATATATACAAAAGTGTTTGAATGAGATACTATGTAATATATTAAAATAATATAAAGGATTTCAAAACAATAATTTTAAAAGTGTGAAGATAAATTTTAAAACGACAATTTAGCTATTAAAATAATATATATGCAAAGATACATAAAATACTTAGATGAAACATTATACAAAAATATTAAAATAAAAAATTTTAAAATAATTATACACATGAAAATAAAGTGAAATAATTAAATAAATTAAATAATATACCTAGATTAATTTTAAAATGCAAGTATTTCCAAGTAGAAAACTCAACTAAATTAATATATGTACACAAATGTATAAAAATATATAAACGATATACTATATAAAACGTCATAATAATATGATATAAAAGAGTTTTCAAATGGTGATTTCTTGAAAAAGTGGAATTATTAAAGTATCTCAACACCTATATAGTATCATAAACTTTTAAAATAATGAATATTTTAAATGAATAGTTCTATTAAAGTAATATGTATGTATATATGTATAAAATATTTAAATGGAATATTTGCCAAATGTTTGAATAATATAACGTAAAGATGTTAAAACAATACATATTGTTATAAAATGAATAAAATAATCTCAACACATGAAAAGGCTTAATCGAATTCTTAAAAAAAAAATAAGCGTTATGCAGTTTATGGACTTAATTAAAATAAACATAAAGTAAAAGGGATAATCTGTAAATAAAATAAATTAGTGGGAAGATGATAGGGACCAACGTGCGACACGTGCAAATTCATAGGGACCAAATTTGGAAATTTTCCAAGTCCCAAAACGCTACGTTAAGGCACGGACCCATTTGCAATGATACAGAAATTTCAGGGAAAAATGAAAGAAACAAAAAAAATACAAAAGAGACTCAATCGGATATCAGCACGAAGGCGAGGGATCAAACGCGTAATTACCCCTCAAAGACCAAAACGCGCTGATCCCCTGGGTATCGGGTCAGGTTGCACGGGCAAGGCTCATACGGCACCATTTTGGAGCCACTAGAACAGGCCCTAAACGGTGCCGTTTCATGTTTCAAGTTAAGAAACCCTAAAACCTTTCATTAGGCCACTCAAAACATATCAAAGACACCCTCCCATTTTCATTTGATCGGCCGAAACAAAGAATGCAGCCCCCAGCCTCCCCATTTTGCCTCCCTCAGCCGATTCAGATGGTCCTTCGCCCATCGATCATTTTGCCTCCATATTTCAGTAGGTCGCACTATAAGAAAGCACGATCTGCCTTATTCGAAGACAAACCTGAAGGTTTCACTACTCTTGAGCCATGGAATCCTCACTACGACTTCGATTTCTACGAAGCGAGCAAGGATTCGGAAGCAACAATGCCAAGATAAGTCCTTTATTATTATTATTATTATTAGAATGTAAATAAAAAAACACATATGAAGTTGGAAATAATACTCGGTCTGAGAATCACCTTTTTTCGATCTAATTTCTTGATTACTGTTTTGTATTTCTATGTATGTATAATACAAATTTTGTGCTCTCCAAAAAAAACCCCCTGCTCTTGGTTTTTTTAAGCTTTTATATAGCTAATTTTTACAACATTCCCTATTTTCTTCACTGTTTTCGCATTAAATCCTTGTCTTTTCTTTGCAGGAGCAGTTGGGGGCGGTGACAGGGGTTTCGGGGCTAGGTTCGGCGCCCGAATAGGCAATATGGGCTAGGGTTTGAAAATTTTTTTGATTTGGGTCTTAGGTTTAGTGGGTTATTTTGGGTTAGTGGGCCGGGTATTGGTTTGTTTTAGTTTAGTCTAGTTTTGGGTGTTGGGTTTAGGGATTGTAAAGGTAGGTTTTGGGCTAGGCAAGTTGGGTGTATTGGGCTTTTATGGCCCGGGCAGAATTGGGATTGTACAATAGGGAGTTAAATTTAGTTTAAAGTGAAATTGTTTAAAAATATAGGATTAATTGTAAAGAAATAAAGTTAGTCTCGATTTAAGGACTAAATTAAAAATTAGGCGAATAATGAGTCAAAAATTGAAATATTCAATATGAAATTGAATTGTGTTATATTGATGAATTTTAATTGTTTTAATTTCGTAGCTAACGTCGTACCGGAATCCTCGACTAAAAAGGGGAAAGATAAAGTCGACATCGAATAGCTCAGAATTTCTAGTTTGTATTTCTATAATCCGAAACTAGTTATTAATTGTTGTATTTTTGGCTTAATACATATGGTAAGTGTTGAGGTGAGTATTCGACACTTTGACATTGAATTGATTTAAAAGTTGATTGAATGGATTGAAATGAGATATATATATTATGAATATATTGATTATTTGAATTGAAATGAATATTAATGTGAAATTTGAATATTGGATATTTGTTGCATTTGGAAAGTGAATTAAGACCCTATTAACTGTATTGGGCTGAATCAGATATAAATGGCATGCCATAGGATTGGAAGAGTTCAGGGATTTCTTCGACTTCGAGTCAATGAGGCACTAGGTGCCAATTTACTTCGATTTAATCGATGAGACACTAGGTGTCAACTTACTACTTCGGATTTATTCAATGAGACACTGGGTGTCAATTTACTACTTCAAATTATCCGATGAGGCACTAGGTGCCAAGCTGGTGTGTTGGTTGGATCCGTGTATCCGTCCAAGTCCGAGTAACGTTAATAGGGGTAAATAAATAATAAAGTTCTATAATTGATATTGAAATGACATTGTATGAGAAATGGAAGTGATAAAGTGAATTAAAAATAGAATGTGAAGTATGTTGGCAATACATGGAATATATGAGTTATATACTCATGAATTGAGTATGGCATGAAATGATGTATTCATGAATTAAGTATTGCATGACTAATGCCATTGTACGAATAAATATGGTTTGATATGTGAATAATCATTTATATAGCAATTGTGTGAATTAGGATATTGTTTAATAAATGAAAAATGATAGTTACGATGCTAGACATTAATATGTCCTTATAATTTAATTGTGCCTATTATATTATCTTGTCTTTAAATATTCGGATTATAGAAATACCACTGAGTTTTACTCAGGGTACGGTTTTGTTTTCCTTGCGTAGATTAGGCACAGTGATTTTGAAAAGTTGTAATTGAAGTTGTGAGCATCCATCTCATCACATCTCCAAGTGCCAAGAGGGTATGTTTCAAAATATTGAATAGAATGGCATTTATTTAGGAAGATCAAGTGTGTTCCAAGTAGTAGGGACTAAAATATAAATTATAAAAACTTTATTTTTTTTAATGTTCAAATATATTAATGATTAGCCAATATCACTTTGGCACCAAATGTAATATCCATATATCATGTTCCTTGGGTCGAACCAGGTATAGGGGTGTTACAGAGCTATTTACATAACTTTGAGAGATTGTTACTTTACCGAAAAATTGAGAGAATTTATTCTTAATTGTTACATATATTTTTTCAAAATAACAATTCTACCTGTTTCTATTAAGAAGAGAGAATTTTCGTTTTCACCCTAAAAAAAGGAGAGAAAACTTTTTATAGTTCTATATGTCGATTCAATTGGTTCGAGCCCACACTTGAAGCAGTTTATGGTACGAGAATAGCGGGAAAGATCGTTTGGTTAAAAGCCAAGAACAACAAACATCCACTAAGCCAAAAACACAGGTATGAATTTGGTTAGGGTTTATTGCTATAAATATTACAAATTAGGTCAGCTTTCAAAATTTTAATTTTTCGTTGTGCAAAAAAACCGTTTTCAAATCAGATTTTTTCAAACTAGATTTTTTCCAATAGGAACATGGTATCTGTATACTGCAATAACTATGCAAATTGTATGTTGCAACAACACCAAATGTAACAGCCCGGTTTTAGCTAAATCAGAATAGTAGTTTTGGAACCACAAATCCGATGTCAAAAAATTATTTTAATATTATTTTCGGTATTTACAGCATGATAGAATTATTGTGTGAAAGTTTCGTAAAGAAATTTTATTGTTTGAATGGTTAATTTGGTAAAAACTACTAAATCACGTAAAGCGTAAAAATTGAGTTCTAATAGTTAAAAGTATTAAATAGCTATGAAATTAAATTGTGGGAGTCTTTATGTTGAAATTAAACCATTGTTGAGGTTAGTGGGCATTTATGTCCGTGGTTTATGTGATATATTAATGTTTTTTAATAAGGTTAATAGTGTAATTTAGTTATTTAAGTTAATTATAATAAAAAATACAATTACATGTTATCATCTTCCTTACTAGCCTAAAATTTGAAGAAAGGAAGCCATACTTAGGGCTTAAGCATTCGGTCACTTTGTCCTTGAGCAAGTAAGTCCGTTTTTGCTCGGTTTTTAATGATTTTTACGTTTTTGAGATTGTTGCTTCGTATTCTAGCTAGCCCATACCTTAATTTTCGAAACTGTTAAAGATTTAACATGTTGCCATTGTTTAATGCTTGAGTAATTTAATGAATTATGATAGATTTGGAAGGTTTAATGTTAGATTAATAATTTTTGTAAAGTGATTTTTGACAAAAATGTCAAAAAGGGATTAAATTGAGAAAATGTGAAATGTTGTAGTTAAAAGTGTGAATAAATTGAAAATATGGGCTAATATGAGATGGGTAATATTCGGCTAGCATGAAATTGTACTAAATTGCATGAATTTGCAATTTTATGTGATAATGACTAAATTGTAAAAGTGTGAAACATTAAGGGCTAATGTGTAAAAATGCCCAAATGTGTATTTTTGGATTAAGTGAATGAGTAGATGAATAAATAAGTTAATTTTGAATTTATATAGATCAAGAAAGAAAGAATTCAAATTTAGATCGGAGGAAAAGCAAGGTTATCGAGTAGTCGACCCGATCCGTCAATTCCAAATACGAAGTAAGTTCGTATGTGATGATTACATTATAAATGTATGTTAAAATGCTTTAATATTGCATAAATTGTTAAAACGGGATTATGGATAATGCATGAAGTGTGAAAACAACTCTACGAGTGCATTCGATGATAGAAACGAAAAGTGTGAAAGCCGGTTGAACCTTAAGAATAGTTTTGGATACTATTGACATGTCAATAAGTGATACGTTGAGTTGGCTTCGGGCCATGATACTAGCACTTCGGGTGCGTATTTTACCGATTTAGCTTCGGGCTATGCATATCAAATGATTTGGCTTCAGGCCATGATAATAGTTCTTCGAATAAGTTACCTTAATTTGGTTACAGGCCATGGTATAGGTACTTATCGTACGAGACTCCTGAGTATTCGATTTCTATTCCGAATGGTTCAACGGGTAAACGAATAATGTGGTTAAGAAAGAGGTTAGTACGAAGCGATACAGGTATGTGCAGAACCTACTCGAGTATTAAATAGTGAAAGTTCGATGAGTTTGTATTAGATCATGTTTTGAGACATGAGAAAGGTTTGTAGTTAATGTGTATATGGTTTTGTCATGTGTAATTGGTTGATTTGCATTTATTCGATGAATTAAGTCATTCACATACGAGCTTACTATGAAGCTTACTTCGCGTTATTTTTCTATGTTTTATAATGAATCAAGGCTAGCTCGGATCCGGAAGTCGTCAGGAACATCATCGCACTATCAAACATCTAAGTTGGTACTTTTGAATTATACATTTATGGTATATGGCATGTATAGGCTAAATGTGGTATTTTGGCTGTGATAATAGCCATGAGATTTAGCTTGTGAATGATGTTGATATTGATATGTGTTTGGCTATTAGAAATGGTTGTTAATGACTCTTGCAAGATGTTTATAATGCCTTGTAAGATGATTTGTTTTGGCATGGTTATAACCAAGACATTATGGAAGTTAAAATGGTTATTTGAATTATGGTGGATGAAAGCTTGAGAAAGTTCTTATTGTGGCATGAATTTACATGTCAAATTGGTAGTTAAATGGTATGTATTACAGTGGATGAATTGATTGAGTTGAGGATGGATTTCGGTTGTGAATATTAAGTTGGTATATATATACATATTGTATGAATTAAGGTTAAAGATTATGTTGCTTTGGTATATATTTGAGTAAGTGAAATGGTCGTATTTGTATAGCATGGATTGTGCATGAATTGGGATTGATTTTGGCTGCCTAATTGTATAATGAAATGGTATCATTTTGCCTTGTGTAGGTACATTGATGTTGGGATGGCAAATGGCAAATTGGCCTTGCGAAAGGCCTATTTTTGTCCATACGGGCAGAGATACGGGCGTGTGTCTCAGCCGTGTGTGACACACGGTCATGTTACATGGCCGTGTGTCTATAACACCCCAAACCCAGCCTAGACGTTATGGCCGAATTTGGCGATGTCACATGAAATGAGGTTTGAAATCGAGATTGACAAGTAAAAATCGTTCCAGTTAATTAGCTCTTATTTCATTCGGAAAAATGTGAACTAGCTGATTTGCCTTTAAGCAGAAGCTTTTGAAACCAATTATTTTAACCGAAAATCTTAGTTTTTAGTAAAATCGTGTTTGTTGAGTTGCAAAAAAAAATCCATAAAAACAGTATAAAATCCCAGATTCAAACCAACCAGTCCAAAGTCCCAACATTACAATAATAAATACCCAAGAATAATATAAAAACAAAAGCTGTAATAAAGCAGTTCAATAGTGAGGGCCACCGTCGAGCCCTCTGTTGCGCCAGTCCGCCTAAGTCTGGGGATTACATGTACAGATTAAACGAAAAAAGGGGTGAGTTTTCACAAACTCAGTGTGTAATCTCCACAGAAAACTTACATATAGATACACATTAGGAAATAATCAATTGCAGTCTAGGGCCTGAGCCCATTACAGATTTAGTTTGGGCCTTGGCCCATTCGGATACAGTCTCAGATATAATTTAGGGCATTGGCCCATCTCAGATACAATATGCAATAGCAAGAAATCAGAATCCTACCCACCAGCCTCTACACACCATCTCTGTCTATCCCTACACATCATGTGGGGATTAAATCAACCCACCTATCCCTACACAACATGCTGTACCGAAATGCGGCACATAATCAGAAATTTTGCAGCAGAGTTGCTAGATAACAGGCTTAATAGCCTTTCAGACACTTCCTCTAAATAACAATAACCCACCCCGATGCAATGTAACATATAAAAGATGTCATGATATTATGCAGTTACAGTACATACATTCAGATATCATAATTCATGCTCAGTAAGGAAATTAGACAGACAGATCACACATATAGGGGTCTAAGTAGGGCTTACCGACCCTTCAGTAGGTCCACAGTCGACTTGGACGACCCATGCAACCTTAGACAACTTTTTAGAGAAATGGGCTCACACGCCGATGTGGCCTGCCCGTGTGGGCCTACATGCCCGTGTGGCCCACTAGGCCCAAATTGGCCTTGGTCGCATGACCCATTTTTAATGTAACCCATGCTAGCTAAATATTCATATATGTTTTCACTATTTACTAATATGTTCCTTCAAAGCTGTCTATTTGAGTTATTGTTACTAAATTATTTATATCTTGAGCTATAGAATTCCAAATTAAGATCTGCTTGATGTTTTTGAAACTAGACTCAAATACCTTTCTACCATAAAATTTTAAGAATTTATAGTTTATCAAATAAGTACAATAAAATCTTCAAATTTATCCTAATTCTGCTATTTGACTGCTTCAACCTTTCCTTACTAAAATTTATTTATCTCTTAGTACGGAATTTGGATGATGTTTCTGTTTGTTTTTACTGAAAAAAGACTCATTAAGGATTTTAACATATAAATTTAAGCCCCTAATTATTTTTTTAAAATTTTTGATGCTTTTCCAAAATCAGAATAGGGGAACCCAAAATCATTCTGACCTTGTCTCACAAAATTCATTATATTTCATAAATTACAATTCCATTCCTTACACTGTTTCTTACATAAAAAACTAGACTCAGTAAAATTTAATTTCATATTTTATTCAACCTCTAACTCAATTTCCACTATTTTTTATGATTTTTCAAATTCAAACTACTGCTACTGTCTAAAGTATTTTAGTGCAAAATGTTGATTTCCAAGTTTATAACACCCTTATTTCCTTTCTCTACAATTTTTCACATCATTTTCTCTTATTTCTCTTATTTCTCGATAGCAAGTAATTTCAGCTTTTCACTGAATTTTATTTGTTGTGTTTTGGGTACACACCTGTATCGTTTTCGCTGCTTCTGCAATCCCAAGATCATTAAAAACCTATAATCTACAATCCCAACTTTAGAATCAGTCTTAAACTAAGATTAAACTGTATTCACGTGCCAAAAGGTCTAAGATTGTCTGCTCATCACTTACCTTCTAACTTCGCACAATTCCACCACTACTCAACACGAGGGAGATAGAAATCGAAACGATTCGATCCTGTAAAAAAAATAACCATTCCTCATTAATGAAGAGTTCAACAAAGTTAAGAACGAATTCAAAGCAAAAACCACTCGCCTGAACAACACAAGAAAACGCATACCTTATACACTTACCAAACGATCACCACTTCGAGTCAAATCGATGAACGTTAATTCCAGCCTCACAATTGACTCCTAAACAGTCAACAAAACACCCCTTAATCCCTTATCCACAGTAACATTCGAGTTTAATAAAACGGAAACTTATCGTACAACACAATTGCAAGCTTCCTTAAAGGGGAAAAGATAAAGGAAGACAATGAAAACGGAAGGGGAATTCAAAGAAAATTCAACAGCAAGGATTTATTATTTAGAAAAAAAGGGAAAACCAAAAATTGAGAGTAGGGGAGAAGAAAGAAAACGTCAAAAAGTTAGAAAAGAGTCTGAAATTTGAAAAAATACTAAACAAAAAGATAATGCCCAAAAATCTGGTAACTCATCTCCTTAATTCTCTCTTTAACCTTCCACAACAACTCCACTACTCGAAATTTCAATTTGACTAGAACTCCACCACACCACACGGCCAAGCAACAAAAATAATTCCCTTGCTCGCGCAGGGACTTGAACTATAAACCTCCCACCCAACAACGCACACCTTAGCCACCAGACCAGTAGGCCCATTTTGACATATTTTTACCAACTTTTAACTATAAGCCTACTGACCAGAGATAGGGCTTTATTCATAAAAATATTAAAATTTGCCCAAGTCAAGGCTTGAACTTGGGACCTCATACACACACCCAGAACACTTAACCACTGAAGTAGACAGATTTTTGTGTCATATTTTTACAAAAATAAAAATATACATTTTTGGGGCGTTACAGTGTCCCTTGGTGTTGAAATTGAATTGAAGTCAGTATGCTCCACACGGTCTCAAACACGGGCGTGTGACTGGTTGTGTGGTACAAGTCAGTATACCCTACAGGTTTGGCACGGCCTAACACACGGGCTTGTGTGGCTACTTCGAAGGGCACACGTGCTAGACACATGTGTGTGTGGTTGGCCATGTGACCCAAGTCAGTATGTATGCCCTGTTTCCACACGACTAGAGACACAGGCGTGTTTGGGGAGGCACACGACCTGTTCACACGGGCGTGTGACCCCTGTATGGTTGAAATTTTTCTAAGTTTCCAAAATTTTTTATATGTTATCGGTTTAGTCCCGAACCACTTCTAAAGCATGTTTAAGGCCTCGTATGCCCTTATAAGGGACAATGTGATTATGTTGAATAATTTATGAGAATGAATGTTTTATATTTGATAAATGTATGCTTAATGCTTTATATTTGATAAATGTATGCTATATATTGTGAATTAATCGGTAATACCTCGTAACCCTACTACGGCGACAGATACGAGTCAGGGGTGTTACACCAAACATCTAAAAATAATTAGAGGGTATAAATACAAGTAAAAAACAATTAAAGACTTCAGAGACAAATATCCAAGCATCAAAATTAAGAGAAAAACTTCAAATTCTTTATTTTTTCATTTTTCTCTTGTACATAGTCTAAAAGTTCATATTGTAACATTTTTTATCACTCTCGTTTCATTTGAGAGCTTAACTTTGTAAACACAAAAACTAAAAAAGGTTCTAATTTAGCCATAAAAATTAGGGGGATAGGTTTTATTTAGGCGTTAAGAAAAATATAGCATTATAAAGATTATACCTTTGTCTTGAAAGGTATCAGTTCTCACAACAAAATGGAGAATCCTTGGTTGAGGTATACCAATGTAGCGAAGGTAGGGAATTGGGGCCAAACCACTATAAAATCGATTATGCAAGCTTTCCTTTTCTATCCTCATCATTTAGAAAGTTTTAAAACACAAATTCACCCATTCTTTTGATATTTTCAGGCTTAACAGTATCTATAGAAGTTCAAGTGCCCGATTTCTCTTTTTAGTTTCATTATTTATCACAGAGATATTCGGGTGCAATTTTAGTGGTGTGATTAGATTACATTAGTTAGAAGATTACCAATATACTAAGGCATATATATTGAAGGACTGTTATGAGTATTATGTGCAATTTAGTGAGAGCGCTTAGTTGTTCATCAAAGGAACTTGCATTAGGTTCAATTTGATTGTAAATAAATTGTTTTCATATTTAGTTTGTAACAAAGTTTGAAAAGGAAAGTATTGGTGGGAGAGTGATATTGGTCGAATTATATGAATACAATTGCAACTTGATGAGTGAGTTGAACTTAAATCACTACTTGCACTATTGATTCATAGCGAATTACTCTTCAGGTAAGGCCTCGTAGACGTTGAAAATGGTTTCAAACTGAGTAATAAGTTCTCACATGCATTTACTATTAACTTTTCTTTTTAAGATGTTACTTTATTTGCAACTTAACATATAATGACAAGCAACTCAACACTAATAGGACTACTTGATGAATTCAATTCAATTCAAGTTTTTTTTTTTTTTTTGTTGCTCTTAAAAGGATACCCATTCTTGGAATTCTTAAGGTTTTATCCAAACAATTTAGGGTGATTTCTTTTGCTCATATCCTCACGGATTATTTTTGTTTGGTTTTATAATTTGTTATTAGGTGTCCTATTTTACTATCTTTATGCATTAATGATATGTTTTAATACGATTTACTAACAAAGTATGAATTTACATATTGTCAGTACATCATGTACAAACAATGTGAAAATAGTTTTCAACATTTATAAAGAATTATATAACAATGTTGTTATAGTTCTTGAAACATGAAAGAATGTTGATTGGTGTAAATACAATAGATGGAAAATAAAAGTTAAATAAAACTTTATGATGTAAGCATATATATATATGTATATGCATATCCATACCACGTCACAATCATGGGAGAATCCAATTGATTTCTAGACCTAATCTCTTATCTTATATACGACTTTTATGGGTTATCATCATTCATGAATTGATCACACATTTTTCTTTTGAATTTTTTAGAAAATTTTAATTAAGTCTCTTAAAAATTTTGGAAAATATTATTTCTCTTTTGAAGTATTTAGAAAAGTTTAATTAGAGCTCCTCAAATTTTTAAAAATTCTCATTATAGCTTTTAATTTTCTTTAAAATTTTAATTAAGCTCATTAAAACGTTTGAAAATTCTCATTAATCTCACAAAAACTTTAAAATTTTCAATTAGACTCTCAATTTTTTTTTAAATTCTCATTAAACTCCTAAAATATTTGAAAATTTTACTAGACCCCTCAAAACTCAATTCCAGGACCCGTAATTGTGTTTACATGAAGAAAAATTAATGATATGAATTAATATAAGAAAAAAGGTTGAAATCAACTATACATTATATATATGAACAAATGAATTGGGTAAAATGTCATCTTCATGCAATGTATGTGTGGACAAAAGTTAAAGCATATTAATAAAGTACAAAACTCAACTATTTATATTTTATAATGAACGTGAAGTACGTGAGGGATGAAATTGAAATTTTTTTGGCGTTTCGATATGTAATTTATCACCTATTTTTCAAATGCCATTTCAATCAAATTTATGGCATTCGATTTTATGTAATACAAGGCCAATTCGAGGTCATTGTGCTTCAAACGTCCCACTATAATAAGGACCTGATCAAATTAATCTGTGTACTATTAAAAGAATCAAATAAGACCAAATTGAAATAAAAGTAACATTTATTGTTTAAAAAAAAATCATTTGCTGCTTAATAGAGTTAATATTTTTAAAGTTTTTATGATTATGTAAATGAAATCTTTTGTTTGGAATTGAACTCCTGCTAAAAAAAAAAAACTTTTTAAGACATTTTTGTATAGTAAATGTTAACTTTATTATAATTTGGACTTATTTAATTATTTTTAATAGTATATGAACTAAATTGATCTAGTTAATAATAGAAATACGAATGTGATCCCATCCCTATTCAACTTATTAGGGTTCCAAGTTGAATAATAGAGGGACTAATCTGATCAAATTGTTCAGGCAGTAAGCCAAATTTGAGCAAACATTTAAACATCCAAATTAAGCCCAAAGTTTGGAAACCAATTTAGAATCTAAACCATAATTTTACAAACGTATGATGCAATTAACCCTAAATTAGAAAGTTTGCACCTAAATTGTATCCAAGTTTATATCTTACTATATTATGGAGAAAGAAGTTGCATTTTAAAAATAGGTGAGAGTTTTATCCGAATACCACCCTGGTAGTTAGTCCTTTGAAGTTTTTAAAATTATAAATTAGTTTAATAGTAAAAATATACTTTGGCCCCAAAGATAAAAAATTTTCAGTTTAATTCCTTTAAAATTCTAAAATAACAAATATATACAAAGATGAAATTGTACTTTGATCTCTTTCAAATTTTATAATTTAATTTGACCCCCAAAATAAACTTCTAGTTTTATCTCTGTCTATCCAAGCAAAATACTAATATATATATATATATAAAAAGAAGTCGCATTTTAAAGTAGAATGGATCGGAAGCCCACTTAACATAAATTAGACAACAAAATTTACGGAAATGAAAACCAAGGGTAGATATGCATCAATGTCAAAGTCGAACATCACATCTATTGGGCTCCAATATCACAAAGCCGAAAAGTAAGGCAATCCCACATAAAATCCCCTTCTAATATGCCATTTCCCCCTCCTTTTCACACACCCTATTGCATTGCATTGCTTACTGTAATTTCGGGGGGTTTTATTCCATACACTTTGGGGATACATAATACATAACGAGACCCCAAAACACCATTATTATGGACCTTAGAGAGAGCCACCTTGATGTACCATTTTGCAATAAATATAAGCTTGCTTCTTTTGGTGGTCCTATCTTAATCACCAATGTTTCAATATGAAAATTATATTTCAATGTACATAAGGTCCCCCATCCACCTGCCATTACATGTGATGGTGTGAATCACAATAGATAACTATGGGACTCACTAGATTTAATTGAAGGAAAGCTTGGGTCCGACCCAGATTCTAATTATGCGCTTTGTAAATTTATGCGCATTAATTATTATTATAACCTTCTAAAATTGTTTATAAATTATCATATTTGCTTTATATCTATTATTCAAAAAAAAAATCTATCTTGTCCCACTTCACATCCATTTTAAATCTTTTCCTCTAATTTCGGAATAAATCAATTCAAAATCTATAATAAAAGTTGAGTTTTGCTATCAAAATGAGGATCCCAAGTGTGAAAATCCCAATTGGCACTACCCAAAGCCGAAGGCAGAAGCAGGTGAAATGGGCCTAAGCCGCACATTCATGGCAATCAAAGACGGACCCTAAAGCTATTGGGAAGATAGTGTTTTGGGCGCAGCAGGCTTGACTAAAAGCCCACTCACTGCTTGCTTCATTACTTCATTGCAACATTTGACCTTTGATTCTGGTAATTTTTCTCAATTTAACCTGTGAGTTTGTATTTTGTTAAAGTGTGATAACGTGAGATTATGAGATTATGCTAAGTCTTAATATAAAACTTTTAAAAAATTTAAATAAAATCTAAAAAATACCAAAAAAATTGTAAAGAATTTTAAAAAATTATTTTAAGTGATGATGTGTCACAATTTCATAGTACAACGTCATCACATTTTAACAAAATCCAAATTTATGGATCAAATTGAAAAAAACTGCCCAATTCTAAGACTAATATGGATGAAAAATAGTTTAAGGACCAATGAGTAAAAAATGTTTAGTTTAGCGGTTAAATGTTACTTTATTGCTTCATTTAATATTTTTAGAAGCTTCATTGCTTCATAGAAAGTAATATTTAGTCCTTAAATTTAGTAATTTTTTTATAATGGTCTAGAAACTTTTTTTGGTTAGCATTAGTGTTAGAATTTGATAGTTTTTCTTAATTTAGTCTTTAAACTTGAATTTTGACAAAGTACGATAATGTGGTACTCAGACATTGTGCACATAATCACCTGATTTTTTTAAAAATTATTTGTTTTTTTATAATAACTTTGTAATTTTTAAATTTTATATATAACTTTAAAAATAAAGTATACGATGAAGTAGCGTAATAACAAAGTATCATGTAGCGGTTTAATTTGCTTAGTATATCTGAGGCCATCGCTTTACTTGTGAGTTGCTTTGATCGGGATTTGGGATCCCCTTAATCCTTCACAATTTGACTTATGCTGGTGCATACTCACATTGAACATCGGGATAGGACCAAAGTGAAAAAGGTTACTACGTTCAGGGAGAATATGTCCAAAAAAAAAAGTACATAGATCCAATTGAGAAAAGTTAACAAAGTTCAGGGACTAAATTTGTTATTTTCTTAAAGTTTCTTATAGAAGCGTGACCCGCATGTCACTTTGCACAAAATCATTTGTACTCTTCGTACACACACTCTCTCTCAGACGTTCAGCGCTCACCTTTTTTTTTTCTTTTCTCGACGGTTCTCTCAATATCCCTAATCTTCAAAGCCTATCATATCCCTAATCCATTCCCCTTTTATCTTCTTACTAGCTTTTACCATCAAAAAACACTCGCGATCTATCTTCACTCACCATGCTCGAGCTTTCCTCCACACTCTCAAGCCACGTTCGGTTTTTGCTGCAGTCCTTGACCGAAGCCAACGCTGATTCTGTTTTTCGAGAACTCTGCCAGGTTTTTTATTTTTGGTCTTTCGCTATCTAATTTTCCTTACGAATGCCAATTCGATGGTTTTTTAGGTTACATTTGTATTGATTCGTATGGTCACTTAAAGAAAACCCTAGAATTATGCAAAACTTGACGTTAGATTTAATGTATTTGTTTAATAGAATTAGATTGAGTTACTTAAAGAAAACCCTAGAATTCGCTTGATCACGTTGTAACTCTTTTCTTTACTCGATTGGTTAGCTTGGTGCCGTTTGAGCCATAAGAATCCATATATATATATGTATTACTGAAATGCAGTGGATGTTAGGATTTCTGTTGATTTTCTTGAAGAAAAATCCCTAGACTGTTGCCAATATAATTTGTAGCTAATAATTTTGTAAATTGATTCGGAGTTTCACAAGTAAATTTAGATTTAAAAGTTTATGAGCTAGAAGATATACTCTTAGGCTAGCAAGTCATGTTAGCTAGTTTCTAGTTGCGCAGCTTATCTAGAAATGAAGTGTGAATTTACGAAGAGCTATATGCTCTTGTGGTGGGGTGTGAAAAGTGATATCTAGCTGGTTGAAATGGGGGCTTTTATGTTATTCTTTTCCATTTACTGCAATCTTCTGGATAACATTTGGCCTGTTGATTCTTGATAGTTCATTGAATATGGAATTGAAGGAAGCACTCTGGTGCTGCAAACCTGTTTGGATTGCTTGAGTTCTCACAAAACAGATTCAAAGAATTTGCAATCTGAACAAGTTGTAGCCTCAATTTTTAGACATGCTATGGACAAGCCAAACTTTTGTACTGTCTTCTGTCAGTCCCTAAGAAGTATGGATATCAGCGAGAATTTCCTGGAGAATTTCTCAAAAACACTGCAGTTATCTCTGTCTGAAAAAATTGCTGTTGGTCTTGCTTTATCTGATTCTGAAAATCCAGAGACAAGAATGTGTGGTAAGTTGCGTTGTTTTCTTAAATGGATGTACTCTTGATTTATTTTAGTTTTCTTTTTTTGACATGGTTGATCGGAATGATGAAATTGAAGCTTTTGCACCTTTCTAGGGAAGAATTTCTGTATGGCTCAGATTGAGGAATTGCAGTCTAATCCTGCCTGTCCTGATTCTTCCATGCAAATTCAGAATATGGTTATGTTCCTCCAGTGCTCCAGCGCTTTTTCCAAGCACGTAGATTCCTTTATGCAGATGTTATCTCTAGTTCAAGCGAAAGATGTTGCGCAGTTTGTTTTAACTCCAATACTTTCAGATGAATTGCGCGAGGCTAATTTCTTAAGGTGCTAATTTCTTCTGGCTTCTTTTCTCATTTGAACAAGCAGTTAATCTTGAGAGCTTTTTTATTGTGTTGTTCTGTTCATTTTTTTTAAAAAAATTTCATCATGTTGTGATAACTCATTTTTTATTCCCTTTCTTCTCTCTGCAGGAATATAGATTTCTTCGATGAATCTGAGGAAAATGATTTTGATGCTCTTTTAGCAGAAATGGAGAAGGAAATGAGCATGGGGGATATCATTAAGGAACTAGGTTATGGATGCACCACTGATGCTGCACATTGCAAAGAGATTTTATCTCTTTATTTACCTCTGACTGAGGTGACTATATCTAGGATACTTGGTGCAATTACCCGCACCTATGTTGGTGTTGAGGACAACCAAATTGCATTTTCAACATTTAGCCTGGCCCTTGGTTGCGGGAATTCATTGGATTTGCCTCCATTGAGCTCATGGAATGTTGATGTTCTTATAAAAACTATAAAGCAACTCGTAAGTTATACTTTTTTTTTTTTTTTGCTTTCATATTGTCTTTTTCATTCTAAATTAAATCTATTTTCTTTATATTTATAGGCACCCAATACCAACTGGGTTCAAGTTATTGAACACCTGGATCACGAGGGGTTCTACATTCCTAATGAGACAGCATTCACTTTTTTCATGTCTGTGTATCAACATTCGTGCCAGGTATTATTGATTTCATTTAACGTGTCTGAAGTTGGTTCCTTGTTCTTTTTCTTTAGTTTTGTTTAATCATTATTTTTCATCTGTGTAATTTTTCTGTGGACCTTGTGCAGGAACCCTTCCCTCTTCATGCTGTCTGTGGGTTCGTGTGGAAGAATATTGAAGGTCAGCTATCTTTTCTAAAATATGCTGTAGCAGCACCGCCAGAAGTATTTACCTTTGCCCATTCAGTGAGGCTGCTGGTAAGAGCTATGCAAATTTAGTCTTTCCTTCTCTTCTTCTTGTCACAGTATTGCTGTAAGAATAATAATCGATCTTGCAGGCCTACGCGGAGGCAGTGCATGGACATAAGCTTCAGATTGGAAATGGAAATCATGCCTGGTTGTGTCTGGACCTCTTAGATGTGCTGTGTCAACTAGCTGAAAGAGGTCACGCCAGTTTTGTTCGATCAATGCTCGATTATCCCTTAAAACACTGCCCTGAAATTCTGCTTATTGGGATGGCTCATGTTAATGTACATGTTCACAATATAACATATGTGACAATGCCGTATGATGTTTCTTTTTTGCATATTTAACTTTTGGGGGTAATAAATTTGCATCTATTGTTTGCAGACGGCTTATAATCTCCTGCAGCATGATGTGACTTCTTCAGTTTTTCTAATGATAATTAAAACTGCTGTGGGTGCTGGTACAATACTTCAACTTTGGCATGTGAACCCAAAAGTTGTCTTACGTGGATTTGTAGAAGTACAGAATACTGAGCCTGACAGCATGATTAGAATTTTGGATATCTGTCAAGAATTAAATGTAAGTTTGGATTTTCTTTGATGTTTCTTTCCTTTTGCATTAGATTGTGATTTTGTATTTTATTGATTAGAAAAAAAAGTTGCTTCAGGATTTATTTGCATGTTATATCTGTTTTCTATTTCAGTAATTTCTCTTTTTGTTATTGTTGCAGATTCTATCATCAGTGTTGGAGATGATGCCTTTCCCTTCTGCCATCAGATTAGCAGTCCTTGCTTCCAGGAAAGAGGTTATAGATTTTGAGAAGTGGTTGAGTAGTAATCTGAATATGTATAAAGATGTTTTCTTTGAGGTAATATTGAGTCCTCCAGTATCCTATTTTACTGAAGTTAATTTGGTCAAAAGAATGTTTTAGCTAACATGCATGGTCCAATTTTCAGGAGTGCCTAAAGTTCTTGAAGGAGATACAATTTGGTGGATCACAAGAGTTTTCTGCCAAACCCTTCCATCATACTACTGCTGTTTTAAATCTTTATTTGGAAGCTAGTACCACTTTTTTCAAGGTTCTGCTGCTAGAAGCTGGTTATACTTGTGATCCAAACATTTAATATGTTTTAATCTGGACACTAACTGCTTTCCCTTTGTATGTTTCCTGTGCAGATCCTTAAAGCTAATAGTGGCTCCATAACCTCTACTCAGCTTCTTGAGGAAATGGAAAGGTTGCATGTGACAATTATGGATTCAACTTCAAAGCTGCAAAATGGTGGGGCAACAGTTTCTTCCCCCTCTGATGGATATGGAGATGAAATTGAGGCAGAAGCAAATTCTTACTTCCATCAAATGTTTTCTGGTCAGTTGACCATTGATGCAATGGTTCAAATGCTTGCACGGTTCAAGGAATCTTCTGTGAAAAGGTATTTTGTTGCTTCAGTACCATTCTTAGATTTTCCTTCCATTGTTCAAATATGCTCGATGTGGATATTCTTAATTGGTTATGTAACTGTTTGAATTTCCATGTATCTGGTTGATTTTTTTAAAATATTTCATAGGAGGAGCTTGATCTTTTTTCTTCACATGATATATCTTCTATTAGATATTTCATCATTTTAAACTTGAATTTTACTGGAAATTTCATGATTGAGACATGACAGTTTGATGGGCTATTTAATACTGGCAGGGAGCAATCGATATTTGAGTGCATGATTGCGAATTTGTTTGAAGAATACCGATTTTTTCATAAGTATCCTGAAAGACAGCTCAAGATCGCCGCAGTTCTCTTTGGTGAGTTGTTATACCATATACTCCCAGTATATCAATTTGTATCCTAGTGTTAACTTAAGGCTGATAGTGTAGCTATTTATTACATATGTGTAGGACTTTGTGTCCACTTGAGTTACGTTGCTGTTGTACTTTTCTAATTCTATAATGATCAATCTGGATAAATTTGTTAAAAAATATATGTAGCATATGGAATACTAGTAATTTGGTGGGTCATATTTGCTGTCTTTTTAGAACTTTAGTTGTCTTTGTTATGTCATGGCTATGGATGATTTTCAGGCCCTTTTATCAATCACCCATTTGAGACACCCTCTTTCTTTTTAAACTTGCGTTATGCTTTTGGACATTTTTCAGGCTCTGTTATCAAGCAGCAACTTGTAACTCATCTCACCCTTGGAATTGCCTTGCGTGGTGTTCTAGATGCATTGCGTAAACCTGCAGATTCAAAAGTTAGTGTCATTTCTTAGCAATAGTCTTTTCATCTTTCTCATTGTTGGGTTTGCGCAAAAATGTGTAAAGGAATTCTTCAATTGGAGGTACTATGAAATGCTGACCTATCTGCGTGTACAGATGTTTTTGTTTGGAACTAAAGCCTTGGAGCAGTTCGTGGATCGTCTGATTGAGTGGCCGCAGTATTGCAACCATATTTTACAGATTTCTCACCTGCGTGCCACTCACTCGGAGCTTGTTGCTTTTATTGAACGAGCTCTTGCAAGGATTTCATCAGGGCATTTGGAGTCAACTGGGAGCAACAACCCTTCTGTTCATCACCAAGTTTCCTCTCAGGTGACCCCGGGAAACGGGGAGGTAAATCCTGTTGTTAGTTTGTCTTGTATGATATAAGATAAGTTTATGAATTTATTGTCACGAAATAAATATTAACTTGGCCCAAATATATAAATGTAACCATGTTTTGATGCACATGAATGATAACCAATTTGGTTTCCAGCTAAGAGTTTAGTTGATTATGATAAGAGTGATATGATATTATGATGGCATCATTCAGGATTTGAGCTGTTAAACAAGTTATCCTTTCTTCTTTGAAGCCTGCATCAATGATCTTTCTCTTTATATCCTTGCCTATAAATGTCAAAATCAAAATACATGCTTCGGATTTGGTGCCATCAAAATAAAAACAAAAGAAAAGTACAATCCATTTGGCTGGAGAATCATAAGAGAGATAATCTGTACTTCGCTGGTGATCAGATCAAAATCATGTTATGGTTTTCCAGCTATAGAGTTATTCTGGATTTCTGTGTGTATATATATATATAGGAGTTAGGCAATCTGAGTTATAGTTATCTTGTTTTCTAATATTCTGAGTCATCATTGCAGTTGAATAGCTCTAGCATCATTCACTCTGGGCCACAACTTTCATCTTCACTGCAGCTTCCAAGACATGATAGTTCTCTTGATGACCGTAACAAAGCCTCTGCTGCATCATCGAATGATGTGAAACCACTTCTACCTTCTGTAGGGCAGCCTTCAGTTGCTACTCTAAGTGATGCTTCTAGCATTCAGAAAGTATGTCTGGTGACTTTTTTGTGATGCATGTGGAAATTTCTTCTCTAGAACTAATATTATTACTAAAATTGCAGCCGCAAAATGCAGTAACTAGTGCATCTATGCTGTCTTCATCCCCCGGTTTTGTTCGTCCTTCTCGTGGAGTCACTTCTACTAGTAATGTTTTTCCATAGCTTCATTGGGGTTGTTTTATTTAAAGTTTTCCATAAAACTTTAACATCTTTACAAGCTTACACAACAATCTTTTTTCCCTTCTAAACATAGGATTTGGCTCTGCTCTGAACATTGAAACGCTAGTTGCTGCTGCTGAGAGAAGAGAGACACCCATAGAGGTATTTAATGAACCTTAATTGAATTTTTCAAATTTTGCTTTATTGAAACTGTCACCTTACTTTGGAACACATTCATTTTATCTCATTCTTTTATATTTGCAGGCTCCGACATCTGAGATCCAGGACAAGATATCATTCATAATCAATAATATTTCAGTTGCAAATATTGAAGCCAAAGGGAAAGAGTTCACTGAAATATTGAAGCAGCAGTATTATCCCTGGTTTGCCCAGTACATGGTTATGAAAAGGTTGAACTTTGATGGTCTTCTTTTACACCGTTCAACTTTCAATTGTGTTTTCATTTTTCTATGCCATTAAACTAAATCGTGTTTTTTATTGTAGAGCTAGCATTGAACCAAATTTTCATGATTTGTATTTGAAGTTCCTTGACAAAGTTAACTCAAAGGCTTTGAATAAGGAGATTATCCAAGCTACATATGAGAACTGCAAGGTTTCTGTTGCTTAAGTGAAATTGCCATGCATATTAATTTTACCAAATTGAAGACTAAAGTGTTTAACCCATATATTGTTTTAGGTCTTGTTGGGATCTGAGCTTATAAAATCAAGCTCTGAAGAGCGGTCATTGCTAAAAAATTTGGGTAGTTGGCTTGGAAAGTTAACAATTGGCCGGAATCAAGTTTTGAGAGCCCGTGAAATAGATCCCAAATCTCTGATTATAGAGGTATTTGTTTCTTATTTAGTTGATTATTTAACGATGACACATCACTCATTTATTTGTCCATCAAAGACTATCTAATCTAGTCTTGGTTCATCAGTTACTTTGAGTTCATCTTCCTCTTTTTCCTTTTTTGGTTCTCTTTCCTCATTTTTGCTGTTTCCAGGCATATGAGAAGGGATTGATGATTGCAGTTATCCCATTTACTTCAAAGGTATGATTATTTCTATAATTAACTTGTTTCCTTCTGCCAAGCTTAAGTTGAATTCACAAATCTGTTACATTTTGCAGATTCTTGAGCCATGCCAAAGCAGTCTGGCATATCAACCTCCTAATCCATGGACCATGGGCATTTTGGCATTACTAGCTGAGATTTATTCAATGCCAAACTTGAAAATGAATCTCAAGTTTGACATAGAGGTATTTGGATATGTTTTAAGCATGCATGTGAAGACAAGGCTTTTTTCTCATTATTGTAGCTTGCCTCACAGAAGCTTGGAAACTTTTAATGTATCTGCTCATTGTGCTGTTTTTGGTGATTTAGGTTCTATTCAAGAACCTTGGTGTGGATATGAAGGACATAACACCGACTTCTCTCCTCAAGGATCGTAAAAGAGAACTTGAAGGGAATCCTGATTTTTCTAATAAAGATGTTGGAGCATCTCAACCCCAGATGGTTCCAGAAGCTAAAACAGGAATAATTTCTCCACTTAATCATGTTGACATACCTCTCGAGGTTGCTAGTCCACCTAATCCTGGTGGCCACACACATTTGTTATCTCAGGTTTGCATTTTTATCAATTGTTTTCCAATGCTCGTAGCATTTCATTAAGTGTGTTTTAATATGTTATTTCTTGGAGCTGTTCTAGTATGCTGGTCCCTTGCGTCTTTCTTCTGGTGCGTTGGTGGAGGATGAAAAACTAGCAGTTTTAGGCTTGTCTGATCAGCTTCCTTCTGCACAAGGGCTATTTCAAGCCACTCCTTCACAGTCGCCTTTTTCTGTTAGTCAGGTTTGTCATTTTTGTTTACATTCTTCAAGGTTCCAAGAATTATAAACTTTTTGTTTATTCAGATTGTTGGTCCTTGTCTTCTTTGCAGCTTTCGACGCCAATACCAAACATCGGAACTCATGTAATTATCAATCAGAAACTAAGTGCTCTAGGCTTGCACTTGCATTTTCAGAGGTTCGATGCTGTTGCAGTATTGTTTCCTGCCTCTTGTACACATTGCTTGGTGCACCTGGTGTTCAACTCTGTATATAATGTGTTGCAGGGTGGTTCCAATTGCAATGGACAGAGCTATTAAAGAGATTGTAGCTGGTATTGTTCAGCGCAGTGTTTCCATAGCAACTCAAACAACAAAAGAGCTTGTTTTAAAGGTCTGAAAAATCTTCTCAATACTGCTGTAGATCCAACTAATTTTAACTTGATTCAGTTCATTTCGTTTGGGCAATAATTGGACTTACCAGTTGTTTTTTCTCCTTACTAACTTTTTCTTTGTTACTACTTTTCTGTATTTTCTAGTATTGTTCCTATTAGAGTTCAATTTTGATTCTCCTGTTCGTTTCTTTATAGCTTATGATTCTTCTCAGAATGGTTAGATAGCTTTTTCTTTCAAGTTTCTGTTGATATGGTAGTATCATCCCCTACTGTTTATCAGGAAACATAGGTGTCTTCCTGAAAACATCCGGGAATCATCTTGGAATGTTTACAAACACCTTTTTGAATAAGATATCCAATCAATATTCTTAGTCTAATATCACTTTAATTCATTACAATTTAGGATTATGCTATGGAATCAGATGAGACACGGATTTATAATGCAGCACACCTGATGGTAGCAAGTTTGGCTGGAAGTCTGGCACATGTAACATGCAAGGTTTTATCTCCCATCAACTTTTTGAGTTACTGTTTCTATATTCCATACCTTCTCAATTTCATCTTATGGTTTTAATTTCACTTTGTGGTGTTCTAGGAACCTCTACGTGGCTCTATATCAAGTCAGCTGAGAAGTTCACTTCAGGGGTTGAATGTTGGGAGTGATCTTCTTGAACAAGCTGTTCAGCTTGTTACAAATGATAACCTTGATCTTGGCTGTGCGGTCATTGAACAAGCTGCTACTGATAAGGCCTGTTTTTTCCTTTTACCCTAGAGTATTTTGTGCATATATGTTCATTGAGCAAAGTGTTACAGATAGGCTTGATCTGGTTTTCGTGGATTGGATCTTAAGTTTGTTTTTTTGTTCTTTATAAACCTCATGGATATAGGTCATAAGTACGGTGCTTTAGTGACTCTAATTACCAAAAAAATGATTCTCATGCAAGACTTAAAATGGACATCCTCTGATGTACTATTATATTTAGATTTGGGTTTCAAGGCTTTCTTCTTCTCAGTAATGCATGTTCATATTGGAGTTTTTGCCTGAGTGGAGGTGTTCTTTTGCATTAAGACGGGCTTTGGAGAAAGCATGTAGTGAATGGTTTGATTAATCTTCTATGCTTCCTAGTTCTAACTTATATCCTTTTCCCCCTTGAATTATATAGGCAATACAAACCATTGATGGAGAAATAGCTAATCAACTTGCTTTAAGAAGAAAGCATAGGGATCCTGCATTTTTTGATCCAAGCATGTATGGACAAGGTTCTATGGGTGTGGTGCCTGAGGCTCTTCGACCTAAACCAGGTCACTTGACTGTGTCTCAGCAGCGAGTTTATGAGGTAGTCATATGTTTAACTTTTTGCACAAAGATTGCTTTGGTTTTGAGAAACCAGGGCATTGAGAGTAAGCTACTTACCCTTTTTGTTTTTCCTGTTTTTATCTTTTAGGACTTTGTTCGGCTTCCTTGGCAAAATCAATCTGGCCAGACCACGCATACTATGTCTGCCGGTCCTTCAACTTCACCTGGTGATACTGGTTTAACTGGCACATTTGGTTCTACATCTGGGCAAGTTACGCCTGGTTACACATCTGGCCCAGGAAACTTGGGACAAGTAGATGTTGCTTCTGAGGCGATTGAAACTACATCAGCATCCCTATTGAGGTGTTATATTTTAAATGCGACTCTCTTTGATTTTTTTGCCTCCTGGTTTCCTTCCTTGCTGGTTTTTCTGAAATTCTTTTTTGTTTCAGTGTTCCCTCAATTCATATTGGCTCAGGAACTGGTCTTACACAGCAGACTACCGAAAATGATCCCCTGAATGCTTCATTCCCTTCAACAACTTCAGCTCCCGAGTTACTTTCAGTTGAAACAACTGATGCTGTAAAAGTGAGAAATGTTATATGGATGAACTTTTGCACTGGTAGACTCGTGCCTTTTTACTGACACGTGCTGCAAACTTGTTTGTAGGAATTTGGACCTACATCACAGTCGTTACCTTCACCTGCTGCTACTGAGCGTCTAGGAAGTAGCATCTCAGAGACTTCGTTGAGCACAAGGGATGCATTGGATAAATATCAGATTGTTGCTCAGAAGGTTGAATATAACTCCTGTTCTTCTTTCCTCTTTTCCCTATTTAATCTGTTGTCTGTTGGTGTTTGTGAGAATTTTGCCAGATCAGTGTGTGTCTAGTGTCTGACCAGAAGAAGAGGGATGTATATGTCATGGTGTAGTAGATGCCACTTCATAATTTTCTGCACCCTTTATTTATATACCTTTTCACATTACTCAATTGTTGTTAGATGCATGATATTATCAACAGGAGATGTAGTTTCTCACTAGAGAGTTAGGGAGGAGATCCCTCAGCTATAGAGTTGTGATTCCTCTTACTACCTTAGTTTAACTTGTTATCTTTTAAACACTGAAATCTTGTGAGAACATGTTTTCACTCTTTGTCAAATGTTTTCAGTTGGAAAATTTGGTGACAAGTGATGGTAGAGAAGCTGACATTCAGGTATTCTTGACCTTCTACTTTTATGTACTGCTTCAAATACTATATTATTTTCTACCAGTGCTATGGATATCCTATTATGTACCTGCCCTTGATGAATTTGTTTCTTCCGCTTTCATTATGCTTCTTGGCATGCTTTTTCTAGGAACAAAATTTCTTTTTTGTTTTGTTAAATTATTTGAACAAAGATTTATTATTTAACTTTTGGCATTTGCCTATTTTAGGGAGTGATCTCTGAGGTACCTGAAATCATACTCAGATGTGTTAGTCGGGACGAGGCTGCACTGGCTGTGGCTCAAAAGGTGTTCTAACAATTGTGGTGCTAAGCTTTTATTTGTTGTTTTTTCTATTGTTCTGAAATCATTCTCATCCTTGATTCTGTTTCATAATATTTATACAGGTTTTCAAAGGCTTATATGAGAATGCATCAAACAGTCTTCATGTCAGTGCTCACCTTGCTATTCTGGCTGCTGTGCGAGATGTTTGCAAGCTCGCTGTTAAGGAGCTTACTAGTTGGGTATGCTCTGTTCCACATTCTCTATGCCTGGAACTATCTTCTTCATCTCTGGTGATTGGTCATTCTTCTCTTACAGGTGATATATTCAGAAGATGAGCGGAAGTTCAACAAAGATATCACTGTTGGCCTTATTGGAAGTGAATTGTTGAACCTTGCAGAGTACAATGTTCATATGGCAAAATATATTGACGGGGGAAGGAATAGTATGTATATATAAATTTCACTTTTACAGTTAATCATGCATTCGGTAAATCAGCTAACCAAATTAAATTTCAGAAGCTGCAACGGAATTTGCGGTGTCCCTTCTTCAAACTTTGGTCTCTGATGAATCCAGAGTCATCTCAGAACTCCATAATCTTGTTGATGCTCTGGCAAAGGTTGGTCTCTCCCTCCCTTTCTTGTCTTCTTCTTCGTTAACTTATTCCCTTGATTTTGTTGTCATGGACTCTTTTAACTGTCTTTAACATGCAGGTTGCTTCAAAACCTGGAGCTCCTGAATCATTGCAACAGTTGATTGAGATGATCAGAAATCCATCTGCTAGTATGGCTGCATTATCCAGTGCCACTGTTACAAAGGAGGATAAGGCCAAACAATCTAGAGACAAAAAGGTCACTGGCTCATCGTTTTATTGCTTTTTCTTTTTTTCTTTTTTGTATAATGAATTCTGGCCTGAAATCTTTCTTTTGAAGCAGGGACCTAACCACACACCAGCTAACAGGGAAGATAACAGTAGTATGGAGGCTCTAGAACCAGATCCTGCAGGCTTCAAGGAGCAGGTGCCTATTTGTTTTAAGTTCCAAGAAGTCATTGGTAGAATACTTTGTGCATGTTATAGATTTTGCTACCAATATACTATGGAGAAAAATATCATATCAGTTGGATTGAAAAGTTTAGGAGGATCAAGGATGTTAAGGGTATTCTACAAACCGGTGTCACAACTACAAACCTAGAGTTGTCGTATCCTTGAACGAAAAAGCCTATTAAAAAGCTCATATAATTGGATTCTCTGCAGAGTGGCAGTCTGTTGTATCTTTTTCCTAGACCAACCATCTCTAAACAAAAGAAAGCAATCTTTGGCCCATGTTTTGCCACAGTAGCGAATATGTATTATTCTAACTCAAAATATGGTCTGATAACGTATCACAATTGCAGTAATCATCATCTTTGATTCTATAGATATTAAATTTTTTTAATGGGATACATTCATTTATGCTTCACACAACTCCTTGCTTCCTGTTGCATATGTGCCTATTTATTCGGCTTTTTTTTTCTCCTCATCTTGATTTGACATGCAAATCTGCTTATTCACCACCTTGTTGAAGTGCTGATGCATGTATTCCTTCTGAGCCTGCACTATTCTCTGTGTCTTTTCTCTCTGTCTCACTCCTTTTTTCTGTGCCCACCATCTCTTCCACCTCTCGTTTCTCCTGCATGATTAGGAAAAGTGAGGATGGTATGTAATTCTTATGTGTTAATTTTGTTTTAAAAAATTTCGTAGGTCTCCATGTTGTTTGCAGAATGGTATCAGATTTGTGAGCTTCCTGGTGCGAATGATGGACCTTGTAATCATTACATCCTACAATTGTATCAAAATGGACTGCTCAAAGGGGATGATATGACAGAACGCTTTTTCCGTATTATCACGGTGAGACTCCTCCCTCCCCACTTTCTCTTTGTTCTCTCATTTAAATTCACCAGAGTAACTAAGAAGACTGAACTCATTTTGTTATTCCTTCATGTTAGGAACTATCTGTTGCACATTGCCTATCTTCTGAGGTAATGAGTTCTGGGGCATTGCAATCACCTCAACAGGCGCAGACTCTTTCTTTCCTTGCCATTGATATTTATGCAAAACTTGTGCTAGCAATCCTCAAGGTTTCTTTATTTCCTTTGTTCATTATGTTAATATTTGTAAATCTAACCTTGTAAATTCTTTTAACATTTTTTTTTTCCTTTTTTGGCAACTACTCTAGTATTGCCCAGTGGAACAGGGATCAAGTAAACTCTTTCTTATGTCCAAGGTGACTGTTATTTATCTTCTATTTCTATCTGGTTCATTCTTGTTTTCCAAGAGTGTTTAACTGTATTTATGGTGGCTTAACAGATTTTGACCGTGACTGTGAGGTTTATACAAAAAGATGCCGAGGATAAGAAAGCATCTTTTAATCCGAGACCATATTTCAGATTATTTATCAACTGGCTGTTAGATCTTGGTTCCTTGGACCCTGTCACTGATGGTGCAAATTTTCAGGTATGATTTATTTGCATATACTTAGCCGAGGTCTTGGCCATCAAATTGCTAATTCTTGTTGAGCTTATTGCAGATTTTGACGGCCTTTGCCAACGCATTTCATGCTCTCCAGCCCCTTAAAGTTCCTTCGTTCTGGTAAGAATTGTCAGCTAAGTTTTCAATAGATGTAAAGGTGGCAAAATGAGCCCGAACCTAAACACATGCTTTAAAAAACCCAAACTCAAAACTCGTTCAAACCCAATTTGACCTAAAAAGTCAAGCCCAAACCTAAAATGGCTAAGATTAGTCTTCCTTTTTCAAACAGACCAATTGCTTAGTTTTATTTCATACGAGTATATGTATTTATGTAGGATAATATATATAAAAATTAATTTACATGTTGAATGTTAAAGTTCGTCGGACCAAACTTGACTGAAGTAGTTTGTACTTCAACTGATCCCAATTCAAGAAGGCCTGAACTGCAATGAGCTGAACCTAGAATGGTTTGACTTGAGCTTGCGCAATTGTTTAAAATTTTAGAATGTGGTCTCTTGGAAAGTATATTATGCAATTTTCAGTCTCAAGTAAAGTTTCCTTGTGAAGGATTTATATATTTTGGATAGTATTGTTATTTTGATTTAAGTCCTGAACTTGGGGGGGGGGGGGTGCTTGGAATGAATTGGCTTACCTTATGCTGTGGTTTATGATAAATGGATGTTTTGGGTTAAAATTGTCTGGTAGCTATGTTTTGGAGTGTAAAATAGCTGCTCCAGCAAATGTACATGACTGCTCTGTCACTGTCTAATACTGTAACGCTGCTTTTTATTAATGTTTTATGGAGCATTTGAATGAAGGTTATCTTTAGAACATTGCATTTGGTAAGATTTAAGTTAGAAAAGCATTTACTTGTTGAGCATCAATATTTGGCTGGCATATTTACAATCATTGAAGATGCTAATCATTAGTCCTTCACTTATGGTCGTTGCTTTGTGCTTTTATAGCTTTGCATGGCTAGAGCTTGTCAGTCATAGGACTTTCATGCCGAAATTGCTCACTGGGAATTCTCAGAAGGGTTGGCCCTATATCCAACGTTTGCTGGTGGACTTGCTTCAGTTCCTGGAGCCGTTTTTGAGGAATGCTGAGCTTGGAGTTCCGGTTTCTCTCTGTCTAAAGACTGATTTTATTATTTGTTCCAATACGAATTATGCTGCTCAAACTTATTCTTTCTTGTACCATTTGTATAGGTTCATTTTCTGTATAAAGGCACACTAAGGGTGCTGCTGGTTCTGCTTCATGACTTTCCAGAGTTCCTGTGTGATTATCATTTTACCTTTTGTGATGTGATTCCCCCGAGCTGCATACAAATGCGAAATATCATTCTTAGTGCTTTTCCACGCAACATGAGGCTACCAGATCCATCTACTCCCAACTTAAAGGTGTCAATTTATCTTATTAGTCCGTTTTCTCAGATTGTTTATTCATGAAAATTAATTCTTCAATAATTTGTTCTGCAGATTGATTTGCTTCCAGAAATCAGAGAATCACCTCGCATCTTATCCGAGGTTGATGCTGCTCTTAAAGCAAAACAGATGAAGGTTGATGTAGATGAGTATCTCAAGGTATTCAAATCATTATTTGCTTAAACCTACTGTTTATCTAACATTTTCAGATGTTGGAATTGGAGTTTTTCCATATTACTTCTCTCTGGAAATTCAGTATTCTTGTCAGCGATCCGTTAATGTAATCCTCTTAAATTATTTGCAGACAAGGCCACAAGGAGGATCTTCATTTCTAACTGAATTGAAACAAAGACTGCTCCTTTCACCAAGTGAGGCAGCATCTGCTGGCACCCGTTATAATGTACCATTAATCAACTCACTGGTGCTTTACGTTGGAATGCAGGTATTCTACAGTTTCTTCTACTTTTCTGGTGTTCAGATTCACCTTTTTTAGTTTTTTAAGATTATGGGGAAAAAAATTAGAATGATTGAAAATATATCATCTGGCATTTATTTGATTCTTGTGGCAAACTGCAATTAGGCCATCCAACAACTGCAGTCAAGGGTACCTCATGCACAGGCAACAGCAAACACTGTTCCAATGTCCGTGTTCTTGGTTAGTGCTGCCTTGGATATCTTCCAGAGTCTAATAGGGGACCTTGATACGGAGGGGCGTTATCTTTTCCTTAATGCAATTGCTAACCAATTGCGATATCCAAACAGCCATACACATTACTTCTCCTTCATCTTGCTATACTCATTTGCTGAAGCAAATCAGGTGAAAATTTCTGTTTTGATTGTATTACATTATGATGTATTTCCCTTACTTCTCATTTTGAAATTTGTTGTGAATAAACATCTGTTTTGTACAGGAAATTATCCAAGAGCAAATTACAAGAGTTCTGTTGGAACGGCTAATTGTTAATAAACCACATCCATGGGGTCTCCTCATTACCTTCATTGAGCTCATAAAGGTAAAATTATTTGGACCTTTTCTTGTATGAATCATCTTTCGGTATAAATACCATGGATGCCCTTGTGCTAGGAGTCAGGTTGTATTTTTCCCTTCTTACTCAAAAAATGAGTAATTTAGTCATTGTAAGTTAGACCAAGAGTAAAATGGTCTTTTTTTGTTAAAAATTCATCTATTTCTACTGTTAAAAGTTGACTTGAACCAGACAGTTACACATCACATGTACCTTATGTTGTTATACAGTGACCAGTTTTCAAGTAGAGATGGATGAAATTTTTAACAAAACGATCAATTTGTTCTTTGATCTAAACGTGCTTGGACTATTTTGCCCATTTTTTGAGTAGAAGGGTAAAAATGCAATCCGACTCCTAGTACGAAGGTCTACTGTGAGCTTTCTAATATAAGTTTTCCATCAGTTCCAACTATATAAAACATTATTTAATTACATAAATATTACAACTTTTGTAATGTAATGTTGTGTTATTCCACAATTACGTAAAACGTTAACTCAGTTATACAATTTATTATAATGATCTAATTACATAAATTTATACAAATTTCATAATTTTTTCTGTAAACACGAATCAAACAAAATATTACGACTTTAGTATTTTGTGTAAACATTAGGGCTGAAGGAAAGCTAAGAAAATTTCAAAATTTTGCTAATGCTTATATTTATTGTAATTCAGAATCCAAGATACAATTTTTGGAATCGTTCATTCATAAGGTGTGCACCTGAGATTGAGAAACTGTTTGAATCGGTTGCAAGATCATGTGGAGGTCTCAAGCCTGTGGATGAGGGTATGGTTTCTGGTTGGGTATCTGAAACTGCACATTAAAGGTTCTATTTTTATTGTTTATGTCATGTCATGTAATGTAATAGGGAAAAAAATTCTCCATTGTTATTACATCTGTATATCATGTCTTATTGTTGTTTGAACTTAGTATCCTGTAAACAACAAACAAAAAAGAAAAAAGAAAAAAGAAAAAGAAGAAAACTTGCAGAAGTTTGTCGGAGGGTTGTAAATGAACCTAGTTTGAATGAAGATTTTGTTCATTTATTTTTAAGTTTGTTTGGGTTGATTTCGTGTTTGATGTTATTTCATCATATAACTGTTCATAAATAATAGACAAACAGATATAAAAGTGCGCAAACAATGATAAGTCCAATAATAATAAAAGGTTTTTAAAATATTTATTGAATGAATCTTAAATAAATTTAAAATGAAAGTTAGTTATAATTATTTATTTGAAACCGTTAATTCTTTACTTACAGCTGTTATTTGGTTGTTTAATTTTTTATCCCTAAGGCCATGATGAAGATATTAAGAAACAAGAAGAATCAGATTTCACAAGTCCTCTCCGTTCTTGGCATCACAATATTAGGTGTTTATTTGACATTCAAATATCTGTTCAATTGATAGTACATAAAATAGTTTTATTCAACTCAAAAAGTAAAAAATAAAAATAAAAATAAAAATCTGAAGTCTAATACGTTAATCATTTATAAAATTCAACCCCTAATAAATGAGAAAATGAAATGGAAAAGAAGAGAGGTCCCAAATCCCAATTACAATTTGTTTTTAAAAAAAAAAAAAAAAAACTGTAAAAAGTGTATATAATGATTACCCTTTATGTTTACATCAGCTAAAAGGTCAGATCACTAGTTGTCAATGAATCTACAATAATGTAATGGTACAACTCCACTAAAATACAATAACAACAAAGTCAAATGTTTTCTCCATTACTTGACTTTTGGAGTCGGACAAAGTTAATACAAATTAAAATAATGAAGTAAAGATGAAACATCAATCCTTAGACCTCTGGAAGAATCTACCACCTTTCTTTCCCATTCCGGTCCCTACCAGATTTGACAATAGCAAAGACCGGGAATCCGGTCTCCATTTCAACTCTTTAAGCATTGAAAACAAGGTTGCAAGTTCCGGTGTCACTTCCGTATCCTTAATGTTATTACATGACATTACTCTTAATTGTTGAAGCTCTTTCCAAGAAAGTAGTACCGATTCTAGACCTTTTATCGTCACCAACGAGCATCCTTCCACGGAAAGAAGCTTCACTCTCCTATCAGAAGACGATGAAAATCGCAAGTTAGAATTCGAAGCAAAGCTACTTGTGTTCAACGCATAATCAGACATAGGTATAATAATAGACTCTGTAAGGCCAATGACATTCTCTGTTTGACACCTACTTGTATCGGAACATATGTTTTAAAGGCACACCATGAACATATATCCCCTTCTTCAACTACTCAACTTGCCAGAAAATTTAAGATCAAATCAACCGTCACTGCCTAAATTTTCTACCATGTAACTGCAATAATAAGACTGGTCGTTAAACAATTCGATTACTAATTTTTACCTCATAACTCGGTTAACACTTACGCCATTATCGAATAAGATCAATTTCTTAACAACATACATGCTGAATTAACGCTACATCAATGCAGTATTAGGACTTTGGCACCTAGTAGACTATATATGCGATATCGAGTATATATATAATGCTTATGGAAAAAATTAAGAGCTTCATACCTACAAATACTTGCAAGGCTAAACACATCATCATCCAAACCCCAACAATTCCGAAAATCAATAGCTCGAACATTCTCGCAAACCAAAAACAAAGCTTTAACACTTTGCTTATCCCGGATGTGACACTGTTGCAAATGCAACTCTTCGAGTGTCAAACAAGTCCCCAAATGCTCGTCTGCTCCCGGACTCGTATCGGTACTTTTACAAGACTTGAGCTTCACAGTCTTCAAATTCGAGCAGTATGAAAGCCCAGCTAACCATCCACCATCCATCCTATGATCATAAAAGCTTAATTCTTCAAGCATTTGACAGCATTGTCCAATTGCTTTAACCCCATCATAGCTCCCTTCACATCCACAAAGCTCAAGCTTTACTAACCTTTTACAGCCTTGAGCTAATAACGTTAACCCGATATCCGATACGGTCGAATCGTAAAACCCATTAACCGAACCGATCAATTTCATCACTTGTAAGTTTTTAATCCCGGAAATACCTTTCAAAGCTAAATCACCACAACAATGTAGCTCAAGTTCTTGCAAAGTATAACACCGTGCCGCAATTTGCCTTAACCCTTCTTCACTTGCTCCAATCACTACTAATCGGCGTAAATTCGGGTACTTTTCGGCTACCATTGCAAGCCCTGTATCAATCACATTCAACGGCAGAAGTGCCGTTTTTCCCAGAAATCCGGCAAAGGTAAAACTAGTATCCACATAAACCGACACCGTTTTATGGGTCACTAACACGCCGGAATCTTTTGGCATCTGAATACAAGAACCAACGATGTCTAAATCGGTCAAATTAGGGAACCGATTAAAAACCCGACCCGATGAAATAAAGGACCAATCTTTAACCTTAAGGGATTGAACTAACCGGCCGGTAAGGTACAACCAACGCTTGCAGACCAAGGAATTTGAAACATGCTGTGAAACAGGAAGCTTCGAGAATATTCCGAGTAGTACGACCTCGGAGAGGAGAGAACTGTAGTCCGGTTCAATTGGGTCTAAAGGAAATGACTGAAACGACGTTAAATCAGGCTCCGACGGCGGCGAAATTGACGGCGTACGGCTGAACTGTTGCTGCATATTGTAAATAACATGCTTTAAAGCTTGTTCTTTGACCCAAATGTCTGGTAAGCTTAAAGCTTTAGGCTTCCACTTGGATTTTAGCGATGGGGGTGGTTCCAAGTTTAAATAATCCTGGTCTGAATTAGGGTTAGGGTTTGTATTTAGGGATTTCGGTGATTCCGGTGATTGTGACATTTTCGTAAAGTTCTGATTTTTGTTTTGTCTTTATAAAACCCAAAAAGTATAAAACAAGTAATTTGTCTTATTAGCAGTTAATTAGTTTAATCTGCTTTTGTCTTAACATTGTCTTATTGTGAAGTAAATTTTAATTTTTTACTCCTTTCTCATAATTTTCAAAAACCTACACACAAAATATTACATTAAAATATTAAAATTTTAAATATATTCTATACTTTTTTAGATATTTTTATAATTTTATAATTGTTTATTGATACAAATAATGCTATATCATATATGTTGATATTATTAATATTTCCAAATTAACTTATAAAATAACAACTGTCAAATTGATAAAAAAATATAAAGATTGAGGGTTAAATTTAAAAAAAAATTAAATTAATTAAAATTTTGATAATCCAAATTAAAAAATAAATTATGTTTCTTTAATGATAATATTATTGTCGGTGTGATTTATAGAAGCTTCAAAGATTGTCTCTTGGACATATGTTTCTTACAAGATTTTGTTTCAACTTTTTTTCTTTTTGACAGTCTTCTTTTTCTTTTTTTTTTGTCTCAATTTATTATTTTGATCAATTTATTAGAGATTAATTATCATTATTGTTTGAGTTTTAAAATAAGCAATCATTTAAAAGAGAAGAAGAAGAAAAGTCTATGAGCTTTTTTCAAGGAAAGAAAATACTGAATTTAAAAACTACAAAAAAATAGTCATTAACGCCAAAAAAAAATTATTCAACCTAATCTAAGCATAAAGTAATAGGTTAATATATCATTTAAATTTTATTATTTAATTTAGTATTTAAATTTTTTATTATTATCTCAATTTGGTATTTGAGATTAACTTTAATATTTAATTTAGTACCCCAAATTGTGGATCAATGAATATTTGGTAAATAAAAAAACACGAATAATTGATCAGGATAAAAAGTTCATGTATCAAATTAAAAAGCCTCAAATATTCCTATTTTAGATATTAAAACTAAATTTGAATAAAAAATTAAGTTTAAATACTAAATAATATATTAACCTTAAAATAATTTTAATGCTATTTTATTTTTGGAAAAAGAAGCATCGAATCATTGGTTTCTTTGTTTTTGTGTTAAATCAAAATTTAGTAATCATTGCTATGCCTTTATGTGTAACATGTCATCTTTGTTTCTTATATTAAAAAAAAAACAACTTATTTATTTATTATTTTAATAATCTTTTTTATGTAATGTCTAAAACTATTAATAATTTATAAATTAGTAGATAATACGCTCATGTCTTTCTGCATTGAGAACAATATATAATATTTATTTATTTACTTTTTAATAATAATAAAATAAAATAATTTGAGAAATTATATGGATTTTGTAAAGATAAAATATATGGTTTTGTAGGTCCAATAGTGCAAGACAACTAAAAGCATTTAACTTAATCGAATGTGGGCCACTATATTGATTATTCTAATTTCATTTTAATGAAGTTTATGGGCCTAAGACAATGCCCATTGTGGACCTTTTTTCAACGTTACCAGCCCATACAACTTCCATTCAATATTCCTTTCTCTTGATACAAAATTGGTTTTTTTTTCCCTTAAATTTGGAGAGATGTTAGTACAATCATGAAAGGTGTTGAATGCGATTGGAGAATGTATTGTCTATGTAAGTGTTGTTGATGAGAATTTACGTGTTGTGTATAAAACGTAATATTATGATTAGATTTTTTATTTATGTGTTGTGTATAAATCGTAATCTTATGATTAGATCTTTCATTTACAAGGTTGATGAACTTTTATCGTACTTTGAGAAAATTATTGGGCGGAGATCTCCTTCTAGATGATTAAGTGACTTATTGGTTGCCTAACAATTTCATATAAGGGGCTATACCAAGGGTAGCAAGTAAAAACCTTCTTTCGAAAATGATAAAATTATATGTAGATTTTTTTAAAAAAATTATTAATAAATGAAAAAAATTATATTTTAACCTTAAATTTATAATTCAATTTTAGACTTTATTTTTTTTTCATCCGAAACACTTTCCATTGCATTTGTAGGTAATAAAGAAAATGACTCTAAAAAATGATTTTCATTAACAAGTAGATTCACACCTGTTGAGTATGACTCCTATTTTAGTCAAATTTGAGAAATAATCTTTCAATTAAACTCTGTTTATTTGTTTCAATCAAATTCTGATTAGTCTAGATTATTTTATTACTATTTGACCTATGAATTTAGCCTATAAATAGATTCTTTTCCAACTTTAGAAAATACACCTATTAGAGATTAGAACCCATAACACATTTAGAGAATTTTGTGTTTACGTTTTGAGGGTTCTTTGTTTTCGGGTTTTCAGGTTTTAGTTTTTATCTCCATCTTTTATACTCTTCGTTCTTTTTCCATTATAGTAAAATTATATTTGTCTGTGGTTTTTTATCCTCTTTGGAGGAGTTTTTCCATGTTAAATTTGTGTGTTCAATTTCTCAACTTATTCCGTTATTTTTTTACTTGTTGCTTAATCGGGTTGATCCCAACAAGTGATATCAGAGCTAGTTCAATTTTCATAGATCAACCCATTCAGAGATGGCAGCAACAAGATTTGAAATTAAGAAGTTCGGTGGTAAGCCAAATTTCAATTTGTGGCAAATTCGGATGATGACAATTCTAGTTCAAACTGGCTTGAAAAAGGTTTTTATCGAGAAAAAGCTTGAGAATCTAAATAAAAAAGAATGGGAAGAGCTTGATGAAAAGGCCTTGTCTGCAATCCAGTTGTGCCTATTGATGGAGAAAACCTCATCCACCTTGTGGAAAAGGTTAGAAACTCTTTATGTGACTAAGTCTCTGGCTAATTGTTTAGTGTTGAAACAACGTCTATTTATGTTTCACATGAACGAAGGTGAGCTTCTTAGAGATCACATCAGTCAATTCATTACTCTTTTAAATGATTTAAAGAACGTTGAGGTTCATATTGACGATGAAGATCAGGCTATGCTATTATTGTGCTCTTTACCCATTTCATACAAGTCTTTTAGGGAGACCCTAATTTATGGCAGAGACAAATTCTCGTTCGAAGATGTGAATGGTCATTTGTTGAGTAAAGACAAACTCAACAATGAGTTTGGTTTGGATAGCAAGGCAGATAAACAAGCTTCCGTTTTGATAGCATCAAAGAAACGAGACAAAATGTGTCGCTATTGTAAAAAGTTAGGTCACATCAAAGCAGATTGTTATAAACTGCGAAATAAAAGAGCTGCTGAGAGTAACGAGGAAGATGTAGCTGGTGCTAATTTGGCTTATGAAAGCAGTGATGATTTCTTGTTAGTGTCAACAAGCGATAACTCTAAGCTCACATTCGAGTGGATCCTAGATTCGAGATGTTCTTTCTACATATGTCCTAATAGAGAATGGTTCTCCATATATAGTTCGGTTGAAGTGGAGTTGTGTGCATGGAAAACGATTCATCTAATAAGGTAATTGGTATTGACACTTTTAAAATTAGGATACACGATAGGACGATTAGGACACTCTTATATGTCAGGAATGTACTTGATTTACGAAAGAATCTCATCTTCTTGAGTATTTTAGACTTGAAAGGATACAGAATCAATATCGAGTCGAGCGACATTAAAGTATCCCGTGGAGTTCTCGTTTTGTTAAAAGGTAAAAGAACCGACAGTCTTTATATTCTAGAAGGTTTTATAGTGACCAGTGAAATCGGACGTCCCTCGTCCATTACGGAGTCGAAGTCAACTTGTTTGGAGTGGAGGCAACTTGGTCATAAGAGGGAAAAATGTATGACCATTTCGTTGAAGAAATGTTCTCTGTTGGATGCAAGTTTTGAAAAGTTAGGGCATTGTGTTCGTGAAAATTAGACCCGGGTTAATTTTGATTTGGCAGTGTATAAGTCGAAGGCTAGAAGTCTTCCAATTTTTAAGCACAGATTTGACTTAGTTAATTCCCTGCATAGTTCAAGATAGGCTCGTGACGAGCTTTGACAAAGATGGCGTTGTGGAAATATGAGTCAAGGTGGAGATTTGTTGAGTATGACTCCTATTTCAGTCAAATTTGAGAAATAATCTTTCAGTTAAACTCTGTTTATTTGTTTCAATCAAACTCTGTTTATTTGTTTTAATCAAATTCTGATTAGTCTAGATTATTTTATTATTATTTGGCCTATGAATTTAGCCTATAAATAGGTTCTTTTACAACGTTAGAAAATAAACCCATTAGAGATTAGAACTCATAACACATTTACAGAATTTTGTGTTTACGTTTTGAGGGTTCTTTGTTTTCGGGTTTTTAGGGTTTAGTTTTTATCTCCATTTTTTGTACTGTTCGTTCTTTTGCCATTATAGTAAAATTATATTTGCACTTGATTTTTTATCCTCTTTGGAGGGATTTTTTCACGTTAAATTTGTGTGTTCAATTTCTCAATTTATTCTGCTATTTTTTTTACTTGTTGCTTAATCGAGTCGTATAACACCCCCTAACCCCAAGCTGTCACCGGACTAGGGCTACGAGGTATTACCGGACTTATACACTAACATTTATACAAAACCGAGTCGTAAACTTTACATTCCAAATCAATATTCATCAAACTTCATCATAAAGTCCCTAATATGGGCCTACGGGGCCCAATACATGCTTTAGAAGTAATTCGGGACTAAACCAGCAACTTTAAAAACTTTACCTTGAAGATAGGGGCACACGCCCGTGGGGCTCAACATGGCCGTGGGGCTCAACATGGCCGTGGGGCCAAGCCATGGGCAGATTCTGCCAAATTCACACGGCCTGGGCACACGCCCATGTGACTTGGCCATGTAAAAACATGGTTTTTGACCATTTTTGAGCTATTTTCACTTGCTAAACACATCTATTACATGTCCAAACATTTACTAATAGTTCTTAAATCAAATATCATTCATTATGCCCTTCAAACTTAGCAAATACTCATTTATTCACTTAAATACCTCTTAAGAATTATGTACCACAATTCATATCAAAATTATACAACATTATTATACTAGTCAAACTCATGTAAGTTTAACTTCCAAAATATGCATATTTCATACCATGCTTCAACAACTTTCATGTTTATACACTATTATAAACAAAATAACACCTTAACAACCTAGGTACATGCCATTTTACCAAAAGAAAAGTATTCACCACTTTGAGTCCAGGATTGGCTTGGATGCTGAGTCCTTAACTTTTTTTGTACCTAACCTATGCACGGAAACAAACCGTACGCTGAGTATGCACTCAGTGGTATTTCTATAAACTAATACTTAAAACAATAATAAGCTATGTATATACATTGTAACGTATCTTTTTATTTCATAATCTTATTAGCTTCATCACTTACCTTTAACTTATAGCTCATAAATGTATTTAAACAATTCTTTTATACTTTTTATATCATTCAATATCTTCCAATACTTGTATAACAGTCACATAATCAATGGCAGTCAGTCTTTGTCTTTAATACTTTCAATTACCTCTATTAACATAACTCAGACCTAAACGGATACGCGGATCCAACCCACACACCGGGATAGTATACAGTGTTTCATCGGCCGAAACCGGAATACACCGCAATAATGTAATAAAGATAACGATAAGAATAAAGAATAACGAATAAAGATATAATAATAATGGTAATGGTACATAAAGTACCTCATCGAACGAATCCAAGCGATCCACGATGAGTCGACACGCGTATAGTGTCTCATCGACACAAAGTCGGAATATCCCTGAACACTTCCAATCCTATGGCATGCCAATTGTATCCGACTAGCCCGACACTGTTAATAAGGTATTCAAATCGTTTCATTTCAATACAACAGTAGTAACAGTTTCCATCATGTCATTCATACACATTCTAACCATAAAAAAAATAACAATTACATTGTATTAAAACATTAAGCATAGTTTATAGAAATACAAATCGAATTTTTCGAGTTTATTCGATATCCTCGTTCACTTTCTCCTTTCCCTTTTTCGATGGTGTTTCCGATGCTGCGTTGGCTACATAAAATTTAACATTTAAAATTATCAATATATATTATTTAACAACACACTCTTGTATTTCCATGTATCTTTTACTTAAATTTCAATTTAGTCCTTCCACCATAACCATTCTTTTTCTTCAAAATAGATCCTATATTTTCATTCAATTATCATTTTAAACTATTCCAACTCTTAAATTTCAGCATAAAACACTAATTATAACATCTTTTCAATTCAATCCCTATTATTGCAAAACCTATATTTTCTTTCACAATTTAATCCTTCTCCCACTTCTAACTTGAATTTCCATCAAATTAACACTTAATTCTTCCATTTATTCAACTTAATCAACATCTAAAAATTTAATAACTTTCTAAATTTCAACATAACTCAAGTAGTATTCTTTCCTAAGGTTCCATAGACATCAAAATTACAAGAAAAAAGGGATCAAATTGACTTACCAATCAAGCTTGGAACTCTAAAACCCTAAATTTTCCTCTTTTTTTTTTCCCTTTTTTCTTTCTTTCTTTCCCTGCTCTGTTTCGTTTTCAATCTTTCTTTTATTTCTTTTATTGTTTTATTTAATTACTTTATTATATTATAATTATTATATTATATTTTAAATTAAAATTATTATTTCTTAAATATTAAGTAAATACATATATATTCATACATTTGTATCAATTAAAATAATACACATGTATTTATACTTACCACACACTTGTCACATAAGGCTTATTTGCTAATTTAATCCCTTAACTTTCCTATAGTTTATAATTAAACCTTCACACTTTATTTAATCTAGTCCTTTCACTAAATTAGCCTTAATTCAAGCTAATTCACTTAACCAAAATCTAATTAACTACACTACTAGCTTCGTAAATATTTCTAATAAATATTTAAGAATTTATTTTACGGAAATTATAACCCGAAACTCAATTTTCGATGACCTTAAAATTTGGGTTGTTACAGGTCGATCCCAACAACACCTTTTGCAAATCGCTCATTAAAGAGTACTTTTATCTGTGTTGAATGATAACGTTAGTTGCAATGGTAATATATATTGCATTTTTAGAAAGCAAATTTATATTCGAATTTTAGAGATGATATTGTTAGAAAGAGTGATCACAAATCTCAAAACGATTCATTTTCATAGACCTTAAAACGGAAATAAAAGATAGGTTAATTGCAAAACAAAAAATTACAATTCAACCTAAGGTAATGGGTCTCGACACATCCGTGTAGTTTTTGTTTTGATATGATTCATGTATTTTTCATGTTCGTTTATTGGTTTATAAAAACATATATTTTCAGAATTCGAGACTATCTCTTTCAATAATGTCATATATAAAGTTCGAATGTAAATTCTTTCACTAATAATACAACGTGCCTTACTACTAAGCAGATGCATAATTACTTTATTGTCCAATATGTCGTCCTATATGTATATCTAGAGGTGTGCATGGGCCGGGCCGGGCCCACAAAAATTTTAGGCCCATTTTCTAGACCCGGGCCCGGCCCGGCCCGAAATATGGGCCTAAAAATTTGCCCAAGCCCGGCCCGAAATAAAATTGTTAAGCCTTGAGCCCGCCTGCCCACCATATTAAATTTTTTTAACTTATTTTATTAAATAAAAAATTTTAAAATATATTAAATAATCAAATACATTTAAAACAAATATTAAAACAAGAAACAAATAAAAAATATATTAAAACAATTCTTAAAACAATACACAAATTAAAAAATATAATAAAAATTGATTATATTAAAATTAAAATTAAAATTAAAATATAAATATAATTAAAAATAAAAAATATATATTTATTATATAATTCGGGCCGGGCCGGGCCGGGCCACCATTATCAATTCATTTTGATTCTTATCTCCACAATCATAAAGACTAGGGGGGTGGGGGTACACCATTTATTTCTCAGTACCCACTATATTATATGATTCCATTCTCAAATCCCATTAAGACTTGAAAATTTTTCAAGCAAAACGGATTTTTGTTAGAAAATGAGTCAGTGTGTTCCGAGTTGGGAACTGGATGACAACAATCCACTCACCACTCGCCATCACTCGTTCCGCTTCAACTCAAATTCCAGTGCCCCTGATGTTCCCATGTACACAAAAGAGAAAAACCCTTCGTTTTTATTTACATAACGTGTAAGTTAATTTACTGGTTTTGATTGACGGTGGTGCATGATTTTGTTTTTGCAGGTTAGATTATGAAGTTGCTGAATTAACGTGGGAAAATGGGCAACTAGCCATGCACAGCTTAGGTCCGCCGCGTGTGGTGGCTAAACAACTAAACGCCACCACTTGGGATAAACCAAGAACCGGCGGCGGTGGCACTTTAGAGTCTATAGTGAACCAGGCTACTTGTTTTCCATATGGTAGTAAGGATTCTGTCGGTGTTGGTGGGGATGAATTGGTATGGTTGGACCACCACCGTGTTTCGGTGGCGGCGGCGTCTTCATCAGCCACCATGACTATGGATGCTTTAGTTCCTTGCTCAGAAGACAAGACCACCACCGCACACGTGTTGGAATCTATGCCGGATCTTGGTGGTGGTGGAACTTGTATGATGGGATGTTCCACTAGGGTAGGATCCTGTAGTGGGACTGTTAATACACAAGACGATGTCACAAGGAAACGCGCAAAGGCGGCGCGTGTACAAGTAGCACCACCGGAATGGGAACAAAGCGCAAGTGCCAGTGCCACGTTCGGAAGAGACAGTCACCGGAACGTGACCGTCGATACGTACGACAAAGATTTTGGTGTTGGTTTCACTTCTATTTCACATGGTTCCATTGAAAACACGAAGACTGCAACAGATAATGATCATGATTCAGCTTCTCACAGTAAACCTCAGGCAAAGTCCTATTCGATTATTTATTACAATTGTTTTCTTGTCTTACAAAAACACATTATCGGGACATGTCTGTTGTCTCATAGAACTCCATAATCAATCAATATTATTATTTATTATTACATGTGCATGTGCATGTAATTTGATTTTATTTTTATTTTTAATTTTGTGTGTTAAAGGAGGAGACAGGTGAGGAAGACAAAAAAGAAACTATGAAATCTTCCATTTCAACAAAAAGGAGCAGAGCTGCAGCTATCCATAACCAATCTGAACGTGTAAGTCTATTCCCACTAAATTAATTCGATCGCATCAAAATTTTATTTAATTATTCCATTTTTAACACTCTTTAAATTTAATATATAAAAATTTATTTATTTATTTTTGAGTTAAAAAAATAGTCCGAGTTAATGATTGGATTCGATATTTAAGTTAGTTGCCAAAGTGTGAGTGCTCAGTAAAAAAAAAAAGCATATATAAAAAAGTAACTTCACTTTTTCTAAATATGCTCAATAAATTTAATTTTTTTTAATTTTCTCTATAATGAATATTTATCCTTTTTTCTTTTTTTTTGATTTTCTCAGAAAAGAAGAGATAAGATAAATCAAAGGATGAAAACATTACAGAAATTGGTACCTAATTCAAGCAAGGTATGTTTTATTTTATTTTTCAATAAATTTAAGTTTTTTAATATAAATTTAAATAAAAAATATTAAACATTTTAGGAAATAGACAAGTTGTATTGATAAATAAAAATCCATGCAGTTCAATTAAAAACCCTGCAAACACTGGCTATGGTCAAAAGAAGCTTGAGTACAGTACTGCACATGATATATATATATTACAAAATACAGACTTTATCCTATAAGTGTTTTTCTTTTGTATTTGAAATCTTCTTTTAAAAATAAAGATTATTTTTTATATTTTTCATCTTAATTTTATTCGAAATTTTAGATTATTTATCTCAAAACAATATTGGAAAGATTTTAGGAAAGATCCTTAAATAAATGGACCCACCTGAGATATACAATAATAGAGAAAATAAAAGGAAGAATAAAAAAAAGGCTGACCAATCAAATAATATACTTTTATTGGTGTTATTTTGGAAGTCTTCTTACACTTCACTGTCACCCAATAATTTTGTGGGGTCTTATTTTCATTTTTTCTATTGTTATATTATATTATATTTACATTTTTTTGTGGTCTACAAACAAGTATTTTAGGAAAATGGAAAAAAAATCTTCATAATTTTTAGATTCTTTGTGGGTTCTTTTCATGGATTATTGACAAAAAAAAGAGAGTAAAAAATAATAATTCTTTCATTATTTAATATGTTATTTGTAAGTTATTCTGGTTTCATATTTTTATTTAATCACGATTTTTAGTTTTTGATTTCTGATACAATACTTAAAACTATCCGTAACTCTTCCCCAATCTTTAAATAAGAGGATAATGCACTTCAGCGCACTCAAATCCACGTCTTCTTGCATTGACAATAATATTAATACCAAATAAACTAAGACTCAATCGACAAGCTTATCTTTATCTTTGATGCATATTTTATAGAACAAGTTATTTAATATGGGTAATTTAAAAATATATATATAAATCCCATGAATAAAAAAATCCAACATTTACTTCACATGATTAGGAGATCTATTTTTAGACATAGAACAACATATTATATGTATTTGGTCCAAACCCCATCCACCCCCCCCCCCCCCAAAAAAAAAAAAAATATATATATATATATTACCTACAAATTGCTTGTTGGAATTTCGGGACTGTTGCAAATGATCCTAAGCCACATTTGCCAAAGGGGGACAACTTGACAGAGGGTTGATAGGGGTGGCGAGAATCACCTGCTACCACATAAATACCCTTTCATGGTAGGCCCCTTATTTGGTCCTCGACATGTCTGAAAACCTGTCATTTGCCTTTGAAAAACAGCTAACTAATGACACAAGACTTGGTCTTGCATGCAATACATTGATATAATCTTAATGTTTATTACCATTTTACAGACAGACAAAGCTTCAATGTTAGATGAAGTTATTGAATACTTAAAACAATTACAAGCACAAGTCCAAATGATGAGTAGGATGAACTTACCATCGATGATGTTGCAACAACAACTTCAAATGTCGATGATGGCACCGATGGGAATGGGGATGAGTGTTATGGACATGAATTTCATGGGCCGACCAAACATCATTGGTATCTCACCTGTTTTGTCTAATCCTTTTATGACAATGAATACACCTTGGGATGGTTCTAACAACAATGATCGATTACAACAAGCTGCTTCAATGACAGACCCTTTATCTACATTCCTTGCTTGTCAATCACAACCGATGACTATGGATGCTTATAGTAGAATGGCTGCTATGTATCAACAAATGCAACAACCGCCAGCTTCTAGTTCAAAGAGTTAAGCTTTCAATGTGCCTTTATTTATACACAAAAGGAAAAAAAAAAACATGAACTTGGATTATAATTCTTTAGTTTCAAGTGGTTGGTTATATGTTTTTTTATTTTATTTTATTACAAAGCTTTGTTTTGTTTGCAAATTATTGTCTTTGAATTTGTAATATTATTAAAGGTTCTCCCATGAGCTACCAAGAGGGTTCTCAACCTTTTGCCTTTCCTCAAAACTTGTATTTGTGTAAAATATGAAAAAATATGAATTTTCAAGGTTTCAATAAATTAATTTGAAAATTCAACCAATCAATATCTTACTTTTAATATTGTAATTTAATGCATATCCAATCAACATCTAAATTATTATCTAAATTTTCGATGCTTAGTAATGCCACACAAATTAATGTTTTACCTTTCAAATTTTGATTTTTGTAGTTTATAAAATGGGAAAATTATTTTCTACAACTTATAAATTCTTTCTAACCCTTAAATAGGAGAAAAAATACGTTTAAGTGCGTTTGAGTCCATGTGTTCCAAATTACTATATTAACAACAATGCTAATTATGCTAAAATTCGATCAAATTTTTGTTAGTTTGTAGCATATGAATTGTCAAGTTGTTGATTTTTACTAAATACTTCAATGCATATAAAGTTACCAGTTTTAAGTCAACTATTAATGACAAGGTTTGAGAGTGTTATTCAATTGGACTAACTTTTCAATTTTTATAAAATACACTAACCAAATTTTGATAAATTAAAATAAAAGAAAATTAATTTTTCAATTTCAATAACATAAAGATATGAAATTCCTAATTAGATTGTCCTATTGATTGATACATGATTTCCTACTCAATATACATACATATTTGATAAAAGTACTAAAGAGCCTTTATACTAGGAGTTAGATTGTAGTTTTCCTTCCTTTATTCAAAAATTGGGCAAATTAGTTATTGTATGTTAGATTAAAGAGCAAACTAGTTTTTTTTTTTTGTTAAAAATTTCATCCATTTCTACTATTAAAAATTGATGTGACTTAACCATAAAGTTACATTGTGTGTCTCACCTGTAGCTTATTCTGATGTACATAGGCCGATTTTTAACAGTAGAAATGAATGAAATTTTTAACAGAAGCACCAATTTGCTCTTTGATTTAATGTATGGAAACTAATTTGCTCATTTTTTTAGTAGAAGGGGCAAAATGTAATCTGACTCTTAGTACAAGGGCCTCCATGATACTTTTACCTACATATTTATAGTTTGACAATGATTACATGAGAATTCAAAGTGGACGTGTTTGAAATAAACAATATATTTATGAGCCTTATAGGGAAATTTTATCAAAGCAGATGAAAGCAATTGGTTGTTTCGTTGCAGCCAAATGTGGAAAGAGACCTCAAAGGGGCTTTCACGTTTAAGCTATTTGCAGCAGCATCCTTAATTGAATGTGAAAGGGCAGGTGCAGCCACATTGTATTTAATGAAGAGATATATATAAAAGAGTGTATGATTGGGGAACGAAACGCTTGGACGATGAGATGGCCACATGCTTTTATGTACAAAATCTAAACCACCTTAAATAATTAGGGTTTTGTTTTTGTTGCCTATCAACTCTGATTTATGAAATGATAATGAAATGAATGATAAATGTTTCAACAATAATTTTTTGAAAGATAGCTTAAATTTGACGTGGAGCATATCTAAAATGCATTGATAATATTATTTTATCAATAAGTAATGAGTGCAGAGGTAATGTATATTACTCTCTTAAGGGGAGATGTAAATTTTGAAGACGGCATTGTTGAGAGGGATAATCTCGAATTTTGAACATAAATTATAAAACAAACATGAATGATAACCAAAACAATTTAATATGCATATTCTTACTGCATGAACAATTGTCTATGTGCTAGGATTGTAAATGCTCGTTTTTTTGTTACTAACACTTCTATTGGCTGTCAGTGGTGGAGTCAGGATGTTAATTTTGGGAAGGCCTAACTAAAATTAGACGTGTTACTTAAAATTTTTTTTCTATTCCAATTTTTACAAGGAGGAGAGATGAGGAAAGTAGTGTGAGTGCCAAGAATGGCGATCGCTCCTTTCATACTCCAATTTTTACTCCTCAAATTTGGTTTTTTCAAAAAGATTTTTCCTTTGTTTTTATCAAGAATAAATTTTTTAATATTATTTTTAATACTATAAAAATATTGGAAGAGCCTACTTCTATATTTGGGAGGGGTATAGTATGTATATAAAGAAGAAAATTGAAAAATCTTAAATCCAGGGAGGCCATGACCCCTCTAGGTCTCTTGGTGGCTCCAGCACTATTGGCAGTAGGCCTAGGAAGTATAATTCCTTGCAAGGTGTCTCCTTTTTAACAACGCTCTCACTCCACAACGTGAAAAGCTCCCTAGTAGTTTGATACTTCATATTACTTAATTAAAAGTGGAGGAAGACATACAACTAAGCAAAGGTTGTAGAACTAACATGGGAAAGTTGGCAAGGTTCTTAGGTTGCTCCATTGTTGAGATATCTTGGAGGTTCAAAATGTGGACATTGTTAAGGAGTATACTTCTTAACCTTTTCATGAAATACAAGTGCTTTCCCTCTTGGTAAATAGAAAGTACACTTGTATTTGATCATACAAGTAACACTTTGCTTACCAAAAATGATACGTGAGTGTAACTTTTGCCTAGTATTTGTAATTGCCCTCTTTCTTAGAAATATATTCACTGATTTCTTTCAATCCCATTATCTAGTACTTTAGCATGTTAACTCCTACTTTTTTCTATAACCATCCGTTAATAGCTTCCTTCTAAGGCTTAAAAATAGAGGCTTGAACATTTCATTTGGGATTTTTTGATATTTTGGCAAACTTAAGCATACTCTAAATTCTCTATAATTTTCTCTAAACAATCACAACGACTATAGTAGCTTTTACTTTTCTATAGTTACCTATTGCTTCCATCACAACAACCACTTGTTTTATGATTCTGCTCAAATCTTTCTCTCCACCGTATCTTTGTGAAGTCTCCTCACTTTAACAAAAGAAACATTTATAGGTACAAACGTGTTAAAAATTTGATCAATATATTTTAAATATGCTCCATGTTAAGTTTAAGCTAACGTTTAATTCTCAATTTGACGATTAAGGAAATGACTTGATTGATATAATATTAATATTTTAAAAGTTCAATTAGAACGTTTTGAAGTTTGGAGACTAATTTAGGATGTCTGATGCAACTAAACCCTTTTAGTTTGATAAATGTTGTTTAGCCTTGGGCCAGACTAAAATTGAGAAACCATATGGGTTTTATTATTGAAATTGAAGGGTCGGTAGGCCTTAAAATAGAAAGATTATATATCCTCTTTTGTGTGACTCCGATTCCCTTAGGCCTTGCCATATAAATCCATTGAAAAGTAGAACAAAGTGAAGGGAAAAAAGAAAAAGGGGAAATAGATGGCATGGGAATCAAATGCTTTTCAATGAAATTTTAGCACCTTGAGCTTTGAAAGCAAAAGAACATCAAGTATCCACTAATCATTTTCTCCTATTTGGAGAATATAAGTTGTTAACTTTCTTAATCTTATACGCATATTTGGTTTCTAATTCCAACTTGGTCCCAACTTCTTGGATCTTCCTTAGGCTAATTGATGGAAAATTGGCAAGGCAGAAAACCAAAGCATTTCAGCCAAGTTAATGGGGGTGGGGTTGCATTTGTTTGATGCAACAATTCAAGACCACCCGATGGAGCAAGTGGTTAAAGTTCTTAGTCGGCGCCCAAATGCCAAAGTTCAAGTCTTGCCAGTCACATTCCCCAATAGGTCAAATTGCAAACTTGGGCTTGTAAAGTTAAAGTGTTGGATCCAATACCGTGAGCCAATTGAAAGCTTTGTTATAATTCTCAGCAGATGCCAGTGGACCATTTTTGTTTTAGCATCAATGGCCTTTTTTTTTTTTTTTTTTGTAGATTTGGTCATCATCAAAATGGCTTTATTGAATTTGGATTTTAGCATATTGGCTTTTGTTCCTTAAATCATCCAAAAGGAATCTCGTCATTGGAAGATCACATTCAGCGTAGCCTATTGATAAATGTCAATTTTTTGGTGTTACACAAGCACTGACCTCAGCTCTTTGGTAATTACAATACACCTTTTTGGAATTATCTGACTTAAAAAAATTTATGTTAAATTCAAACATTTGTTATCAATTAAAAATTTAACATTAAACATTTGAATATTAGAATGACACGTGCTTAAATTAACAAAAGATCATTGATAATGTTATCAATTTAAAACTTTTCAACACATACCTTTGAATATTAGAATGCCATATATTCAAATTTAATAGAAAATTATTAATTTTGTTATCCGACATTAATTTTTTTATGGGATTATGCTACATGTTTATGTCTTTGGGTTAGATAAATATTCAACTTGGCATTGATACCCCATTTATTGTGAACATGTGATGCCCCCATTTGGACTCAGGTTGATGAGATGCTATATTTTGTTGTGCAAAACCCCCCAAAATATAGTAAGCTCAAAACCCCACAAATTTTCCTTCTGGATGAAGAAACAAAGAGCCTATTTCTAATGTGATATTTATATTTAATAAAAGTTGCATATTTTTACACTTAAAAGTAATAAAATTAACTTTTTTGTGTTTAATTTAAACTTCGAAGTTGATTTGATTAATTGTTGATATTATTAGGTTTGGATTTTGATGGTTTTGTTAATAAAATAAATTTAGTATCAATTGCGAATTTGCTTAACTTGTTAAATATAGTTTGAAGGTTTTGTTTAATTAGAGATTAACTTTCATCAAAGTAACCTTAAAACTTGAATTAAATATTAGAAAGTTAACACTATTACTTTTAGATACCAAAATGTATAGCTTTTGCAAAATACAAAAAAAAAGTATCATATTATAAAAAAAAAATGCTACGAAGTACCAATTGATCAACATTTTTGTTTTGTGGTTTAGAAATGCTTTAAAAAATATAATTTTATTAATTTCAGGTGTTTGACATTACTGTGATTGAAATTAAAATGTTCATATTAGATATGATATTGAAAGTAAAGCATTCATATACTATAACAAGTGTTATTATTTGAATAGTAACAATTACTATTAGATTTAATTAATTTATATTGTATAAGGATAGTAATAATATCTAACAAGCAACTTTTTCCCATTTTCTATTTTGCGGCAAAATCAACAATTTAAAAGATTGTATGGGTTTTAAAGTCTCACCACATGCTGATGTTATTTGTGGGTTTTAGTCCAGTTAATTGATTTCATCTGAATTTTTTTAATTCTTTATTTATTTGTACTGTAATAATTTAATTTTACATGTTCGAACATGTTTATACCTAACTGTGCTATAATAGTTTGATTTTACTGATTTAAGATATCTATGTGTTTGTACTTTGATTGCATAGTTAGTGTAATAGGTGCAATAATTTTGAATCAAGATATGATATCTCGTTCAAATTAGTGTAATAGGTGCAATAATTTTGAATCAAGATATGATATCAGCAAAAATTGTGGATCACATGAAAGAATGGTGATTGATTTGCAAATTGTGTGGCCCGGCTGTGATTTTGGAGCCTGAATTTTGATGGGAGTTGGGCCTTCTCAACTATTTGGTTCAATAATGGGGTGGTTAAGTATAAGTGTCGGTTCAAACTGCAAATGAAGAAATTTCACATTATCTTTCATAGAGATAACAAAGAATGTGGTAATTGTGATTCTACTGTTTTTATGTGTGTTCTACTTTCATCAATCTAATTGTTTTAGTATAGATTATTTTGATTTTTAATATATACTGGTTTGATTTAGAGAGGTAATGGAATGGGGTGAGAGTGGATATTGCTAAATCTATCTTCACGCTATAGCTGGCACGCTCTGCTCTATCACCCACTCCGTTCTACTATCAATATAATATATTGAAACCATTATCAATTTCATGGACATTGGATGTATCCATTCCTGCCTATCCCACCTCGATCCATTTCAATTTAATTTACCCTTTTAAACATAAAATAATGATAAAATGATAATTTCTTATAATGGAATAGGACGGAGCGAGATAAGTAATTACTATAACCACTTCAAACCAACTATTCAAAAGAAAAAATCCACCTGCATCCATTTTTTTTTAAATCCACTCCATTTGAAGTAGAAAGGTTTAAATTCATTGCATGGTTTGGATTTTACTATCCCTAATTTTATTTTATTTTTATTGTTGATTGAATATGGATTTGTGATTGTATTATGATTATATTGTGTTTGTATTTATAAACTGTAATTGAATCTCAAGTAAATCTAGTTAATAGTTTGCATAATTTTATATGAAAAATGATAGGATTTCTTATATCAAATTTGGCTAAATAACTTGAACTTGTTTCGATCCAACTTAAAATTTATAAGGGTGCAATTTAAAAAAAAAAGAAGGTAAATTATACCCTTAGTCATTAAATTATGAGTAAGTTTTTGTTTTGTTCACTTAATTAAAAAATTTATAATTTGGTTACTGAATTATTCGAAAGTTTTCATTTAATTCATTGAACTATTCAAAATTTTTTATTTAAGTTATTGAGTTTGGGTTGTTAAGTTTTTTTTTTTTTTGAAAGTTTCGTTAGAGAACTCCAATCAACTTAGATCCAAGTTGATCTGACAATTAGTGTCGGAGATCGATGGAAAAAAATGTTTGAATGGTTCGCAAATTCGTGATGTCAAAAGTTGTTTCATGAAAAAAAATTAAATTATAGAAGAGAAAGAGAAAATGAGCTTTTGATTGATGCAGCCAATGGAAACAGAAAAAGACATAACATCGATTTAATAATCTAATAACTTAAAATGAAAACTATCAAATAATTAAATGAAAAAATTGTAATTTTTTAATTGTAATTTAATGAAAACCCCACCATTCTCGACAATTGTCATTCCTATCACATTCTAATATATATATATATATATATATATATTGAATTGCAATATTATTATTGGTTCTAAAAATATCTGCTCTTTTTGATACAATGCCTAGAAGTACCTATAACCCCCCCAATGCATAAATAGGAGGATAATACGCTTTAGCGCACTCAAATCCACGTCTTCTTGCATTGGCAACAAAACCTATATCAATTGAGTTAAGACTCAATCGACTGAATTGCAATATTTTTTAGTATTAAAAAAATAACATAAAAATATAAACTAATATAATTAGCCACAACCTCAAATTTCGGTAAGATTTTTCCCAAGTGGACCATGATCTTTAACACAAGATCCCCTTCAAATATTTAATGTTTGCAAATTTTTATTTGGTTTATAATGAAAACTCAACTTGACCCTATTTGCAACACTGGTTAATCATTTTGTTCCATTACTTTATTTAATTTTTTTATGATCCCACCTGATGCTTAGAATCTAATCAATAGAGATTAATCATAATCATAATTTTAGGGTTTGGCCACTTGCATAATTATACAATATACTTTCTTTTATATGAAACATCAATTGGTACTAATATATGAAAATCTTTGGTATATATATATATATATATGTGAGGATTTCCCAATGCAATTTGATTTGTTTCATTGTGTCATTCGAGTAACATGCAAATATATATGAAACCAAGATTCGATATCAGCTCAGCAAGAAGAAAGAAGTATGAAATGTAAAATGTTTTATATTGAATTTCGATTAAATTTAAAATTAAAATCGGGTTTGATTGTGAAATGAGATATAAAGCTTTTTTAGTGTTTTTCTTTTATTATATAAGACTTGAATTTGATACTTTATTTAAAAAACTTCAAACTCTTTATCATTTGATCTAGAGATTAATACTTAAAGCCATTTAAAGCTGTGGAAAAATTAAGGTCAAATTCATTTATTAGTCCCAATAGTTTAATTTTAATTTTGACCCAAACTGTTTAGATAAATTATGTTATTAGTTTTGTACTATGTATATGGTTGTAGAGTAGTCCATGTTTTTCAATTAGATCATTGTTAATCTCATACTTTTCGAAATTTTAAAATTAAAATTAAAATTTTAACCCAAACAAAAACTGTTAAATTATTAACTTATTTTTTAGTGAGTAATACATAAAAATAATAAATTAATATATTATTATATATGTGATAATATATTTCACAGAAGAAGAAATTAGCACGTGGTACAACTACATGTAGAAAACCAAGATTTGATAACTTGGAGGAGTCAATAAGTAGATACAGCACGTGTAACCGGAAAGCACTACACTTGGACTCTTGTTTTTTTTAGATTTCACAGCACACCAAATCTAGATGCCAGTTTAAGCACATCAAAAAAATAATTCACGATTTTTAATTTTTATTTTTTGATATAATGTAAAAAATTATTTATAGATTTTTTTTTAATTTTTAAATAAAAAAATAATAAATTTCAGCACACTCAATTTTACATTCTTTTATCCTAATAAAAATATTAATACAAACTAAATTAAGACTATTTAAATTGATCTGAACTAAAACTAGTTTCACCCATGGATTGACATAGCTAATGATGCCAATCTAATCTTGTGGGTCCAAACTCCCAAAGCCTTAGGACCAGGGAAAAGGGGAAAAAACTAGTCGCCTCTTTTCACTCATGCTCTTGAACCCACTGTCGGCGAGCTCTATTTTCATTTCACCAATGAGGGATTAAATGGATAAATATACAGAAAAACTGGGTGATTTTTTAAAGATGTGTTGAAAGCTTAGCTGGTTTTGTCTGTACTGTGGTTTTACAAAGTGGAAGCATTCAAATCTTAAATTCATTAAACTATTAATAAGTTTATATTTTGGTCACTTAACTTCAAAAAGTTATAAAATTGTTATTGAACTATTTTAAAATTTTTATTTAACTCACTGGGTTAAGTTCTTTTTTAAAAAGTCCAGCTAGTGAGCTCTAGCTTCAATTCAATTATCGATAAGGTGAATTAGTATCTATTGATGAGTAAAAAAAAATATCTTAGATCCAAGTCGATTTGACAATCAATGTTGAAAATCAAAGAGAAAAGTTGTTTGGATTTTGATTCACAAATTTGTCATATTTACAAGTATTTCATGAAAAAAAAATTGAACAGTAGAAGAGAAAAGGAAGGAGAGCTTTCGATTGGTATAGGCAGTATAAATAGAAAAAGCCATACAGACAAGGAAGAGCATTCTGTTCTTTTAGTTGATTAGGTTGATTTTTTTATTAAACCGACTTAACCAACCATAATCTACAAAAACAACCCAACTAAATTAGATTTAAAAAACCGACATAACCAAATTGACTTTAGGTCGATCAGTTAACCGACTTTAATTATTGGGCTAGGTTATTGGACTTAAACAATTTAAAAAATATTAAATTAAGTTCGTTTTTTTCGACTGGGTCAATTTGAAAATTTAAAAATCGATAATTGATCGAAATAATCGAACCCATAATAGAAAAACCAACCAAACTAAAATAGATTAAACCGATTATATCGATTTAGTCGATTTTAACCTAAAATTGCTCTCTTCTACATATAATATCAATTTTAATAACCCAATAACTTAAATGAAAATTTTCGAATAATTCAATTACTATTTTAGAACTTTTTAAAACTAAGTGAAATATAATGTTGGTGTAATTTACCCAAAACAAAGTAATTCTCGTTATTATCTTTGGCCGGCTTCCACCACCAACCTCCCAAATGGACCGCCCTCAAGAAAACCAATACCCTTTCACAGCTAAGTTCACTCTATAAAATCCTCATTAAAACCTCACATTTCTTTTCAATCCTCTCTTCTGTAAAACCCAAAATGACTACTTCATCATCGTCATCCTCATCTTCCGTTGCAATCTCCCCAAGAAAGCTTCGATCCGATCTCTATTCTTATTCCTATAAGAACGATGGGAATAACCCATTGGTGATCACTGTTCTTGCGTCTCTTATTGAGAGAACAATGGTTAGAAACGAAAGGATTGATGCCAAGAACTGTGGACGACAGACATTGAGACAAAGAGATTTTAGGAGCAAAGTTTTCGATTGCCGTGAAGCACCGGACATGACGGTTCAATGCTACCTAGAGAGAATTTTCCGATATACCAAGGCCGGACCTTCGGTTTATGTTGTGGCATATGTATATATCGATCGGTTTTGTGAGGCAAATCCTGGGTTTCGGATTACTGCTCGGAATGTGCATAGGCTTCTCATTACGACCATGATGGTGGCTTCTAAGTATGTTGAAGACATGTGAGTATTGCTTCCCTCGCTCTCTTTACTGATGTGGTTAAAATATGGATCAACTCCATGTAGTTTTTAATATTTTAAATTTAGTACCTACACTTTCATTTCTAGGAATTTAGCCTCTACTTTTTTTTTTTTTTAAAATTCCAAAATTCATTTCTAGTTGTTAACCCTCTAACACCGTTCAAATTCTTTTATTAAGTTCACTAGGGTGATATATTGAAATAAAAATAATACTCAATTAATAGATATGTAACAAAAAAGAAAAATTGTAACAAATCAGAATTTAACAATTGCATTTTTATATCTGTAAAGTAGAAGGGGTAGTGGACTAAAATGCAAATGTATAAAAAGCATAGAGACAAGTCCCTCTACTTAACAAATGAAAATTGAAATATTAGTCTAATTAATTAACACAGGTTGTTAAATCATTGACCTGAAAAGTCAGCAATTCGACAATTTATCTAAAAGTGATTAGCAAAAATCAACAGATCAACAAACCATATATAACAACAATTAAACTAGCTACTCAATTTTTGAAAAATACAAAGACCAAATTTTGATAAATTAAATTAGAGAGGTTAATTGCTTAATTTTTGTAAAGTAGTAAGATGAAAATTTCAATAAAACCAAGTTTAATGGCCTTAGTTAAACATTTTTGTGAGGAAGAATAAAATGGGGTTGAGTGTTTTTTGTTGAGCAGGAATTATAGGAATTCATACTTTGCACGAGTGGGTGGATTGACAACAAAAGAATTGAACAAATTGGAGGTTGAATTATTGTTTTTGATGGGTTTCAAGTTGCATGTAAATGTGAGTGTGTTTGAGAGTTATTGTAGCCACTTGGAGAGGGAAGTGAGCATTGGAGGAGGATACCACATTGAAAGGACTATAAGATGTGCTGAGGAAATCAAATCAAGACAAAGTGAAGCCCAAAGGATATACAATCAAATTGCTCGCATTTTGTTATAATCTACATCTTTAAACCCTTTGCAATTACTTGTTTCTATTTATTTTTTATGTACATAGATGTATAAATATGTTATGGTTTGTAGTGGGGGTTCACACCATAAAAAGTGTGGAGAGTCATTGTAATAGGAGCAGTTCACATCGGGAATGCGTGAAGAGGGTTTTCTATAAACAAATCCAAGCTTGGAGCAAGTTCAATTTTATGATGATTTTTGTGTTGGGCTTGATAGTAGGCTCAATTTAAAATGTGGATTGGATTTGAGTGAGTTGAATATGATTGTTCTAGGATTGATGAATTTAGAGTTGAAATCATTTAACGAGAGTGGACTTGACGTGACAATTTTTTTAGTGACATTTTGATATCACATGTGCTTTCATGGCGTCGCATTGGAAGTGTCAGTGTAAGGCCAATACAAAGGAGTGATGTATAACTATAGTGTATGTTGTGCTGTGGTTTCAACAAATGCAATACTAGTTTTGCTATTATTTTTTTTATTACAGTAGTTCCAATAGATTCAATTATTTTAAAGGTTCATTTTTAGAGTTCTTAATGCAATTTCACCATTATCATTATTTATAATTTTGCCATTTGTAAAGGGATTATAAAGGAAATTTTCCATTGGGGGAGGCCTCTACCTATCCATTAGTGTTGCCCGGCAATTATTACAAGTACTAAATTTATTAACTTAACGGTTAACTCATTCAAACTAATTAACTAACCAACCATCGTGAATTTAAAATCCATGCATTTACATAAAATGGGACTCGAACTTAGGATCTTGGATACCTACCCTTAGAATATGCATAGGTCTAATTATGATTTTAGCTCATCTACTATATTGAAATTTAGAATTTGATCTTTCTAGTTTAATTTAGTGTAATTTGGTCCATTTACTTATGTAATGTTATTAGTAGATCCAAATTGATAATACCATTAATTTTTTCTATTAAAATGATGATAGATTGTTTTAGACTATCTTAAGCATTTAAGTGATATGTAAATTTATTATGGTTTTTGTTTTAGATTATCTTAAGCATTTAAGTGATGTGTAAATTTATTATGGTTTTTGCTGAATTTACGTACTAAATTGAATAATTTAACAATTAACTCATTCAAATTGACTAAAACCATAATTAAACCAATATGCGAATAAAAAAAGAGGAAAAGTTTGAGCCATCACATTCATATTGTTTAGTTTTTGTGCTTTTGTCGGGTTAATGAGAAAGTTAATTTTCAGATTTACGTTGTTTTTTTTCGACATAATTAATCAATCAAAGGAATCAAGATTGATGATTAAAGTATAATCAATCATCAAAAGATTTTTTTATGCAAATTACAATAGATTGCACGTCCAACACCATATCACCACATGTTACATGTTATGTACAAATTAAAATATTAAAATTTACTATACCCTTCCTAAATTTAGAATTTAATCTATATGCTTATTATTTTTTCGACTAAGATCTCGATCATCCTTCAATTCTTAAGAGTATTGACCCATGGAGGCCACTTCTTGCAGGTTGTTTCATAAGGGTTGGGGAAGGTAGAAGGTTTTGGGTTCAATTCAGATTCGGATGAGTTTTCAAAATCTGTAGAAATTGTGGGAGAAAAGGGAACACGTTCCCTAGTTGTGGAGTTGACAACATAGAGATCGAAAGAGATTTGAATAACCAAATGGATGATTGGGTGGCTGATCAGGAACCGAGTGAGGAAATTCCAGAACAAGTAGATCTAGATTTTTGGGAACATGATGCTAACCAATCTGATAATGATGAAGTGCAGTCCTTGGGAGTCTGAGGATGATAACACGGATTTGCTGCACTTGGGTTTACTTGGAGATGCATTAGGAGAACAACCAAGCCCAACAAGTGTGTTACCTGAATATAGAAATGAAATGGTGTTGGTGTTAAGAAAAAAGAAAGAAAGCAAAACAGAGAATTAGCACTATAACGAGTGTGTTCTATATTTCATATTCTTCGAGCTTTACAATATATATGAGTTTCTTTATAAGACAACTCAACGAATTCTACTAATACAATCTTAAAGCTTGAAATACATTTTTTTTACACAAATAAATTAACCAAATATGTCAATCATTATCTAAACACATCAAAAAATCTACCAACAGAAATCGGTTTTACTTAAAATAAACACGCACTCGTCACTGATAGTGTGCACCAAAACAACTCCATTCTAACTACGGATACAATCCACTTGCACATTTCGCGAATAGACTCCGCATTTCTTTAATCTCACCATACAGATTGCAGCTTCATGTGTTCGCAAATTTATTTTCACTTGAACAACCCACCAAACTTGTTGCTTATGAATTGTTCGCAACATGACTGTCCACATGATAGTTCGCATGATCACATGATAGTCTTGACAGCCCACGAGGCAATTCATCAAATGATTGTTCGCCAAGTAATTCTCATTTGAACTGTCCGCCATTTGTGCGAGCTGTTGCATGGTTGGCCATCTTACAACAAATAGCTACAAGTTGTCTAGAGTTATGCCCATGCATTTCAACTAGACTTGTTCATGGGTCGGGCGAGGTCCACTTGAAAAGTGGGAGGGTTTGGGTAAAAATATAAGCTTGAAAAATAAACTTCGGAAAAAAAAAATACCCATTTAGAAAACAAGTTGAGCCTTAGGTAAGGTTTTTTTGGCTTAGGCCAAGCCTAAATATGCAAAAAAAAAAAAAAAAAAAGCTACTTTTCCTTGCTATTTTTTTTTTTTACTTTTTTTGGCTTTTTTTTGTTATTTTTTCACTATTTTGTTACCATTTCACTATTATATTGTTATTATTTGAATATTATATAACTATATGTTTATTTTTAATTTGTTGAGAAATATTTATTTTAATATTTTTAGTATTTTTGATGTATTATATTTTTTTAAAAAATAATATAATAAATAATATAAAAAAATTAATACAATCGAACCGAACCCAAATTTTAACATTTTTATTTGGGTCAGGAATGAGTAAATCTTAAACCCATTTTTTAAACTTGACAAGACCCAAACCTAACAAATGAGTCTAAAATTTTGATTGAGCCGACCCGGGCATGTACACCTCTAATTCAAGCCAACCCTGACATTCAAGGGTGATCTCAACACCAACCGGAGAAATGTATCTCACAGATGGTTCACTCTTTGACATGGTGAATCAAGAAAAATGGGAGGAAATCAAGTGCCTTTAGTGCAAGCACAAGAAGGCTACAATGTGAGATGTTGAACAGGTAAAGCAACTGTAACAAGATCTCTCTCCAATTCAAGTTGAAGGAGAGGAAGTCAAGAGGAAAACTGTGAGGACTTTGCAAACAAAAGGTAGACTAAGCATCTGATAATGGAAATACTTCTAAAAATAGTAACATACGAAAGCTTTTAGATAACCAAAAAGTTGCAAGAAAGTCGAAGACCGAGGTTTGGTGATGACGAGGAAAAAAAGGAAAATCAAAAAACAAGTAGTGGAACTCAAGTGCAATCCATGGATTAGGAAAAGGAACGAAAAATTTATAGAAAAATATGTCATGATACAACTGATTGTGAGACGCCAGGGAATTTAGGAAGTTGGTACAGCGGAACAAGGTGAAAATGGTGATAAGGAAGAAGAAGACAATGGGCTCCAGGAGGTTGTCCCAAAGCCCCACTTTTGTTTTATTATGGAAATGAAAAAACCAATCAATTTCATGGAGTATCTAGGTAAAAAATAGGGTTATAATAATTGTGTAGGAATTTTAGTTGTGGGCAAAAAAATTGGTAATTGTGTTTTGTGGGAGGATTGCTTGAATGTTCACCCTATCTTTGTTAATGAAAACTTATGTTTTGTATGATGATGAGTGTAGAGGCCCAAATCTGTCCGGGCTTATATCATACCAAAACTAGAATAAAAAATTAAAATAAAAAAACCTCAAAAACAATAAAGTCCAATGTCCATTAAAAAACCTAAACCCAACAAAATACATAGCTCAATGGCCCAAATAATCCAAGCTTTAGTTTCAGAAAATGAAACCCTAAGTCAGTAGCCTCGTGTCGCAGCCTTCACGAGTGGCCTCGCTACATCGCACGTGCACCTCCGTTCCTCCACGTCAACGGAACCTGCGAGAAGGAAAATAAACAGCAAAGGAATGCACGAGAAAGAAGCTAACAGAATTTACAGCGATTGACAGCAAGAAAATGTAATTTTTTTTATTTATTCTGTAAATCGGTTATAAAAAGGCCGAAAAAAATCAGTGTAAAGGGGATTACTAAAAGATTGAATACGAAATCAAAAAAGAGAAAATTCCACAAAAATTAGAAGGTGATAGTTTACCTTATTTTTTGGCTTTAAATCTCTATTTTCATTTTTTTTCTTTTTTTTTTTTCGTCTTTGAAATACTTTTCTTGTATGCGAAAAAATAAAAAGGAAAAGAGAGAGGGGAATCTACCTTCGAAAACGAGCCATCGGAGTCCTTATCTCCTTCGTCGAAATCGAAGCCTGAGATGGGGATTTTAGAGTGTTAATCGGCCGAATAGTGAAAGGGGAAATTTCTTTTGTTTTTGAAGTGGCTAGGGTTTGGTCTTTGAGAATCGGTTAAAAAAAGAGGAAAATTAGGGATTTGCTTTGATTGTTTAAAGAAAATGGCAGATTGCTATCCAATTTCTTTTAGTTTTTAATGTTAAAAAATGGTGTCATTTGATAAAACAAGAAAGCCCGCGCGTTGGCCCAATTTGTAAGCTGGATAGGTGCATTTTTCACCTTAAATGGGAAATTTCCGCGGCCGATCCCTCATACTTGTGCCACCCTTAATTTAATCTTATTTTATTTCTTTTATTTTTGACCTGAAGTTTGCGAGCTATTCCAATTCAGTTCGCGCCTGAGTGTTTTTCTTTGGAGTTGGGAATATTTGCACTTTTAGCCCTTGTGCATTCACGCGCATTGTATTTTAGTCCTTATGACAGTTTCATTGATTTATCTTATTTATTAATTATCTCTATTAGTTTAATTTTATTTCAATTAAGTTCTTTTTTCCATTTCAATTTGTATAATTCATTATTTTTTTATACATTCATTTAGTGTTTATTTCTTAATTTTTTTATACATTTTAAATTACTTTCATAAATTACTTTGTTTTTATTATAAAAGTATTATTTTGAAATCACCTTTTATATATCATATTATTTTAAAATTTTGTTCAATATTTAATTTAAATTACCTATATATATAATTTATATTAAAAATAGTTTTATAAACATTATTAATTCTATGTTATTATATATATAATTTTTTTTAAATCTGCTTATTTGCATCTCCTTTTAAATTTATTATGTATGTAATTTATTCTTGAAAAAACATATTTTATTATTTCTTTGCTATTTAGGATCCTTTCATGTATATATAGTTTTATTATAAATTGGCTTATTATTCTTTTATGTATATTGTTCATTCCTTATTTTTATTATATCTTCATTATATATTGTTTACATCGATTTTTTTTTATCGTATGTACATTATCACCTTTAAATAGATATGTATTGTTTTAAAAATATTTTTGTATGATATTTGCTCCGAATTTCTTCTTTCACAATATTTTTATTTTAATATCCATTTACATTGTCGTAACCATTTTTTAAAAAACGGGGTCGACTTTGGTTTTGAAAATGATAAACGAAAATTGAGAGTCGCCACCGATCTTTATTTGGTGTGATCGGATCACCTTTGTTTTAATTTTTGGTCTATGAAACTCAAGAGAACAAGTTCGGGAGTCGGTTACGTGCGAGGAAGGATTAGCACCCTCGACACGCCCAAAATTGGTACCGAATTGACTAGTTAGTGTCTTAATGTCGAAAATTAAAAATCGGGAATGAATTTGAAGTATGATCCTTTTTATTAACATCGATTTTAAAATTCTTGAATTAGCTCAAAACGATTGTTGAAGATTTCCTTATCTCGAGATATCGGAGTATCACATCCCGTAAGTTAAGAACAATACCATGAATTCCCGAGTGCAAGGTCGTCTTTAATTTAAATTGGACTTCGGTGTATTTAAAACTCAAAAGGATATTTAGCTATTTAGAATCAACGAGAGAACCGAAACCCCGTAAGTTAGGGTACAATTCTTCGATATTTCAAAACGCAAAACATTGCCTTTTTGAAATTTTCTTTTGAATAGTAGCGAATTCGACATTTAACCGACGTGTTATTTGTTTGGAAAGGTAATTTACGAATAATATTATTATGTTGATAAGTAATGAGAATATGAATATACTAATAAGAAAACAATTCACAATAATCACTTGATTTTTAGCTACTGATATGAACAATCAAACAATAAATAACTAACATAAGACAATGACACAAAAATAATAATAACAATAATAAGAACAACGATGATAACAACGATGAAATCTAAATTAATAAACGATTAAAATAAATAAACACAAAGGCGAAATAAAAAGGGTCCCTTTCAAATACATATAAGAGAGCTTAAAATAAGTAATGTATAAATGAGAAATTTACAATAAACGATATGCAAAACAGATTAAATGAAAATTTATATATAAATATAATATAAAGTAAAATTTTTAGATAAAGACCTAAAATAAGTAATGTATAGGAAGTTCAAAATAAATAACAATAAAAAGAATTTAAAATTATTAACATGTAAAAGATATACACAAAAGTTTAATATAAATAACACACGAAATTTTAAAATTAATAATAGTAGAAAGATTTATAATAAATAATAAAAGAGTTTAAGACAGTTATTATATAAAACGATATAATTAAATAGCATATAAGAAGTTTAAAATAAATAATACATCTGTATAGATACATGATGGTTTAAATACAAAGATATATATAAAAATTTCAAAATGAATAATACGCATAATAGTTTAAAAGAAATAATATATGTAAAATACTTAAAATTGATAATAATCTAAAATACATGATATGTTAAAAAACAAACAATAATAATAATGAAAGTGAAGCATGATGATAATACGTGAATAATAATAGAATCATGAATAACAATAACAACAACAATGTAAATAATAATATGAAAAGAATAAAGATAGAAAATAGAACATGCATGATATATAAAAAATGACAAACGTGAAAGTATCAAAAGAAAAAAAGTGACAATGAAGAATATAATAATGATAATAGTAAAATTTGGACTAAATATGAGGTTATAAACAATTATATTTTTAAAAGAACCTATATAATAATAATAAACAAGTAACTAGCTAAATAATAGATAAATGGAATACAAGTATGCATATAAAAACATTTATAAAAGAATACCTATAAAAACGAGCTATAAAAGATAAATAATTAAGTAAATAAAAAAAAAATTTAGTGTAGATTCGATTTTACAAATGAAATGAAGCAGATATATAAAAAATAAAACAACCCCATTTTAAAAAAAAAAAATTAAGACTAAAAATAAAGTAAAATGAAACAAGAGTTAAACTAACTAAGGATGAAAATAAAATCGAAATAAAATATGGAGTACAAATTGCAAATGATTAAAAGAAGCAAGGCCCAAGATAAGGCACGCTAAAGGACAGGGACTGAATAGGACAATATCCCTTTTGTCCACATGCGCATGACTATCAGATGGACCGAAATGGAATAGAGACAAAACTAAAGGGATAAATTAAAAATAAGAAAAAAATGAATTTAAAACATTTAAAAATGCGGAAGGACCTAGATGGCAAATAGACCATCTGGTCTAAAACACGCGGATCCTAGGCCTTCTTGGGTCGGATTTCGGGTCAGGGGCCAAAACGACGTCGTTTTGGCCTCTGATATTAATATCCAAAACTACGTCGTATTGGACCATTATATAAATCAAATTTTTTGTCAAAAATTTCATTTTTCCTTCTTCACAAAAAAAAAACTGAACTCTCTCCCTCAAAATCCTCTCAAGCTCCTCCCACATCCGGCTTGGGCTTCGGCGCCGGACCACCGTGGCGGCCGCCGGTCGCCGGTGACGGCGCTGCCATCCACGGTGGCCGGAGAAAAAAAAGAGTCACTCTTTGATATTTTCGACCTCCTGAGCCCATTTTCGACATTGAAATCCCCAAAAAACTAACGGAAACCCTCCAAAACCCAAGAAACCTTTCGATTTTCGGCCATCGATCCTCGGCAATGGCTTCCTCAACCTCTCGTGGTGAAGAAAACTAGAACACTAGGTGAGTTCTTTATTCTTCTTGTTATTTCGCGTTTAAAGAGAAAAAAATAGAAAGAAAAAATATGAGAAATCAAAATAACATATATGTAAAAAGAACACCTTTTGTTTTTTTGATCCCCTTTTTGTTTCAAAAGTCCTTTTTTTTTTTATATTCAATCGTCTGTCTATTACATTGTGCCTTTGAGGCTTTCTTATAGCCGAATACAAAGGCTTTTTCTATATTTTGCTACTGTTGCCGTTGTCTCTGTTTTCGTTTGCTTGTTGTTTTGGTTTTGTAGGTGCTGTCAGAGGAGGCCGGTGGCAGCGTTGCAGGAAGGTCAGAGGCTAGGGTTTGCTTTCTGAAAAATTTGTTTATGTTATGGGCTAGGGTTAGTTTGGTTTTGGGCCGGGCAAATTTGAGCCTGTACATACATATTTTTAAGTTTTATTTTTATATATGTAAACCATTTTCAAGCCCTAACATGCATTATTTATTTGTAAGTTTTTCATATTGTTTTTAAATTGTTGTGTATTATATTGGCTCTCATATTGCTCTGTATATTATGTGTTGTGTTTTATTTTTCATATTATTTTATATATTATTATTGTATATTGTCAATCAGTCTTTTGTACTATTACTTCAATTTCTGTTCATCTATGTTCTAAACTTGTTATATTTTATTCTAATTTATTTTTTGGATGTGAGCTCATTGCTATTGTGTGTATGTTAATTTGTTCTTTTTTGTCCACTAGTATAATATTTCATCTATGTATATTGATCCTTGTTTGTAACTTTGATTTTTTTCTATATTATTGCACCGTGGTTCAAGTTTCAATGTTTTGATTGATAATAGCCATTTTTTTATTTTCAAGTCGAATAAATGTGTTTTGAGCTAATTTCCAATTTTCCTTATTATTCAAAAATTCTGAAATAAGGCAATATCCAATATTTGGGAATTCGGGAAATCGTGCCCTACTGTGCTGGGTATGACTTTTCGGTGAACTAAATATTTGGATATCCTTTATAATTTTAGCATACGGATTTTTTGAAAGTAAAAAATCAATCGTATTTTTGAAGGTATGAAGGATCGTGTCCAATCGTGCTGGATATGTTCCTGCATGCTTTCAAAACAAGAGAATTTTGATGACCAGTTTGAATCACTCCAATGTTTTAAAAAAAATCATATTTCAATTTTTTTTTAATTTTAGACATAAGGTCAACATTTAATCAATCTGGTACCAATCTTTGGGCGTAGTGAGGATGCTAACCCTTCCTCCTACGTAACCGGCTCCCGAACCCATTTTTGAATTTACGTGGACCAAAATTGTTTTAAATGAAATAAAATGATTTATTAGGTGATCCAATCACACCTAAGCAAAAAGATTGGTGGCGACTCCAAATTTGATTTTAAAAAGTCGATCCCCATTTTAAAAAAAAATGGTTTCGGCAATGAGGGTAAAGATAATTGGGTTACATGTCCTTATGGGCACCCAGTACTATAAAAAAGATAAGAATTCTGGGACCAAATAAAAATTTTTCAAATCAGATTGGTGATGGAAAATGGATCCTTTTTGGTGATTTTAATCAAGTAATTCATGAAGGAGAGAAATTTCATGAAGGGGAGAAATTATCACTATCATACATAAGAGTTCAAGGGCATGAAAGATTCAAAGACTGCCTAAACTTTTGCAAGATATTCGAAATCCCATGTGTTGGCCAAAGATACATCTGGACAAACAACAGAAGAGACCATGAAGTTATATGGGAAGGATTGGATAAAACCTATTGTAATACTTAGTGGCTTGATTTCCATCCTCAAGTGCAAGTACTCAACCTCCCAATAATTGAATTGGATCATGGAATGGTGATTATTAGTACAAACAAGATAAATGTTTTTGCCCAACAACCATATCGTTTTGAAGCTATGTGGCTTCAAGATCCAAGTTGCAAGAGTATCATCAAGCAAGCATGGACAAATGAGATTCAAGGTAACCTTGCATTTGTACTCAAGGAAAAATTAAAGGTTACAAGAGATGCTTTAAAATGTTGGAATAAAACAAGTTTTGGTAACATTATTGAAAAAAAGAACACATTGATAAAACATCTTGAGAATGCCCAAAACCATTTAGAAAGGATTAGATGTCAATTCGATAGAAAAAACAAACCTTTTGGAAGCAAGAATCCTGTATTTGTTGATGATTGTTATATTTTCTTCAAAGTGAATTGGGAAACTTGCCACAATATCAAAAAGATCCTTAAGGACATGTGTGAATTCTCTCGACTAAAGTTAATTGCCATCCAATGTTCAGAAGAATGTTAAAGTTACAAATGAAGCAGAGAGATTGTTTTATTCCTGTGGAAAATTCTAAATGATTGTTTACCTTGTAAGGTGGAAATTCATAGAAGAATTGAACAGGTGGATGCTGAATGTCTAATGTGTAATGAAGCATATGAGACGAATGACCACGTTTTTCTCTAATGTCCTTATGCAAAAGCAGTGTGGTTGGGTTTTTAAATTGGACTAAGAAGTCATAATTTGGGAACCAGGTCAATTAAAGAATGGATTCTTCAATGTCTTAGACAAACTAAGGAATCCGAGGCAGACATTTTAAGAATTACTGGATGTATTCTTTGGTCGGTTTGGACTTAACGTAATAAGGTATGTTTTGAGAAATCTAAACCCAATGCAGTGGCTACTATCCAACAAGCAAGGGATGTATATTGGCTATCATCTGTAGCCTTGAAGGGTGAATTGGAGAAAGGAAGCTTATGTACCAAAGACAAGGAAGATGGACAAAAATCGAATTGCTTCAACCTTGTTATTGAATGGAGAAAGAATAAGTCCATCATGGATGTAGGGTTTCTACTCGAGGAAAACGATAGAAGACAAATTTGGAAGGAAGCAGTGACAATTCCTTGTGAAAATTCAATGGCAGCTAAACTGATTGGTCTGAGAACGACACTAGCAAAACTCACACAGTCTTGACTAAAAGAATACAACATCTGGTGTAGTGATAAACATATCCTCGAATCAAAGAACATCCAAGTGCATTAGACAAAACAACTTGTTCTAAAAGATATTCAGCAAATGAAAATTGGTTTTACGCGCTTAACAGTAGAGGTTGGGTGGCATAAAAAATGTGAATGGGCAAAAGTAGCAGCTCTTAATAAATTAAAGGAAAGTAAAGTTTGAAATACCACCTGCAAATCCGATCTTGAGCTGAATCATTTGTCCAAGCTCAAAGGTCTGCTCATAAACGAAAAGGATTTGAACAAAATTATAGGCTCAAAATATAGATTTAAACAAAAAAAAAAAATTTGTTATAAAATAATTAAATAAAAGAACACTTAAAGTAAATAGAGAATTTTCCCGTCTTCTCTTTTCATTTATAAAAGAGCTGTATATAAGCCATTGACATTCAGTGCAAGATAAATGAATAAAGCTTATTTAATAGCTTCATTAACACGTACATTAAGCATCTTTAATAATGAATGGGGGTTTTAACTCATTACTTTCATAAATGTTTAAAGGTTATAGACATCCATTTAATGTATTTATAACACTCCCCCTTGGATGCCTTTTAAATAAAAATGTGTCTCATTAAAACCTTTATTAAGAAAAACCCTGTGGGATAAAAATCTAATGAAGGAAAAAAAGTACACAATCTCCTGTTACAAGTTGCCTCGTTAAAAACCTTTACCAGGAAAATCCAGTGGGACAAAACCTTGGTTAAAGGAAAAGAGTACAATGTGTTTTAGACTCCCCTTAATGTCAACATCACATTATGTCTTTGAGTTGATGCATTCCAGTCTTATTTCGTAGTCTTTCAAATGTTGAAGTTGGCAATGCCTTAGTAAAAAGATCTGCTAAATTATCACTAGAACAAATTTGTTGAACTTCTATGTCACATTTCTTCTCAAGATCATGAGTAAAGAATAATTTTGGTGAAATATGTTTCGTTCTGTCACCTTTGGTATAACCACCCTTTAATTAAGCTATACATGTTGGATTATCTTCGTATAAGATAGTTGACATATTTTCTTGTAAAGGCAAATTACATATCTTTTGGATATGTTGGGTTAGTAACCTTAGCCAAACACACTCTCGGCTTGCTTCATGTATTGCAATTATTTCAGCATGATTTAAAGAGGCAGCAGCCATTGTCTTGTAACAACCCGTTTTTGAGTCAAATTAGAACAGTGGTTTCAGAACCGAAAATATGACGTCAAAATATTTATTTTATTCTTTTATTGAAGTTTAAAACATGATAGAATTATTATATTAAAGTTTCGTAAAGAAATTTTACTGTTTGAATGCTTAATTCGATAAAAAAGACTAAATCGTGTAAAGCGTAAAACTTGTGTTCTATTAGCTAAAAGTATCAAATAGCTACAGAACATTAAATTAAAGGTCCTTCAGTAGTAAATAGACCATTTATGGTTAGTGGATGATGATAGCATGACAATTGGTGTAATTTATAATATTTTTAAAGGTTATAAAGGTAAATTAGTAATTAATGTTAATTATAATAAAACAAAGTCATTTTTATTTCATCTTTCTTCATCATCTTGTCGAAATTTAAGAAGAAAGAATAAAAAAAACTTAGGTTTTCATTCGGCCAAGCTTTGGAGGCTAGATTGAGGTATGGTTTTAGCTCGATTTTTAATGATTTTTACGTTTTTGAGATCGTTGCTTTGTATTCTAGCTAGCCCGTACCTTAGATTTTAAAAATGTTAAAGACTTAACATGTTACCATTGTTGAATGTTTGAGTAAATTGATATTGAGGATAGATTATGAAAGTTTATTGATAGTTAAACTAGTTTTGTAAAGTGATTTTTGACAAAAATGTCAAAAAGGGATTAAATTGAGAAAATGTAAAATTAGGTGGTTAAAAGTGTAAAATAATGAAAGATATGAGCTGCTAGGAGTCCCTATGAAATTTGGCTAGGAATGGGTTGGCACTAAATTGCATGAAGTTGCACTTTTATGTGATAAGGACTAAATTGTAAATAATGTAAAAGTATAGGGGCAAATGTGTAAATTTTCCAAAATATGAATTATGGACTAAATTGAATAGATTGAATGCTGAATGTATTGAATTTGATAATATATAGATCAAGATAAGCTGAGATCGAGTTTAGATCGGGAAAAAGGAAAAGTTGACGATTAGTTGATAATTTCTGTCCGAGCAACTTGAGGTAAGTTCGTATAATTAGAATCGAATTTTTCAATACTTGAAATAATTATAATGAATGTGTATAATTGAGTAGTTGATTTATTTGGAATATGAATGCCTTATCGATATAATTTATTTGTTACCGAGTCCCGTACATGTCACTAGGGTTACCATTTTGGTTGAGATCATGCATGTGTTGCGGACTCACCGCAGCTCGTATGAGCTTACCGATATATCATCTCCTAGGAGCTTACTTTCTCAGCTCATATGAGCTTACTGTTCAGCTCATCAGAGCTTACTATTTCAGCTCAATAAAGCTTACTGTCCATCAGCTCAAGAAGAGCTTACTGATCATAGCTTGAAAGAGCGAAAATGATAATGAATTGATGGATTACTGATGTATATCACCCGAGTATCCTTAGAGATTCTAATAAGTTCAACAGGCATAAATTCTATTTATACAGATGAGCTACGGTTTTCAAACAAATTATTGTTTATATGATTTGAAATGAAATTGTTACCAATGTTGTACATGATATATGAACTTGATATGATGCAGTGTATTGAGATAATGGATGAATTCATGTATTTAGGTGACTAACTTGTGATGAATGCTTGTGTTTAGGCATTTGGTAATTAAATTGAATACACTTTGATTGTTTGCCTAAATTTTGGTATTTATGGTAAGTTTAATTTTGAATTATACGAGCTTACTACGCTATAAGGCTTACTCTATTTCTTTTTCTATGTTTTATAGAGGTTCGTTAGCTCGCTCGTTTTTGACAAGTCGGAGTTTCATATCACACTATCCAATTGCCGATTGGTACTTTTGAATTTGTAGATAATTGTAAATATAGCATGTATAGAGTAGTTTTAAAGATGATAAATATGGTTACTTGAGATCATGATTTTAGTATATGTTATGTATAAGTTAAGCCATGTGATTTGGCTCAATTTGATAGTATGTTTTGGTATGTTTTGACTCATAGTTGATGGAATGGAAAATTATGCAAATGATGTCTTGTTTTTTAGTGGGCATATGAATGAAAGATGTATGTTATTTGTTAGGTAATGAATACTATGTTGAATTTGTACTATATATGTATGAAATGTTATGGAATAGCTGCCTATTGGGCTATAAAATGTTGTTATTTATGCTTGTTTATGTATATGAAATTGGGGTGGAAAAATGGTTTTACAAATAGCCTATTTTTGTCCACACGGGCAGAGACACGTGTGTCTCAGCCGTGTGTAACACACGGTTAAGTACACGGCCGTGTCCCCTGGTGTTGAAATGGAATTGAAGTCAGTATGCTCCACATGGCCTTATATACAGGCGTGTGACCAGCCGTGTGGTACAAGTTAGTATACCCCCTAAATGGCACACGACCTAGCACACGGGCGTGTGACTTGGCCTCATTGATAAGTCAGTATACCCTACAGTTTTGGCATGGCTTGGCACACGGGTGTGTCCTTGGCCGTGTGATATAAGTCATTATATATGCCCCGTTTCCACATGGTCTATGACACGGGCGTGTCTACTAGCCGTGTGAGGCACAGGGCTTGTTCACATGGGCGTTTGACACTTGAAATGTTAAAATTTTTCTAAGTTTCCAAAATTTCCATATGTTATCGGTTTAGTCCCAAACCACTTCTAAAGCATGTTTAAGGCCTCATAGGCCCTGATTAGGGACAATATGATTGTATTGAATGATATTTGTGTATGAGTGTATGAATGTATGAAATTTGGATATTAAATGATGTGTATTGATCGGCAATACCTCGTAACCCTACTCCGGCGATGGATACGGGTTAGGGGTGTTACATGTCTGCTTTGTCGAACGCCATGATATGGTAGTACCTCCACATGTAAATAAATATCCCATTTGAGATCGAATTTTTTGTGGATCCGATAAATATTCAGCATCAGTATAACCAACTAATAGGGATTTTGAATCATTTGAATAAAATAACCCAATATCAATGGTCCCTCTGAGATATCTAAATAAATGTTTAATTCTATTCTAATGTTTACGTGTTGGAGAATAACTAAATCTTGCTAACAAGTTTACGGAAAAAGCTATATCAGGTCTTGTGTTGTTTGCAAGATACATCAATGCTCTATGGCACTTAGATATGGTTCTTCAGGACCAAGAAACTCTTCATCATTCTCATAAGGATGAAATTGATGTTTATTCACATCTAACGATCATACAACCATCGGGGTACTCAATAGATGTGCTCTATCCATATAAAATTTCTTTAAGATTTTTTTTCGTATAAGTTGACTGATGGACATGAATTCCATCTTTTAAATGCTCGATTTGTAGGCCAAGACAAAACTTCTTTTTCCAAAATCTTTCATCTCAAATTTTTTCTTTAAATAATTTACTGCATTTTGAAGCTCTTCAGGAGTTCCAATAATATTTAGATCATCAATAGAGATAGCAATTATCATAAAGTTTGATCCATATCTTTTTATAAAAACACATAGGTAGATTAGATCGTTTTTATAATCTTCTTTTAACAAATATTCATTAAGATGATTGTACCGCATACGTCCAGATTGTTTTAATCCATATAAATTTTTCTTTAATCTAATTGAGCAATTTTCCCGGGAAACTCTATATCCTTCAGGGATTTTAAATCCTTTTGGGATTTTCATATAAATTTCACTATCAAGTGTACGATACAAATAGACTGTAACAATATCCATTAGACGCATGTCAAGTTTTTCACGTACTGCTAAACTAATAAGGTATTTAAATGTGATTGCATCCAACACAGGAGAATATGTCTTTTCATAATCAATGCCAGGCCTTTGCGAGAATCCTTGTGCTACAAGTCGTGCTTTATATGTTATGACTTCATTTTTCTCATTTCATTTTCTCACAAATATCCATTTATATCCTACTAGCTTTACATATTTAGGTGTTTGGACTATAGGTCCAAAAACCTCACGTTTAGAAAGTGAATTTAATTATGCTTGAATTGCGTCTTTCCATTTTGGCCAGTCTTTTCTATTTCTACATTTCTTAATAGATTTAGGATCAGGATCCTCATTTTCTTTTTCTATTTCAATAGCAACATTTTAAGAAAAATTGTTTTCGACAACTATATTTTTTCAGTTCCATCTTATTCCTGAAGTAACATAACTTATTGAGATTTCTTCGTTATCACCAGTTTCAGGTACTTGAACCTCTTCTAGGGTTTTTTAATTAGTTATATCTTTGGCCTCTTCTTGGGCACTTGCTTCCACAATATTTGGAACCGATTGGCCTTCCACGCTTCAGGTGTGGATTACTTTCTTTTGCACTAACAATTTGCCCTATTGTGATATCAATTTGTATTGGAACATTTTTAGCTAGTATGTGAGATTTTGTAATTCTCTTTAGGTCAGTAAATAAATTTGGCAGTTGATTGGCGATGTTTTGCAAATGTATGATCCTTTAAACTTCTTGTTCACAGACTTGTGCGAGGATCTAATTGAGATAATAATGATCCATTCCATGTAATTTCTTTTACCACTTGTTTTTTCTCTCCCCCTAATGTTGGGAATGTTGTTTCATCAAAATGAAAATTAATAAATCATTTAGTAAATAAATTTCTAGTTAATGGTTCAACATATTTAATTATAGAAGGAGATTCATAACCAACATATATTCCCAACCTCCTTTGAGGACCCATATTTGTGCGTTGTGGTGAAGCAATTGGAACTTATACTGTACATCCAAAAATTATAAGATGGGAAATAGTTGGCCTTAAATGCACAAGTGCTGCTGCATGTAAAATAGCATATCCCCAAGCTATAACAGGGAGTTTTGTTCTCATAAGTAATGGCTGAGCTATTAGTTAGAGGTGTTTGCTAAACGATTTAGCTAAACCGTTTTGCGTGTAAACATGAGCTACAAGATGTTCAACTTTTATCCCAATTGACATACAATAATCATTAAAAGCTTGGGAAGTAAACTCACTAGCATTATCAAGACAAATAGTTTTGATTGCATAATTTGGAAATTGTGTTCTTAATCGAATTATTTGAGCAAGTAGTCTCGCAAGCGCCAGGTTGCGAGTCGATAATAAACACGCATGTGACCACCTACTAGATGCATCTATTAATACCATAAAATATCTGAATGGTCCACATGGTGGATGAATGGGCCCACGTATATCACCTTGAATACGTTACAGAAATGCGAGAGATTCCATCTCAACTTTAGCTGGTGAGGTCTAACAATCAATTTTCCTTAAGAACAAACAACACAAGATAAATCCTTGAATTCAAGAATCTTTTTGATACAAACTCGCCTCGGGAGTGATTTGAGTCGTATTAGTTGCCCGATTGTAAATTGGGTAAGTTTTTGGCTCGATTGAAAGGAAGGTGAAATCAAAGTATGGAATAGGCTCAAAAGGGTCTCAAAAGAAGGATTTATGATATTTGGACGACAGATGGGAATAAACGACTAAGGCTGGAGAATGAACCAATGATGATCGCTAAACTAACTAAAAATTTGACTAAGGCAAGCGCACCTATCGAACAATAGTATAGTTATGGTGAAACTGGAAATATCGTATCCACAAGGACTAAGAGTACTAGTAATTACTATCTTTTTATTATCTAGCCTAATAATTAATGAAGGTTTTAAACTAAGACTAATTATTTAATTAACTAAAATTACGACAGAGATTAAAACTGGAAAATACTTTTGGAAAGCCGATGAATAATACAATACCCAAGGAAGAATTCACCTAGACTTTAATTATTTCCTTTGATTTAGATGATTTATTCACTTGACTTAATCCGTAGAAATTCTTGATTTATGTTAATATCTCTCTCGAGACTAAAAACATTTGACTCTAGGTTGATTAATTGAAATCTCTTTCTAATTAAAACCCCTATTATCGCATTAAGTCGATCTATGGATTCCCTTATCAGATTTGACTCTAATTCGGCAGATTTATGTCGTCCTATCTCTAGGGTTGCATGCAACTCCGCTTAATTATGGAAGATCTACTCTTAAACAGAGAATTTTGCTCCACTGAATAAGCACATCAAAACCTGAATTAATATCCTGGAATATTAAAGCAAGGATTAAAACTCCCAATTAAGAATAAGAACAAGTATTTATCATATAACTCAAATAGTAATAAGATCCATCTTAATAGTAATAAGATCCATCTTAGGTTTCACGTCCCTTAGGTATTTAGGGAGTTTAGTTCATAATAATGGAAAATATCTCAAAATTGGGAAAACAAGAAAACATAAAGAAACCCAAAGAACTTCTAGGAAATTGAATAGAGATCTTCAGTCTTGAAGTAGATCCTGCTTCCGAGCTGATTCCATTGGCTGTCCTTAAGTATATTCTGCTTTCTATTCTGCGTGTCCCCTTCGATCCTCTTCTAGGGTGTTTAAATAGATTTTGGAATGCCTAAAATAGCCTAAAATTAGCCTTTTTCTGAATAGAATTAGACTTGGGTCTAACAGGGACACGACCGTGTACCACACCCGTGTGTAAGTACACAGGCCGTGTGCAATTCTGACTTGATTAAATGTTAACACGGCCATGACACACGGGCGTGTAGATTACCCGTGTGGAAATGTTTAGGCCGTGTGAAACACTGAATTAGGCCCCTTTTGTCCGTTTTTGGCCCGTTTCTTGCACTTTTCGCCTTCCTATGCTCACGTACGTATAAATTATGAATTTAAAGGATTAGGAGCATCTAATTCAATGAAACCAAGGAAAAATCATCCATAATTATGCCAAGAATGGGGTAAAAATATGTATATATTGTGGTTTATCAAATATCCCCACACTTAAGCATTTGCTTGTCCTCAAGCAAAATCCTCAACTCACAATTAAAATAAATTCTTCTCAACTTATGATTCTCATAAATAATGTTTCAAAGTAATACCCAAGTAATCATACATTGAGAGCTTAACTAAAAGAACATTAATGTTTCAAACAATCCAAGTTGAGCATATTAATCATAAAATCATAGATATCCCCCTTTATCTAAGTAATCACCTTTAATTCCAAATTGACAAGAGTTGACATCCTCACTAAAGATTCATTCAAATCACTCGAAGTGTTTAAGGTTCAATAATCAGGCACTCAATAGTCAGACATGAAAAGTTATTACCATAAGCTTGCATGAAAATCAAATCTCCACCACTATAAATGAGATGATACACAAATCAAAAGGTCTTTAACAGGGTTGTAATGGGGCTTCGGTTAAAGGTATGGATAAAGGCTGGGTTAAAATCAAGATTAATTTAATAAATTACCAAACCTAGAAAAATAAAGCTAATTACTGAATTACAAACAAGTACCAGAATTAACACTATCCAAAACTGATGAAGAGAGATTTTCTCTCAATATGATGATTTTAACTTATCCAAGCTCTTTAGAACGATATGTAATTGAATGAATATATATATATACGTTTCTTTTTAAGAATAAGAAAAAGTATTTAATGGGAAGTACATAATGAGAAATAATTCAACAACTGGATGGAATGAACATAGTTAGGTAACTAATCAAATCAAATCTCGATAAAAATAAGTCAATGAAAAGGGAAAAATTTTTAATGAAGCAAAAAGAGTTCAGTTGTGGGTTATCATTGAGGGTCAAATCAAGAAACAATGGTTAAGGCTCAAAGGGGTTCACTAAGGGTCAATTATGTGGGTGGGCTTTTTATGGGGTAAATGGTTTAAAACCTAAGTGTCTTTGTCATTTTAGTATATCAAATCCAAGGTGTGGTCTCGACATGTATAATCAATGCAAGTTCTAGAATAGCAATTCAATGTTGACATATTCATAAAAAAAATCAGTGAGAAAGAAAGATACATGCTCTAAAAGGCTCAAAATCTCACGAAAATTATGGGTATTTGATGTCAATCCTGTAAATTTAAAACTTCAAGGTAATACCTCAATTTAGGAAAACAACCTAGCAATTTTAATTCTCAAAAGTCAACTTATCATGCTTGATTCTCTAATGCCTTTAAAGTTTAAACAATCAATGCACAATTCCCTATGATTAAATCCAAAACATATTAATAAAAATCATAAATCAATCAAAATTTATTCTAATAGTGATATGAGAAAATTATTTGAGAACAAGATATAATTCGAGAATTTTCTGGTAATCATATAAATAACCTCCCCACACTTAAGATGTACATTGTCCTCAATGTAAAAAGATATATAATAACAATATAAGCATAAGAAAAGAGAGGGAGGAGTGAAACTGCCCTGAATGCGGATGTAATCCTTGAGATGGTGAAAGCGGATTTATGGACATTGGAAAGGTAGTGAATGTGTAACTAGGCAGAGGTAAAGATGGGGTAAGATACTTCGGTGATGGTAGAGGTTGGGTTTCCACAATCACAGCGCCAGGCGAAGAGGTTATCATGGTGGTCGGGGTCGTGGTGGCTATGGTTATGGTCGAGCAGGTCATGGCAGTCATGGAGGATTATTTGTATATTCTTGAGTAACACCAATCGACTAAACCTTTTGAAACTGCGATGTTACCAGTAATGTTTTAAGGAGTTATATCGATGGAGTTGTTATGGTTAGGCAGAAAGAGACAGCTGGATAAAGAATATTTCAAATTATACTAATAAAAGTTTTTTTAGAGCATGAAAAATAAAACAGAAATAATAGTAAAAATAAAAAAATAAAATAAAAGAAAAAATAAAGTGAAAAATAATTGGACTCAAAAGTCCTCATCAGTGGCTGAATCGTGAGGTGGTGGTGCTAGAGGCAATATGTGAAAGTGCTGGCAAATTTGTTGTAGAGTCGCCTCTATGCTGTTGAATTGCTGAGTGCAATATTGCTCAAAGTGATTAAGGTAGTCAAAAACTTCCGTCAATAAAGCAGCCGCATGAACTAGTCGGTGACTAGGTGGTGGTTGAGAAGATGGTCCTCTTGAAATGAAGGGATATCATCAGGAATATCCTAGGGGTCATCCTCATCTGCAGCTCATGCTAGTCAGTATTGAGGAGGATCGAACCCACGACGATGCTCTATTATCCTCATATGGAGCATACTTTGGATGCCCTGTGGAGACATCTGGCCGATGAGTGTGAGCGATGAAAACTGCGCCACTGTATTCAGGAGCCCAAAGTATCAAGCTAGACAAGTCACATATGGGCCAATGCTGATGAATCCCTTTTGGTGTCATTCTGTTTGATGGCGAAAGGCAAGGGCGATGAAGTATGCGAGATAAAAAATATGCCCTTGCCTCATGCTCCACAAGAAGTATGTGTCGTGAGTGTTATCGACGCCAGTGCCCTCTCGTCTCCCTGTTACTGTGTGTGCCAAAAGCGCATGGAGATATCGTAGAGCTGGAGCTAGAGCCGATGCCTTTGAGCGGATGGGATCATAGATGCCTGTAGGAGGCATGAGGTCTGTCCAACACGATGAAGGAGCATAATGGATGTGGCGGTGGAGGTGGGGAAAATTGTTGGTCTCCATAAAATCGTCTGTATAGAGTCCTAAGGCAACTCTGAGACATTCAACTATCGTACTAGACCGCCAAGGCAGAATTAGACGGTTCCTAGGTCGTCGTACTCTGCCATAACTGTTTGCAATTGAAACGTCGAGCATAGTTCCAAAGTCAACTCTAGATATGTCGGCTCGATGATATCAAAGAAGCGGTCCCACGGAGCGGTGGCGAGTAGGGCCCGAACCAAATCAACTAGGTGTACCTACTCTAATGCGGCCTAATTGATGCAACGGCCCACACCAAGGGGTCGAGCACGTAGAATCTGAAACAATTCCTTCTGGGGCCTTGGTGGAAATTGGAGGAATAGATGTTGTATCTTAGTGGCAGGATCCGAGGAGGATGTCGCTTCTTTCTATTTTTTAGAGGCGGGAGCCGTAATTTTCTTGCCTTTTGGGTTTGTCATGATATCTGCACATAAAAGACTGCAAGTCATTAATAAAATAATCCCCAAATCTATAAGCAAAAATTTGAGTAGTCCAAAATAATAAATTGCTCTTAAAATAATATGGACAAATACTCAAGCATGCCAAAACCAAGTAGTGACACTGCATATGAATCAAAGGGGTCAAAGCGATAATGATAAAGAAAAGAGGATGATTAGTACTAAAGATAAACAAATCTGAGCTAAAAGACAAATCAAGTTATAATTAAAAATAGAAACATCAGAAATAGTGATTAAAAATAAAATGACTAAGAACTGACATAGACTAATTATATTAGACATGAAAGCATTATATAGATAATTAAACAGAGACTGAGACGCAAATGAGATATAGAAAGTAAATAATGATAATACTAATCATGGGGTGGGTAGAGCAAGAATGAATTAGAACCAATGAAAACACAAAAAACCAAGAATAACTAATAGAAATGATAAGTGAATGTAGTAGTATGCATAAGCCAAACTCTATCATCAGTAAAATTGAAGATCACTAAACAGAAATAAGAATCAAAACTATGAAAATCATCAGTGGTGAAAAGAATAACCAAAAGTAATTAAATGAATAAAGAAATAAAATAAAGAAAATAAAAGAAATGAAGATAATGGGGGTAAAACGAGGAATAAATGACTGACGAATAGTGGTGGTGCTTGATAGGGCTTGATGCACGTGCGGGGTGGGTCGGTCGACGGGGGTAGTGCTTGGACTGAGGGAAGAAGGTGAAGGAGAAGGGGAAAGCTATTTGTATGGGGGAAAAATGAAAACAGGGGGTGATAGGGTTGAGCAATGATAGAGAAAGGGAGATGGAAGAGAGGAAGGAAGAAAGGAAAGGAGAGTGAGGTGTTGGTCGCTAGAGAATGGTGGCCGGAGTGGAGAAGGTGAATAGTGGAAATGTAGATGAATAGTGATAGTGGGGTTTGAAATAGGAAAGGGGAAAATTAGGGTTAGGAGAGGGGGATAAATGGGGCCACGGTCGTGTAAGCCCTATTTTGGGCCACACGGCAGTGGCCCATGCCCATGTGGTGTGCTCCTAGCCCGTGTTTTTCTTGAAATCTTAGTCAGTGTCGCACGCGGTCCCTTCAACACGCCTGTGTGTATAGGCCGTGTGACCTCTACGGCCGCGTTGCACGGTCGTGTGCATGTTCATTCTCTTCTCCCACGCCCGCGTTTGGTACACCATGCCCGTGTTCATGACTTGTGCTTATGGTCTGATGTTTTAAGTCAGTATCGCACACGACTTATGGACATACCCATGTGGCCCACACGGCCATGTGGTGATTTGTTTGTTTCTCTCATGCCAGTGTTTGGTACACCACGCCCGTGTCTTGTAGACAAGATTGCGCATGGCTTTCGGGAACGGCCGTGTCATTAGCCCATGTTGTATTTTGACTTGTTGAAAGTTTCAGTTTTTCGTGCAAGTTCCAGCACGGCCTCTAGCACATCCGTGTTTGTAACTGTGTGACGTCCACTGCTGCCTCGCACAGCTGTGGTAATTTAATGCATGCCGTGCTTCTGCTGCTTGTTTGGGAAATTAAAGTGCAGCTTCACGACGGTTTGGGACATACCCGTGTCCCGTAGCCGTATGGTGTACACAACCGTCTCGCACGGTGATGGCTATTTATCGCAGCCCGTGTGTCATCCTGTCTTGGGAAAAATATTTGTCCTGTTTCAGCACAGCCATGGACATGCCCGTGTTACCTCTGGTGGTGAGCACACGGCCTAAAGCACGCCCGTGTGCTAGGCCGTGTGTGGCAAAAATACCTGCACTTATATTATAAAACAAATGGAAAAACAAACTAAGGTTACTTAGTAGGGTTAGTGTTTGGGTTGCCTCTTGAAAAGCGCTTATTTAGAGTCTAAGCTCGACTTTACCTTGTGGGTGTGTTTAGGTAGGTTCGCGGAGCCGTACCTCCTCTCTATTGTCTTTAAAATCCTCACCGTTATAGAGTTTAAGACGATGTCCATTTACCTTGTAAGTGTCTTGGGTTGGGTGACTTATCTTTACTGTGCCATATAGAATGACGGTTTGAACTACGAATGGACCTGACCATCGTGATTTTAGCTTCCCAGGAAATAATTTTGTAACAGCCTGGTTTAGACCCTAGTCAGAATAGTGGTTTCGGGACCACAAATCTGAGTCTGAAAAATATTTTAATTTTATTTTCTGTGTTGATGATGAATGAATTTGCATATGTGAAATTTCAGTGATTTAATTTGTCTATTTCTGTGCTTGATTGTGAAAAAGGATTTAATTGCGTAAAAGATGAAATTAGCATGTTACATGTTTAATGTATGTATTTGAAATGGCTTTGGACTAATAGGTCCTTATGTGGTTATTTGAACATGTAATGTATTAAATGACTTTGTTGGACATTAGTAAATGGTTTATTAATGTTTAAATTCAAGGGTATTTTAGTAAAATGTTTAATAAATGTTGTTTAATAAAATGAAAACATGAAATTGGCCATTATTATCATTCATATAGTCGAAAATCAAAGAAAATAAAAAGAAAAAAGCCATTTTAGGTTTCGGCTAGCTTAATCCTTGATTAAGGTATGAATTTTTGTCTGTTTTTGATAATTTCTACGTTTCTGTGGTCGTTGCTCCATATCTGAATTTCTGTTTCTGTTGATGATTATGAAATGTGCCATTAATGATTATATGGGCTTTGTAATGTTTTTATATAGATTATGAAAGATACATTTGAGATTATCATGCTTTATTCTTAAAGTTTTGATGGAATAGAGCTATGTGGGCTAATTTGTGAAAATGAGGTTTTGAAGGACTAAATTATGAATTAAATATGTTGTTTGGGCTTGTATGGAAGCTATGTATATTCGGCCAAGCTATAGTCTTGGTGAATTTTGCATATTTGTGATTTTATGAAAAATGGACTAAATTGTCAAAGTGTGAAAATGTAAGGGCTAAAATGCAAAGTGCCCTAAATATATGTTCATGGATTATTTTGAATGAAATGAATTACTGAATGGTTGAATTTGAATTGTATTAGATCAAGAACAAAGAAAATCAGACTTAGATTGAGGGAAGTCCAAAATAGTCGAATAGTTGACTCATTTCCGTCCGAAATCCATACGATGTAAGTCAAATTACAATTACGTGTTAAATTGACTAAATTCTACGCATACAAACTGTAATCTGTATTGGATGGCCTTGAGAGCCTGATGAATAAATTTCGAGTAAACTCCGATAATATGCTAGTATCTGAAAAGCTCTGTACGTTTCTAAAAGAACATTGACATGATCTGAGATATCGTGTAAGGCAATGTCTGGGACACGAGCCTCGATTTGAAATTTACGTGTAAGACCATGTTTGAGACATCGACATCGTATCTGATTTCGTGTAAGACCCTGTCTAGGACAGAGGCATCGATACTGAATTACATGTAAGACCATATTTGGGGCGACGGCATTGTACCTGTTTATGAGTATCTGTATCGTTTCTGAACCATCTGATGATAGAGTACAAGATATGGGAATGAATATATGAAATTTATAATCTATACGTTTGTATCGTACTAAATTTCTGAATATGAAAGACTCTGTTTCTGTGAAATAATGAATGCGAAGTATGTACGAAATCATGGAAATGAAATATGACATTTATACAAGCAAATGAGCATGGTTAAGCTCATGAATTACTCTGTGAAATGGCTATGAATTCTTACTATTTATGCTATGAATTCTTACTATTTACTTTTACTTTATATGCTTTAATAGTTAGACCAATTGTATTTGGCTTACTAAGCTCTTTGTAGCTTACTCTGTGTGATTTCTGTCTGTTTTATAGTTATCGTAGCTACTAAAGGCTCGGGGATAGTCAAGGATTGTGACCATACTATCGAACTCATTTTGGTACTTTTGGAAGTGTAAATATTTTTAAGTATGGCATGTATAGGCTAGAATGTTTATGTATTTAAGCTTTGATATGTATATATGTTATGACATGAGAGTTGGCTAGCAAAGGATATGTTGTGCATAGTTTTGGTGTTGGTTGGTGATGCCAAATGGTGTATGCTTGTAATGGTTATGTGGCCTTGTATGTGGTGGTCATTTTGAAATATGCCAAGTTGAGGAAATGGTAAATTTAAGCATGAGTTAGAAGGTGCCATAAGTGAGCTATGATATGAGCATTTTGGCATGTTGTTGTAATATGCTTTTTAATGTGTTTTGGTATGGATTTGAATAGGTTATTGAATGATGATGATTTGGTTATAATGAAGCATGTTTTAAGCATTGTATTGGCTGAAAATTTTGGCATGAATGTTGTTTAATATTGCTTATAGGAATGTCCCAAATAGGGGTGACAAATTGGCTTAAACCAAGCCTGCATTGTGCCACACGGTCAGGGACCACGGACGTACCTTGTGGCCATGTATGCAAAGCAGTAACCTCTCAAGGTCACACGGTTAAGACACACGGGCGTGTCATATGGCAGTGAGCTTAAGTTAATAGCTAGCTAAGTTTCACACGGCCATAGCGCACGGGCGTGTTTGTTGGCCGTGTGTAAAAGTTAGTATATATACTCTGTTTTGGCACGGCCTGATCACAAGGGCGTGTGACCTCAACAGAATTGAATTTTTTTTTCTAAGTTCTAAAAATTCTGAATGAGTTCAGTTTAGTCCTGACCTTTTCTAAAAGTATGTCTTAGGTCTTGCAGACCTCCATAAGGGATGAATTGTTAATTTTCTTATGCATTAATATTATGTGATATCTATGATTCTGTGTTAATCTGTACTGTTCTGTTTGTCTGGTAATGCCCCTTACCTATTTCGGGACGGTTACGGGATATGTGTGTTACATTTTATTGGTATCAGAGCTATGATTTAGTCGGTTCTAGGACTACCATAGCGTATGTGAGTCTAGCTATACTTACCATATATCTGAAATTGCGATAGTGTGATGAATCTTGAAATTTAAATGTACTTTTATATAGCAATGGATCCTAATAGAGCTGTAGTTGATGATGTTGAAAGTAATGCGCCTGCTCCCACGCAAGGGACGGTGCAAGATGGTTCTCGACCGGCTACGAGTAGCCGTGATGGTGAGGCTAAGCAAGCCTTCTATCAGATGATGAATGATTGTTTCACTCAGTATATTAGAACCAACCCGACTGTACAATGACCTCCACCCCCAGTTAATCCTTCTCAAATTCCTATTATGCCCTTAGTGAATCCGGTTTAGTTAAGTAGACCACCAGTTGATAAGATTAGAAAGTATGGGGCTGAAGAGTTCTGAGCTACAATGAATGATGATGCTGAAAGAGCCGAATTCTGGTTAGAGAATACAGTACGAGCGTTTGATGAAATGTCTCTGAATCCTGAGGAATGTATAAACTGTGTTGTTTCACTTCAGAGAGATACGGCATACCATTGGTGAAAACTTTAATATCTGTGGTTCTGAGTGAGTAGGTTACTTGAGATTTCTTCCAAGCTGAATTTCGGAAGAAATACATTAGTCCGAGATTTATCGGTCAAAAACGTAAAGAGTTTCTCGAGCTTAAACAAGGCCGTATGTTTGTTACTGAATACGAACGTGAATTTGTGAGATTGAGCCAGTATGCTTGGGAATGTGTATCAAATGAAGCAATAATGTGTAAAAGGTTTAATGATGGACTAAACGAAGATATCCGTCTGTTAGTTGGGATTTTAGAGATTAAAGAAATGGTAGTGCTCGTTGAGCGAGCTTGTAAAGCTGAAAAATTAAGTAAAGAGAAAAGAAAAGTCGATTTTGAAGCTAGAGATGTTAGAAAGAGATCTTCGAGTAGATCATTTCAGTCTGTGTCAAAGAAATTCCGAAGTGATCATAGCCGTTCAAAGGCTAATGTAGGACATTCGAATTTCAGAGCTCCTACTACTTCTGTTGCAAGTGTCGGGAATGTCCGATCTGAGAAACCTGAATGTGAAAATTGTGGTAAAAAACATCCGGGAAATTGTAGATTGAATGACAGAGCCTGTTTCCGTTATGGATCTCTGGACCATTTTGTAAGAGATTATTTTGAACCTGCTGAGTAAGAGAATGTATAGAATCAGAGACCGAGTAACACCTCAGCTAGAAGTAAAGCTTCTAGAAATACGGGAAATGCAAGTGGTGGTCAAAAAGCTACTAGGGATACTGCTGTTAGATTTGAGGCCAGAGCACCTGCCAGAGCCTATGCTATCCGAGCTCGTGAGGAAGCCTCATTACCAGACGTGATTAGTGGTACTTTTACTCTTTATGATACTTCTGTGATTGAATTGATAGACCTTGGATCAATGCATTTTTATATCTGTATGAATTTAGTGCACAATAAGACTTTATCTGTAGAGTCTACTGAATTCGTAATTAGAGTATTGAACCCCTTAGGTAAAAGTGTTTTAGTTGATAAAGTCTGCAAGAATTTCCCGTTATTGAATCGAGATATCTGTTTTCCTACTGATTTGATGCTTTTTCCTTTCTACGAATTTGATATAATTCTGGGAATGGACTGGTTAACTTTGCACGATGCTATTGTGAATTGCAAACAAAAAGTCATTAATTTAAGGTGTAAGAATGATAAGATAATTCGAATTAAGTCTAGTGATCTGAACGGACTACCAGCTGTGATATCTGCAATGAAAGCACGAAAATATGTGAAGAAAGGCAGTGAAGCCTAGTTAGCTTATGTGTTAGACTCGAAAGTGAATGATAAGAAAGTTCAATCTGTGCCTGTTGTCTATGAATTCTCTAATATGTTTTCTGAAGAACTACCTGGTTTGTCTTCGATTCGTAAAGTCAAGTTTGGCATTGAATTAGTACTTGGTACTACTCTAATTTCGATAGCTCCGTATAGAATGGCTCCGACCGAGTTAAAGGAATTAAAATCTCAGTTGCAAGAATTGACCAATCGAGGATTTGCTAGACCGAGCTTTTCACCATGGTGTGCTCCTGTTCTATTTGTGAAAAAGAAAGATGGCACGATGAGAATGTGTATAGATTATCGTCGGTTGAACAAGGTGACTGTCAAGAATAAGTATCCTCTACCCCGAATTGATGATTTTTGAAAATAGATTTGAGATCAGGCTATTATCAGTTGCGAGTGAAAGATTCAGATATTCCGAAGAATGCTTTTAGAACGAGGTACGGTCACTATGAATTCTTAGTTATGCCTTTCAGATTAACGAATGCACCTGTTATCTTTATGGATTTGATGAATAGAATTTTCAGACTGTATTTAGATCAATTTGTTGTGGTATTCATTGATGACATATTGATTTATTCATGTGATGAATCTAAACATGCTGAGCATTTGAGAATAGTGCTACAGACACTACGAGATAAACAGTTGTATGCAAAGTTCAGCAAATGTGAATTCTGGTTGTGAGAAGTTGGTTTCATGGGTCATATTGTATCATCCTCCGGTATCCGAGTTGATCCGAGCAAAATTTCATCTATTATGGATTGGAAACCTTCGAGGAATGTATCTAAAGTTCGTAGTTTCCTGGGACTTGCTGGTTACTATAGAAGATCCCTAAAAGGTTTCTCGACGATTGCGATCCATTGACAAAATTGATTCAGAAAGATGTGAAGTTTGGTGGTCTGAAAAGTGTCAGAACAGCTTTGATCAGTTGAAAGCTTTATTGACTGAAGCTCCAATTTTGGTACAGCCTGAATCGGGTAAAGAATTTGTAATTTATAGTGATGCTTTGTTGATTGGTCTGGGATGTGTTCTAATGCAAGAAGGAAAAGTTATAGCTTATTCCTCGAAACAACTAAAGCCGCATGAAAAGAACTATCCAACACACGACCTCAAGTTAGCTGCTATTGTGTTTGCCTTAAAGATTTGGCGTCACTATTTGTTTGGTGAGAAATGTCACGTGTTTTCTGATCATAAAAGTCTGAAGTATTTATTGACGCAAAAAGATTTGAATCTGCGACAGAGAAGATTGTTAGAACTGTTAAAAGATTACGAGCTGGTAATTGATTATCATCTGGGCAAAGCAAATGTGGTAGCAGATGCTCTGAGTCGGAAATCATTGTCTGCATTGCATGCGATGAATGCTCATTTAGCACTGTCTGGTGATATCTTGGTTTGTGCCGAACTGAAAGCAAAACCTTTGTTTATACAACAGATCTGCGAGGCTTATAAATCTGACAATGAATTAATAGCAAAACGAGCTCAGTATGATTCTGAATTCCGAGTTGATGTTGATGATTATTTGAGACTCAGAAATAGACTTTGTGTTCCGAGAAATCCGGAATTAATTCAGACGATTTTGAGTGAAGCTCACAGTAATAGATTTTCTGTACATTTCGGGAAGTACGAAAATGTATAACGATTTGAAACAACTATACTGGTGGCCGGGAATGAAAAGAGATATTTCTGACTTTGTTTCGAGATGTTTAATCTGTCAGCAAGTTAAAGCTGAGCATCAGGTGCCATCTGGTTTACTACAACCAATTATGATTCTGGAGTAGAAATGGGATCGAGTGACCATGGATTTTATTTTGGGTTACCCCTGCCTCTGAGAAAGAAAGATGCAATTTGGGTTGTAGTTGATCATTTGACGAAATCAGCTCATTTTATTCCAATTCGATTTGATTTCTCACTCGATATATTAGCTGAGTTGTACATTTCTAATATCGTGAGATTTCATGGTGTGCCATTTTTGATAGTATCAGATAGAGACTCAAGATTTACATCGCGGTTCTAGAGGAAACTGAAAGATACTTTGGGTACTAGGTTGCATTTTAGCACTACTTTTCATCCGTAAACAGATGGTCAATTTGAATGGACTATTCAGATACTCGAGGATATGTTAAGATGTTGTATTCTTGAGTTTGAAGGTACGTGGTAACAATATCTACCTTTGATTGAATTCGCTTATAATAATAGCTTTTAATCGAGGATTAAAATGGCACCGTACGAAGCCTTATACGGTAGAAAGTGTAGAACTCCGTTATACTGGTCTGAGCTCAGTGAGAATAAGATTTACGGTATTGATTTGATCAAAGAAACAGAACAGAAAGTGAAGGTAATCCGAGATAGTTTGAAAGCAGCTTCTGATCGTTAGAAATCTTATGCAGACTTGAAAAGAAAAGACATTGAGTTTGAGATCGGCGACAAAGTATTTTTGAAAGTATTTCTGTGAAAGAAAGTGCTTCGGTTTGGTAGAAAAGGCAAATTGAGTTTGAGGTTCATCGGGTCGTATGAGATTATTGAACGTATTGGGCCGGTAGCATATAGATTGTTGTTGCCACCAGAGTTAGAAAAGATTCACAATCTTTTTCATGTATCGATGCTTCGACGGTACAGATCTGATCCTTTGCATGTAATTTCTCCATCTGAGATTGAAATCTAGTCTGATATGACTTATGAAGAAAAGTCGATCCGTATCTTAGCTCGTGAGGTCAAAGAGTTACGAAATAAGAAAATTCCATTAGTTAAAGTGATGTGGCATCGACACGGTGTTGAAGAGGCCACGTGGGAGTCTGAAGATGCTATGAGACAACAATACCCAAATCTATTTAACAGTAAGATTTTCGGGGACGAATATCCCTAAGGGGGGAGAATTGTAACAGCCCGATTTAGACCCTAGTCAGAATAGTGGTTTCGGGACCCCAAATCTGAGTCTAAAAAATATTTTAATATTATTTTTTGTGTCCATGATGAATGAATTTGCATCTGTGAAATTTCAGTGATTTAATTTGTCTGTTTCTGTGCTTAATTATGAAAAAGGATTTAATCGCATAAAAGGTGAAATTAGCATGTTACATGTTTAATGTATGTATTTGAAATGGCTTTGGACTAATAAGTCCTTATGTGGTTATTTGACCATGTAATGTATTAAATGACTTTGTTGGACATTAGTAAATGGTTTATTAATGTTTAAATGCAAGGGTATTTTAGTAAAAGGTTTAATAAATGTTGTTTAATAAAATGAAAACATGAAATTGGCCATTATTATCATTCACATAGCCAAAAATCAAAGAAAATAAAAAGAAGAAAGCCATTTTAGGTTTCGGCTAGCTTAATCCTTGATTAAGGTATGAATTTTCGTCTGTTTTTGATAATTTCTATGTTTCTGTGATCGTTGCTTCGTGTTCTTCAAAACCCATGTCTGAATTTTTATTTTTTTTGAAGATTATGAAATGTGCCATTAAGGATTATATGAGCTTTGTAATGTTTTTATATGGATTATGAAAGATATATGTGAGATTATGATGCTTTGTTCTTGAATTTTTGATGGAATAGAGCTATGTGGGCTAATTTGTGAAAATAAGGTTTTGAAGGACTAAATTATGAATTAAATATGTTATTTGGGCTTGTATGGAAGCTATGTATATTCGGCCAAGCTATAGTCTTGGTGAATTTTGCATATTTGTGATTTTGTGAAAAATGGACTAAATTGTCAAAGTGTGAAAATGTAAGGGCTAAAATGCAAAGTGCCCTAAATATGTGTTCATGGATTATTTTGAATGAAATGAATTATTGAATGGTTGAATTTGAATTGTATTAGATCAAGAATAAAGAAAATCGGACTTAGATCAAGGGAAGTCCAAAATAGTTGAATAGTCGACTCGTTTCCGTCCGAAAGCTGTACGAGGTAAGTCAAATTACAATTACGTGTTGAATTGAATAAATTCTACGCATAAAAACTGTAATCTGTATTGGACGACCTTGAGAGCCTGATGAATAAATTTCGAGTAAACTCCGTTAATATGCTAGTATTTGAAAAGCTCTGTACATTTCTAAAAAAACGTTGACATTGATCTGAGATATCGTGTAAGACCGTGTCTGAGACACAGGCCTCGATTTAAAATTTACGTGTAAGACCATGTCTGGGACATCGGCATCGTATCTGATTTTTTGTAAGACCCTGTCTAGGACAGAGGCATCGATACTGAATTACATGTAAGACCACATCTGGGGCATCGTCATTGTACCCGTTTATGAGTATCTGTATCGTTTTTGAACCATCTGATGATAGAGTACGAGATATGGGAATGAATATATGAAATGTATAATCTATACAGATACGTTTGTATCGTACTAAATTTCTGAATATGAAAGACTCTGTTTCTGTGAAATAATGAATGCGAAGTATGTACAGAATCATGGAAATGAAATATGACATTTATACAAGCAAATGAGCATGGTTAAGCTCATGAATTACTCTGTGAAATGGCTATAAATTCTTTCTATTGACTTTTACTTTATATGCTTTAATAGTTAGACCAATTGTATTTGGCTTACTAAGCTCTTTGTAGCTTACTCTATGTGATTTCTGTCTGTTTTACAGTTATCGTAGCTACTGAAGGCTCGGGGATAGTCGATGATTTTCACCATACTATCGAACTAATTTTGGTACTTTTGGAAGTTTAAATATTTTTAAGTATGGCATGTATAGGCTAGAATGTCTATGTATTTAAGCTTTGATATGTATATATGTTATGCCATGTGAGTTGGCTAGCAAATGATTTGTTGTGCATAGTTTTGGTGTTGGTTGGTGATGCCAAATGGTGTATGCTTGTAATGGTTATATGGCCTTGTATGTGGTGGTCATTTTGAAATATGCCAAGTTGAGGAAATGGTAAATTTAAGCATGAGTTAGAAGGTGCCATAAGTGAGCTATGATATGAGCATTTTGGCATGTTGTTGTAATATGCTTTTTAATGTGTTTTGGTATGGATTTGAATAGGTTATTGAATGATGATGATTTGGTTATAATGAAGCATGTTTTAAGCATTGTATTGGCTAAAAATTTTGGCATGAATATTGTTTAATATTGCTTATAGGAATGTCCCAAATAGGGGTGACAAATTGGCTTAAACCAAGCCTGTATTGTGCCACACGGTCAAGGACCACAGACGTGCCTTGTGGCCATGTATGCAAAGCAGTAACCTCTTAAGGTCACACGGTTAAGACACACGGGCGTGTCATATGGCAGTGGGCTTAAGTCAGTAGCTAGCTAAGTTTTACACGGCCATAGCACATGGGCGTGTCTGTTGGCCGTGTGTAAAAGTTAGTATATATACTCTGTTTTGGCACGGCCTGATCACAAGGGCGTATGACCTCAACAGAATTGAAATTTTTTTTCTAAGTTCTAAAAATTCTGAATGAGTTCAGTTTAGTCCCGACCTTTTCTAAAAGTATGTCTTAGGTCTTGGAGACCTCCATAAGGGATAAATTGTTAACTTGCTTATGTATTAATATTATGTGATATCTGTGATTACGTGTTAACTCAGATCTTTGTTACATGCATGCAGTAATGCCCCTACCTATTCTCGCGGCGACTTCACGGGATAGGGGTGTTACAGTTTGAGCCTTGAGTTGTATAGCAGGACAAGATCTCTGGCTTCAAATTTCTTGTGATGCTTTAAACGAGTATCATGGCAGCGCTTTGTTGCTTTCTTGTATAATCGTGAGTTCTCTTAGGCTTTAGCTTGCCATTCCTCTAACTCGTTCAGCTGCATCAATCTCTTTTCACCTACAAGTTTGGGATCAAAGTTCAGAAATTTTATAGCCCAGAATGCTTTATGTTCTAGTTCAAATGGTAAATGACAACTCTTCCCATAAACAAGCCTGTAAGGAGATGTTCCTATGAGGGTCTTATAAGTAGTTCTATAGGCCCATAAAGCATCATCTATTTTCTTTGTCCAAACCTTCCTATTTGACTCTACAGTGTTTTCTAGGATACGTTTAAGCTCTTGGTTAGTGACTTCAACTTGTCCACTAGTTTGAGGATGGTATGGTGTAGCTGTTCTATGGTAAACTCCATATTTCTTAAGGGTTTTATCAAATTGAGCATTACAGAAATGAGTACCCCTATCACTAATAATTGCACTAGGTATTCCAAATCGAGAAAATAGTTTCTTAAGAAACTTCACCACCACTCTAGCATCATTAGTAGGTAAGGCTTAGGCTTCCACCCATTTAGACATATAATCAACGGCTACTAAGATGTACTTATTCCCAAATGAGCTAGGGAATGGTCCCATGAAATCAATATCCCATATATCATATATTTCACATGAAAGCATGTACATTTGGGGATTTCGTCACGTTTAGAAATATTACCTATTCGTTGGCATTTATCACAAGAAGTAACATACTTGTTGGCATTTTTGAATAATGTGGGCCAATAAAAACCTGATTCGAGCATTTTATGTGCGGTTGTTGTCCCACTGTAATGTCCTCCAGTCGGTCCTGAGTGGCAATGTTCCAAGATTTTGGTTGCTTCTAACTTCGTGACACATCTTCTAATCACTTGATCTGCACATATACGAAAAAGAAAAGGATCTTCCCAAAAATAGTTTTTCACATCAGTGAAGAATCGTTTCTTTTGCTGATGTGTCAACCCTTTTGGTGTAACGTTAGCAATTAAATAATTTGCAATGTCTACAAACCAAGGTTCCTTAGAGTCAGATATAGCAAAGAGTTGCTCTTCAGGGAATGAGTCATTTATCTCATGTTCGTGAAGTTTTTTGAGATGTGGTTCCCTAATCTAGATGGATGATCTGCTGCAAGATTTTCTACTCCCTTATTATTTTGAATTTTTAAATCAAATTCCTACAACAACAAAATCCATCTTATTAGTCGAGGTTTTGCATCTGCATTAGTAAGGAGGTATCGAAGTAAGGAGGTATCGAAGTGCTGAATGGTCAGTGTAAACGACAACTTTAGATAATATTAAATATGGTCTAAATTTATCGAATGCAAAAACCACAGCCAGTAATTCTTTCTCAGTCGTCGTATAATTTTCTTGTATGGCTGTTAACGTCTTGCTAGCATAATAGATCGGTTGAAAATGCTTGTCTTTTTGCTGTCCAAGAACCGCACCTACTACAAAATCACTCGCATCACACATTAGTTCAAAGGGTAAATTCCAATCAGGTGCAACTACAATCGGAGCATTAATTAATTTATCCTTAAGAGTGTTAAATGCTTCTAAACATTTCTGACTGAAATTGAAAGGTACATCTTTTTCTAGTAAACTCGTTAAAAGCTTAGCTATTTTAGAAAAATCTTTAATGAATATTCTATAAAATCTTGCATGTCCTAAAAAGCTTCTGATAGCCTTGACTGAACTAGGGGGAGGTAATTTCTCAATAGTTTCAATTTTACTTTATCAACCTCAATCCCTTTACTAGAAATTTTGTGGCCTGACACAATCCCTTCATGAACCATGAAATGACATTTTTCCCAATTTAGCACAAGATTCGTTTCCTCACATATCATTAGAACTTGTTTTAAATTTTTAAGGCAAAGATGGAAAGAGTTACCGAATACCGAGAAGTCGTCCATAAATACCTCCATAATGTCTTCCACGAGTTCATCGAAAATGACCAACATGCATCGTTGAAAAGTAGCAGGAGTATTACATAATCCGAAAGGCATTCGTCTATAGGCAAACTTACCGTATGGACATGTGAATATTGTTTTCTCTTGGTCCTCAGGGGCTATTTGGATTTGAAAGTAACCAGAGAGTCCGTCTAGGAAGCAGTAATACATATGCCGAGATAATCTTTCCAACATCTGATCAATGAATGGTAAAGGGAAGTGATCTTTTCTCGTGGCATCATTCAACTTCCTATAATCAATACAAACTCTCCATCCCGTGACTGTGCCTGTTGGAATCAATTCATTCTTCTCATTAGCTACAACAGTCATGCCTCCTTTCTTAGGAACAACCTGCACAGGACTTACCCAAGAATTGTCAGAAATAGGATAAATAATTCCAGCATCTAGGAGTTTAATTACCTCAACTTTTACGACTTCTTTCATGTTAGGATTTAGTCGTCTTTGAGCTTGCACGCAGGGTTTAAATTAATCTTCCATTTAAATTTTGTGTGTGCAAAAAGAAGGACTGATCCCTCTTATGTCAGAAATTTTCCAAGCTATAGCTCTTTTATGCTCTTTCAATACTTAAAGTAATTTATTCTTTTCGGTTGGCTGTAAATATGAAGCAATGATTACTGGTAATATGGAATTATTTCCAAGAAATGCATATTCTAAGTGATTTGGTAGTTGCTTCAATTCCAATTTAGGAGGTTCTTCAACAGAGGGTTTTAATTTTAATTCATTGTTTACCTCAATACCCTCATAACTCTTCTGTCTCAGTGAAGGCTCATTAGAATTTAGTTCGGCTTTTTTCCTACCTATCGCAGAATCATCGTCATTTACCTCCTCTCCTTGGGCATGACACAGTTCCAACGTGTCCTTATGTATGATTTCCTATAAAGAATCTTGAGTAGCATGATCAATAGAATCAATAAAATAGCAAGAGTCATCTTGTTCCCTAGAAAATCTCATGGCATCATAAATTTTAAAGATAATCTCTTCATCACCTACCCTAAGCACAAGTTTACCATCACCCACATCAATAACAGCCCTAGCAGTGGCTAAAAATGGACGACCCAAAATTAAATGCACATCCACATCCTCATCCATGTCAAGCACAACAAAATCAACAGGGAATATGAATTTATCCACTTTTACTAGTACATCTTTAATAATCCCCCTAGGATATTTAACAGATCTATCAGCTAGTTGAATACTCATCCTAGTATGTTTCGGTTCCCCAAGACCAAGTTGCTTGAACATTTTGTAAGGCATCAGATTAATGCTAATGCCTAAATCAGCTAGTACCTTTTCAACATTTAAACTACCAATTAAGCAGGGAATAGTAAAACTTCCTGGATCTTTCAGTTTGGTTGGTAGTTTATTTTAGAGTATAGCCGAGCATTCCTCGTTGAGTTCTACTGTGAACAACTCTTCAAACTTCCTCTTATTTGTTAGAAGCTCCTTTAAAAATTTTGCATATGTAGGCATTTGCGAGATAGCTTCAACAAAAGGTAAGTTAATATGTAACTGTTTAAAGAGTTCAAGAAATTTACCAAATTATGCATCCATACGGTCTTTCTTCAATTTTGCTAGATATGGGATTGGTGGTTTATATTCCCTCAGCACCGATTTTTCGGGTTTTACCTCCTCTCCTTCGTTTTTGTCAGTTTCTTGTTGTGGCTTCTTTTCAGATTCAGCTAACACTTTCCCACTCCTTAGTGTAACTGCTTTCACATGCTCTTTTGGATTGGGTTTGGTGTTACTAGGTAGACTCCCTGGTGGTCTATCTGAAATCATCTTAGCTAGCTATCCAATTTGATTCTCGGGCCCTTGAATTGATGCTTGCTGATTTTTAAGTGCATTTTCAGTATTCTGAAAACGGGTTTCCGCCACTGAAATAAATTTTGTCATCATATCCTTAAGGTTCGGCTTTTTCTCTTGCTGGTAAGGTTGTTGTTGGAAGCCTGGAGGGGGCGGTAGCCTCTGATTCCCTTGGCCTCCCCATGAGAAATTTGGGTGATTCCTCCAACCTGCATTGTAAGTGTTACTGTAAGGATTATTTTGAGGTCGAGGATTATTACCCATATAGTTTAATTGCTCGTTCTCCATGTTGGGGCCGTAGGGTGGATATTCTAGATTGCTCATTCCACCTCTACTTGCATCGTACTGCATTATTGGATGTACCTGCGTAGAATTAAATTAACCATCAATCTTTTTATTCAAGAGTTCGACCTGATTTGATAGCATAGTAACCAAGTTGATGTTAAAAAAATCGGCTGCCTTGGTTGGCTTTGTCCTCATGACTTGCCACTGATAACTGTTCAGTGACATCTCCTCTATGAACTCATAAGCCTCTTCAGGTGTCTTATTATTGATGGTGCCACCGGCAGCTGCGTCAATCATTTGTCTAGTCGAGAGATTCAAATCGTTGTGGAAAGTTTGAACTTGTAGCCAAAGAAGCAACCCATGGTGAGGGCACCTTCTCAATAAATCTTTGTATCTCTCTTGTGCATCATAAAGTGTTTCTAAATCCATTTTCACAAAAGAAGAGATATCATTCCTCAATTTAGCCATTTTAGCAGGTAGAAAATATTTAAGCAAAAGTTTTTCGGTCATTTGCTCCCAAGTAGTGATTGACCCTCGTGGTAATGAGTTCAACCACTGTTTAGCCTTATTTCTTAATGAGAAGGGAAACAACCGAAGGCGAATGACATCGTCAGAAACGCCATTAATCTTAAAAGTGTCGTAGAGTTCTAGAAAATTCACTAAATGAGTGTTTGGATCCTCGTCTTGCAAACCATCAAACTGAACAAACTGTTGTATCATTTGAATCGTGTTAGGTTCCAATTCAAAATTATTCGCAGCAACCACAGCAACAACATAATCATACATAGTACGACGAGCAGGATTCTGATTTAATGGATTTACAGAAACCATAAGAGGTAGCGGATTATTCTGATTATCAGCCATCTCCTCGGTTGTAGTACGAATATCATCCTCTCGCTCTTCCTTTATGTATTGTAGGCTTCGCCTTATTCTCTTCGGTTTTTGTGAGCTATGCTCTTGATCTCACTGTCATAAAGCAAAGGTCCTGACGGGTTCCTCCTAGTCATAAACTAGAGACACCTGCCAGAAGCAAAAAAGAAGAATTTGCTAAGAAAAACAAAAAGTAAATTGCACTAAAAGTAAAAATGGCTAAAGTAATAAAAATCAAATGTTCCTAATATCTTAGTCCCCGGAAACGGTGCCAAAAACTTGATGATCACTAAATTAACTAAAAATTTGACTAAGGCAAGCGCACCTATCGAACAGTAGTATAGTTATGGTAAGACCGAAAATATCGTATCCACAAGGACTAAGAGTATTAGTAATTACTATTTTTTATTATCTAGCCTAATAATTAAGGGAGGTTTTAAAATAAGACTAATTATTTAATTAACTAAAATTACGACAGAGATTAAAACTGGAAAATACTTTTGGAAAGCCGATGAAGAAGACATTACCCAAGGAAGAATTCACCTAGACTTCACTTATTTCTTTTGATTTAGACGATTTATTCACTTGACTTAATCCGTAGAAATCCCTGATTTATGTTAATATCTCTCTCGAGACTAAAAACAACTGACTCTAGGTTGATTAATTGAAATCTCTTTCTAATTAAAACCCCTATTGTCGCATTAAGTTGATCTATAGATTCCCTTATCAGCTTTGACTCTAATTCGGCAGATTTGTGTTGTCCTATCTCTAGGATTGCATGCAACTCCGCTTAATTATGGAAGATTTACTCTTAAATAGGGACTTTTGCTCTATTAAATAAGCACATCAAAACCTGAATTAATATCCTGAAATATCAAGGCAAGGATTAAAACTCCGAATTAAGAATAAGAACAAGTATTTATCATATAACTCAAATAGTAATAAGATCTGCCTTAGGTTTCATCTCCCTTAGGTATTTAGGGAGTTTAGTTCATAATAATGGAAAACATCTCAAAATTGGGAAAACAACAAAACATAAAGAAACCTAAAGAACTTCTAGGAAATTAAATGGAGATCTTCAGTCTTGAAGTAGATCCTGCTTCCAAGCTGATTCTGTTGGCTGTCTTTGAGTATTTTCTGCTTTCTATTCTACGTGTCCCCCTTGATCCTCTTTTAGGGTGTTTAAATAGACTTTGGAATGCCCATAACAGCCCAAAATTAGCCTTTTTCGAATAGAATTAGATTTGGGTCTAATAGGGACACGGCCGTATGCCACGCCCGTGTGTAAGTGCAAAGGTCGTATGCAATTCTGACTTGATTAAATGTCAACACGGCCATGTGTCTTGCCCGTGTGTCACACACGGGTGTGTGGATTACCCGTATGGAAATGTTTAGGCCATGTGAAACATTGAATTAGGCCCCTTTTGTCCGTTTTTGGCCCATTTCTTGCTCTTTTTGCCTTCCTATGCTCACCTATGTATAAATTATGAATTTAAAGGATTAGGAGCATCAAATACAATGAAACCACGAAAAAATCATCCATAATTATGCCAAGCATGGGGTAAAAATATGTATATATTATGGTTTATCAACCAACAATAGGGATTGTTGACCCGAGTCTCAAATTGGCTTTAGGTGGATTTTGGTGTAGGAAAATTAACGAAGAACCTTGACCTGCTATCAAGAGTGATAGGAAACAAGGGTATAATTTCAAATGCCACACCAACAAAGGTGATAAGTTCGTGATAACAAGGAAAGATTGACGCCACGAGATGAATTCCTGATAAGTCAAATTAGTCCTAAAGTGAATAAAGAGAATTGGATTCTCACCAGAACAATAAAGTTCATAAAAGTGACAAAGTCTAAAATTTAGTAACCTTTACAAAATGAAATTAACACATATCTATAGCTAAAAACTAAGGGGTAGCCGAATGGTCAATGAGTAGCTAAATGGACCTTTGTTTTTAATGAGCTGGAAATTTCCAGAATTATTCATGAAGGTGCCATGAACTACCCAGCCTTGAGAATGTCAATGGTCAGCTTCCAAGGTGTCTTCATGCAGTTGGAAATATTTAAAATGAATGAGAACTAATCAGCCACTTGGGAGACCGAATGGACAGCTTGTGGTTTATCTAGAAGGGCTAAAATTTCCTTGAAACTTCCTTGTAACTTCCTTATCAGCTGAAGGGAAATGAATGAGCTAGAAATCCCTTGGTATGTTTAGCAAGTGAATACATAGAGCTATTATGCTGCTTCGGTTAGTTGAACAGCCTTAGGGAATTAATAATGGAGCTTAGGATATTCCAATGGAAAACAACTATTCAACCGAATCTTGATGAAGAGTGGTGGCTGGTGAAATCCTCAAAGAGACACTATAAGAAATTTAAATGGCTGCTGCTGGAATTTTAATTTTAGCACATGTCCATTGAGCTACACGAACAGACTTCATGAAAAGAAATAATTTTCTGCTCTCTTTTAGTGCCATTCATGTATATGAGTTGCAGATTAATGATCAGCAAATTAATAGCTTTTAGACACATTAAAAATCGGCAGCTCAAAAACAATCTAATTAAGCTTATTCGGCTGGACAAAGACAAATTAAATTGGCAGCAACTATTAAATTTATCTTAATCTAAACACATTAAAATAATGCGCTAACTAAGACAAATTAAATTAGCTAAAAACAACTTAAATTGTTGTAGTAATTTAGACCTATTAATGCCAAAATATTTTAGACAAATTAATTAGCTTTTAAAAGACATATTTAACATTTAGCTAAGTTATTAAAACAACTTAAACTAATTAAACTAATTTAGCTAAAATAGGTAATTTATTCCAACAACAAAACGCAAGAATTAAAAGGTAAAGTTGAGCTAAAAAACGAGCTTAGTTGAGCTGAAGTAATCTCATGGAATGATCACACGAGCTCATTGAGTTGGGAAATGAGCTGATTTGAGCTCGTTGAACTGAAATCAAACTTCATTTTACACTTGGGCCCCTTAAGCATAGGTCATTCTCGATGTTGTGGAGTTGAGCATGATGAGACCGGGTTCACATCACTTTTGGTTCTTTAATGAGTGTCCAATTGAATTCTCAATGATTCTTCGCATCATAATAAATCCGAGATGGCCTAATTGGTCATGCCAAATAGTAAAAATATGTGGTTCTACAAACTTCTGGTTTGTAGTAACATGTGACTCAATTACACTAATATGTTATAATATAAAACTGATGAAAAAGCAGGTAGTCTTTCCAAAACATCCACATTCAACATTTTTAATATATAGATATTCAATTTTTTTTTCATTCATAGTCTCAATATGATATCCATTAAGATGAATGTTTTTAAAACTCAATAAATTTCTTTGAGACTTAGTGGAATATAAAGCATCATCAATGACAAATTTTGTACATTTAGGTAATAATATAATAGCTCTTCCATAGCCTTCAATAAGTTTTGAAGTATCCAATATTGTATTAACACGAGCATTACTCATTGTCAAATGAGAAAAATATTTTTTATCTTTGAGTATCGCATGTGTTGTAGCACTTTCTGTAAAATACATGTCTCCATTGATTTTGGGTCCATCTAAATTTTGTTGAATATTCGTATTCTTCATAAAAACAAACAACATAAAATATGAGAAACATTGCAAATGTTTATTAAATATATAAATTATTCTTTATGTAAGAAAATAAAATATACTTAAAACAACATAAAAATGTCAAAATAACATCAATTTTTCTAATGATTCTTAAAGAAATATGCTACATCTAGGTGAGTTATATTATTAAGGTCATTAAATTTATCACCCTCGTAGGCATGGTCTCTTTTAGTATTATAGTGAATATCTTTATCTTTTGCCTCCGTTTCATCATTTTGGGATATTAAACTTGTCTCTATATGCTTTCCCTTCTTTTTAATGGATGCTTGATAAAGCTTTACTACATGCTCAGACGTATGACAGGTATGTGACCAATGCCCCTTCAGACTACAACGGTAGCATATATTCTCAACAATTTTTGAAGGATTATTTTGACCACTTCTTTCTTGTCTTTCATTGTTATTTTTTTTCTGGTGGTTAGAAGTATCATTGTTATGACCACCATGATAACGATTACTAGTACGTCCTCGACCACGCCCCCCATTATGTCCATGACCATGGCCGCAACCTTTATATTTTCTATTTTCATAATTATTGTGTATTGCTACATTCACTTTAGGGAATGGTGCAGAACTAGTGGGACGAATTCCATGATTTTTTTATCAAAAGCTCATTATTTTGTTCAGCCACTAAAAGGCATGAAATCAATTCAGAATACCTTTTAAAACCTTTTTCACGGTATTGCTGCTGCAGGAGCACATTAGTAACATGAAATGTTGAAAATGTTTTCTCTAACAAGTCCTCATCAGTTATGTTTTCTCCACATAATTTTAGTTGAGAACTAATTTTGAAAAGTTCTGAATTGTATTCACTTATAGTCTTAAACTCTTGCAACCGTAAGTGCATCCAATCGTAATGAGCTTTAGGGAGTACACCGTTTTCTGATGGTCAAATCGTTCTTTCAAGTTTTTCCACAACTCAAGAGGGTATTTTACAGTGAGATATTCCACTTTTAATCCTCTATGTAGATAATGACGAATGAAAATAATTGCTTTTGCCTTATCTTGATTAGATGCTTCTTTATTTGCTAATATAGTATTTCCTAGACCTTTAGCATCTAGGTGAATTTCAGCATCTAACACCCATGACAAATAATTCTTGCCTGAGATGTCTAAGGCCGCAAATTCAAGTTTGGCAAGATTTGACATTATAATCACTTGAATCAAAATAAAAAAAATTTAGTAAAATAATAACCATTCTCAATCGTAAAATAATTCAATTATATTTACCAAAATTGATAAATAATAATATGTATGTCAAATATCGGCATAGAAAGGAATAATCATAATAATAACTTAACACAAATTACATTAACTAAAATTTCTTTTAATAAAAAAAACATGTATATATAATTATCATTATTAGATTTGAGTTTTAAAAATAAATGTGCAAATGTTACCCAAAGCAAATATTTCATCTAGAAAATAAAATAAAGAATTATGAAAATACGTATACCGTATATAGTTTAACGGGAGTTATATAGGTAAATTATATATGTAATGACCCAAAATTCACGGGTATCAAAAAAGTGAAATATCGAGCCTTCGTCTTAGTGAAATGGGTTCGTAAATAATTATTAAAAATATTTATGAGACCAGTGGTGTGCCTAATTAGGTTCTAATTAGGAGAATTTAGTTTAATGAAGAGTAATTAGGAAAAAGGACTAAAGTGAATAAAATATAAAAGTTGAATTGTAGATTAAAAGAAAATAAAAAGGACCAAAATAGAAAATAACCCATTTAGCATAAGTTGAGGCGGAAAACAAAACAAAAATCTAAGTTTTTTGTTTGTTTAATTAATATAAGTAAATAAATTAGTTATAAATTTAATTATCTTAAATTATAATAATTATATTATATTATATTATATTATGAAATAAATAAAATAACAAAAAATGGATGGTGATGATAATATACAATTGTAAAAATATATGTGTGCACAATTGTAATACATATATTTGTTGTTAAATAGATATTTTTTATTATTATTATTTAATTGATATTAAATTATAAATTAAATTAAATAGTTGACAAATGCAGGGTGATGATAAAACACATGTGTAATAAATATATGTAAACATTTGTAATATAATTATTTTTTACTTATATTTTAAGCTAAAGATATTTATTATAATAATAATACTAATTAAATTAATTTATTATTGAATTAAATTAAAGCCAAGTGTATGGTGATAAAAACATACAAATGTAATAATAGTATTTATACATTTGTAATATATTTATTTAATTACTTTTTAAGTAAATAGATATTTATTATATTATTATTGTTGTTGTTGTTGTTGCTATTGTTGTTGTTGTTGCTAACTTATATATATATATATATATATATATATATATATATATATATATATATATATATATAAAAAGTAACAGAAAAAAAATGGAAGAAACAAAACAAAGAAGAAAAGAAGCAGAGAGCAATTCGAAACAGGGGGAAAGGAAAGAAGAAAAGGAAAAAGTAGGGTTTTGAAGCTTAAAGCTTTAATTGGTAAGTCAATTAAGTCCTTTTTACTTAATTTTGATGTTTTAGAAGCTTTAGAACAAAGTTTTGTTGAAATCAAGTTGAAGTTTTGAAAATTCTTAGGTTTTTAAATATAGTTCATGTTGAACAAATTGATGAATTAGTGGTTTAATTGATAGAAATTCTAGTTAGAATTGATTAAATGATTAAATTGTAAAGTAAGCTAGAAGTTTTGCATAGTAGGGACTAAATTGCATGAATTTCAAAATTAGGTATTTATGATGAAATTTAGATAGTTATGTCTAAGTTTGGTTGAAATTTGAGTAGAAATAAAGTATGAATAAAGATAGGAAAGTAAGAGAATTTAATTAGGACCAATTTGAATTTAAGGTAGAAATTGAATAGAAATTGAATAGGAAAATTTAAACATTAGACATAAATTAATATTGTATTAATGATTATGAAAATTATCTTAATTTTTCGTAGCTAATATCGCATCTGAGGCATCCACGAAGAAAGGAAAAGAAAAAGTGGACAAGGAGTAGACAGGAGAATCACGGTTTGTATTACTATGATTCAAATCTATTTATTATTAATTGTTATATTTTAATTAAAGTGCATGGAAAGTAAAATTAGGTAAGCAATTGAAATGATAATATTGATTTGAATGAAATTGATTCAAAAATGTTTATGGCTATTGAAATTGAACGTGAACAAATTAGAAATTAAAAGTGATTTGAATTAAGTAATTGAATTATGAATTATATGAATATTTGAAAGTATATTGATTGGAAACTAAAAGTGATTTGAATTGAATCAAATTGAATTGAATGAAGAAAATATGCGAGTATTTGAAATGTATATTGATTGAAAAATAATTAGTGGTTTGAATTTGATTGGAAAATGAATTAAAAATATGAATTGAATAAAAGTGAATTAAATTATGAATATGTGTGAATATGTGAATTGTGTATTGATTGAAAAGTGGTTTGAATTGAATCGAAGTATGATTATATATGAATATCTGAAATATGTATTGGTATTGAATTGTATATTGATTAGAAATTGGAAAGTGAATTTGAATTGAATTGTAATTGAATTGAAAGTGAATTTGAAATAGAAAAATGATTTGAATACCCTATTAACTAGTCAGGCTGAGTCGGATATAGTTGGCATGCCATAGGATTGGAAGAGTACGGGAATTTATCGGCTTTGCCGATCAGGCACTATATGTGTCGTATTAGGCACCACGTGTGTCGTTTCTGGCACTTTATGTGTGTCGATATCGCTTCGATATATTGATCAGTCATCGTTTCTTGCTTTAGGCACAATGTGCCGTACTGGTGTGTTTGGTTGGAATCCGTGTATCCGCCAAGGTCCGGGTTGTTAATAGGGTGAATAACTGAAATGAGAAAATTAAATAAATTTGATTGATCGTACTATTAAAAATATGAGAAAGAAATTATGAGTTGAATTGTGAATTGAATTGAGACATAAGATTTGAAGCATGAACTTAAGGTTCATGAATTTGTTAAAATATCGAAATAAGAAGTGAAAATAGAATGAATTGGCAATAATAAAATAGTGTATGAGTTAATTGAATATAATCATATGAATTAATTATAATTATTTTTATTGAAAAATGTTGTTTTAAATAATTATTGAAAGACTAATGTTGTAAGGTTTTAGATATGAAATAGAATAAGTTATTTAATTGAGATATAGAAATGAAATATATGAAATAATGATTTTATGAAATGGTTATTGATGAAATGCATGAAATGAATATTGATATAGTAAGAAGATATATAAACTAAAATGAAGAAAAGCTATTTAAGATACATATTACTAAGAAAATTTAAGGTTTTAAATGCATGAATGATTTATTGAAAGTAAAATAGTGGTAAAATTAATTGTGGATATTTATTGTTTTTACTTTAAGTATTTGAATTATAGTAATACCACTGGGTGTATACTCAGCGTACGGCTTGTTTCCGTGCGTAGATTAAGTACAGAAATTTTGAAGAGTTGTATTTGAGATTACCAACCATCATCTCATCACATCTTCAAGCAATAAGAGGGTACGTTTTAAAATTTTGAATAGAATAACATGTACTTAGGAAAAATATTAAGTATGTTCCAAGTGTCCGTTTTTATGTTCAAATATATTAGTAATTAGCCAAGAGTTACTTTGGCACCAAATGTAATATTCCTATACCAGGTTCTTTGAGTTGAACATGGTATAGGGGTGTTACAATATAAAGTCGAAATGATGTGAACTTCACTATGAACTCGTAAAAGCTCGTGCTGATAACGTATTATAAAATAATTAAATAAAAGAACACTTAAAGTAAGTAGAGAATTTTCTCATCTCCTCTTTTCATTTATAAAAGAGCAATATATAAGCCATTGACATTCAATGCAACATAAATGAATGAAGCTTATTTAATAGCTTCATTAACACGTACATTAAGCATCTTTAATAATGAATTGGGGGTTTAACTCATTACTTTCATAAATGTTTAAAGGTTATAGACATCAATTTAATGTATTTCCAACAAAAATCTATTTTCTAACCGAGCCTCCAATATGATTTTTTTTAACCTAAACCCGACTCAACCTGAATATATTCTTTTGCTACTATTTCATTATTGTCAATCTACACGTATTAAGAAAATTTGGGATATTTTCTTAAGGATGAAGAAAAAGTAACCTAATATATGCTTTCATTATCTAAAGATGAAATTTAGTGCATTAATTTATCAATCCAATGCTTATAAAGCCTCCTCAATTATCATTTCGACTATTTTTTTTTAAAAAATCTATGAATAATTTAAAAATCATGATAAATTTAGTTTTAATATTTATATTTTTGTTAATTTAATTTTTATTTTTTAAAGTAAATTTGATTACCAACCTTTTAAAAAGAGACATTATTTTTTTAATGGAATAGTAGCTAAAACGTCAAATTTTTAAAAACAACAGAGCGTATAACAATCTAGTGTACTTTATGTTTTTTTTTAAATTTTTACTTTATGAAATTTTAAATATTTTTATAATTTTTAAATTATTTGTTGATATAATATATAAGATAAATACTGCCATGTAAGTATGAATTACTCATGGACTGCCATATGAATTTATTGAGCCATCATCGTTAAAAGAATTAATATTTTAGTTAATATTTTCATTTAAAAAAACCATTTGACTTTATTTAAAAAATTTAATAATTAAAATTAACTTTAAAAAATAGAATAAATATAAAATTAACAAAAAAAATATAAATATTAAGAAATAAATTTATCATTATATATATATTTTAGTTTTGATGATTGAAATTATGAGCTGCGAATTCAACATTAAATGCGTATATATATAATTTTCATATATGTGATGTTTTTGACCAACCTAATTCAAAAAACTTTTTGGTTCACATTTCAATATATATATATATATATATATATATATATATATATATATAGTTTCTTCTATTTTAAGACCATTTTGGTCATCTAAATAAAATAGTAAAAATAGTAACATAACCAAAACGACGAGTTATCGTATTGAAAATAATTATATTGTAAATTTTTTTTGTTTGAATAATCAAAATAAAAGCGCTAAAAAAATTGAGTGATAAATTAAAATGATTTGTCTTAAAAAATTGAAATTAGAGGTTAAAAGTCTCAACTTATTGCATGCTATGGTATTTGAATGAAATTGACTGTTACATAATATAATATTTAGATTAATTATTACCTTCGTCTCATGCTTTGTTTTAAAGATGTTATAAATAAACTCGAATTTATATATTTTTGTATTAACAATAATACTCGTACTAATCGAATTAAGATTGAATTAAAGAATTTGAAACAAAGGAGATTAACTAATTGATGGGACTGAATGATATATTTTATACCATGATTACCGCGACCCACATGCTGAGACATAACCACTTCGAGGTATGCTAGCAAGTTTTATGCACAAATAGACAAAGATCTTATTGGTCTTTCTATTTTTGTATTCTTTTTATTATTAAATATTAATTTATGAGATATTTAAGTTTGTGTGTCTTGTAAATCACCTTCGGCAGGTTTAAATTTAATACTAATAGTTCATCAATGGGAAATTCTGGGAAAACAAATGCAGAAACTATTTATCCATATATTTCAAAAGTTATTAATGTTAAGGTTCAACTTTAGACTTTAAGAGATGGCTTATCTTTAGTTAAGGAACAAAATATTATTCATCTAGATATTGAAGAGCATTTTATGATCATCGATAGTTTCTAATATTTATTTAGCCTCTTTGATTGTTGAGCGTATGATGTTCCTTTGCAATATGACATTTATGTCACTCAAACATGTCTTTTACGAAAGAAATAAATGTGTCAACGCGCTAGCTAGAATTGGTAGCAACTTCCAGTTTGACTTGTCTGTTAAAACTGTAAAACTTTGATATAACTTGTTAGAACTGTATCTGATACAAAATTTAATAAATTAGGATCTATTATGTCAAATCATCAAGAATAAATCAAGAACAAAACTAAGTGCAAAAGCATACCTGAAACCATTGAAATCTTGAGATCTTGAGATCTTGAAATATTGTTGTTTTGATCTTCCAAATTAACACATAAGTAATTTAAAGAAGGTAACTCTCTTTTTTTGAAGATAAGATGTTAAAAAAGTTACGTATGTGTAATTTGGGGACCATAACCTTAATTTATAACTTTTTCACATTAACTAGAATTTTCAATCAGCCCATCATCAATTAGAAATTAGTTACTAAAGCATCTACACATATTTAACTCATACTTTATTTAACAATTGAAGTGTAATAAGCCTTAACCAAATTAGACAAATTTTAATTTTGACTAATATTTTATGATAGTAAATGATAAGTGCTGAAAGTAACATGTTTTAGTCTCATTCTTAATGCATTATTGGGTGATTATTCGATGTTAATTGTGAATTTTATGCCCCTAATCCTTTAAATTTATATTTTTATACTTATGAGAGCATCTGAAAGCAAAATGAGCGAAAAACAAGTGAAAATCGAAAAATTGGAGCAAGGTACAGGGGCCACACAGATTGGCTCATTCCACGCGGCTTGGACACACGACCACGTGGTAGGCCGTGTCGATTTCATAGATTACACTCTGAACAGTGGAAAAACGCAATTTTTAGGGTTTGTCGAGTATTTTCAGACCTATATATGACACAAATAAAAAGATAGGAGTGAGCCATCAGAGAATATTGAAGAAAACAACTCGAAAAACACAATTGAAGCCGACTCTGAATCAAATTTTCATCAAGATTGAAGATCTCCTTTTGATTTCTTTGAAATTTATTATGAGTTTCTTTATTTCTTGTGGTTATACTATTTGAGATGTTTTGATTTGCTCTCATGAACTAATTTTTCAAATACCTACGGAGATGAGCCCTAGGATGAATTTTGTTATTTGATTTCTATTTTTATGCAATAAATACTTGGATCTTGTTCTCAATTATGTGTGCTTAATTCTTAGTTTAATATTTCTAGATTATTAATCCATGTTTGATTTGCTTGAATCAGAGGAGGAATAAACCCTGTTTAAGAGTAGATCTAGCATAATTGAGAGGAGTTGCATGCAATCCCAGAAATAGGACAACATAAATCTACCATATTAGAGTCAAATCTAATAGGGGGTCCACAGATAGAGTTACTGAGATAATAGGGGTTTTAATTAGAAAGAATTTCAATTAATCAACTTAGAATCAGTTGCTCTTACTCTCTAAAGAGATATTAGCATAATTTAGGGATTTTTACGGATCAAGATACTAAGTGAAGAAATTGTTTGATTCAGATTGATAATGATAGATGAAATTAAGGTGGATTCTTTCCTACGTATTGTTTCGCTTCTTGGTAGTTAATCGTTTGTTTTCCTGATTCGTTTTTGTCGTGTTCTTTAGTTAATTAATTTAGTTAATTTTAGTTTTAATCAATCTCTCCAATTTTTCGGTTAAATAATAGAAAGGCAATAATTACTAGTACTTTTAGTCTTAATGGGAATGATATCTTTGCTCACCATAACTATACTATTAATTGATAGGTGCACTTGCCTTAGTCAGATTTTTAGTTAGTTTACGTCTGCATCAAGTTTTTGGCATCGTTGCCGAGGACTAAAATATTAGGAAAACTTTATTTCTATTAATTTAGAAATTTTTATTTTAAATTTAATATTTTTGTTTTTAATTTAATTCTTGCATTTTAAATTTCTCTTGTTTGATTCTTATAGGTGCCCTTAAAGCAACGCCAATGTGAGCATTTAAAAATGAAGAACCAATTCAAAGTTGGGGACAAAGTGCTGCTAGAAAAGTCAGATCCATGAATATTCCCTCCAGAGCTTAAGTCAAGAGGGTCGAATGTTAGAAATTTGTAAAATAAATCTAAAAATAAAACTGAATAAACCAAGATCTATCATGTCAAATCATCAAGAATAAATCAAGAACAAAACTAGATGCGGAAGCGTACCTGAATCGATGAATTCCTTGAAGTTTTACCGGATCTTGGGGATTTGATCTTCCAAATTAGCACACAAGAAATTCAGATAATATCTGCTCTCTCTTTCCTAGTGATTGGATATTAGAAAAGATATCTTGTGTATAATTTGGGGACCATAACCCTAATATTTATAACCTTGGCATATTAGTTCTAATCAAATTGTAATTAGTCCATCATTAATTAGAATTTGATTAGAACTCAATTACTAGAGTATCTACACATATTTGACCAATACTTTATTTAATCATTAAGGCCCAATAAAAATTCTAACCAAATTAGATCACTTTTAATTTGGGCTAAACTATCATGATAGTAAATAATAACATGTAATTACACTTATTATATATGTGATGTCCATATTTTCCAACAATCTCCCACTTGGACCACATATATATACTAATTACTCTATAATTACATGTCATTGTATGACCATATGAGCTCAAAATTTTACTATCATATCCAAAAGGTATTCCAAACAGTCTCGCCCATTAATTATGTTAACATAGAACCAAGGGGACTTTCGTTACATATATCGTAACTAAATCCATCCATGATCACATATATTAACACAACCAAATGACATAGTTCAATTATGGATGTGTAGCATGGAAATTACATGCAATATGATCTAAACATGTCTATTTCTAACCGGTCCTCTTTAAACTTAAGTGACGTCAGTACCAAAATAATAAACATCATGAATAAACTAAATACTTTATTTCTGATCAGAAAATAACCAAATACATAAATGTCTGAAAACAAATATAAAAAAAAATAAAATATAAACTCCCACTAAATCATTATATCCTCAAATAATGTAATACATATATGAGCAATGTGCTCATGAAAGACCTTGGGTGGTAAACCTTTTGTGAGTGGATCCGCTATCATGGAGTTTGTCCTAATGTGGTCTATGGATATTTGATCATTTTGCACTCTTTCTTTTACAACTAGGAACTTTATGTTAATATGCTTTGACTTAGATGTACTCCTGTTGTTATTGGAATACAGCACTGCTGACTTATTGTCACAAAATAATTTGAGTGGTCTTTCTACATTCTCCAAAATGCGTAGCCCTGTGACAAAGTTCCGCAACCATAATTCATGGTTTGATGCCTCATAGCATTCTACAAACTCTGTTGCCATAGTGGATGAAGCTATAAGTGTTTGTTTGACACTTTTCCAAGATATAACTCCTCCAACTAATAGGTAAATATAGCCTGATGTAGATTTCCTACTATCTTGGCATCCAGCGAAATCAGAATTAGAATACCCAATGACCTCCAAAAGATCTAATCTCTTATAAGTAAGCATGTAATCTTTTGTTCTCTGAAGATATCTCATAACCCTTTTGGCTACTATCCAATGGTCTATACCAAGGTTTTTTAAACATCTGTCTAACATCCCAACAATGTATGCAATGTCCAGACGCGTGCAAACTTGAGCATACATTAAACTCCCAATAGCTGATGCATAGGGAATATTTTGCATTTTTTGAATTTCAAGGTTACTTTTAGAGCATTGAGTAAGACTAAATTTGTCTCCTTTAGCAACAGTGGTGTCACTTGGTCTACAACTCTACATGCCAAACTTTTTGAGTATTTTATCGATATAGCTCTTTATGATAATCCAAGAATACCTCGAGATCGATCTTGATGTATCTGAATTCCTAAATACCTCGAGATCGATCTTGATGTATCTGAATTCCTAAAAGAAAAGAGGCATCCCTAAGACCTTTCATCTCAAAATGCTTAGATAAAAACCTCTTGGTTTCGTGCAATAAGCCTATATCATTAGTGGCAAGCAAAATGTCATCAACATATAGAACCAGAAATATGTACTTATTCTCATTGAATTTGTGATACACACAATCATCAACAATATTCATCTCAAAACCGAATGACAATTATTTGATGAAACTTATGGTACCATTGACGAGAAGCTTGTTTGAATCCATAGATGGATTTTGTCAATTTGCAAACCATATTCTTTGAGTCTTCCGACTCAAAATTTTTTGGTTGCACCATATAAATTGTTTCTTCAATATCGCCATTAAGATACGCAGTCTTAACATCCATCTTAAGTAACTCAAGATCAAAAAGAGCAACAAGTATCATGATTATCATGAAGGAGTCTTTCAATGAAACTGGAGAGAAAGTCTCTGTAAAATCAATACCTTCTTTTTGAGTATATCCTTTAGCTACAAGACGCGCATTATACCTCTCCACATTACCATTTGCATCCCTCTTAGTTTTAAATATCCATTTATAATCAATTGGTTTTGCACCTTCTGGTAATGGGACAAGTTCCCAAACTTTATTGTCTTGCATAGATTTATACTCATCTTTCATGGTATCAATTCACTTTTTAGAATTATAACTTTTCATAGCTTGCTGAAAGTTGATTGGATCATCTTCCATCATTCTATTATCATCCTAATGTTCTTGGAGAAATACAATATAATCATCTCGAATAGTATTTTTCATTTCTCTTGTAGACCTCCTTAATGGCAGTTGTTCTTGAGGTTGTTAAGTTTGTTCTCTAAAACAATTACCTCATTTGAATTGAGAGTTGTTCAACATTGTATTGTACAAGTTTTGGATTCACTTCTTGATCAATGATAGGTATAATAACCTTAACATCGTCAAAAATGATAGTAGGAATTGAGTTAGAATCCAATTCCTCCTTAAAAGCAATGTCTCTAACCTTATTTCTCCCCTTAAACTCAACATCTTCAAAAAATGTTGCAATTCTCGTCTCAAAAATATTCCTTATTATAGGGTCATAAAATTTATAGCCCTTAGATCGCTTAGAATAACCAATAAAGTAGCTGCTTACTGTTTTGGAGTCCAATTTCTTTTCATGTGGCCTATAAGGCCTTGCCTCAGTTGGACATCCCCAAATGTGAAAGTGCTTTAGACTAGGCTTTTGACTTGCCCAAAGCTCATATGGTGTTTTTGCAACTGCTTTATTGAGTACTCTATGCAGAATGTAAGCTACTGTCTTTAATGCTTCTCCCCAGAGGGACTCAGGTAAGGTAGAATGAGCAATCATACTCCTTACCATATCCTTAAGAGTTCTGTTTTGTCTTTCAACCACACCATTTGTACTAGGTGATCCTGGCATGGTGTACTGTAGGACAATATCCTATTCCTCTCAGAATTTCACAAATGGTCCTGGACATTGTTCACCTCAGCCATTATATCTATCGTAGTACTCACCGCCACGATCAGATCTGACATTTTTAATCCTTTTGTTGAGTTGATTCTCAACTTCAGCTTTATAAGCTGTGAACATGTCCAAAGACTGAGATTTCTCATGAATGAGATATAGGTACCCATAACGTGAGTAATCGTCTATGAATGTTATGAAATATTGTTGACCATTCCACGATGCCATAGGGAATGACCCATAAATTTCTGTATGAATTAATTCTAAGACATCTGAAGATCTATTGGCACCCAATCTCTTGGTTTTTGTCTGTTTCCCTTTAGTGCAATTGACACAGACATAAAAGTCTATGAAGTCAAGGGACTCTAAAATACCATCAGACACAAGGCGTTCAACTCTACCTTTTGAGATATGACCTAAGCACTTATGCCATAATGATGCTGAATTTTCCTTATTTAATTTGCGTTTAATACCACGTGATTCCACATGCAAGGTTTCATTATAGGATGCAACTGTTTCTAGCAAATAGAAGTTGTCATAAGTATTTAAATAACCAATTCCAATAACATTTGAATTTAAATACAAACTAAATTGATTGTTTCCAAATGAACAATAATATTTAAATTTGTCCAACGAAGAAATAGAAACTAAATTCCGTCCACATGACGATACAATAAAAGTGTCTTTTAAATCCAAAAAAAAAACCAGTTCTTAATAACAACCTAAAATGCCCAATCGCTTCCACTTCTGCTGATTTTTCATCGCCCACAACGATGTGTCTTTCACCATCACTTGGCTTTCGGTAACTCAGTCAACCCTACATAGAAACACTTATGTGAGTAGTAGCACCAGAATCTATCCACCAAGTGTTTCTAGGTACTGAAGCTAAAATAATCTCAGAACAGACCAAATTAAGAGTTATACCTTTCTTTGCACGCCAAGCATGACATTTGGTACAACCTTTCTTTACGTGTCCAGACTTGTTACAAAAGAAATAACTCTCTATAGCTTGTTGTTATTTCTTTTGAGTTGGACCCTTAACAGCTTCATTCTGATATTTTATTTTCTTGCCCTTGTCTATAACGACATTAGCCAAATGAGCACTTCAGACTTATCACTCTTCAACCTTTCTTCCTTTTCCACATAATGAGAAATGAGCTCATTTAGGGTCCATTTCTCCTTTTGACAGTTATAACTAATTTTAACTTGATTAAACTGTGCAGAAAGCGATACCAAAACCATAAGAACAAGCAATTCCTTAGAAAGCTCCATCCTAAGTGCCTTATGTAACGCCTCAAAATTTCTATAGTTTCGGCTTTTGTGATTATTGGGCTTGGAAGTCTTTGAATTTGTGTGTTGTGTTATTTTGGCTTAAAAATATATGGTTTAAGTGGTTATGTGCTCTGGGGTGTGTTTGGGAGGTCCCAAGTTTAAGTGTTAACTTGGGCTAAATTTGGGTTTTATTTGAATAAAGCTTGACTTGAGGTCAGTGGGCTTATAAGGAAGTGTTAGTAAAACTTAATAGAATGGGCCTGCTGGTCTAGTGGCGAAGTGGTAAGGGAATTATGCTAAGAGTTAGGGGTTCAATTCCCTACAGTGGCGTTGGGATTATTTTTGCTGCACCTTTCAGTTAAGTGTTGGGTTTTATTAAAATTTTGAGCCGTGGGCTTTAGGGAAGAATTAGGATTTTCTTATTTCCTTCTTTTTAGCAAAACGGTTTCTCTGCCGTTTCTTCCTCTTCCAAACCCTTGCTGCCGAAATTCTTCTCTTTCTTTTTCCTTCTTCTCCGTTTTTCTTCTCCTTCAATTTTTCGTTCTCTTCCGTTTAGCTGTAACATTTGCTAGTGGTTCTGATGATTCGGTAAGTAACGTTTAAACTAAGTTTGAGATTTCGGTTGGATATTATTTAAAAGGATTTTGGTTGCTATTTAGAGATTAATCAAGGTTCGAAAGATCTGTAATCAAATTTTTAGCAGCGAGGAAACATCGTTCTTTGTCGAAAGTAAGTAGAACTCACGTTTCGGGATTTGTCCATTCTTATGTAAGTCGATTTAATCTGCCCGTGTGGTAGCCTGTGTTGCTAGACACCGGCGTGTGACTGACGAGCCAGGGCATGCACGCGCTACACGGGCACGACAGACAAGGGCGTGTGAGCCTGGTGAGGCCGTATGCTAGGCACGGGCTCGACCATTTGGGCCATGTAGGCAGCACGGACGTGTGGGTCACAAGGGTGAACCGCACGGGTGTGTGATATTTGGGCCAGGCTGTGTGATCCACACGGGCACTGCTAATTTGGGCCGTGTGGGCCCACACAGGTAGGGCACACGGGCAGGGCACACAGGCGTGTGAGCCTAATTAATGTGAAATGTTCTGTAAGGTTGCACGGGTCACCTAAGTCGACTGTGACCTGACTGTAGGGTCAGTAAGCGTTACTTGGACCCCATACTCTGGTTGATTACTGAAATGTATGCAATAGCATGTTATTAGAAGCATGTATATCTATCTGATTCTGTATATATTTTCTGCCATGATATTGATATGATCTGTTATCTGCATATAAGCATGCCATGAAATTTATGACGCATTGCATTGAGTTGGGATTGCTATGAAGAGAAGGAAGTCTGAGAGGCAATTAGCCTGTTATCTGGTAGCTTAGCTGCGTATATCCTTTATGTACTGTTTTACAGTACCATTTGGTGTATAGGGCTGGATGGGTGATTGTATCCCCATACTTAGAGTGTAGGGCTGGGTGGGTTGATTTTATCCCCACATGGTGTGTTGGGTTGGTCGGAGATGGTGTGTAGGGTTGGCGGGCATGATTTTTATTTTCTGTTATCTGATCTATTATGCATGCGATATTTGTACTTTGTTATCTGTTTGTATGCATGTTGTTTGTGGGGATGTACACACTGAGTTTGCAAAAACTCACCCCTTTATTTATTTTATGTCAGGTAATCCTCAGCAGTATATGGATCGGTGTGACGGAGGGCGCGATGGTGACCACTATTAAACACTTATGGATTTTGAGTAATATTTATTACATCCGTTTTTTTTTTTTTTGGGATTTATTTTTGGACTTGAACTATTTATTTTGGGTTTTGGGAGTTTAAACTATTAAGGTTATGGTTTCAGTAAAAATGAATGACAATTATGCTTCTGCGTAAAAGAATTGTTTTCTAGTAGTAATTGGAATAAGAATTTCACGACTTAAGTAAAGATAATAAACTGCTCAATTTATAATTTGCTAAGGTTTTCCAAAGTACTCTCATGTGACGCCACTAGGTTTGGTCTAACGTCTAGGTCGGGTTTGGGGTGTTACACCTTAAGTCTTGAAGCAGTATGGAACATCTATACTTCATAGACATCAAAGAAGTTAGAAGTGATGTCATCTCAACCTTATCGTTTTTAGCAAGATTTTGTGACCCTAAAGGCTTCTGGAATGCTGTGTTTCATGATCATTAGACTCATGCGATTTGAACGATCTCACCTTTCAAAATCCCTCTTAACATCAGGGGTGCTTTCTACAGTAAGAGGTGCAGGTTGTTCTTCCCTTAGTGCAAGGTCTATGTCCATACAGCCAAGTACTATAAGTAAGTGCCTTTTCCATTCCTTAAAATTTGACCCATTAAGCATGGGTGTAGAATTTATATTAGCAGATACTGTGGCAGCAGAGGATGAATTAGCTGAATATAGAACAAATAAAAACAAGTTTAAATCAATATTCATAAGTAAACAATAAATTCAAGAATGGCTAATCCCATCCCAAGATACCAAACACAACATTAATATCAAGTCTTTGAACAATAATATTAACAGTAAGCAGTACTCTTATTGTAGCAATCAAACATTGACAATAAATTATGTCTAACAATGAATTGATATTTGGACTAACTTATTGCTCACATAAAATACCTTATAATTGTCACACATTTATCACCACAGATGTCGTTGAAATTCTGCCAAATATTAACTTACCTTTGGGTCAATTAATAAATGCATGAATCACAAAAACATATAATCATCTTAATATTTCAAATAAACTAATCTACACAAAAGACGTCACTTTGGCGGCATTTTGTTTCAACTAATTTATTTAAAAAATTAGATATCCTTAATTAAAAGACAAAATCTGAATTTATTTGTTTCAAAATATTTACCTTAATTTCATTTTTCAATCAAATTAAAAGATAATTATATATATTTATATAAATTTCCAAAACAACATGCATTTATTATATATGTATATAATCAATATATATATATATATGAATTAAGTTATGCCTATTTACTTTTAACCTTTATCTTTATAATCCATCGAAAAGAAAAAAGAAAAGGAAAGGAAAACTTAAAATTTTAATTGCATGCATTATCAGTGTGCTGCAATATAAAGAATAAAAATAAAAAACAAAACATTATCATTGGCCTACTTCAAATTAAACTTTCATGCTTCTTTATTTATTTATTATAAAAAAAATACAAGGGTGTAGACATAAATTGAATTGCAGACCAATTCTACAAAGTAAGAATTTCAAATTATTTTTATTATTTTTATTTTTATAAATTAAAAAAATACTTTAATATAAGCCTTCAAAGATCAATATATATCCGAAATATAAAACCCATAAAATTTTATGAATCAATCGTTTAAAGAAGAAACTTTAATCAATTCCTAATGATTTAACATGACGAAGCTCAGATGCCACTTGTTAGAAATTTGTAAAATAAATCTAAAAGTAAAACTGAATAAACCAGGATCTATCATGTCAAATTATCAAGAATAAATCAAGAACAGAACTAGATGTGGAAGCGTACCTGAATCGATGAATTCCTTGAAGTTTTACTGGATCTTGGGATTTTATCTTCCAAATTAGTACACAAGAAATTCAGAGAATATCTGCTCTCTCTTTCCTAATGATGGGATATTATAAAAGATATCTTGTGTATAATTTGGAGACCATAACCCTAATATTTATAACCTTGGCATATTAGTTCTAATCAAATTCTAATTAGCCCATCATTAATTAGAATTTGATTAGAACTCAATTACTAGAGAATTTACACATATTTAACCCATACTTTATTTAGTAATTAAAGCCCAACAAAAATTCTAACCAAATTAGATCACTTTTAATTTGGGCTAACCTATCATGATAGTAAATAATAACATGTAATTACCCTTATTATATATGTGATGTCCATATTTTCCAACATCGATCCCATTTGTGGTATAAAATGCATTGGCATATGGAACCATTGAGGTAATGCACCTTGATTACGGCACATTCAAGTAAATAGTATTTGTCTCAAACTTTATTTTGGTGGTAATACTGACAAAGAGAGGAGAGCTTCGACTCCAAGATCCACCTTAGCCATTAGCTTGAAAAGGGAAGTTGAGCTCAGACTCTAAATAAAAGCTTCTCGAGAGGCAACCCGAGTGTTTTTATTTTATTTATTTATTTTACTTTCTTATTATTTTAAAAAAATTAGTACATTTATTTCTATTATTTTTTATTTAAAAAAATAAAAAAAATAAACAAAAAAGTGATTCCACACGACTTGTCCATTTGGTTGTGTAATTCACATGGCCATGCACTTTTTTTCCCTCTTTAAAGCTATTTTTTTTTCTTTTGCCTTTTTATTCCTTTGTTCCACCCTACCCCAAGCTCTATTTTTATTTATTATTTATTTTTTTATTTTCTGGATTTACATCTTTTATTTTGTTATGCATTTTTTATTATGCTTTTTCAATTGCTTTTTCTAGTTTGTAATCTCTTTATCTTATTTATTTTTGTATATTTTCTTATTAGTTTACTTGGAAACATGTACTTCATTTCGAATCGTCTATGATTTTGGTTTTCACTATTCCAACGAATTCATCAAAATTTAGGGCAGTTTCAGTTTTCTCCCTCCCTTATGATATTTTGCTTATCATGTTTCTATCTGTTCGTACATTGAGGATATTGTACATATTAAGTATGGGGAGGTTACTTATATGCTTATGTGATGTAATCCTTGAATTATTTTTTGTATTTTAGTAATTCTCTCACACCTACCATTAATTTGGAGTTTTTATTGATTGAGAGTCAAGCATGATAAGTTATTTTTTTTTTTTTTCAAAAATTATTATTTTAGGTTGTCTCCCAGAATTGAAGCATTATCTTGAAGTTTTAAATTTGCAAGTTTAACATCAAAACCATAATTTTTTTTTGTAAGCCTTTGAGCCTATAGAGCATACATGTCGATACCATATTATTGATTTGATATACTGAGATAATAGAGACACTTAGGATTTAACCCGTTTAACCTTTAAACAGGTTGCCTGTTGTATTATCCCCTAATAAACCCTGTTGATCCTAACACTTTTTTTTCTAACTTGTTAATGTTAACCCATAACTCATATCTATGTTGTAAAATTATCTTTTTTGTTGACTCATTTTTTGTTGAGATTTGATTTGATTAGTTGCCTAACTATGTTTCATTATTTGAATTGCTAAATTTTTATTTTGTTTAAAAAAAATCAATAAAAAAGGGAATATATATATATATATATATATATCAAAGAAAAAAAATTGATTGAACTTGAATAATTAGTTTCATTTTTGTTGAAAAGCTCGTTTCCATTTGTGAGTATTCTTATTTATGTAAATTCTTTTAATTCAACAACTGATTTGTTTTTTTTCTAGTTTGGTAACTTATCAACTTGATTATAACCAATTTTTTTTGACCTTTTCCATACCCTTAAGTAACCTAAGCCCCATGACAACCCTGTAAAGACCTTTTGATTGGTGTGCCATCTCATTCTATAGTGGTGAAGATTTGATTTTCAAGCAAGCCTCTAGTAATGACATTTCTCGTTTGACTATTGAGTGCGTATTACTTGAACCTTAAACACTTTGAATGCTTTGAGTGAATCTTTAGTAAAGATGTTATTTCTTGTTGAAGTTGAATTTTAGGTAATTATTTAGATATGAGAGATGCCTAATGTTTTTAAAGCTTAAAAATTCTCTGCTTGGATTGCTTGTACTGTTTAGTGTCATTTTAGTGTGAATTTCCAATGCATGATTATCTGTAAATTATCCGGAGACATTATCGATGATAACAATAAATTGAGAAAAGTTAACTTGAATGTGGGTTAATGATTTTGCTTGAGGACAAACAAACGCTTAAGTTTGGGGATATTTGATAGGTGCTAAAAGTAACATGTTTTAGTCTCATTCTTAATGCATTTTTAGGTGATTATTCGATGTTAATTGTGAATGTTATGCTCCTAATCCTTTAAATTCATGTTTTTATACTTAGGAAAGCATTTGAGAGCAAATGGAGTGAAAACCAAAAAATTGGAGCAAGGTACAGGGGCCATATAAGCTGGACCATTCCACACGACCATGTAAGCCACATGGGTTGCCACACGGTCATGTTACGGGTCATGTCGATTTCTCATATTACACTTCAAATTGCGGGAAAACACAATTTTTAGGGCTTTTTGGGCATTCTGGGACCTATATATGACATAAATAAGAAAGTTGATGTGAGTTGTCAGAGAATATTGTAGAAAACAACTCGAAAAACACCATTGAAGCCGACTCTGAAGCAAAATTCCATCTAGATTAAAGATGTCTTTTTGATTTCTTTGAAATTTATTATGAATTTCTTTTTTTTCTTGTGGTTATACTATCTTTGTGATGTTTTGATTTGCTATCATGAACTAATTTTCCAAATACATAGGGAGATGAGTTCTAGGATGAATTTTGTTATTTGATTTCTATTTTTATGCAATAAATACTTGGATCTTATTCTCAATTATGTGTGCTTAATTCTTGGTTTAATATTTCTAGATTATTAATCCATATTTGATGTGCTTGAATCAGAGGAGGAATAAACCTTGTTTAAGAGTAAATCTAGCATAATTGAGTGGAGTTGCATGCAATCCTAGAAATAGGATGACATAAATCTACCAGATTAGAGTAAAATCTAATAGGGGGTCCATAGATCGATTTAATGTGATAATAGGAGTTTTAATTAGAAAGAAATTTCAATGATAGATATTAGCATAATTTAGGGATTTCTACGGATCAAGATACTAAGTGAAGAAATTGTTTGATCCTGATTAACAATGATAGATGAAATCTAGGTGGATTCTTTCCCAGGTATTGTTTCACTTCTTGGTTGTTAATCGTTTGTTTTCTTGATTCGTTTTTTATCGAGTTCTTTAGTTAATTAATTTAGTTAATTTTAGTTTTAATCAATCTTTCCAATTTGTCAGTTAAATATGTTGGGAAATGTGTCCATATTGTAGTAAACATGCAATTGTTTTCTATTTATTTGAATGATGAATAAATAAAGTTAATTTCACATTTCATTATTATGTCTTTTGTATTTTTTGAATTATATATTTTGCATGTATAGAAAAATTATGACAAGCAAATATTAGCTCATTGATTGTCTAATGTTCAAACTAAAGATAAGTGACATTATAAAAAACGTTTACATTGCGAGAAAGACAATTACTTCATTAGATAATCTAAATGAGTTCGTAATCTCGTAAAAAAATCAAAGTGAACATTCTATTCAAATACTGAGAATGATTATTATGTCATCTACAATTCCTGTAATGCCCCAAAATTTATAAATATGTTTCTACAATTATTTAACACAAATAACTGTCTGCTTCCATGGTTATATGTTCTGGGTGTGTGTGAGATGTCCTAAGTTCAAGCCTTAGCTTGGGTAAAATTTTGGTTTATTGAATAAAGCCTTACCTTTGGTTAATAGACTTATAAGTATTTGTTCTTTTAAATATTCAAGAATGGGCCTACTGGTCTGGTGGATAAGTAGAGTGTTGGTGTGAAGGAGATCTTTGGTTCAAGTCTGAGCGGAGGCATTATTTTTGCTGCTAATGCCGTAGGAGTATTTGAGTCAGTTTGGGATACTAAGTGGTTGCAACATATATGGTTTAGTGGGAGCAAAACAAGGGGTTTGAGAGTTACCCAAATTTTCTACTCTCCCTCTCTCCTGAAATTCCTCTGCAAAGTTTCCCCTTCTCCACATTCTTTTTTTGTTCTTCCAACCGAAATTCCCCTTGTTGTTGTCGTTTCCCTTCATTCTATTATTGATTTTTGGTCCTCTTCGTCATTGCTTACCTCTGCGTTTGGCGCGAATTCGGTAAATGTAGGGGTGCGTTTTGTTTCCTTTTTTTGAATGTTGGGTTGTTAAGAGATTGTTTTCTGTGTAGGAGACAATTAAGATTCTGTGGACTGCTAAAATGGCACTCTAAGTCAACGAGGAACTGTCATTGTTTGTTAGAGGTAAGGTCGCCATTAACTTTCGGGATTTGCCTATCCCTAGTAACTCGGTTTAAGTGGCTAATTAAGAGACGTACTGTTCAGTAATAGGTTCTAGAGTGCTCGTGGTTGCGTTAGCTTCGAAAAGATACTAGGCGTGTACTCCGATTGCACAGAAAATAAGATTTGGTGAAAGCTGAAAAGCAAATTGTCAGTGCCACACGGGCATGTGGATTACCGTGTGGAGATACACGGCCATGTGACAGATGAACTAGGTCATGTGCGCGTGACACGGGCGTGACGGACACGGCCATGTGATGGCTGACGAGGCCGTGTACGAGACACGGGCTCGGCCAATTAGGCCGTGTGGGCTACACAGGCTTGTGGGCCCACACGGGTGAACCAAATGGGCGTGTAGAATTCTGGGCCAAGCCGTGTGATCCATACAGCCGGGCTACATGGGCGTGTGATCTCATTTCTTTATAACGAACTGTAAGGTTGCACGGGTCGCCCAAGTCAACTGTAACCTGTCGTAGGGTCGGTAAGCATCAGTTAGACTCTCGGTTCTGTGATATGATATTGTGATGAATGTATTAACACATTACTCCTAGCATGTATAACTGTACTGTTCTGAATATAAATGTATGATCTGTTTTCCTGCATTATAGCATGCCATATTGTCTGATGCATTACGTCGGGGTGGGTTTGATGAAGTGAAGGAAGTATCTGAAAGGCTTCATAAGCTTGTAATATGGTAGCTAAGCTACATATTTATGACATGTACCTCACTGCAGTACCTTATGGTGTGTTGGATTGGACGGAGTTGGTGTGCAGGGTTGGTAGGCATGTTCTGTTATTCTGATCTATTATGCACGATATGTCAGAGATGGGCTAAGCCCTTAAGTTTGTATCTAATTCTGCTTCTGAGTGGGCCAAGGGCCACATCGATTCTGTAAAGGGTTCAGGCTCGAATTATGACTGTATTCTGTTATCTGACTATATACATGCTAAACTGTGGGGATGTACACGCTGAGTTTGCGAAAACCTACCCCTTTATTTGTTTTACCTGTTTAGGTAATCTCCAGCAGTAGCCGAATTGGTGCAGCGGAGGACTCGACGATAACCACGGCCACCTACTCATAGGTTTTATGTTCTAAATACTTTTCCAAGTTATTTTATTATTATTTTGGGGATATTTGCTGTAAACATAGACTTGGACTTTTGGTTCAATTTAGGTTTTTGAACTGTGATTTTGGGATTTAAACTGCAACGCCAAAGCATGGGTTTTTAAAATGACTAAGGTTTTCGTAAGTAAAACGGTACCAATAGTTAATTAGTTTTTATAGCTTCTACATGTGTATGAAAAAGAAAACGTATTCAAGCGAATCAATCAATATGCGTTTTCCCCGACCTAAGTAAAAGATACTATTTTGACAGTTTTTTTGTATCAAAATGGTTTTCCAAAAACACTCTTATGTGACTTTGCCAGATCCGGCCATAACGTCTAGTTTAGGTTTGGGGAGTTACAATTCTAATTGGGAGATGACTAGTCTTGGCTATTGGAGCAGTTGACTCTACGAGTAGAGACATAAATGTATTCATTGGTAGAATGATACATTGGATTGGACCTAAGATGAATTAATTCTGAATCCATTTGTAAAGTAATTCACTTGTGATGTTCATGGTATAAGTTACCTAAATTCTGAGTTAGTCACTAACCATACGTATGTAACTGATGTGCTTTGATATAAGTGGAGGCTTATGCTCTACAGATGATCGAGCCAATAGCCGATTTGTTGGGTACATGACTTGTGTATGGCATGGCTTTACTAGCAACAGTGGAATTCATAGCTCAATTAAAGAGTTAATGATATCCTCTTATTGGCATCATGTGGATTAATAAATATGGAACGTGGCCACGGGTTACTTGTTCTGGAACGAGCAATTTATCATAGTTATTTGTTGACAGTGATCATATTAATCATTAAGAAGACACAATGGTGACAATAAGATAAAATAGGATTGTATTGGCTGAACAGATTTAACTCAAAGGAATCAAAGATATCATATTAGGGTAACACACACATGACGAGGTCATTGGACAAAGCAGTTGAATGAATTGCTTTTGTAAAAGGTATACAATAAGGAGTTTTCAATCATGGTACTTCTTGTGAATTGACTCTATGATTACGTAATTACAAATTATGAGAACGATACTTCTGGACATAATTGCAATCATTAGAGCCTAATTGTATATGTCAAATTGGTCCCTCCGCTAGCTCAACGAAAGCTAGATCGGATTGCATTTGAATCAGGAAAAAGTTCTACGACTTTGGGAATAATTTAATTGAGTGTCAATTTATTCAATGCGGAATTAAAGTGGTCATGAGAATTTTTCAATTAGAGAATTTGATTAAAGAATTTTCTTGAAAAATTAATTTGGAAAATCTAAGTGTGTAACGCCTCAAAATTTAATTTTTTATTTTTACGAATGTGTGACACAAATATCTATCTGCTTGAGTGGTTAAGTGTTCTGGGTGTGTGTTGGAGGTCTCAAGTTCAAGCCATGACTTGGGCAAATTTTGGTATTTTATGATTAAAGCCCAACCTTTGATCAATAGGCTTTTATTTAATTATTGATAAGCTTATATTAGAATGGACCTACTGGTCTGGTGGTTAAGTAGTGTGTTGTTATGCTGGTGGTCTTGAGTTCAAATCCCTGTCCATGCAAGGGAGTTATTTTTGCTATTTGTGTCGTGTAGGAGTTTGAACTGAACTAAAATACCGAGTAGTGGATGTGTAGTGGGAAGTGAGGGGAGCGAATTACGGGATTGGGTTAGTGTTTTAGTTTAACCATTATTCCCTTCTCAAATTCGATTTTCTCCCTCTTACTGAAGGAAATTTTTGACCTTTTTTTCCTCATCTTTTCCCTGCCGAAATTTTGTCTTGCTTCTCTCCCCCTTTTCACTCTTTATTTTGCTTCCTTCCTGTACAACGGTTCTCTCCCCCTTTTCGGTAAGTTTCTATTGACAGAGTTTCTATTTGTTGCTTTTAAGTTGGTGATTAATGGGAGTTCATTAATTTCTATTTCGGGAAGATTTAAGGACTCATAATCGATTGCTGGAGATTTTGGATTCGTGAGAATCGCGGTGGTTCGATCGAAGATAAGTTTAAACCGCTCAATAGATGTGTATCTTGATATGGGTTCAGTAAGTCTCCCTCGTCTCTTCCGTCATCGTTGATAATGATTACTTAGTAATGCGTTTATTCTTCTGTTAATGGCGTAGGAGGAGGTTGTGGGTGATAAATCGCGTATATCGTGTCTTGGTATCGTTTCCAGGAAGCTATTGTTGGTGGTAAGCCGAGTTCTATTCATTTCTAATTATCGAGTTCGCTTGAAAAACCACTAAGATTGATACTGGTATTTCGATTTTAGGCCTTGGAGTACTTGGGAGTGGCTTTTGCGTCAAAAATGATACAGGTGTACTCGATTGCACAGAAAATGAGGTTTTGACAAAAGTTGAAAACGTCACTGTCGACGCCACATGGGCGTGTGGTCGCCCGCGTGGTAGGCCGTGTGACATAGCACGAGCGTGTGGTCGACAAGGCCAGGCCGTGCGCATAAGACACGACCGTGTGATGGCCAAGCAGGTCGTGTGTGACACACGGGCTGGACTGATTTAGGCCGTGTGGGGCACAAGGGCGTGTGGGATTTTGGGCCAGGCCATATGATCCACACTGCCAAGGAAAATTTAGACCGTATGGGCCACACAGGCAGGCCACATGGGCGTGTGAGCCTATTTTCACTGAAATGCTTGTTAAGGTTGCATGGGTCGTCCAAGTCCACTGTGAACCTTCCGTAGGGTTGATAAGCACTACTTAGACCCTTATCTGTGTGAAATTGATTATATGAATTATGTATTGAGCATGTTATATATATAAGCATGTATACTGAACTGTATGTGTATCTGATAGATCTGTGATAGCATGACATTCTATTATATGTTGCATTGCATGGGGTTGGGTTGATTTTATTTGGCGGAAGTGTATTGAAAGGCTTTTAAGCCTAACATACCGGCAGCTCAGCTGCAAACTACTGTTTAGTGCCGCAGTCGGTACTACTTGGAATGTAGGGGTGGGTGATTTGATTTAATCCCCACATGAAATGTAGGGTTGGACGGAGATGGTGTATAGAGGCTGGTTGGGTAGGACTCTATTTACTGATTACTGTTTGCATTAATGTCACTGTGATGGGCTAAAGCCCTAATACATATCGATACTCAATTGAAAAGGACTAAGACCCGAATTGCTACTGAGACTGAAATGGGCTTAGGCCCAGACTGCATTTGACTGTTTGATTGTGATTGACTGCATGTATGTTATCTGTGGGGATTACACACTAAGTTTACGTAAATTCACCCATTCTGTTTTAACTATATAGGTAATCCCCAGACCTGATGGTTCGCTACGGCTGAGGACTCGGTGGTGGCCACACATAATTAAACTGCTTTACTTTCATTTATGGTTTTATTGATTATGGTGGATTATTATGTAGTTGGACTTTACGAAATGTTTTGCTTTAACTTTGGAAATTATAATTGCTTTTACGGACTTACAACCTCTGACTTAACAAAATACAGATTTTTCTAATAACTAAGGTTTTCCATGAAATGAACTATTTTACTTAAAATAAATGATTTCTAAAGCTTCTGCAACGAATTGTGTTTTAAAACAATCGACTAGATGAGTAAGCGGTTTCCGAAACCAATAGGAGTAACAAACGAACATGGTTTTATCGTAATAAATTAGTTTTCAAAATTTCATTCCATGTGACATCGTCAGATTCGGCCATAACGTCTGGGCTGGGTTTGGAGTGTTACAAAGTGATTTTTGGAAAAATTAATTTTGATCAAGTAAAATTAAATTAATCAAATTAATCAAAATTAATATGATATTTTTGGAAGTTAGTTTTCAAGTCAGACAATTGGCCCAATGGGTAATTAAACTTGAAAATTGGACCTAAGATCGTAAATTGGGTCTGGGAGCCCAAAACTGAGACCAAGACCCAAAAACTGGTCGAACCATGTTCGATATGTGAAACCAGGCCGACGATCCAACCGATGGCTAGACCAGATTGGACCGGTCGAGTCAATGAACCTGCAGTAGTCGAATCGACTCGGGGTGTTGTAAGGGTGTCGCATCTACATCATCAGACACGGTGGTATTGGTGGTTGTGACGGCGGTTACGACGGCGATGTCCTGGTGGCCGGCAGCGGTTGGTCGTCGGTGGTTGAGCAGTGGAAGAGTTACACTACTACTGGAATTGTATCGAAAAATTTGATTTCAAATTAATTATTCTAAAAATAATATTATTTTAATATTTTAATATTAAATTAAATTTAATACTTATCTTAATAGTATTTTATTAATTTAAGATTAAAGTGGTTATCTTAATATTGAATTGAATTGAATTTTTATCTTGTAGATAAATATTATATCATTTTAATAAGATTTAATATTAAAGTGATTAAGTTTAATCATTATTGAACTATCTAAACTCACCCTATATAAAGAGAGCATTGGGTCATTATTTACACACACTTGAATTCAGGAGAAAGTTATAGAGAGAAAATTCTCTAAAGAGATTATTTCAGAAAATTTCTAGAGATACTTTTCTGATTTACAACTTGACCCAAAAGTTTAGAGAAATTGCAAAATTACGTTACTGGTAATTTTTGTAAAAAATTTTCTGATTCGAAGTGAGCCCACACTCGGTAGACATGAGCTTGAGGATAGCGGAGAAGACTACTCGATCGAAGCGCTCATCCTAGATGAATCGAAAATGTACAATTTTGATTAAGTGTTTATTACTTTAGATATCACAACCAAGATCTTGTTTTGGAAAATTTTTTAAAACTCTGGTTTTTCCCTAAATTTATTTTCTGTTGCGTTTTCGAAGCCCGTTTTTCCAATAAAATAATAGAAAGACAGTAATTACTAATACTTTTAGTTCTCATGGGAACGATATCTTTGCTCGCCATAGCTATACTATTAATCGATAGGTACACTTGCCTTAGTTAGATTTTTTGTTAGTTTACGACAGCATTAGTAAATAATAATATGTAATTATTCTTATTATATATGTGATGTCCATATTTTTTCCAACAACCTCCCACTTAGACCACATATATATATGAATTACTCTATAATTACATGTCATTATATAACCTTATGATCTCAAAAATTTACTACTATATCCAAAAGGTCTTCTGAACAATCTCATCCATTAATTATGTGAACATAGATCGAAGACAACTTTCGTTACATGTATCGTAACTAAATCCATCCTTGATCACGTAACTTAACACAACAAAATGACATAGATCAAGTATGGATGTGTAGTATGGAAATTGCATGTAATGTAATCTAAACATGTATATTTCCAACTAATCTTCTTTAGCCTTAATGAGATCAAACTTTGTTAAAATAAAAGTGTGAATAAATCAAATAAACTATATTTCTGCAAAAAAAAAATCCTTAATTACTGTAAATTAAGATAACTAAAAATTTGTCTAAAACAAAAAAAAAGCATTTAAAATTACAAGCTCTCATTAAAACTTAATATTCTAAAACAACATTACACCCATATGAACAGTGTGCTCATAAAAACTTGGGTGGTAGTCCCTTAGTAAGTGGATCTGTAATTATGGAGTTTGCCCCAATATGCTTTATTGACACCTTACCACTCTGAACTCTTACTTTAATAACTAGGAATTTAAAGTCTATCTATTTTGATTTTGATGTGCTCTTGTTGTTATTGGAATAAAAGACTACCATTGTCATAATTTACAGCCTAGTGACAAAATTTTGTATCCATATTCCATCAAAATCAGAGTTTGTATACCTGACGAACTCTAATTTATCAAACCTTCGATATGTAAGCGTATAATGTTTTATTTTCTGAAGATAATGTATGAATCATTTGATTTCTTTCCAATGATTCGTTCTCGAATTGCTTAACTATTTGCATAACATCCCAACAATGTATGATCGTGTACAAACCTAAACATATATTAGACTTCCCACTATTGAAATGTAGGGAATCTTATGCATTTTTGTAATATCAAAATCATTCTTTGGGCATTGATTGAGGCTATGTTTACTCCCATTGAACTTGTGATATATACAATTATTATTTAAAACCATATCAAAATCGAATGAGATAATTACTTGGTAAACATTTTAATACCGCTAATGAGAGGGTTGCTTAAGCCTATATATAGATTCTTTAATTTGCAAATCATTGACTTTGCGCAAAGTTTTTTATTGCACCATATAAATTGTCTCGTCAATATTATCATTGAGAAACGCAGTTATGACATCCATCTAATGTAGCTCAATGTCAAAATATGTCACTAAAGCCAAAGCCATTATAACTCTTTCTCTAGTGAACCTCCTTAATGGCATTGGTTCTTAAGGTTGCAGAGTTTGTTACTTGACTATAAGGTTTTATGATATTGTCTTGATCCAAAGTTGCTATTTGAACGATATCAGGTATAATAAACTATTCTTGATCTTTATCAATAGCAATTAAAAGAATGTGTGGAAGAATATCAATATATTCTTCTTCAAAGACAATGTCTTTCATTCTCTCTCTTCCCCTAAACTCAACATCCTCAAAGAACATACATTATTCGTCTTAAAAATAGCCTTAGTAGTGGGATCATAAATTTTTTAAACTTTAAATATTTCAGACTATCCAAAAAAAAAAAAAAAAACAAAGGGATCAAGAATATCGTCAGACACAAATCTCTCGAGCTCCTTTTGAAGATATAATCTAATCTTTTGTGTCACAATAAAACTAAATTCTTAGTGATTAATTTGTGTCAAGGATTCATTGAATGAAGCAATAGTAGTAAGTGAAGCCAACCAAATTTGAATTTTGAAAACTAATTTTTTTAATTTAAAAAAAATGAACAAAAATAAACAAATTTGTCTAACGCTGAAAATCAAGTTTTATCTAAAAGGCATATGATAAAAGTCTCAATAAAATCCAAATAAATTTCAATTCTAAATAATAATCTAAAGTTTATATTGCTTGAATTTCTACGAGATGACCATTGCCTATGTAGATGTATATTTCACCATCATTTGGCTTTTGACAATTTTGACAATCCTATATAGATACACTAATGTGAGCTATTGCACTGAAATCTATCCATCAAGTGTGTCTAAGTATCGAATTCAAATTAACTTTAAAGTAAACAAAAAATAAGAGATACACCTGTCGCACCATAAGAGAAACAACCATCCTTGGTTAATTTCTTTTGTTGTTTCTTTTGAGGTGTTGTATTCACAACTTTGTTATTTTTCTTTATATATCCCATTGAAGTTAGATTTGTTATAAAACGTAACAATTTCAACCTTTTTTATTCTTGACAAAACTCTTTTCAATGTCGGCTATGAATTTTTTTCCATGATAATCTTATCAGACATAATGCCCCTGAATGTTTCGATGCATGCAATGATGTTGATAGGTATAATAGTAGCTAAATCAAACAAAACAAGCTCGCATAATACTCCAAATTTAAGCCAAAATAATTTGAATAAAGGTAAACCCCATCTTAAGATATTGGGCATTCCATTAATATTTCATCTTTGGGTAAAATATTAACTTGTAAGCGATATCGGTGTAGTAATCAAACACTGACAATAATGTACATATCAAACAAAAATATTCCTTTGGGTCAATTTATTACTCACATGTAAAACCAAATAATCTTCCTTTGGGCCAATCAATATTAACATAACTTAAGTTATGTGCACACAACCTTTTATATTTTAAAACAAAATAATTTATACAACAAAAGTCACTGTAGTGACTTATTGCTTCGATTAAATTATTTTAAAATATATAAATATTTCAATATTCAAATTCAAAATTTCCATAATGGTCAAAGATCAAATCTGAAATTTTTGAATAATGGACTATAGTTTCTCAAATGATCCAAAATAAGATTGTCTCAATGGTGCCATTAGAAATCGAAAACCTTATTGTTTAACTATTTTTTTTAATACTTAAACAAGTAGCCATAAAAATATTTAAAATAATATTCAAAACTAAATTTTGTAGAACCAAACTTAAAACTAAATTTGTATTATAATTTATATGAGTTTACATCAAAGTACCCGAAAATTAAATATATATATATATATCCATATCAAAAAGATAATTTTAATGAATGTCCATCAAACCGATTTGACAAAAATATATATAATTGGATCCATAAAAAATTATCGAAAACCTTAACATCAATACACATAAAACTTAAAACCGTAATTTTTTATAAATTCAATAATATCCGATTCATGCATTATACCCTCAAAATCATTGATATGAATATATATTAATACATATATAAAAAAACTCAAATATGTATAACTGTAAATAAGCCTTATACTATGCACACATCGGTTTTCAAATTCATAAAAATTGAAACCCAAAAACTTAAAAATGAATCTAAAAAATTAAACATATACTTTAATTAAAATACCAAGTTCAAATATCAAATCCATACAATTTTAGAACCAATTATTCTAAACATAATAGAAAATCATTCTCAATGATTCTACATGATGAGACTCATATGCCACTTGTTAAAATTGTAAAACTTTGATACAAAATTTAATAAATTAGGATCTATAATGTCAATCCATCAAGAATAAATCAAGAAAAAAACTAAATGCGGAAGCATATCTGAATGCATTGAAATCTTGAGATCTTGAAATCTTGTAGTTTTGGTCCTCCAAATTAACATACAAGTAATTTAAAGAAGGTGGCTCTCTCTTTTTTGAAGATGGTAATTTGGGGACTATAACCTTAATTTATAACTTTTACACATTAGCCATAATTTATAATCAACCCATTATCAATTAAACATTAGTTTCTAGAGTATCTATATATATTTGATTCATACTTTATTTAACAATTGAAGGCCAATAAGCCTTAACATTTAATTTGGGCTAACCTTTTATGATAGTATAAAATAACATATAATTATTCTTGTTATACATGTGATGTCCATATTTTTCCTACATGATCTACTATTGAAGACCATTTAGGTGTTAATTTATTTTGGTTGTGTAGGACTCCCTAGTAGTTTAATTTATGTATTAGCTAATGACAAGCATGATAGCGTCCTGTATTAGACAATATTTTAATTTGATTTAATGATAATTAGTTTCTTTCTTGACAAAAAAAAATTTAAATTTGATGGAGTTAATATTAAGAGTTAACTCAACAATAATTTAATTGAAAATTAATTAATATATTATTCTTTTTACAAATAACAAATATTTTTTATAGATACTTGTAGCATATAACATGATATATATTTTTGGTGAGAAGAAAAAATCAATTACATCAACTGCATAAAACAACCATTAATTTTATCTACTTGTAGTAAGTCTATTACTTCCTTAAAAGCCTCATTAATGACTTGTAAGCTTGATTTCCAGCTCAAACTAAGTTTAGCAAGACGATCCACTACCAAATTCTAATTTATTAGAATATGCTTAATCTTCCACTCCCCTTCTGACTGCATGATGCGTTGAGTTCTTCGAAGCACAGTAATCCCTGAGTCTTCCAAATCCAAATTAGTCAAATTTTGGGCAACTTCAAGGTTATCAGTCATGATAATGGCCCATCTGTAGCCCTTATTTAGCAGAATAAAGATCCCATCCAGGATGCTCCAAACTTCAGCCTCAAATGGAAAGCATACACTTAAGAAGTGAGTGAACCCCACTATCCAATTTCCATCATGATCTCGAACCACACCTCCTGTTGCAGCATATCCAAAATCTCTGACCACTGCCCTATGAGTGGATAAGTACACCCAAGTATCATCTGAATTATTCGTGGGATTTGAATTGGGAATGTTGTTTTTGTGACCACCAAGATGTGATTTGTATTGGCAAGCCCAGCAACAGTTGTTATCCAAGAAATATTCTAAAAGATGAATAAATTCCTATTCTTCCAGATACGCCAAATGATTAATCCAAAAAGACATGACCAAGTGAGACCACTACCCTACAATCTATCATGAAAACAAAGGTTAAGTAAAAGCCAATCCTGAAAGGAGACAGAGAAGAACCTTTGTTTTAGCTGATCTAGAAGCACAAGCATCCACACATCTTTCACAGAAGGACAATCTTGAAGAACATGCGCCAAATCCTCAAAGTCATGCCCACACAATGTACAAGAGTTGTTGTGACAAGTTCCTCATCTAGTACGTCCTGAATTAGTAAGAAGTCTTTGCTTAAAAGCTAACAAAAGAAAAACTCTCACTCTCTGTGGACCCGGATATTTCCAAGTAGTCCTCTAATGCTCCTTTTGAGAATTCCAAGTGTCATATTTTAAAGTCCAATAAGCACTTCGAACTGAGAAGACCCCTGACGCTGAACAAGCCCATATCACTCTATTCGAACCAAAATCGAGATGTGGAGGGTGATAATCATTTTATGAACACTAAACTAGACTATGATCACGACTAAGGCAAGCGCACCTATCGAATGGTAGTATAGTTACGGTGAGTCCAGAGTATCGTATCCACAAGGACTAAAAGTACTAGTATTAACTATTTTTCTATTATTTAGCCTAGAATATAAAAGATTTGTTTTAACCTAAAATTAACTAACTAATTAACTACTGAACGCAACAGAGAGTGAAAAAAATAATCGAATAAACCAATGATAAAGACAATACCCAAGGAAGAATCCACCTAAACTTCACTTATTATTCTAACTCTGAATCAAACAATTTATTCACTTGTCTTGATCCATAAAAATCCCTAAACTATGTTAATTTCTCATTTGAGACTAAGAACAACTGACTCTAGGTTGATTAATTAAAATCACTTTCTAATTAAAACCCCTATTGGCGCATTAACTCGATCTATGGATTCCCTTATTAGATTTGACTCTAATTTGGCAGATTTATGTCGCCTTATTTCTAGGGTTGCATGCAACTCTACTTAATTATGATAGATCTACTCCTAAACAGGGACTTTTGCTCCACTGAATAAGCACATCAACTTGAATAAATATCTTGAAAATATTAAAACAAGAATTAAGAACACATAATTAAGAACAGGAACAAGTATTTATCATCAAATTCAAAACATTAAATAATAAGATTTGTCTTAGGTTTCATCTTCCCTAGGTATCTAGGGAATTTAGTTCATAATGTAAAAGGAAGACAACTCAAATTTAGAAAAACAACAAGACATAAAAACTCAAATAAACTTCGAGAGAAATTTGAATAGAGATCTTCAATCTTGAAGTGGATTTGCTTCTGAGATGATTCCAGCGGCTTCCTTCGAGTAATTTCTGCTCTCTACTCTGCGTCTCCCCTTAGGTCGTCTTCTAGTATGTATTTATAGACTTTTGAATGCTCAGAAACCCTAAAAATTGACTTTTTTTGTGTGTTTGGGAAACAGGGACCGATATCGACATGGGCTGGCACATGGGCGTGTGGCCTGCCCGTGTGGATCACATGGGCATGTTGCCTGCCCGTGTGGATATTGAAAACTCTGATTTTGTCCTCCTTTTCTCTTTTTTGCTCCTAAATGCTTTTCTAAGTATAGAAACATGAATTTAAGGGATTAGGAGCATCAAAATCACTAATTTACGTCATTAATCATCCATAAACGCATTAAGAATGAGATTAAAATATGTTACATTTATGGTTTATCAAATATCCCCACACTAAAGCATTTGCTTATCCTCAAGCAAAATCCTCAACTCACAATTAAAATTAATTCTTCTCAACTTATAATTCTCATTAATAATGTTTTATCATAATTCACAAATAATCATACATTGATAGTTCAACTACAAGAGCACTAAATGCACAAGTAATCAAAGTCTAGCATTTTTAAAGCATGAAAACATAGGTATTTCCCCTTATCTAAATAATTACCTTTAATTCAAAACTGACAAGATTTGACATCCTCACTAAAGATTCACTCAAATCACTCAAAGTATTTAAGGATAAAAAATGAAGCACTCAAAAGTCAGACATGAAAAATTATTACCATAAGCTTGCATGAAAATCAAATCTCCACCACTATAAATGTGATGATACACAGATCAAAAGGTCTTTAAAGGGTTGTAACGGGGCTTGGGTTAAAGGTGTGGATAAAGGCTAAAAAAGAAGGTTAGAATCGAGATTGAATTGATAAATTACCCAAGTAGAAAAATAAAATAACACTAAATAATTACATCAATCGAATTTATTAAAGATAAACATGAGCTTCTTCTCAGAATATGAAATTAACTACTTAAGCTGAAGACAAAGAACTAATAATAATCAACATATATGTTTTTTTTTTTTGAATGAATGAATGAGTAATAAGAAAATTATACACTAAAATAAAAGAACATAGTTAGGCAATTAACCAAATCAAATCTCGACAAAAAAGAAGTCAATAGAATAGGAAAAATTCTCAGTGAATCAAAAAGTATGATGTATGGGTTAATATTAAAGGTAAATTAAGACACAGTCTGTTAGGCTTAAAGGGGTTCACTAAGGGTTAATTATGTAGGTAGGCTTTTTGTGGGGTAAGTGGGTTAAAACCTAGGTGCCTTTATCATCTTAGTATACCAAATCAAAGGTGTGGTCTCGATATGTATAATCGAAGCAAGTTCTAGAATAACAAATCAATATTGACACACTCATAACCAATAAAGTGAGTAAGAAAAATGTATGCTCTAAAGGCTCAAAATCTCACAAAAATTATGGCTTTTGATGTCAATATTGTAAATTTCAAATTTCAAGTTTTAAGGTAATACCTTAATTTAGGGAAACATCCTAAAAAATTTTAATTCTGAAAAATAGGCTTGTCAAGCTTGATTCTCTAGTATCTTAAAGTTCAAACCATCAATGAACAAGTATCTATGAATTTAATCTAAAACATATCAATAAGAATCATAAATCGAAGAAAATTTCATTCTAACCGTAATATGAGAAAATTACTTAAACACAAGACATATGCGGAATTGCAGTCAAATTTAAATGTAACTCATGATTCTGAGCAAACTAACAAGAAAATAAACACAAATAATAAAGAAAATTATGGGTTATAACTCGATTAGAAACAACCATAAATCTTTCAAAAGATAATAATGAAAATAAGTTGAAGAGAAAAAAGATAAAACAACTAAAACAAAATTAAAAAGAAAGATAAAATAATAAAAATAAAAAAATAAAAAAAATAATAATAAACTCAATGATATCAATAAACTTAAGAGGTAATTGTAATGATAATAGTAAAAAAAATGAGAGAAAAAAATAGAAATAGTAAACTAAAAATAAAAATAAAAATAATAAAAGTATATAAAAACTAAAAATATAAGTATAAGAATAATTAATTAATTAGTAAAATAAAAATAAATAATATAACAATTAAAAATAAATAAAATAAAATAAAATTGGGGTGATTAACCAAATTTCCACATGGCCATGGACATGCCCATGTGTCCAGGCCGTGTGGGTCACATGGCCATGTCGCCAGGCCGTGTGTGCTTTCCTTCGCTTCACCCACGCCCATGTAAGATCCCACATGCCCGTGTGACCAGACCGTGTGCTCCACACACCAGTGTGGCCAGGCCATGTAGATCAAAAACACACTTTTTTTTTTTAGATTTTGAAAATTAATTAATTTAAAAAAATCATGAAATAATGTTAAGAAAATTAGCAGTGTTAACACTCGGGTTGCCTCCCGAGAAGAGCTTATTTAAAGTCTAAGCTCGACTTACCTCATATTCGCATGGTTACGGTGGTTCACGGAGTCGAAACTTCTCTTTCTCACTATCAATTCCTTTATTTAAATAAGGTTTAAGTCAAGTACTATTTACCTTAAAAGTGCCGAAATGAGAATGAGTTACCTCGACTGTATCATATGGAAAGACATTGAGTACCGTAAAAGGAGTCATTCTATTTGCGTTGAGCTCTGTAGTGATAGTTCGAGGGTCCTTTTTGTCTAACCAGATTTGGTCCCCAACCTTGAATCGATTGGTTCTCTCAATAAACTCATTATGGTGTTGCTTCTGCTCCTCCTTGCCATAAGTTCGCCATTCGTCTAGTTCATCTATCTATAGCATTCGTCGTTCGTGGATGGTTCCATTGTTAGTGCATGAACTAGAACATGGCTCATTTATGCTACTCGAACATGTTTCCTGCAAAGGGGATTGGACCACATGATTAGTATTATTAACTGAATTTATAAGGTTATCTTCATTACTTAATATCTCAATTGAATCATGAGCCTAAAGAGTAACCGTTTTGTCACCTACACGAGGTGTGAGTTCACCTGTACCAACATTAATAATAGTCCTGGCAGTCGCTAAAAAGGGTCGCCCTAAGATTAAAGGAATGTCACCGTCCTCTTCCATGTCTAAAACAACAAAGTCTATTGGGAATATGAATTTATCAATTTTTACTAGTACATCCTCAACAATACCCCTAGGAAATCTAATAGTTTTATCTGCTAGTTGTATACTCATCGTAGTTTGTTTAGGTTTCTCAATACCTAGTTGTGTAAACATTTTATAAGGCATGACATTTATACTTACCCCTAAATTGGCTAAAACATTATCAACATTTAAACTACCGATTAAACAAGGAATAGTAAAACTCCCTGGATCTTTTAACTTGTTGGGTAGTTTATTTTGTAGAATTGCCGAGCAAACTACATTTAATTCCACATGCGACGAATCATCTAACTTCCGTTTGTTTGCTAGAAGCTCTTTTAAAAATTTAACTGAATTGGGCATATGCGAAAAAGCTTCAATAAACGGTAAGTTAATATGTAATTTTCTTAAAAGGTTAAGAAATTTACAGAATTTTTCATCTGTGCGGTCTTTTTTTGTCGCATTAGGGTATGGCACGCAAGGTGTATATTCTCTGCTTACCGGTTTTTGTTTATTCTGGCTTTCATCCACCTTATCTTTACTGACCATGCCTTCTTGCCTTGGTTCTGGTTTGGAATCAACTAACCCTTCATCATCTCGAACAGTAATCACATGAAGTTGCTCCCTTAGGTTAGTTTCAGTATTAATCGGTAAGCTACCTTGTGGTCGTTCTGAAATCACCTTGGCAAGTTGACCAATTTGGTTTTCGAGCCCTTGAATCGACGCTTGCTGATTTTTGAGTGCGGTTTCAGTGTTTTGGAAGCGAGCTTCTGACACCGAGATGAATTTCGTTAGCATCTCCTCAAGGTTCGGCTTCTTTTCCTGCTGGTAAGGTGGTTGTTGGAAACCTAGAGGGAGTTACGGTTTTTGATGTCCTTAACCACCCCACGAGAAATTGGGATGGTTCCTCCAACCTGCATTATAAGTGTTACTATATGGATTATTCTGAGGTCTAGAATTATTACCCATATAGTGGATTTGTTTGTTCTCTGTGCTAGGGTTGTAGGATGGATATTCTATGTTGGTCATTCCTCCTCCATTCGCATCGCACTGCATTATCGGATATACCTACGTAGAAACACATAAACCATCAATCTTTTTATTTAAGAGCTCTACATGGTTTGATAACATGGTGACCGTGTCGAGGTTGAAAACACCGGCGGCTTTATTAGGCTTTGTCCTTATGACTTGCCACCGATAGTTATTCAGTGATATCTCCTCTACAAACTCATAAGCCTCCTCAGGTGTTTTATTATTTATTGTACCACCGGTAGTTGCATCGATCATCTGCTTAGTTGAGGGGTTTAAACCATTATAAAAAGTCTGAACCTATAACCATAGAGGTAACCCATGGTGAGGGTACCTTCTCAATAAGTCTTTATACCTCTCCCATGCATCATATAAAGTCTCTAAATCCATTTGCACGAAGGAGGAGATATCGTTCCTCAACTTAACTGTCTTAGCTGGCGGAAAGTATTTCAATAAAAACTTCTCGGTCATTTGATCTCAAGTAGTTATGGACCCTCGTAGTAAGGAGTTCAACCACTGCTTAGCCTTATTTCTCAACGAGAAGGGGAATAATCGTAGGCGAATGACATCGTCAGAAATGCCATTTATCTTGAAAGTATCACAGAGCACTAAGAAATTGGCCAAATGAGTATTTGGGTCTTTATCCTGCAAACCATCAAACTGAACAAACTGTTGAATCATTTGTATAGTGTTAGGTTTTAGTTCAAAATTATTTGCAGCAATTGCAGGTCCAACAATACTCAACTCAGTCCCCGCTAAATTAGGCTTAGCATAGTCGTACATAGTACGAGTAGGACTGTAATTTACTGAATTCGCGGCAACCATAGGAGGTAGCGGATTATTATAATTTTTAGCCATCTCCTCGGTAGTACTGGTATCGTCCTCTTGCTCTTCCTCTATATACTATAGACTTCACCTTATTTCTCTATGATTTCTGCGAGCTGTGCTTTCAATTTCGCTGTAAAAAAGTAGAGGTCCTGATGGGTTTCTTCTACTCATAAACTACAAGAACCTGCCAGAAGCAAACAAAAGAAAAATTAGTGATTAAAATAAAAATAAAAATAAATAGCAATAAAAATAAAAATGGCTAAAGTAATAAAAATTTAGCGTTCCTAATGTCTTAGTCCCTGGCAACGGCGCCAAAAACTTGATGATCATTTTATGAACACTAAACTAGACTACGATCACGACTAAGGTAAGCGCACCTATCGAATGGTACTATAGTTACGGTGAGTCCAGAGTATCGTATCCACAAGGACTAAAAGTACTAGTATTAACTATTTTTCTATTATTTAGCCTAGAATATAAGAGATTTGTTTTAATCTAAAATTAACTAACTAATTAACTACTGAACGTGATAGAGAGTGAAGAAAATAATCGAATAAACCAATGATAAAGACGATACCCAAGGAAGAATCCACCTAAACTTCACTTATTATTCTAACTCTGAATCAAACGATTTATTCACTTGTCTTGATCTGTAGAAATCCCTAAATTATGTTAATACCTCTTTCGAGACTAAGAACAACTGACTCTAGGTTGATTAATTGAAATTTCTTTCTAATTAAAACCCCTATTGTCGCATTAACTCGATCTATGGATTCCCTCATTAGATTTGACTCTAATCCGATAGATTTATGTCGCCCTATTTCTAGGGTTGCATGCAACTCCGCTTAATTATGATAGATCTACTCCTAAACAGGGACTTTTGCTCCACTGAATAAGCACATCAACTTGAATTAATATCCTGAAAATATTAAAACAAGAATTAAGAACACATAATTAAGAACAAGAAAAAGTATTTATCATCAAATTTAGAACATTAAATAATAAGATCCGTCTTACGTTTCATCTTCCCTAGGTATCTAGGAATTTAGTTCATAATGTAAAAAAAAGACATCTCAAATTTAGAAAAACAACAAGACATAAAAAACCTAAATAAACTTCGAGAGAAATTTGAATAGAGATCTTCAATCTTGAAGTGGATCTGCTTCTGAGATGATTCCAACGGCTTCCTTCAAGTAATTTCTGCTCTCTGCTCTGTGTCTCCCCTTAGGTCTTCTTCTAGTATGTATTTATAGACTTTTGAATGCTCAGAAACCCTAAAAATTGACTTTTTCTACGTGTTTGAGAAACAGGGAGCGATATCGACACAGGCTGGCACATGGGCGTGTGGCCTACCCGTGTGGATCCTGAAAACTCCGATTTTGGCCCCTTTTTCTCTCCTTTTGCTCCAAATGCTCTCCTAAGTATAGAAACATGAATTAAGGGATTAGGAGCATCAAATTCACTAATTTACATCATTAATCATCCATAAACGCATTAAGAATGGGATTAAAATATGTTACATTTATGGTTTATCAGAGGGGGGATACTAGTAATCCTTCTAATCACATCTTTAAACAACCAAACACAAAATAGATCCAAGTTTCAGCTTCCATCTAAATTGACCGTCGCCCTAACAGAACAATCCAAATCAAGGTTAGCATAAGATGGAATTTTTAAAATTAAATGGCCCATACTGACACATTCTCCAATAGACCAAACTAAATTCTCTCGAAGTAGCGGCCATATTTTAGAAAGTGACCTCCATAAGTGAGAGCATTGATTCCTGCTAATAGAATCTTGAAACTGCTTTTTCCAACCATTCTTAGAGCGGAGGATGTGAACCCAAAGCGCATTGCTTTTAGAAACAAGGTTAAAACCAATCTTGATAAAAAATGACAAATTTTGATCGCTCAAATGCCTGAAACCAAGCCTGCCCCGAGCCCGTGGTTGACATATAGATTCCCATCCCACTAAAGACATTTTAGGATGACCATCTGCATATCCCTAAATAAATTGTCTAACCAATCTTTCAATATCAGCTCAAACACCTATTGAAACCATCAAAGACTGCATAAAAGAATTAAGAATGGAGAGAAGTACAGATTGAGCCAAGGTGATTCTTCCTGCTATAGATAACTTCCTCACATCTTAATTCTGCAATTTCTGCCTTACCTTATCAACAACAAAACTCAGAGTATTGTTGTTTACCCTATAGTGAAGAGGAGGAAAACCTAAATAAGTTCCAAGATTTTAGAATTCTTGGAATCTGAATAGTTGACTAATTTGATTGCGGACATCAACTCCAATAGTCTTGGAAAAGAAGATATTGCTTTTTCTAACACTGATTCTATACCCGAAATCTCACAAAACTGAGTAAAATGCTATCCAATAACCGTGCTTGGTCAAGCTAAGCTTTGCAAAAGATCACCAAGTCATCAGCAAAGAACAAATGAGAGATTACAGGTCTTGTGCATGATAGATGAATTGGATCCCAATTACCGATATCCATTTCAGCCCGAATAAAATAGCCCAACCATTCCATGAAAAGCACAAAGAGATAGGGCAATAGAAGACATCCTTGATGTATTCCTCTAACCGATTTAAACTTCTGAGTAAGCACGCTATTACAAAGAATTTGCATAGAAGAGGAAGATATAGTTGAAATAATCACATTTGGTAAAAAGACAAGGATCCTAGCCAACTAACTCTATTGTAAGCTTTCTCCAAACCCAGCTTAATAGCCATCCAATTCCTCCCCTTTCGATTGCACCGCATAGAATGAATGACTTCTTGCACTAAAATAATGTTGTCAGAAATGTTTCGACCAACTATAAATCCAACTTGTTCCTGAGAGATCAGTTTAGGAAAAATCACCTTAAACCAGTTTGCAATCACTTTCATCACCAATTTATAAAGAACAGAACACAAGCTAATGGGTCGAAAATGACTGAAATCCTTAAGACTATCTTTTTTGGGGATTAGAATAATCAACTTATTATTCAAATCCTGCTCGATTGGCCTACCAGCAAAGACATCTTTAACCCACTGACACACATCATTACCAAGGATATCCCACTGACTTTGGAAGAATTGAGCATGGAAACCATCACTTCCAAGAGCTTTCAGTGGAGCCATGTCGAATAATGCCCTTTTAGTCTCCTCATCAGTGATAGTGATAGAAGCCTCAAAAAAGTAGTCTTTGAAGGATTAAGACAAGGAAAACCAAAATTAAGAATGTCCCTCAAGATAGGAGGAGCCTTACCAGAAAGTCTTTCAAAGAATTCCACCGCCTTAGATTGCTGATCGTCGATTTTCATGTGTGATAAGTTTTATAAATTTATAATGACTCGTTCTTGAAACTAACTATGATCACGACATAGGCAAGTGTACCTATCGAATAGTAGTATAGCTTTAGCAAGACCGGATTGTTGAACCCAAAGGACTATGAGTACTAGTAATGATTGTCATTTTATTATCTAGCCGAATAAAAGAGGATTGTTTTGACTAACTAAATAAACTAAGAGCTTGCAGAAAATAGAAATTGGGTAATTACTGTTGGGGAAAACAATTGATTAAGACAATACCTAAGGAAAGAATCCACCTAGACTCTTACTTGTTAGTCTGGCTCCGAACCGGACGATTTATTCATTCAACTTGTTCCGTAGAAATCCCTAATGTATATTATTATCCCTTTGGAGACTAACAACGTCTAATCCCTAGGTTAAACAACCGAGAGTTATCTCTAATTAACACCCTAAGGTTGCATTAACTCGATCTATGGATTCCCTTATTAGGTTTCACCCTAATCCGGCAAAATCTTGTCACCCTATCTCTAGTCGCGCAATCAACTCCGCTTAATTACGACAAAGTTACTCCTAGTCAGGGTCTATTCCTCCTCCAACTAAGAATAGTAACTTGAAGTGATATCCTAAAATACCAAAACAAGAATTAAGAACACGTAATTAAGAACAAATCAAATATTTATCATACAATTCAGAAATAATAACAAGGTTTAGTCATAGGTTTCACCCCCCTTAGGTATTTAGGGGTTTAGTTCATAACTAAACAAGAACACATCTCAGAATAAAAAAAATTACAAAACATAAAGAAAACCCAAAACTCCTGAAGGGGAGGTTGGGGAGAGATCTTCAGTCTTGATGGTGGCTCCGGCTTCTGAGATGGATCAATCGGCTTTCTCGGAGTAATTCCTTACTCCCTATTCTCCATCCTCTTTTCTTCCTCCTTTAGGGTGTATTTATAGGCTTTGGAATGCCTAAAAAACCCTAAAATTTGGCCTTTTCTGAATTGAACTTAGCTAGGGTTCGGCAAGGACACGCCCGTGTGGCACGACCGTGTGTGACTACTTCAGGCCGTGTTCGAGCCTATTAGATTGGCACAGGCGTGTAAGCTGCCCGTGTGAGTCGTGCTTCAATTCTGCCAGATTGACATTGCCGTGTGAGCTGCCCGTGTGAGGAGGTCCAGGCCGTGTTGATTTCGTGCTTTAGCCCATTTTCTCCGTTTTTGGCCTGTTTCTCGTTCCTTTCGCTCTTCTATGCTTACCTGAGAATAAAACATGAAATTAAGGCATTATGAGCATCGAATTCACCAAATCTAAGGAGAAATCATTCATAAAATGTGTTAAGCATGGGTTATAAATATGTATAAATTACGGTTTATCAATTGCAAGATGTCTTGATCTGGACACCATTCCCCATTGTCAATATGTAAGGTTGTAATTCAATTGAATTTCCTTTTCCTGATCGTACGACTGTGAAAAAATTTTGTATTTTGATCCCTCAATTGAAGCCAATCACATCGAGCCTTTTGTCTTCAAAGTAAGTCCTCATGGTCAAGAATGTTTTCCAACTCATCCCGAATTTCCATCTCTTTTTTAGCTAAATGAATAGAGGTAGAGTGATCTAATGCATTTTGAATATTGTTGAGCGATCTCATGAGATTCCGCTAACGAGTACCTAAAAAGCCATACACATTCCTGTTCCAAGGTTTAACAAAATAAGTAAAATTATTTAAGGACTCAACCATATTACCTACAAAGTTCCACTTCTCTCTGACAAAATTGGGGAAATCATTGTGCTGTGTCCATCCTGTTAAAAATTTGAAAGGTTTGCCTGTAACACCCTTAACCCGTATCTGTCATCAGAATGGAGTTATAAGCCATTACAGAATAAAACACGATCCCAAAAAATTAAAAATAAATATATAATTATTCATATAAACGAGTCCCGAAAGTTAATCAAAATTATTTTCATAAACTAATATAGCTTTTAAATTTGGACATTTCATATCACATGTATATATAAATAGACAAATCGTTCACATGTAACAGTATAAAATATAATATGCATTAACAATTTCATATATGCGACATTAACATAATAATCTATATGAATTTCATATATTTTACATATTAATACCATTAAAAACAAGTATTTTGTTATAAATCTACTCACTTCATTTCTTAGTTTAATCGGCTAATATATGTATATCATTATAGACATTCATAACTTACACTTAATTAGTAAATTCATATTGCCATATACATAGGTAAAAAGCACCCATAAATATGAACACTTTCACACGTATACAAGGCACATAAAAACTTAATTATTATTACAAGACCAAATGTCAAATACGCAAGTCTTAACTTAATTCATAAATGAACACCAAAATTTGCATCATACATATGTTTTTCTTTTTACCTATTAAATTTTATAATTTACATTAACTCAATTACATTCATAATGAACTATATGGCCAAATATATATATATAACATCATACAAATATATATAATGCGCAAATTACCCTAAAATAAAGATTATACTTAGCATTAAATACATAATAAAACAACCAACCAAAATGATCATGCAACACATACAACTTAGCAACCGAATCTATTAAACTAGCATACATTTATCCATCACTTTAATTATCACATTACATAATTCCATCGAAAACTAACTAGTATTCCTAGTACATACTATCATAGCCGAACCTCATTACTTTAAATTACATATGTATACAAGGCTTCTATTATTATTTTATCAACAATCAAGCTCATTAATATGTTTCAATCAAAGACATGACAAATTAAGACTAAACATAGTAATCAAATTCACATATATATAATTCATATTAGTATGAAACACAACCAAGGTAATCAAACATACTTATGATTGATTTCTTCATGCCTCATCCCAAATCATTAGCCAACTTCAATGTACAATCACATAACACAAATGATATTCATTCATGGCACATAGCATAATAACCAAATAGACTTAAACCACAAATATGCCAAACTGAAATCTAGCATAGAAATTAAGCCATTTTCGTATGGCCTTATACATAACCAAAGTTCATTATTTCAAACGAAATCCAACCTATACAGGCCATAGTTCCAAAATGTAACTTAAAAATACCAAAAGCGGTCGATAGTGTGATAGACTTTGCTGACAATCCCCGAGCTTGTAACTTGAATCCAAAATCTATAAAACAGAAACAAATATACATACAGTAAGCTATTATAGCTTAGTAAGCCATAAGCAAATAAACAAGCTAGTGGTATAACCAACTCATTTTAAATTAAACCGACTTATACTAGCATAAATATGCTTAGTCTTAAACTACCAATTTCATAAATGATATATTTTTTTTTTATACAAAATTCCCACATTGGCCGAATGCTCAAATAACCAATATAAGTAATTTGCACTACAGTTACGAAGCCAATATTTCACTAGACAACCGAATATACTTATACTCATAAACACAACTCAAGCATCATAATATATCATCATGTACACATTACCTAAATGGCCGAATACACATGGTTACATCTATACACATATCACATATCATTTCGAAGACAATCACAATATATCTATCATGATCGAACACACTTTTATACTTATACACATTCTATATTTACCCCATAAATCATTTGTAACAAACATTAAGTACTTACTTACCTTATCACAAGTGATAATAACCTATTCCATACCTGGTCATTTAGCTTATTCAACATGTACATTCACATCTTATCGTAGCCTGATGAACCATTCAGAATTGAATAGGACACTCGGATAAACACACAAGTCGTACAATGCCAACGTCCCAGACATGGTCTTACATGTAGCCACATATCGATGCCACTGTCCCAGAAAGGGTCTTACTCGTAAACACATATCGATGCCATGGTCTTACTTGTACTCAAATATCAGAATCCTATGTCATGACATATGTATCCTAGTTATTCCTAAGGTTCATACGAGGCCTTCGGACGTCGTAACTCGGTCGAAACCAGTTTGGAGATATAATAGCCAAGCTTACTCATATTCAGCCATAGCTTATATATGTTCATTCATCTCATACCAGCATATAATGCTAACATATAACTACAATTAAATACGTCTATTTTCTTATAAACTTACCTCGAACGATGAAAAACGGAACAAGGCAGCTAGTCGATGACTTTCGTTTTTCCCCGATCCAAATCCGATTTCTTTAGTTCTTGATCTAAACATATTCAATTTAAGCTCATTCAAACATATTTTCATTCAATTTAATCCAAAAACACATAAATAGGAAAATTACCATTTTACCCCTGACATTTACAATTTTTACAATTTAGTCCCTATTGCACAAAACACAAAATATGCAAAATTTCCCTATGCCCATGTTGGGCCGAATTTTACCCATGCTTATACAAGTCCATATATTTCATTTATTTCACATTTTAGTCCCTCAAATTATTATTTTTTACAATTTAGTCCTAATTACTCAAAATCATCAAAAACTCCAATACAAAACATGTTAATCTAAAACATATCTTTTATATTTCATCATCAAACAACAAAAATCACAAGCTCTCAACAATGGCATAACTCAAAATATTCACCAAAATCAAAAATTCAAGCATGGGTTTTGTAGTACTTGATTTTGTCACTCGCGATAGGTTTTAAAATTTATAAATGATCGTACCTAAACTAACTATTATCACAACGTAGGCAAGTGCACCTATTGAATAGCAGTATAGTTTTAGCAAGATCGGATGTCGAACCCAAAGGAACTAAAAGTACTAGTATTAACTTTCTTTTTATTATCTAGCCTAAAAATAATGGAGGTTTTAATTAACTAATTAACTAATCTAAGAATGCACAGAAAATAGGTTTGGGGAAAATACTTTTTAGAAAATTCGATTGATTAAGACAATACCCAAGGAAAAATCCACCTAGACTTCACTTGTTATTTGACTCTAAATCGGACGATTTATTTATTCAACTTGTTCCGTAGAAATCCCTAAGTTATGTTATTATCCCTATTCAAGACTAATAATGTCTAACCCTAGGTTGAATAATTGAAATCTCTTTCTAATTAAAACCCTAAGGTTGCATTAACTCGATCTATGAATCCCTTTATTAGGTTTCACCTTAATCTGGCAAAATCTTGTCACCCTATCTCTAGGCGTGCAATCAACTCCGCTTAATTATGATAAATTTATTCTTAGGCAGGGACTATTCATCCTCCGAATAAGAGCATTAACTTGAATCAATATCCTGAAATACCAAAGCAAGAATTAAGAACACATAATTAAGAACAAGTTAAATATTTATCATACAATTCAGATAATAATAACAAGATTCGTCTTAGGTTTCATTCCCCTTAGGTATTTAGGGGGTTTAGTTCATAACTAAAAAGGAAAACATCTCAGAAGAATAATGAATGCAAAACATAAAGAAAACCCAAAACTCCTGAAGGGAAATTGAGGGGAGATCTTTAGTCTTGATGAATAATCCGGCTTCTGAGATGGATCAATCGGCTTTCTTTGAGCAATTCCTTGCTTCCTACTCTGTATGTCCCCTTTAGTCCTCCTCTAAGGTGTTTAAATAGGCTTTAGAATGCCTAAAAGCCCTCCAAATTTCCCTTTTCAGAATAGAACTTAACTTGGGCTCGACAGGGACACGCCCGTGTAGGATTGCTTCAGGCCGTGGTCAAGGCTGAGAGATCAATACGCCCGTGTTGAGGTTGTTATAGGCCGTGTTCGAGCCTACTAGAATGGCACGGACGTGTGTGCTACCCGTGTGAGGAAGTCCAGGCCGTGTTGTTTTTCCACGTCGGCCCATTTTCTCCGTTTTCGGCCCGTTTCTTGTTCTTTTTGCTCTCCTATGCTCACCTAAGTATAAAACATGAAATTAAAGGATTAGGAGCATCAAATTCACCAAATCTAAGGAGAAATCATTCATAAATTTGTTAAGTATGGGATAATAATATGTATAAATTACGATTTATCAGCACTCGAAGCAACGATCTCAAAAATGTAAAAATTATCAAAAACTAACTAAGAACGAACCTTGAATCAAGATGAGAAAGATGGTCAAACCTAGCTTTTGTTGTTTCTTTTCTTTTGTTTTTGTTTTCGGTGGATGAACAAAAATAATAAACTAAACTTTAACTTATGTTTTATTATGATATATAATAACATTTTAATTAATTACCATTATATCCTTTATAATTAAATAACCATAACACATAATATAAGGTTATAACCGGCCATTACACATTATTTTGGTTTATTTATAACAAAGATACTTCAAGTTAGAAAGCCACTAATAATTCAGCCCCTTTTTGAAATAACCACTAAATTTTCATTTTACGCGATTAAGTTCTTTTATTAAATCGGATACTTAAACAATAAAATTAAATCACGAAAATTTCATAGATATAAATCCACACAAAATAAACAGAAAATAATTTTAAAATATTTTTCTGACTCAGATTCATGGTCCCGAAACCACTGATCCGATTAGGGTCTAAATCGGGCAGTTACACTGCCTTTAGGTATACTAAGGCCTGGTCTAGTAGAGAATAAAAGATGCCGAAGGTCAGACTTAATGCGAGTGATGTGATGGACTAAACACTGTGAAAAAGTTTTCATCCATGTGTCATTTGCTAAAGCCCGATCAAGTCTGACAAAAGTACCACATCGTTGCCAAGTGTAAGAAGGTCCGCTATACCCCAAGTCCTACAACTCACAAGAATCAACAAAATTACCATATAAATCACAATGTTTACCTACGATAAGGGGGCTTTTCTTATCCCCAAGTGATAAAATGGCATTGAAATCCCCCATAATTAACCAAGGAATAGGTTGATTTGGGATTACAGATTTTAACCCTTCCCAAAGAAGCTTTCATTTTGACCTATCTCGGTTGCCATACACAAAGGAAATAAGAAAAGAATTATTGGGAATAAGATTATCAACACAAAGAAAAATAAATTGGGGATGATTTCGAATGATTTGAATTTGAATAGAATCATTCCACCCCACCCAGATACCACCTGAAAAACCAACGGCTTCAATCCGATGTGAGTAATTAAATCCCAGTTTCTCAATAATAAAATTATCCTTTTTACCACTCACTCTCAGTTCAACCAAACAAACAATATATGACCTATGTTTTTCATCGTATTCCTGAAAAGCTCGAATAAAATTCCTGTTAGCACTCTCTTGACAATTCTATGTAAAAAAATTTAGATTTAGCCCCATAATAAAATTAAAATAAATTGATTTAATGCTAAGAAAAGTACAGTATACAAACCCCAAATATCAAGAAAAAATTCATAAGAAACAAAAGAACGATAAATTTCAGCCTTACTGTCCAGGGAGATTAACTCCCTTTTATTGTTCATTAGTTTTAGTGAAAACTTCATAATCGAATTTGGATTTGGAGAAAGCCGAAATGCTCTCTGCTAGTTGCTCTATAGATTCCTTCAGCGACACACGTTGAGATCCAGAGGTTTTGAATCGATTATTATTGCCATGAAGAATTTTATTATGTTTTTTAGTAATTCCTCCACCTTTGTTTCTAATTCTGTTTCCCGAACTGAAAAACCCCACCAAAGACGGACCCAAAGTATTGTTTAAAGAAGGAGCACTATTTTTGTTATTGAAATTTTTGCTTTTAGGAAAGACCACCGCCGTCGGAATCTAGACTTCCCACTTCCACCACAACTTTGTTTCTGTCACACCCATCAATTTTTAGGTTTGTTCGAAAAGTTGAAGCCTCACTTTTTAGATGGAGAACCACCTCGGCGTTAGATTCGCTTTGTACTCCTACCGCCATAAGGGTTCGACTGCAACTACCAACATTGAAAGAGCTATGCTGGGCCACTGATTCCAAACCAAGCTGATCCAGCAGACCCCGGGCCTGAATATCTAGACTATCCCCAACGCCCAAGAAATTAGTCGGCTCTTTTGTAATTTGTAAGTTTTCATTAATGTTGTTGAGGATCAAACTAGGCCCCACACTTGGTCCAACATTTTCTTTGATAATCGGGCCAAGACTAATATTAAAGCCCACCTCCTTTAGCTTGCCTTTATTACTATTTTTTTTACTTAATTCCATCTGATCGTTGTGATGGGAACCAGATTCTTTCCTATTAAAATTTCCATTTATAGTTTCTTTCCCTTTAGATCGCCGAGAATCAGACAAATCTCCCTTATAAACATTTTTGTACAAATCCCTATTATTTAGCACCTTAAAACGAGATCTTTCTTTTTTCCTCTCTTGATTTCCTAAGGAATTCTGCACATTCTCTCTAAATTTTCGCCTTGATTTCCTTTCTACTATCATCCATGGCCTGTAAATTTTGTCCTTCTTATCTGATCCGTCCACGACCATATTTCGACTTTCCGATGTCATTTCAGGCGAGTCAATTTTCTTTTCACCAGTAGGACCAGAATTTGTAAAGGTACAAAAGTTTTCCACATGACCATACCTCCTATAGTGAAATAAAATTGTAGATAAAGATTCATATTCCACATTTTGTGTTCGACCATTGATCAAGATTTGGGAAACCAAAGGCTTTTCCAAATTAACGTAGCCCGCCATTCTAGCAAAGCAACCCCTAGCCCTGATGTCAGTGTTCATATCTAACTTGACCACTTTTCCAACCATTTCCCCTATCTCTGTAATAATTTTATGGTTGTACAAGTAACCAGGTAAGCTAGGAAGTTTGATCCACGCTATCACAACACTTGGATAAGCTTGTGTAGGGTCAAAGGCTAACGTCCAAGGTTGAACAGTTAAAATTGACCAAAAATGGTCCAAGGACCTTCAGAAAAAGCCTTTTCACAATCCAACTTATCTTGAAATTTGACAAGAAAATATCCATTTTCAATATCCATCATGTGTATAGGTGCTGAGGGTCTCCACAAGTTATATATTTTACTCTACAAAATCGAAAATCCAATGTTATGACCAAGAAGATTTAAAATCACGATTTTATTTATACCTTGAATAAGAATTTGGTGAATCCTATCCGAGAAGGTTATAGAAGGCACGCTATTCACAAATGATTTCTGAATGTCCCCTTCTAAGATATCAAGGTCTTCTTTCCCTCTCAATCCATTGAAGGCATCCTTAGATGAGTGGTCGACTAGCTTATCTCTCCACGAGGTAGGCTGTTGATCGCGTGATTTGTAACAAGTAATAAATATTTATAATAAAGATCAAACCTAGACTAACTATTATCAGGACGAAAAGGCAAGCGCACCTATCGAACAATAGTATAGTAATGGCAAGACCGGGATATCATACCCAAGGGAACCAAAAGTACTAGTAATAACTATCTTTTTATTATTTAACCCAGAAATAAAGAGGGGTTGTTTATTAAACTAATTAACTAAACTAATTACCTAATTAAACTAAAGCAAAGAAATAATTTGGAAAAAGGACTTGAAGAAAGGTAATTGATAAAGACGACACCCAAGGAGGATTCCACCTAGATTTTACTTGTTATCTGACTCTGAACCAGACGATTTATTTACTTGACTTGATCCGTAAGACTCCCTAACCTACATTATTATCTCTTTCGAGACTAATAATGCCTAACCCTCAGTTGAATTAATTGAAATATCTTTCTAATTAAAACCCCTAGGGAAGTAGTAAATCGATCTATGGAACCCCATATTAGGTTTCACCCTAATCTGGCAAAATCTCGTAACCCTATCTCTAGGCGTTCAATCAACTTCGCTTAATTATGTCATATCTACTCTTAGGCAGGGTCTATTCCTCCTCTGCATAAGCACATTAAATCATGAGTCAATACACAAAATATTAACTCAAGCATTAGAAATACATAATTAAGAACAAATCAAGTATTTATCATATAGTTCAAATAATAATAATAAGATCCATCATAGGTTTCATCCCCTTTAGGTATCTAAGGGGTTTAGTTCATAATGAAATAAGAATACATCTCAAAAGTATGAAAATAACAAAACATGAAGAAAACTCTAAAACCCCTAAAGGAATTCTGAGAGACATCTTCAGTCTTGGAGTAACTCCGGCTTTTTTGGGATGGCTCGTCTGGCTTTCTTTAAGTAATTCTCGATGTATGGTTCTGTATTGAAAACAGTTTTGGAAGAGCCCCCCACTTCGTAGGTCATACTTAGGGTTTTATATAGGCTTTGGATTGGCTTTCTTCTTCCCTAAGTATCCTTTTTCCGTGTAAAATACAACTCTTTGAAAAAGGGACACGCCCATGTGCCACGGTCGTGTGACGTGTTTGCCAGGCCGTGTTCATCTCGCTAAATTTCACACGGCCGTATGGGTCAATGGCTAGGCCATGTGAATCGTGAAATCCTTGGACGACACCCTCGACAGACACGGGTGTGTGAGCAGCCCGTGTGGCAAGGCTCAGGCCATGTGATATTCTTGATTTCCTCTTTTTTGTCTCTTTTAAGCTCGTTTTTGGCTCCTTTTGACTCTTGGAGCTCTCCTGAGTACAAAACATGAAATAACCGGATTAAAAGCACCAAAATCCACAAATCTAATAGTAAATATCCATAAATATGCTAAGTATTTAGGGTAACAATATGTATAATTTGGCGTTTATCAAATACCCCCACACTTAAGCATTTGCTTGTCCTCAAGTAAAACTCTTATTTACTGCTAGAATTCATTCCTTTCAATCACATAATCATTACCGATAATGTTACAAATTATTCCAAGGAGAATCATACAGTGAGAATTCAACCATAGGGGCATTAAAAACCTCAAACAATCTAAATTGAATATTTTGATAATAAAATTATAGGTAATCTCCTTCCTCTAAGTAATTAACTTTAGTCCTAAATATACAAGAGATGACATCCTCACTAAGGATTCACTCAAATCACTTAAAGTGTTTAAGGTTCAAAATTAAGCACTCGATTGTCTAACATGAGATGTTATAACTATAGGCTTGCATAAAAATCAAATCTCCACCACTTGTAAATGATATGATACACAAATCAAAAGGTCTTTGCATGGTTATAATGGGGTTTAGGTTACGGGTATGGATACAAGCTGAAGAAATAAAGGTTAGAATCGAGACGATTTCAATATATCACCCCACCATCAAGAACTTAATTACTAAATGACAACAAATATTTACAATAATAATACTGAGGTTAGTTGTTTTTTTTTTAATTACAAATCAAGTTAATATAATATAGAAGTAATACTCTATGATTCAATAACAAAAATTGGTGATCATAGTGAGGTAACAATATTAAATTCAATCTCGATAAAAAGGGTCAAATTAAGTAAGAGGATTTCAATAATAATGGGTTAATGGGTAAATGATGAGGGTTAATCAATAAAGAAAAAGGGTTAGTAGGCTCAAAGGGGGTTCACTAAGGTTTAATTATGTGGGAAGGCTTTTTATGGAGTAAGTGGGTTAAATCCTAAGTGCTTTTATCATCTCAGTATATCAAATCATACGTGTGATCTCGACATGTATAATCGAAGCAAGTTCTAGAATAACAATTCAATGTTGACACACTCAAACCACAAAAGAAGTGAGCAAGAAAGAAAGCTATATGCTCAAAAAGGCTCAAAAATCTTACCAAAAATTTGGTTTTTGATGTCATTCCTGTATACTTAAGATTTCAAGATAATATCTCAATTCAGAAAAATAATCTAAAAATTTTAGTTCTCAAAATATCAACTTATCATGCTTGATTCTTTAAGGTCCTACAATCAAATAATGATGCATAATTCCCTTGGTCTAATTCATGACATATCAACGATAATTATAGATTAATCAGAATTCATTCTATCAATATTATGAGAAAATCACTTAAGTACAAGACCACATTCAGGGATTTGAGAATAATGCAAAAAGTTAGGTTTCATGTTTATGTTCACCCCCCCCCACACTTAAGATGTACATTGCCCTCAATGTACAAAGATAGACTATTCAAAATAAAGAAAATCATAAGATGGAAGGAGGTGAAACTTCCTGTTATATGGGTACGGAGCTTGATTCTGAGGTTGTAGTGTTTGGGGAAAGTAGTAGCTACCGTTGTTCTTAGCTAGATGAAAAAATTAGGTCGTTGAACATGGCATTCGTTTTGTATTATTCCCTGTTTGTTTTCTCATTCCGTAAAATATTCCAAGCAGCTTGCTTGGAAATCTGTAGAATCATGAAGAGCTTATTAAGAGTTCGTGTGAAAGAGAGTGTAGTGGGATTACTTGTTAGAAAATTTACTAATATAGATATGTCTTTCATAAGATAATAATAAAATTGAAATGAAATTAAAAATTAAGAATAAAAATAAAAAGATAGGAGGATTCAATAATCCTCGTCCGTGAGGCCATCAAGTAGTGGTGCTGGAGTGGCGATGTGAAAGTGTTGGCACAGCTGCTGCATCATGGCCTGTATGTTGTCCATCTGTCTATCGTGTCGCCAATCTCGCTCATGGATCATCTTGAACTGTGTAGTGCAATACTGTTCGAAGTGAGCGAGTCGGTCGGAAAGGTGTACCAATGAAGCAGCCGTATGAACTGGTCATTCCCTAGGTGACGTGGTCGAAGGCTCCTCGTGCTGTGGGGGGACATCATCAGGAATGTCCTCAAGATCCTTCTCGTCAATGGCATGAGAGAGACGGTACTGAGGAGGATCGGTTCCACGTATGCGCTCAATCATCCTCATGTGTAACATAGTCGTGATGCCCTGTAGGGACATCTGACCGATTAGTGTAAGCGCTGATGACTGGGCTATGGTGTTGAAGAGGCCGAAGTGTCTGGCAAGGCGTATCACGTAGGGGCCAATAGAGATCACTCCCTTCCGATGTCTCTCGGTCTGATAGCGAATGGTAAAGGTGATGAAGTATGCTAAGTCAGTCACGTGCACATTCGCCATGCACCATAAATAGTAGACATCGTGTGTATTGACCACGCCGGTACTCTCTCTCCTTCCGGTCAAGGTGTGTGCCAATATGGCATAGAGGTAGCGTAGGGAAGGGGTGAGAGCTGAGGCCTTCAAGCGGCTGGAGTCGTATGTGAAAGAGAGTGGTACCAAAGCCTTCCAGCATAAGAATGGAGAAATGTGGATATTGCGTGGAAGTGCATTTATGTCCTCCTCCTCCATAAATCCATCGATGTAAAGTCCCAGAGCGATTCCAAATTCTGGGACACTCATCGCACGAACTAGACCGCCTAGTCGGAAGTGAATGGTGCTTGGGTCGTCATTGTTCGTCATCACCACCTGTAATTGAAAAGTAGAGCATAATTCTAAAGTTAGCTCTAAATAAGTGGGCTCGGTAATAGCAAAGAACCGTTCCCATGGGTCTCAGTGACGGGAGGCGCGAGATGGCATCGCCTATTGGACTTACTCTCTGGCGGCCGATCAATACAAATGACCTATAGTGAGGGGTCGCGCGCGTAGTATCTGAAATAGTTCCTCTTGCTAAGCTTGCAGAAACTCAAAGAATGGGTGCCGAACTTCGACTGTAGCACGTACCGAAGAAGAACCCGGTCCCCTACGTCTCTTTGAGGATGGGACTGCGGCCTTCTTACCTCTCGATGATGACATAATGGACCTGAAAATGTATAAACAGTGATATAATAGGTCCAAGATATGTTAACATTGAACGATATCAAGCGAGAGGTGAAAAATATATATGGTTAGTCAGAAACATTTACTAAAATCAAAGATGCATCATTGGTTAAGCAAGAATCCTAAAACTAGTATATGCTATTTAGTAGTTTAAACAATTTAAATATAGAAAATACTAGAGTAAATTCCTAACTTGAATTAGAACAAGTAATAATATAGCAACATAAATTGGAAAAAGTAGGTTGAGGAAGTGAACCGAAAGCTACTGTAGGGTGGTGCACGGGCGTGTGGCACGAAAATACAGCCGTGTGGAGGAAACTGGACTGGAAAGAGAGGAGAAAGTGGGGATAAATGCAAGGGGAATGGATTTTAGAGTGGTTTGAGGGTTGAAAAAGTAAGAATCTGGGGAATGGTGGCCGGAATAGAGATTAGGGAGTAGGGGAGGGGAGATTTCGACTAAGGTTTTAAAAAGAGGAAGAAGATGAACAGAGGTTTGCTTATTTAGGGGAGGATCACACGGCCTAGGGACACGCCCGTGTACTCTGAGAGTGAGCCCATGCTTTTCAAATTTTTTCAATTTGGATCGTGCCCAGCTACTATCCCACGCCCATGTGTCTTGGGCATGTGTGGTACACGGCCATATCGCACGGCCATGCTTAGCTTCGTTCGCTTCTCCCACGCCCGTGTATATGGTACCACGCTCGTGTATTGTTGTCCACGGTTTAATAGCAAGGGCGTGCCGCACGCCCGTGTTAGAGAAACATAATCGAGCTTTGCCCCTGGCACGCCCGTGCTTTTCCATTCCCATGCCCATGTTCATCTATCAACCTCACCCACGGCCATATTGCACGGCCATGGGGATTTATCGCATCCCGTGTTTTGGGGAAATCTTTGCCCTGTTTCCACACAGCCGTATCGCACGGTTGTGTTGCTTCTCCTATTTTGCCACGGCTTTAGGCACGCCCGTGTGGGTGGCCATGTGTTCTAAAAGATTGTGCAATTCTAAAAATTTAATTATTTAAAGTGTTAGAAGTCAGAAATCAAAATATGTTAGTACTCGGGTTACCTCTCGAGAAGCGCTTATTTATAGTCTAAGCTCGACTTACCTCTCCGTTGATTTATCATGGTGGTTTAAGGAGTTCATACTCCTCGTTCTTACTGTCAATCTTAAAATAAGGTTTTAATCGGGTGTTGTTTACCTTAAAAGTTCCAAACTTGGGAAGACTCACCTCAACCGTACCGAATGGGAAAATACTGATTACTGTAAGAGGGATCTCCTCATTTGGTATGGTAGTGACAATGTAGGGATCTGTGGCACCTAGTAAGACTTTATCGCCTACATTAAGTTGATTAGGAGATGTATCGAGCTTATTTTGGCGAAGTTTCAGTTTATCATGTATTCTCGGTTTGTATTCTCGCCATTCGTCTAGCTCATTTATCCGTAGCCTTCTTTCTTCATGGACGTCTTTGTTCTCTTCATGATAGTAGCGAACTGTCTCTGTTGTCTTGGTTCGAGGAGGCTCCTGTAAGGACGATTGAATATTAGTTTTATCATCGACAGGTTTTATAGCGTTATCCTAAATCTTAGAGGTTTTGACTGAGTCGCGTGCTTGAAGTGTTACTGTGTCGTCACCTACACGGAGTGTTAGCTCTCTGTCTGAGCATTAATAATTGTTCGCAGATTGCTAAAAGGGTCGTCCTAAAATTAAAGGTACCTCGTTATCCTCATCCATATCTAGGACGACAAAGTCTACTGGGTAAATAAACTTATCAATTTTAACGAGAACATCTTTAATAATACCCTTGGGAAATCTAACTGTTTTGTCAGCCAATTGTATGCTCATCCTAGTCTGTTTGGGTTTACCGAGACCTATTCGTTTAAACATTTTATAAGGCATAACATTTATACTTGCCCCTAAATCAGCTAAAGCATTATTCACAGATAAACTACCAATTAAGCAAGGAATTGTAAAACTCCCTAGACCTTTCAATTTGTTAGGGAGCTTATTCTTTAAAATAGCTGAGCAGACTGCATTGAGTTCCACGTGCAATGTAGCATCTAATTTTCTTTTATTGGTCAGAAGTTCCTTTAAGAATTTTGCTGAGTTAGGCATCTCACCATCACCTTTGCTTTCCATATTTTCTTGCCTTGGTTTTGGCTCAGTCTCATCGCATCCTTCTTGAGTATCAATTGCATTGAGATGTTTCATTGGGTTTGGTTCAGTATTACATGGCAAACTACCTTGTGGTAGTTTAGAAATTAATTTGGATAGTTGGCCTATCTGAGTTTCGAGTCCTTGAATTGATGCTTGTTGATTTTTGAGTGTTATCTCAGTATTCTGGAAGCGAGTTTCTGACACCGAGATGAATTTGGATAGCATCTCTTCAAGATTTGATTTCTTCTCTTGTTGATAAGGTGGTTGTTGAAAACCCCGAGGATTCTGTGGCCTTTGATCCGGTTGACCACCCCAAGAAAAATTTGGGTGGTTCTTCCAACCTGCATTATAAATGTTACTATAGGGGTTATTCTGAGATCTAAAATTATTGTTACCCATATAGTTGACTTGTTCCTCTTCGGTTGTAGGATTGAATGGTGGGTATTCTGTATGCACGCCTCCGCCACTTGAGTCACACCTCATTACTAGATGTACCTGTGTAGAACCGAGTAGACCATCAATTTTCTTATTTAGAAGTTCTACCTGATTAGAGAGTATGGTGACCGAATCGATGTTATAAATGCCAGTTGTTTTCGCTGGCTTTGTCCTCATAACTTGCCACTGATAGTTATTCAGTGACATCTCCTCTATAAATTCATAGGCATCTTCCGGTGTTTTATTGTTGATGGTTCCGCCAGCAGCTGCGTCAATCATTTGTCTTGTCGATGGATTCACACCATTGTAGAACGTTTGAACTTGCAGCCATAGAGGTAACTAATGGTGAGGCAACCTTCTCAATAGATCCTTGTATCTCTCCCATGCATCGTAAAGTGTCTCTAAGTCCATCTGCACAAAAGAAGAAATATCATTACACGATTTAGCTGTTTTTGCCGGTAGAAAATATTTTAATAGAAATTTTTCAGTCATTTGCTCCGTAGTGGTAATGGATCCTCATGGTAGTGAGTTCAACCACTGTTTAGCTTTATTCCTCAGTAAAAAAAGGAATAACCGAAGGCGAATGGCATCACCAGAAATGCCATTAATTTTGAAAGTGCCGCTTATTTCTAGGAAATTTTCCAAGTGCGTGTTGGGGTTCTCATCCTGCAAACCATCAAACTGAACAAATTACTATATCATCTGAATCGTGTTAGGTTTCAATTCAAAATTGTTAGCAGCAATAGCAGGTCTAACTATACTTGACTCAGTTCCTGTAAAATTAGGTTTAGCATAATCATACATTGTACGAGGAGCGGGATTCTTATTTTCTAATTCAACGGGTATGGCTAGCGGTAGTGGATTGCCTTGATTTTCATCCATCTCTTCAGTAGTAGTTGATATATTGTCCTCTTGCTCTTCCTCCTGTGTATCTTAAGTCGCGCTTTGATTTCTCAAATCGGTTTCTACGAAATGCATCGATCAATTTCCTCACAAAAAAATAACGATCTGACGGGTTTCTTCCAGTCATACACTACAAGAACCTTCCAGGAGAAAGAAGAAGAAAGTTAGTAAAATAAAAATAGAAATAAAGTTAAATTGCAAGAAAAATAAATGGCTAAAGTAATAAAAATTAAGTGTTCCTAATATTTCAGTTCCTCGGCAACGGCGCCAAAAACTTGATCGCGTGATTCGTAACAAGTAATAAATATTTATAATAAAGATCAAACCTAGACTAAATATTATCACGACGAAAAGGCAAGCGCACTTATCGAACAATAGTATAGAAATGGCAAGACCAGGATATCATACCCAAGGGAACCAAAAGTACTAGTAATAACTATCTTTTTATTATTTAACCTAGAAATAAAGAGGGGTTGTTTATTAAACTAATTAACTAAACTAATTAACTAATAAAACTAAAGTAAAGAAATAATTTGGAAAAAGGACTTGAAGAAAGGTAATTGATAAAGGTGACACCTAAAGAGGAATCCACCTAGATTTCACTTGTTATCTGACTCTGAACCAGATGATTTATTCACTTGACTTGATCCGTGAGACTCCCTAACCTACATTATTATCTCTTTCGAGACTAATAACGTCTAACCCTCAGTTGAATTAATTGAAATCTCTTTCTAATTAAAACCCCTAGGGAAGCAGTAAATCGATCTATGGACTCCCATATTAGGTTTCACCCTAATTCGGCAAAATCTCGTAACCCTATCTCTAGGCGTTCGATCAACTCCGCCTAATTATGCCAAATCTACTCTTAGGCAAGGTCTATTCCTCCTCTACATAAGCACATTAAATCATGAGTCAATACCCGAAATATTAACTTAAGCATTAGAAACACATAATTAAGAACAAATCAAGTATTTATCATATAGTTCAGATAATAATAACAAGATCCATTATAGGTTTCATCCCCCTTAGGTATCTAAGGGGTTTAGTTCATAATGAAATAAGAGTACATCTCAAAAGTATGAAAATAACAAAACATAAAGAAAACTCTAAAACCCCTGAAGGAATTCTGAGAGAGATCTTCAATCTTGGAGTAACTCTGGCTTTTTTGGGATGACTCGTCTGGCTTTCTTCAAGTAATTCTCGATGTATGGTTCTGTGTTCCAAAAAAGTTCTGGAAGAGCCCCCCTAGTAGGTCATACTTAGGGTGTTTATATAGGCTTTGGATTGGCTTTCTTCTTCCCTAAGTATCCTTTTTTCCGTGTAAAATACAACTCTTTGAAAAAGGGATATGCCCGTGTGCCACAGCCATGTGACGTGTTTGCCAGGCCGTGTTCGTTCCACTAAATTTCACACGGCCGTGTGGGTCAATGGCCAGGCCGTGTGAATCGTGAAATCCTTGGACGCACCCTCGCAGACACAGCGTGTGCGCGCCCATGTGGCAAGGCTCGGCCGCAGTGTGATCTTTTGATTTGGTCCTTTTTGTCTCTTTTAAGCTCGTTTTTGTCTCCTTTTGACTCTTGGTGCTCTCCTGAGTACAAAACATGAAATAACCAGATTAAGAGCACCAAAATCCACAAATCTAATAGTAAATATCCATAAATATGCTAAGTATTTGGGGTAACAATATGTATAATTTGGCGTTTATCAGCTGTTCCAAAGACAGATCAATCATCATGTCACAACTCGTATCATCATCTTTCCCTCTGAATCGAACCTTTTTAGGTATCAACTCCTCCACAATGAATTTTTCAAAAGTAGATTTTTCATAGAGAGAAGACATTGTTTTGTTATATTTATATTTAAGATATATAACATGATATTATATGTATAAGTAAATGCATTGTATATAACATGCTATCTTGCGTAAGTAAATTTATTACCTTTTTTTTCCAGAAAGTAATTCGTTACTATTACCATTTTATTTATTTTTGTAAGAGTTAATGAATTGACTAGTTATGGTTTTTTAAAAGGACTAATTGTTAATCTTGTCATATGGATTTTCCTAATATATACGAATCACTAATATTAATGCTACATTTGGTAGGAATATTACTTTCTGCATATGTTTTAGTATATGGGTTATCAATAAATTAATTCAACTGATAATATTTAGCAACTCTCATAATTTATTTTTAGTAAAGAGAAGGAAAAAATTTCTCTTATTTGGAAGGATTTTTTACTAATTTAAGTTAAAAATTGTACTAATTATTCTTTATTTTATATCTAACTATTGCAATACAAATACAATAAATAAGTTTTTTCTCATATTATTATACTAATAATCAAAGGAAGCAAAATAATTAACTTGTAGAAACTTGGACAGGAAATTAAAGTTACCATTTGTAGTATATTGCAAGATGTTATTGAAACCATTTTTAAATGGAAGAGTAAGTACTTAAACTATCTATATTTTATATTGTTTTGCAACTGAATTAAGACTTAATCTAGATAATTTATCTCTTCCATGTTATTTCGTATCTCAACTGTATATTCATATCTTGCGTTGACTTGTTTCTGAAGAAAATAATACCTAAGTCTTCCCATTATATACACGTGTCATCTTTTAAATGGTTACACTAAAAACCAATATTTACTGCCTTTTCCTTTATAAATACTGTATAACACTAAACCACATCACCAAAACTGAGCTAAAACTGCAATTACATATACATATACAAATATAGCTTTGCTTACTCTACTACTTTCTTACCTTTTCATGGCAGTAAGACAAAACGTGTTCTGTTTTTTACCCATTGTAGCCACATTTTCTATCTTATTCAACTCCTGTTATTGCTTCTACCCTAAGCTCCTTAACATTAATGCTTCATTGGCTGTATCTGATGATCAGTCCGGTTGGTCCCCTGCAGGAGCAACGTGGTATGGCGGTTCCAAAGGAGCTGGAACAGATGGTAATGGAGTTTATTTACTGTTTTACACACTGTTATATGTATATTGATATTGTATACCTTTTATGTTCATGTAGGTGGAGCTTGTGGATATGGTGACAGTGTTGAGCGACCCCCATTTTCGTCAATGGTATCTGCCGGAGGACCTTCTATATTCAAATCTGGCATAGGATGTGGAGCCTGTTATGAGGTACCATACATATTGCGTGCGTATGTATGTATGTATGTATGTACGTATGTACGTATGTATGTGTACTAGTAATTCTGGGATTAATTTAAGTGTTGCTTATATGGTTTTGAAATGTTTAAAGGTAAAATGCTCGACGAATTCGGCCTGCTCAGGGAATCCAGTGACGGTCGTAATCACAGATGAATGCCCCGGCTGTGTTTCGGAGTCGGTTCATTTCGATTTAAGCGGTACTTCTATTGGTGCCATGGCAAAATCCGGCCTGGCTGACCTACTCCGTGACGCTGGTATCTTGCAGGTTCAATATAAAAAGTAAGAACCTTATATTTCAATCCTACTAATGAAAAAAAATAAAAAATTAAGTAACAAGGAAAGTCTTTAGGGGGAGAATGGATTGTATTCTACCTCATTCTTATCCCTTTTAAAGTAGAGAATAACAAATCAAATTTTTCCTTCTTATTTTCAACTTTTTTCTCTTGAGAAAATTCAAATTCAATTAAAAATGTTAAAAATCAAAAGAAAAATCTGATTTGTTATCTCTTATTAAAAATGGATAAGAATGACGTGAAATCACAATTTCATACAATTCATTCCCCTTTATGAGATACATAATACAAAGCCTACTTTTATCCGTAACCTTTGAGCCTAGTCCTTAAAATGAAAATTTTCTACTTTAAATCTCTCAAAATTTATAAAAATTTAAGCTAATAGATAATAAAATTATAATTTGGTCGCCGAATATGTTAGAATTTTGATTTAATCTTTTTGAAAACTATCATGATAAACGCTAATACGATGGTGAGATTACATTTTAACTATCATAAAAATATATAATTTCATCTTGACCCCTCCTAAAAATATTTCTGGCTTTGTCCCTGCCCTTCTCAACCCTTAAATCGAAGGAAAAATCCATGGGCAAAGCCAGATTGTTTTTTAGAGGGATCAGAATTAAATTATATATTTTTATAAGAGCTAAAATGCAATTTCTCCACTGCTTTAGTTAATATCTTTATAAATTAATGAAGGATTTAATTAAAATATTATGATTTTTTGAGAGGTCAAAGTGTAATTTTTCTATGTACTAGCATATAATATTATACATTTTAGAGGGTAAAAACTATAATTTTTCCATTTTAAGAAAAACCCACATTCTCTAATGGTAAATAACTGAATCGGCAGTAATACGTATTAATTTTCATATGGCCCTGTTGGGAATTAGTTTCTTTTGGTTAATACTATATATAATGGGGTTGTTTTGCACTTGTAGGGTTGATTGTAAATACCCTGGAACCACCATTGCATTTCACGTTGACCCTGGTTCTAACCCCAACTATTTTGCAACCCTAATTGAATACACAAATGGAGATGGTGACCTTGCCTCCGTTGACCTTAAACAAGCTCTCGCCACTGACGGTTGGCAACCGATGCAACAGTCGTGGGGTGCGGTATGGAAACTCGACGGCGCCGGCTCGACTTTGCTGCCACCCTTCTCACTCAGGCTAACATCACTCGACTCTCGCAAGACCATTGTGGCAACGGCTGTTATTCCTGCTGGTTGGGAGCCTGGCAAAACCTATAGATCGGTTGTAAATTTTAATCCCTAAATACAACCATATAATTAATATGCATGTATAAAATATAAATTAAATGTGTATGGGAGAATTTTAATGAATAAAAGAATGGTTGATAGCTTTGAATTATGGTATGTGGGGGCAAATTTATCTTTTTTAGATTTTGAAAGTGAGTAATTAAAGATTAATTTTTTTGTTAATTTATTCTATTTTTAATTGGTATAATAAGAAATTTAACCCTTAACATTTATAAATTCTATTAGTTTGATCTTGATTTTTTTTTAAAAAAAATCAATAAATTTAGCCCTTATTAGATATCAAGACCAAATTGATAAAATGTTGTGAAAAAACCACGGGCAGAGGAGAAGAAAATTCACTATGTCGAATAGACTATGTTTATTTATAGGCTTGTAAAGCCATATTCTAGTAAGACTGAAACACCTTATTCTAATCAATATCAAATAGATGGAATTTAATAAGGTTTAAAAAACCTTATTCTAAAATAAAATAAAAGAAGTGTAATTCTATATGGATTCTTCTTTTATTTTATTTTACCATTGTATTTTATTTAAATAAGGATTCGGGTCACTTAATTCTAACAAATGTATAAATATTGAGGGCTAATTTTATTGAATATTTTAGAACTGAAATTAAGTTGATAGAATGTGTAAAGATTGAGGGCTATTACACCATTTAAAAGTAGGATAAGTTGACCATAAGAAGTGAACACCTTAATTGCTCAATTTTGGAATTGAAAGAAATTAAATTATTTTGATTTTTTTTAAGCGAGATAAATTTATTTAATACAAAAATTAAAAAGGATGAGAGAATTTTAAAAAAAAATTTATCAGAATAGGTGACATAATTTATGATTAAGGGTGTTCAAACAATCGGTTTGGTTATTAACCGAACCGAATTAGAATTACCCGAATTATATAATTTTTTAACTGTTAACCAAACCGAATTTTTTTAAAAAAAAATTAATCAAACCAAAATATTTCGATTAATTCGATTAACCAACGAATTAACCGAAATTTATATGTTTTTTTCTTTTGGTTAAAACAAGTATAAAATATATAAAAATATATATTAAAATTAACCGAAATATATGTTTTTGTCTTGAAAGTTAACCAAAATTTTATGTCTTAAAACATTACTTAATTAAAAATACTACATAAGTCTTGAAATTAACACATAATATTAATTATTAAGTTCGGTAATTCGGTTAACTTAGTTAATACCTTATTTCGAACCGAATTAACAGATAACTGAAATTCTAAAAAACCATTAATCAACCTCTAACTAAACTAAATTCAACCACCGACCAATTAACTAAATTAAATTGATTCGATACACTAAATTGATTTTAACATAAGTTTCAACACCACTATTTATGATCATAGAAGTTTCATGGGGGTTGACATGTTTGAGCACGTGAGTGCTACGGTCTAGGTGTCTTAAGTTGTCGCATGATGCCGTTTTTACTTGACTTGTTTCATGTGTGGCTTAATGTTGTTATTTTCATCAACATCATCAAGGGCGAAATATGTCATTCATTTTTATACTCTTCAAAATTTTAAAATTTAATTTTTGTATTTTTATTTTCAGAATATTTTTTTACTTTTTAGATTTTAAATTTAGATTTAATTGTTAATATCGTTAAAATTTTTTCATTAAATTTATTGGTGTAACATTTTGAAATAAAAAAAAATACTCAATTCGTAGCTATGCAACTAAAAAATAATTTTGTAATGAAATTTAATTTATTAAAATAATTTTAATAATATTAACTATTAAACTTAAATTTTGAAATCTAAAAAGTAGAAAGACTAAATCCTAGTTCTCTCATCACAGTCTCTTAAATTTTCCTCCAACTCAAATAGGAAAAAACTCGCATCACAGTCACACACCACAACATTCTATTTTTCCTTTCAAGCAACGATACTGTTGGAATCGACAATGTCGTAATCTTTCTGTTTCCAATCTTGATCAATGTGCAAGGATCTTGCTTAATAACGCTACCACCACGTATTGCTACTAAGAGTGAAGTTAGAATTTTTTTTGGAAGAGGCCAAGACTAAGCTATATATTTTTCATAAGGGCTAATATATAAATTCATCATTGTATGGCTTATAAGGCTAAATCAAAATTTTATTTTTTGGGGGTAAACTATAATTTTACTATGTATTAACTTATAATTTTATAAAAATGAGGATACAAAAAATAGTTATCTTTTTTAAGGGGGTGTCTGCCCCTTGCTTTCGCGCCTGATTGCTACCTCTTCTTCATAAGCCACTTATCTCTTAAGAGTCTTCCACATGGTCCACATCTTGAGGTAATTTTGGATCTAGCTGTCATGGGTTTCACTCTTTTCTCTTTTGCAATGTTGGTGGAGCTCTGACTGGTGGATTCTTTTTATTATTTGATGTTGTTAACAATGTTATAAGAATGGGTTCTCGATTCAATTGTCAATCCAACAATAATTAAATAAACAATTAAAAATTTGTAAAATTAATAAAACATTTAAAAAGTTATTAAAATTTTAAAATTTGATTCAAATGGTTCAACCGTCAATTTTTTTGTTCCAATTTTTTATTGGTTCTGAAAGGTTCATTTAAAGGCCGATTCAATCCTTTTATCAAGTAGGTATACCGACCAGTCCAATATGATTCCAACAACGCTAATTGTCAACATATGATCAATGATATTGTATTGCTTTCCAATGTGATACTTTGTTTTGACACCTACTTCCAATTATATTTCACTCCACTTTTTGAACAATATAATTATATTAAGTTCAAATTAAACTTTTCTTAAAATTCAGTCTAATTTAGGGTGTGTTTATCATTGAGGTTGTGTAATAGTTAATTTTCAATGATACTGGAAAAGATGATTTTGAAATCATATTTCCGTAAACCAAGTCTGTAAATATTTATATTATATTTATGGGGTTAATATAAAAGTATATTGATGTTTGGTTCATCAATTTTTTCAATTAAATAGTTAATTTAGGTACATGGACCAAATTATAAAAGTCTAATCGCTATAAGTTTTTAATTGGCCAAAGGCTTAAGGACTTAAAATGGCATTTACCCAAAGGTTCAAAATGGTTGTTAAACCATTTAAAATTTAAAGTTAATGGATCATGATTCCATTCCATTAATTTAAGCTAATAATTAAACTAATATAACTAAATCATGATTAACCTAAATTAAACTAGATTAATTAGTATCTAATTATCATATATATATATAGGAAGTTAGTGGAGGAAAGATGTGGTCATCTTCCTCATTTCACCATTATCGTCCAATTAGAGAGAAAAAAATAAAAGAGAAAAGCCTTCAAACTTTCAAAGCATTCGACTATAAATAGGTATGCAAAATTAAGCCATTTTCTTGTAATTTTTATAGATTTGATGTCATGGGAGCTTGATTTAGTTAACCCATGTACCAATTTGAAAAACTATTAAAGTTTTTGAAGTTTTCATTGTTGATTTTTGAAGTTTTAGGCTTGAGATTGATAAATTTTAAGCTTAGTTTATGAAAAAGATTATATTGTAAGCTTAATTGTTAGATTCGTACATTAGGGGACCAAATTGAATAAAATTGTAACATCCCAAAATCAGGTTAGAAGAAAGTGAGTTAGTGAAACCCAGAGTGGTTAAGTTTTAAGTTTGATTTAATATTTTGAAATGTATGACAAGTAAATTGATTTGATTCAGTGGTTAAGTGTTTTGGGTATGTGTGTGAGGTTATCGGTTCAAATCTTGTTTCTGGAAATTTTGTTATTTTACTAAAAAAGTTAAATTCAGTCAATTAATGTCAAGAATGAGTCCGCTAGTTTAATGGTTAAACTTCTGTATATTCTTTGGTCTTATGTTCGAATCTCGATGAAAGCAATAGGGAATGTTTTATTTTTGAATTTTTTTGTGTGGTAGTTAGTTTAGGTTGGTTACATAAGATCTTTCAAAAACCTCCAATGTGGTTTTTCATTTTGTTCTTTCTTTTTCTGCCATGTTTTTCTGTCATTCCTTTCTCGTTCTTTAGTTTCTTCATTTTGGTTTCTTATTTTTAAGTGGCCTTCATTTTTGTTATGTTACGTTACACTGATTCTGTACGGGGTCCGAATTCTCCTTCTAATTTAATTTGTTAACCAGTAAGTTCGATTTAAAGTTTTGGTGTCAAAAGTTCTTCAACGTAACTTCAATTTTGGAATGTTAGTTTTTAGCGATTTGACTACAAGTTAATCGTTTGTTGGACAATTGCTTGTCTTTTAGGGACGGGAACTTAACCTTGTTACTTCTGCTTTGAATCCGTATCAAGTGGGTATTGATAACCCAACTTTCGTTTCGAGTTTAAGCATTGAAAGACTGACTGTTGACAACACATGGCCATGTGCCAAGCCGTGTAGCTCACTATTCATTAAAATTGGAGGCACACGGGTGTGTGCCCAAGCCGTGTGTGGTTATGTATTATGCAGGGTTCACACAGGCCAATGACACGGGCGTGTGTCCAGGTCATGTAACTCATTGATTGTGGATTAAGACCGCACGAGCATGTGTTAGGTCATGTGGAGGCACATGGGCTAGCTATCCAGGTCGTGTGAAACCAAACGAGTGTGTGGACTAATATTTGGAATTTTTCCATCGAGCCAAATACATCGTTCAAAATGAATGCAAGCCTACTATAGGGTCTATATGATCTGAATTAGGCTATATAACTTGATATCTGATGATCTTATGATGAACAACTTGTGATCTGTACGTATGTCTACTACATTTGAACCTAAATGAGTAGGATCTGTCAAAACGTAATGTGCTATTGCCTAATGTGTGCAATTTATTCATGTACGATATGCATTTTGTTAAGTTTGTTGGTATGTCGTTACGTGACTCTGTTACTTAAGAATATGTGATATCTGAATATGTTGAACTGATTGGCACTGGTTCTGATTTATAACCATGCATGTGACTTCATGGCAAATCTGATATTATTTGTTAAGTTTTGATAAATCTACTTTATAACGCATGGACTCCCATGCCTACTGACTCTGTTACTGTACGATAGCATGACTTACATGCTTACCACTCTACTTCTATATATGCATGCCATGACACATTGCATGGGACATGGGATGATGTGAAAAGAGGAAGTGTCTGGCAGTTTGATTATCTGCATTATCTAGTGGTTTATCCACGTTTCTATTATGGTAGCTCGGCTGCAATATAGTGGCTTGACCACATGTATCTAATATGGCAATTTTAACTGCAAAATTTTGGTAGTACTATCCACAGTTATCTGTTGGTGTGATTTGGCTGGACGAGTTCTGGGGGAACTCTATTTTGGTGTGTGGCGGAGTTGGGTAGGATGTTTTCTAATAAATTTGCATTCTGATCTATTTTGAAGAAATACCGTATCTGCATAAACATACATCCTCTATGTAGTTTTGTTCTGTTCTGTTCTGTTCTGTCTTGCTCTTCTCTATTCAGTTCAGTTTAGTTCTACTCTACTCTGTTTTGTTTAGTTCAGTTCTACTCTACTCTGTTCTATTTTATTTTGTCATGTTCTGCTTTGTCCTATTCTGGTGGGTTTGTGTTGTTCTATTATATTAGCATGATAGCAACCTCCATCACACTCTGGTATGTTCCGTTCTGGTCTTATACTCGCTATTAAATTATCTGTGTTACTCTTATATATATTACTATGTTTTGTTAACTGTACTTGATGATTGGTTATACATTGGGCTTTATAACTCACCTTTTGGTTTTATATTTGTGTGTTCAGGTAAGTCTTTGACTTAGGACCAGATGACGTGCGGGAGCTCGGATTGTTTTGCAATAATGTAAAAATGCTTTTGATATTTAGGGTTTGTAGTGTGTTTCTGAGCTCGTATTGGTTCTTGCTAAATTCATCAGCAGTTGAAACTTTTAACACGAAACTACAAAACCACTCAAGTCGACAAAACGGATTTCGATTTCAACGTTAAACTCCGGAAAAATTTTCCACCATGAATCAAGTAAAGTTTTGAATGTTTTCTGGATAATTATTGAAATCAGTTTTCAATACGCTGGTGTAACTCGTTCAGATTTGACTTTTAAACTTCTAGGCCAGGTTTGAGGTGTTACAAAAATACAAAACTATTATGAAATTTCGGTAGGGATAGAAAGTAGAGGGTCCTTAATGAATATAGTTGTGAATATTTTAAATTCAGAGACAGAATTGAATAAAATATAAAATTCTAGGGTATTGAAAAAAATGAATTCATACAAGTTTATTCATATCATGACATAACATGAAAATGTTTAGTATTGATTGATTTTATAAAATAATTGTATAGATCAAGAATTGATCAAAGAGGAGTTAATAGAGGAAAAAACAAAAAATGTTGGTTAATCCTTGAAGAATCAACTTGTTTGTGTTTTGAACAAGCAAGTTCATATGGAATCTATTATTCTAGGTTTTTATGTGTTTGATTTTTTACATGTATGTTTGATTATGGATTGATTAGTTATGAATTGGTATGAAAAGCTAGAATTGGATTGAATTGAAATGTGACGTTTATGTGTAAAAGATATCCGTGTGAACTTAGTAAAAGATTAGGATACGGTTGGCATGCGAATAAAGCTTTTTGCGTGCTTGTTCGAGATTTATTGCAGGTGTTAACAAGATCCAACATTCGTTGCGGATTCTTGGGTATTATGTGATACAAGTTTAGGTCGGACGATTAACCTAATGTGTTGTGATATTGGTTTAGCCCAAACCGGTAACCATATATATATAAATATACTTAGCTCCGATGAGCAACTAGTGTCGTGTAGTTACCTGTGTATCCGAGTTCGTTTACGAGGGTTTATCGGGTGAAATGGTTAATTGAAATTTTGAATTGTGATGAAATGATCTCGGTATCTGTCGAAACCATTTTTTTGAAAAAGGAGTCGACTTTGATTTTGGAAACGAAAACGAACGTGGAAGTCGCCACCAATCCTTTTTTATGAGGTGTGATCAGGTCACCTCGTAAGATGGTTGTTTTTAATAAATGGTTTGATTTATTAAAACAATACTTTTGATCTACGAAATTCAAAAAGATAGGTTCGGGAGTTGGTTACGCACGAGGAAAGATTAGCACCCTCGTAACGCCCAAAATTGGTACCTAGTTGATTAATTAATGTCTTGGTGTCTAAAATTGAAAATTTGAAGAAATTTTAAAATACGATCATTTGTTAAATATTGCCTAATTGAAATTTTTTTTGAGAAAAGGGTATATTCCACGTTAATCGAGGAAAAGAATTTTGTCCCGTAAGTTAGGACACAATATCTTAAACCCACGAAACAAGAATAAACACCGAAAATTATTTATTTTGAAAGATATTTGATTATCTCGGTTTTAGAAAGAAATCATATTCCGTAAGTTAGAACACGATTTTCTCTTAATTTCCGAGAATGTTTAAAATTTCATGCTTATAAAAAAAGTTCATTTACTTGGATTTATCGAGAAAATCAAAACCCCGTAAGTTAGGGAACGACCTTTCGAATTTCTAAATACGAAACATTGCCTTAACTTTGAAAATTTCCTTTTTGATGTGTCAAAAAGATTAATACGACACGAATTCGTAGTAAAAATGTAAAAATAGTAATAATAAATCACGGTACTAATATACATAACAGAATAATAATACATGCGATAATATAAAAGACAATAATAACGGCAAAAATAAAATAAGATAAATAAATAAAATAAACAAGCTAATTATAAATAAAAAGAAAAATAATAAGTAAATAAACTAATAAAAACTAATAAAAATTTTAAATAAAAAATTTGAAAATAAGCAAATAAATTAAAGAATAAAAATATTAAATAAAAAAATAAAAAATGATAATAATAATAGTAATAATAATAATCTAAAAATAAATGAAAATATAAAAAATATATGTGAAAAATATATACGATAAAAAAAGAAAAAATAAAGACAATTTTAAATATTAAAGCACCAAAAAAAACTATGTACTTAAATAGATAAATAGAAATATAAAATAAAAATATAAAATAATATATATATATATATATATATATATATATATATATATATAAGGAAAATAATCTAGTAAAAGACAAAATTATAATAAAGACTAAAATGAAACTTAAACAAAATTTTAGGGGTGAAATCGAAAATGAAAACAAAGTAAAGGATTAAATTGTAACGCGCGCGAAAGGAGAGGGACCAAAAAGGAAATTTATCTAGGCCTCCAAAATGGTGTCGTTTAAATATGGACCAAATTGAAAGAAAAACAAAATTATGCGGTAAAATTAAAAAAAAAGGACTAAATTGAAACTGGTCGAAAAAGCAGAAGGCCCAAAAGTGCAATTAAACCCTTCTACAAAAAACACACGGATCCTGAGGTTGGAGCGGGTCGGTTTTCGGGTTGGAGGCCAAAATGACATCGTTTTGGACGTGTGAGGCCAATCCCAAAACGACGTCGTTTTGGGGTCCTATATAAGTCAAAAAAATTTTAAAAATTTTCATTCTTTCCCATTTCACCAAAAAAAAACTAAAAACCCCCCTCTCAAATTCTCTCAAACCCTTTTGCTCCAGCCATCGGCCACCACGCCAGCCGCCGATCGCTGGCAACAGCGCCGCCATCTACGGTGGCCGAAAAATCAAAATTGCTCCGTTTTGACCTCTCAACCTCCTTGATTCCAAATCTAGGGTCGTTTTTAGAAAGAAAAAAAAAAGGGGGCCAAAAATGGCCAAAACTATAGGAAACCTTTCGATTCCAGAGAATAAATCAGGTTTTTTTTTTTTGTTTTATGTAAAAAAATAAAACTAGCAAGTAAAAACTATCACCTTTCTTGTAGTTTTTGTTTCTATTGCATTTTTTTTAATCGATTCTCTGTTATTGTAAAAAAAAAAAAATCCCCTTTTACATTTGATCTGTAATGGCTTTTATAGCCATTTTACAATGTTTTTTTTTTTTTATCTATTTGTTGCCACTATTGCTTGCGTGTTTACTTCACTTTTGCAGGGTGGTTGATGGCGGTGGAGCAGGTGGTGGCAAAGGCGATGTGACAGTGGCGGTGGCAGGCTAGGCAGACCTAGGTGCGGTGCACCTAGGGTTTAATTTTCTCTTTTTTTTTTTGTTTTGGGCTAGTTTTTTTTTTTTTTTGGTTTTCGGCAATTCGAGTTTGGGGCTTTTGGGTTTGAATATTTTGGACTATTTTAGACTTGTAAATTTGGATTGTTTATTATATTTGTTTTTTTCTTGGGCCCGGGCAAATTGGGCCTATTATAATATCCATATTGAAAAGTCATTGAGTGGATTGAATTGAAAATGATACATTATTATGATTGATAATAGCACTGATGATTAGTTTGAATTATGTATACTTGTTAATATCTTATGATGGTTAATTGAATGTATAATTGGGATAAGTTATATGAAAGTAACATGAATTGGTATGTTAATATTAAATGATCTTGATTATAAATCAACGCTCACCTTGTTGGTGTTTTGAGTGTATGTCTAGCCAAAGTTATGCCAAGTAAGATAACTTAAAATGTTTAGGTAAAAAGAAGGTAAGCCTTGTATTTTACTTATGAAATTACTAAGCATTCTATATGCTTACCTTTATTGTTTTCTTTCTCTTGTAGATTGTTACCTTGTAGAACTCGTCAAGCCGGATCGTATAGAAGCTCATACTATCACTGATTTGATAGTTATGCGATCATTTTGAATCTAGTGTTGCGGCATGAATATAAGGGTCTTAGTGTGTATCTTAGTACATGAAAATGTTTAATACTTGGCAAGTGTGAAATAGCCTATTTTGTATAATGTGTTGCCTTTATGACTTGGTAAATGTATGGTATTAGTTATGTTTCATGTTAGAATAAGTGATGATATATGCTTATAAGTTTTGGTATGTGGAATGTTGTAAAATTGAGGTAAAAAAGGTAACTAAGCTAATGAATGGTTAGAATTTACCTATTTGAAAATTGATGCTTGGAAATATGTTTGTTTTAGTTCAAGATAAGGTCATGTAGGCTTATAATGTACATTATGAAATGGATAGGTTAGTTATGGAAGTTGAATGGCATGTTCTAACATGTTTCAGCTTAGATAAATTTGGTATTTGAATGAATGCATTGAAATGAATTGATATTGGTTAGGTTGAGCTCATATTTGAGATGGTTTTGTTTTGGAATTGGTTAAGTGATTTATTTTCCATGAAATGGTATGAATTTGAATTGGTCTTGATGGTATTAAGTGGTATAAGTCTATTAGGTAGTATTGCACATGTTGAAATGGAACCTTTTAGCCAAAAACAGAGACCTCGTCACAACTACAAATATCCAACGTCGTAATGTGGTGCCAACAGTGAGTGATGTTGTAATGTCGACATGTTCGAAGTCATGACGTAACTTACTGAGTTAGCAACATCACAACGTGGAGATTGTGAGGCGGCAACGCCGGCCTTGAATTTCCAAAATTTTAAAATTTAGTCCTAATTTGAGCTTGGTTAACAAAAGAGCTTTCATAAGCTTGTGTAAGACCCCAAAATGATTGTACAATACTTTATGTACACGATTGCTATTTAATTATGTATTTAAATGATTAAATGTTGCAAAATATTTTGAATTTACAAAATCGATAGTTTCAGCATCTCGTAGCTTAGATCCGGCGACCAAGTTGGGTATGGGGTGTTACATGTTGAAAAGCACATTTCAACCAAACCTTAATTTTAAACTGGGATTTTAACCAAGCCAAAAAGCTAAAAATTTTGGCTTTTCTCTCTTGGAAAGTGATTTTCAATGAAGTTACATTTTTATACACTTATTAAATCTTTTCATTTTTATAAACTTATTAAATCTTTTATTTTACAACATCATGTCTAAAATTAACATTTGACTTTGTAAAAAGTTTCTCAAAAGCACTTTGTGACAACAATGATCAACACTATCGAACTTTCTAAAAACACTTTTTAAAAGTTTTTTGTATAGCATTTTTCCACCACAATGGATTTAAAAAGTTAATAATTTAAATCCATTCTATTTAAACTTGATTTGATGTGAGCTCAAATTGGCTCAACTTAAAACTAACACAAATTCGAAATAATTCAAACAAAAAAGATAATTTATTCGAAAAAAACCTAATTCTTAATTTCAAACAACTCAAACTCAAAATAACTAAAATCTAAAATTAACCGAAATCTAAAGTCAACAAAATTTTAAAATTGACTCGATTTAAAATGAAATGAAAATTTTACAAACTTAGAAATGAATCGATCCATGTTTACAAAACTATTCCCCCCCATCCAACTGATAAATCTAATTGAAATTGCAAGCCCTATCCTTATTGGGCCCTGGAGAACCTTCACCGTCTCAAACAAATAGGTCAATGTGGCCCAAACTATCCTATTAGAACATAATCATGTAACATTTTTCTTTAATTAATTCAAAATTTTGGCAATTTTGCCATGTTGCTCCATTTGAATGATTCAACAATCAGAAAACGTATTATTACCGAGTAATGTTAAAAGTATTTTTTTTATATTTTATGGTTTATAAATATTTTTTTTTAAGATTTATGATTCTTCATTCTAATAATATTATTTTCAAAATTTGAATTTGAGTTTTTCTCGTGTTAATGTAATATATCTTATCATTATATATATTTTTGTCTTATTAAACAGTGGCAAAAAAAAAAAAAAAAAGTAAACTACACTTTGTAGTCACTCAACGATTGGTAAGTTTCCTAGGTCATTCAACTATGAAAAGTTACAAAATGATCATTCAATTATTCGATTTTTTCTTTTCGGGTCATCAGCCATTTAACTTTTAAAATTGACATAATAGCAACTTTAACCCTTAACATTTATATATTGTTTCAATTTAGTCTTAATTCTAAAAAAATTAACCATCAACATTTACACATTGTGTATTTTGTTTTTCAATTTTGAAGGTTTATATTTTTTGGAGTCAAGACTAAATTAACACAATGTATAAATATTGAATGTTAAAATTATTATTATACTAATTTTAAAAGCTGCAAAGTTATCTTTTCGTCAATAATTTAATAGTTGGTGACCAAAAAAGAAAAAATCGTATAATTAGGTGACTCAAAAAAGAAAAATTCGAATAATTAGGTGATCATTTTGTAACTTTTCATAATTGGATAACTATAATATAATTTTCCAAAAAAACCAATGCCTAGTTGACACCTATCATATGAAATGGAAAGTTGCTTTCATCAACCTAATGTATCATCAAATTTAATCATATATACATTTCCAATAAATTATAGGGTCCCAATCATGGAGGTGAAGAATAATTCCTAGCTGATCAAAATACAGTTGATATGAGTAGACTGCTTACTTAAAACATGGGGTGGAGTGTACTAAATTAACCAAGACTCCTCTTTGTTTAATCACTATCACTACTTAATTGACTAGCTAAGCTAGTTGTCTTTAAGGGAATGCTTTGAATCAAAGCAAAGAGAAAGATATAATGATCATTTGATTGATTAAAAGAAACTACATATCCCACATTGTCCCTATTCATTGAAGCTAACTCATTGCTTACCTATCCTATACCACACTTCACTCACTAGTTATTTATATACGCACATGATGTTTATTAACATTTACTTAATATTATAAAAAATAGAGTATTTTTTTTTGTTATTCTCAATTTCGATATGGAGTAAATTGATTTTTTAAAAAAGTTGTAATTTAAGCTCTGGCAATTTCAAAAGTGAGCAACTAGGGACAATTATCACAAACATTAATGTTTTCTATCAATTGTACATAATTTTGATTAGTATAATAACAAATTTAACCCTTAATGTTTACATATCTTGTCAATTTGGTCATGATTCTTGTTGAGGGGAGGTCGGACTCATTAATGTCGTACAAAGGCATGGGTCCGAACCTCACGAAGGCCAAATGCTCACATTTCTTTGGTGGGTGAGGCACTCCCACTCAGTGAACCCATTGAGAGGTAGAGAGGGCTCTCTACCAAGTTGGGAGATAAAACCCAAGGATAAAATTGAGCCTGGACACTCTAGGCACACTACCTCCATCATTGAGGGATTCGTTAAATCTCAGTGGACGACACTTTAAAGATTTCTCTCAGAGTGAGTCTGACCTCCTTTAACAATTCTAAAAAAAATTCAATAAATTTAGACTCAACATCTACACAAATGTTACAGGCCAAATTTGTTAATTAGGACCATATAGACAAAATATGTAACTTTAAAAAACTAAAGTAATTATTATACCAGTTAGGTATAATTAACGTAAGAATATTATCATTGGAACTGAGAAAGTTTTTTTTTTTTTTTACATAAAGCAAGGATAGAAGAGGTCAAATCCATGTTTAAAACAGCCTTGTTTAACTATCTTCTTTTTCCCCACAAAAGAACAAAAAAAAAAAAAAAGGATAATAATAGGCAAATGTAATAATAATAAAGAGTGAAGAGAGAGAGATGTAAGAAAAATCTATGGAAAAGCCGATTAAACCAACCGACAGTGAAGGAGAACGCAATGCATGTAGCTTCAAATTTAAGGGCCATAACACGCATACACATACACATACACATATACATATACATACACATATACATATACATATATATAGGTATGTGGCAGTTAGAGCCAGTCTCTCTTTCACTCATCTTTCTTACACAACCCCCTCAAAAGACAAAACTCACTGTTTGAACGGAACTCCGTTGGTTTTGACCGGCGGCGCCACCACATAGCCGTAGAAAAAGTCTCTCCCTTTCTCCTTCTCCTACCACTTGTCACCTCACTCCTCATTCCTCAACTCCACCATTGCTCTCTTCTTTCAATAATTTTTTTCATATTTTTTTTTATTTTTTTTTTCATCCACAAAAAACAAGCCATTACTCTTACTAAAAACAAGGACTTTACAACATCCTTTCATTATACAATAATCCCATTCATTAAAAAAATCCCAGATTTTTTTTTTGGTTAGTGTATATGCATGGCTTTTATTGTAGATCCACAATCGAATTTTAAGCATTTTTGTAAGATTTGTAAGAAAGGGTTTGGGTGTGGTAGAGCACTCGGTGGTCACATGAGGGCTCACGGAATTGGCGACGAGAACAGTCATATCGACGACGATGATCCCGCGAGTGATTGGGAAGATAAATTAGGAGGCAATGTACCACCTACCAACAAGCGTATGTATGCATTAAGGACTAACACTAATAGGTTAAAGAGTTGTAGGGTTTGTGAGAATTGCGGTAAGGAGTTTTTGTCGTGGAAATCATTTCTCGAACACAGTAAATGTAGTTCCGAGGATTGCGCCGAGTCACTCGTGTCGTCACCGGGGTCAGACGACGACGATGAAGGTGTTGCGGCGAGGAGAGGGTGTGGTTGGTCTAAACGAAAACGATCGTTACGAAGTAACGTAGGGAATAATTTTAATTCCATTTGTCCGTCGAGCGAAGAAGAAGATCTTGCTAATTGTCTTATGATGTTATCGAACGCGACGGTCGATCCGTTCGTGACTGAACTGGAAGAGTCGTGTGCTTCGGCGAGTAAAGACGAAGAGAGGCGAAATACCATGAATTTTATTGCTCCTATTGCATGTAAGATACCTATGGATAATAAGGCCAAAGGGGTTGCTAAAGGGTTATTTGAATGTAAAGCATGTAAGAAAGTATTCAATTCACATCAAGCATTGGGTGGACATAGAGCTAGTCATAAAAAAGTTAAAGGATGTTTCGCACGGCTCGATCATATTGATGATAGTCAAGTCGATGAAGACCTAGATGTTATCACACACGAAGAGTTCTTCCCGACGAAATCGAGATCAACAACGCTACAATTCGATCCAGGAACTAGTACTAATCCCTTGGCATCCACATCGAAAAGGAAATCAAAAGTACACGAATGTTCAATCTGTCACCGTGTTTTCTCATCGGGACAAGCATTAGGTGGTCATAAAAGATGTCATTGGATCACTTCCAACTCACCCGATACTTCCTCGTTGGTTAAGTTCCATCAATTCGAAGATCACATCGAACAAATTCAACAACAAAGACCTAAGTTCATCGACAAACCCGAACCACTTGATCTTAAACTTGATCTCAATCTTCCCGCTCCAACCGATGATAACGTACGACGGAACCGTGAAATTTATTTGCAAGTTGACAACGAAAACAACGACACCAACAACAATAATAATTACAATGATTCACTGCAAAATGCCGATGACGAAGCAGATAGTAAGGCAAAATTAGCGAAGCTAAGTGAATTAAAGGACATTAATACGACCGGAGTTTCATCTCCATGGCTGCAAGTTGGGATCGGTTCAACTGCTAATGTTGGTTCTGATCCATAGAATTTGTGATAAAAATATTAAATATTATGAGAACATTTCTCAGTATATTTTTACTTTTAATTGATTTATTTTGTAGACATTTTTTGTATTTATATATTAAAAAAAGAAGAAACTGTAATTACAAATTTTAAGCAGAACATGTTTATTAATGTTGGCATGTTTTAGTATTAGGTAAAAAAAAAATGAAATGCTCAGAAATGGCTTTTTGGTGCCACTGGTTACTTGCTTTGGTTCTGTTCTGGAAATCAATAAGATAGAAGCCCATAGGCCTTGAGCCCAATGGTTACTCACCCGTTCACCATTTTCCTGATTAGGATAAATTACACCCAAGGTTATTAAACTATTAGTAAGTTTACGTCTTGGTCACTTAATTTCAAAAGGTTATAAATGATCATTGTACTATTTGAAAGTTTTTATTTAAGTCGTTGGGCTATTTTTTTTTTTTTAATTTTGGCTAACAAGCTCCTAGAGACGATTCGATAATCAGTATGTTTATTTAGTACCCATCTTAGATCTAAGTCGATCTAACAGTTAGTGTCAAAGATTGGAGAAGAAAGTTGTTTGGATTTTGACTCGTAGATTCGAAATATTCAAAGTTGTTTTAAGAAAAAAAATGAATTGTAGAAAAGAAGGAGAATAAGAGCTTTCGGTTGGTGCAAGTAATATGAATAGAGAAGGCCATATAGTAACGACTTTAACAACCTAATAACTTATAAGAAAACTTTTGAATAATTCAGTGACCATTTTATATCCTTTTAAAGTTGAGTAACCAAAACGTAAACTTACTAATAACTTAGTGATATTTAACTTAAAAGCTTATGTGAGTAAAAGAAATAAAAATTATTTTAAAAACAATAATAATTATTGATAAGGTAATAGAAAATATGAAAATGATTTTGATAAAAAGAAAACTATATGAGTAAAAGTGGGATATTTTTGTTTTATTTAAAAATATTAAATTGCTTATTTAATCTTACTAATGTATTAGTCCTCTTTTGTAATAATTAATTGAAATCCCAAACTCACCTCATTGGAATGTTATCCAAAGAGTTTGAGGTAGAGGTAATTGGCCATCCAAAGATGCCTAATTATACCTCTCATTGGTTGCTTAATGAATGGGATGTCCCATACTATAACAAAGACCTTTTAAGTGTAGTTGCTAAGAAATGAGAAGGTTAGATTTTAGGTTTATATGTATATATGTTTGTATATTGAATTATTATGGTAGAAAGAGTTAATATAACATCTAGTATCTATATTTGTTTCAATGTTCAATTTGGTACTTGAGTTTGTCTTTAATGCTCATGTAGCCCAATAAATATTTTATATGTATGCTATAGTAAAAAAAAAAAGAAGAAGAAGAAAAACATAGATACTTAATTGGGACAAAAGAAAAAAATTAGGTACCAAATTGAATATTGATGTCAAACTTAAATACTTGTATGGGATAAGAAAAATTCAAATACTAAATTAAACATTGAAATCAAATATATGCACCAAATAATATATTAACTCGAATTAATAAGTAACAACTAGCGACACTTGTTTAAAACAGTAGTTAAAGTTTTCATCAGATATCTAAGTAATACGAATTTAAACCTTGTGATTATCATCCCAGTCCCAATATTATATCGAAAAAGAAAACAACTTAGCAAAGTACATGAGAATCTCCTTAAAATGGGCATCAAAATTGGGGAATTCATAGTATATCAACTCTATATATCCAACTTTTCAAAGGCTACATAATTAAACCCTAAATCTTGAGGGAGGGGAAAGAGTAGTCAATGATTCTTATTTGGTTACCTTTCCATCTTTGGGACAAATGCAAAGGGCGAAAGGGTTTCTTAGCCCTCCTTTTATCTTCAAGTGGAATCTTCCTACAAAAAGTGCCTTCCATTACCTATTTTGACTTTGGAAGTTGCCCACTTCATCAACTAGCAAGTAAATGCAAGTTAAATTAAAAATTAATTAATTTTTGTGTGCTTTGTTGCCAAAGTTGTTAGTCTTTGTTTACTTTTATATATGACTAGAAACCCATTAAACTATTCTAATAACTACGATTGGGAATGCTAAATTTTTAATTTCATCTTCGGGTTAATTGCATTAGATGCCTTAAACTATTGTTCAAAATTTAAATTGGTCATCAATAATTTTAAAACTTCTTAATTGAATACTCAAAGTTTCAGTATCTTATCAATTAGGATATTCTGCCAACTTACTAATACTAGATGGGTTTTGATGTTGAGTATATTTAAAACATGTGACTCAAAATTTAAATACTTGTTATAATTAAAGTAAGTAATGACGGTAGAACGATTGCAAAGCAATAAGAAAATAAAAATAAGAACACACAGATTTTATATGAAAACCCTTTCAGGGAAAAATCACGTGCAGAGGAGAAGAAATTCACTAATGAATGATATAAGAGGAGTTTCGACTACATCTATCTAAGGGTTGAAAAATCTTGCTCTAATCAAATTCAAATAGTAGGAGTTGCCCACAGATCCATTTATTTTCTCACTGTATTTATTTCTTCAACAAGTGACGAGATTCGAGTCACACAATCTCTATAATCAATATTAAGAAATTTAATATCCATTTTATTAGAGTATATATATTTATATGTTCCCACCGACAACTAAAACATACATATATATATATATATATATATATATATATATATATATATAACTCATGAATAACAACAACAAAAATCATAATTTTGATAATCAATATTAAGAAATTTTTAATTATTCATGCGATGATAGAAAGCACCTTTTACTTTCTTATAATCAAAAGGGATTATTTCAGTACTGTTCCAACTCATAATTTCACGTGACTAAGTCTAAAACAGGAAAAAGAAGAAGCAGCTTAAAGCAAAGGCTAGTATGAAGTTCCCTGCAAAACGTTCTGATCAATTTAATTTTACTCTTAGGGACGAAACTTCCCTAGTATGACACCAGCAAGTATGTGTCCAATTTGCAGCCATTATTGTTTTTTTATCTAGTTTAAATTTTGGTTTTGGTCCCTTTACTATTCTCAAGTTTGAGATTTAGTTATCTACTTCTTTTTTTTTTCTAAACAAAGTTATCATACTTTACTCTGGCATAATTTATTCCTCTTATCATTACTTAGTCCAATAATTAAAAATTATCATTACTTTCTTATGGGGGAGGAGAAAGGGACCAAGGTTTAAACTCGAGATATGCAGGTATAAAATTAGAAAATTGCTTTAAGGGGATAAAAAATGAAAAATAAAATTTTGAGAGACCAAAGGATAATTTTATAAATTTTAAAGGGACTCTAGAACTAATTTACCTTATTTGAGAGGTCAAGCTTGCTGCTTGCCCCATCTAGACCCCTAGAGGTATGATGTCAACTAATAATTAAAATCAACCACTGTATTAATGACTTTGTTAGTTTGTTTTCCTTTGATTTTGAAAGAATATTTCTAAGTAAAAAAAGAATTTATATTAGTATGGTTGAGGAAGGCCGGCTCTTTTTTGTTAAAGTTTTTAAAGTGTTATTTGTTGGACAGTCAATTAATTTTCCCAACATAAAGTATTGTCCTCGTATCATGTTGGGATTTTGTTCCCCACCTTAAGGGGACATTTGCTAGCTCAAGTGGTACCATATCCCCTAAGCAGTGACCCATATGCCACAGATCAATGGTTTAAACCCCAACAAGAACGAAGACATTCATGTCCCATTCGTGAGTGGTCATGTGTCTATGTACGATTTCCTTCTATAAATCATACCCCGATAAAATCTGAGGACAATATCTTAACATTGTTGGGGGATTAACCAACTAACTACCCAGCAGACAATACTTCAAAGACTTCTCTTGAAGAAGTGAACCCCCTTCAACAAGTATATTATTAATGACATTGTAGAAGTAGAGGGACCAAAATCAAAATTCAACCATTTCAGTGGGTCTAGAATAAAACTAGGTCACCTCACAATATTGGCGTTGTGGCAATGTGCAGCCAACCTTAAATAACTAAACTTTTTATTCACACTTGAATCAAACAAACTCCCTTTTTATTCAAAGCAGCGTACGTAATGTGCAGCAAAAACAAGCACGATAAAAGAATATAACTTGTTAGCAAATTTGACTTAACAGAGGCCGCAATTTAAATACCATTTGTTGATTTTATTCTCATTTTTCTAAGAATGCACGCAATCCCTTTACGATTCTTGTCCCAAGTCCGAACAACCATGGAAGCTGCTCATGTCTGTAAAAAAGAATACTTTGAACTGACAACAACCCACCAATTTACACACACAATGTCTTGTTCTTGACATATATACGTACATGTCTATATGTTACCATAGTTTCCTCACTATATTATTCGCTTTTTTCATACTTGTTTTGATCAAAGAAGACAAGACATTTAAGTGGCTTCTAACTTGATACTGACAATTGTTTTAAGTTAGGGCAAGTGTGTTGAAGTAGCAAATACTCTCTATTCATTCTCTCTCTTTGTTATCTATAATAATTCTGTTTACGCAAGGATTGTTGGATTATGTTCGTGTTATGACCATATGAATCTATGAGTGAAGTGAGCAACCTTTTTACGGTATTGGAATTGAGTTATAAATTTTTGTGATGATCAAAATGTAAATTTACCATTACATTGACTTATAACTTTATAGTTTTTGGAAGATCTTAATTAAAATATAATCATTTTGAAGCAAAATATTGTTTTATCATATATTTTATAACTTTTAAATGTCTAAAAATATAAATTTTCAATTTTAGAGAGTCAGGGCCCTTACAAGCCTCTTGCCACCGGCCTTGTATGAATCATTGACTAGTCAAAATGGGATCAATTCACCTCCACCTTTAAATAACGGTACATATAGAACTGTATTCTTGCGGAGGGTCGAACATGTTCAAAATGAGTTCTCACAAGCAATTGTCAAAATGTACTAGTAATGAGGTATTGTCCATTTGGAAAGTGAAACTTTCCTCGTGATTTTGTCTTATAAAAAAGGAAAAAAAACTCTTTAAGGAAGAAGGTAACTTTTGTTATGTATAGTCACAATCCAATACTTAACTAATTGATGTGGGATCAATTCCCCATTAACAAACTCATTGCAAGTATAGTTCCAATCATCACTTATGTAAATGGTATTGATTCCTTGTATCAATAATGCCATTGTTTAATAGTGAAAATTGAACTTTTCTAAAAAAAAACAGTAACCCATAAAATTCTCTAAAGTGAACTTTACATTTAATAACCAACACAAGTCCCCAACAATTCTCATATCAACTGTTGATTCATTGCATTCATAGATGCTTGTTTTTAGAGTTTGAATCTGAATATTTTTTTAAAAGATTATATTTGATCATTTTTGGTGAAATGTATTTATTTTGATACATAAAAGTATCAAGAAATGAACCATATTGCAATGTTCCCTGCATGCTTTACAGTACCTTGTTCCATATCATTCCCCAAAATGTCTATTCGAAAAATCATTTCAATGTGAAAATGATGATTATCATATCAGAAATTGGTATAATAAGATAGGGCATAGCCGTTTATGGTGGATGAATATGGTGCCCCTACTCAATGCACCTAGGCTAACATGATGTAGCATGCCTATGCATATTGCTAGTGAAAAGCAGGGTTTGCCCAAGACTCGCCGATTGAAATGGTTGGTTTTGAATTAAATTTGATATCATTTTAATTCATTTTTTATTGGGATGGGATTAGATCTAATTCTTAACTGAAATTGAATTAATCATATCAAGTTTTTAAATTCGGTTCATGATTGACAAATTTAGTTTATTATGTCGTGGATCATTGTGTTAAGCTTAGCGGTGTAATGGAGCTGAGCCGAATCCAAATAGTAGCAAGCTCGAGCATGACTCAAAATTCAAGGCTGGAGTTAGAACATACATAAACTTATAAGCTCAAGCTCGGCTCAAGACAAAATCGAACTACTCGAGCTCAATTAAATTCATTTATCATTTTTTATACTCAAGTTTAATTGTATTCAAGCTGTAACTCATTTATCCTTGAGCTCTTTCTATATAATAAAGGTGAAAACGTAACTTCATACTATATAAATATATTGAAAATGAAAAGCTTTTAAGCTCACAGCCCATTCCAATCAAATATATGGCTTTGTAAATAGTTCAAGCAAAGCTTGACTCGATAATTACAACCCAATTAGGCCGAACTCAAATAACTTACTGGCATCAATACTCCCATTCGTGAAAAACACATGTGATGAAGATGTACAGACAAGAGATTGAAAGATTAGTAGTACTTTAGTGCTCATTGCAAAGCGAGAATTGTCATCCTTAAGACACTGGACATGCTCTGTACTATGTGCTCTCTGGTTCATGCCCATGCCTAGTTTCTATCATTTTTGAATTGGTCTTAACTATAGTGAAAAAGACATGATCTTAATGTGCCCCCAAATGCTTGTACTTTTTACTTGCTATCATCCATGTAATGCAAGAAAAGGCCACCACTTCCTTTCCCTTTTTCTAAAGTTTCATATTTTGTTCATATTAAAATGCTATATTCAATTTTCATAAATTCATATGTAAATGATTAATAAAATTCTTTAATTCAACCATTTATACGTAACAAATTAGCACAAATCAACTATTAAAGTTTGTGTGTTCATCCACAACAGGATTAACCTTTCAATTTTCATAAATTAAGAGAACCAAATTATGACAATTTAAAATAGGAAGATATCTTTTCAATTTTCATAAACTAGAGGAATGAAATTCATAATTACACCTAAATTTTAAGTTGCCTTAAGCATTTGCATGGACTTTAAACCAAGGGCAACACTAGAGGAGGATAGGCAAGAGTCTTGGCCCTCCCCTCCCCAAATGAAATATTGTTTCTTTAGTCCTTTTAAAAATTGTAAAATTATCAATAAGGGTCTGCACACAATTGAAAAGGGCAGAAACTTTGAAGTCCAAAGTACCCAAGTTTGAGACCCACAATCCAATTAAAGTTATGGTCTCCAAGCCCCACTAAGAGTTGTTGCCATGTACGAGTTTTAGTTCGATTAGTCAGTTTGTAGTTTAAATTGTTCTAGTTCATAATAGTTTGATTCTTTGTTTTAATCCTTAGTCTGTTCGTACTGTAATAGTTTAATTCTACACTTGGTGGTTACTCGAACATATAGTTGTACTTGTACTTTGATTGTACTATACTTGTAAACTTTCATAAAAGATTAGTAAAATCTTGCTTAATCCAATGGCTAAATTGCATTTCGACCCCCCCTAAAACTTAAATTTTAGTTCTAATTCATTCAAGAATGAAATTTTTATAATTTAATCCCTAAAATTTTACATAAATACAATAATAAACAGTATTTTAAATCTCAAATTTTAAAATTCAAATCTAACTCCCAAAAAATATTTCTTCCACAAAGACCAAGCACAACTACAACTTAATCAAATAGGTATAAATATGGTAAAACTACAATGAAGGCCCTTATACTAGGAGTTGGATTGCATTTTGCCTCATCTACTCAAAACATGTAGAAATTAGACTATATACATTAGATTAAAGAGTAAACCAATCCTTTTGTTAAAAATTGGTCCATGTATGTCAACATGAGGTACACGTGGAATACCACGTGTCATTATCTAGTTATTCATTTAGTGACACCTATTTTTAATAGTACAAATAGATAAATTTTTTAATAGAAAATGATCAATTTGCTATTTGATCTAACGTATAAGAACTAATTTGTTATTTTTTTAAGTAAAGAGAGAAGAATGCAATCTAATTCTTAGTACAAAGACCTTCACGATACTTTTACCTATATATATATATATATAATTGTGCAGATGAAAGAGTAGGATTGGGTCTACCAAACCCTAGCAAAACGGCATTTACTCTCCATACAAAACTCCTTCCTCAATGGGAGGTTGTTAGTTTTCCCCACCCTTCATTTCCCCTTCTCACATTTCAACAAATAGATCCATAATTAAAGGCAACTTAACCCCAACATTTTTGCCATTCTACTCCTTTTTTTTTGCTATTTTTCATTTCTTAACCCTTTTTTTTTATCTTTTTTATTTACACCATATATGATGCCAAAAAGCAAAAAAAGAATAACCGGCCCAGCCGGCATTGCTAAAGCTACCAACACTGACAGTTGGCCCAAATCTCACCGGCGAAGAATCAAAACCGATACTCTTTAAGATTTTAATTAGGTTAAATTCTACTATTACTCTCTGTACTTTATAAAAGTTATGAATTTAGTCCTTCACTTTAATTTGGTCATTTTTAGTCTTTGTATTTTTCAATTTTTGAATTTTAAATCTTCACGAACGATAATTATTAAATTCATTCCTTTATATTTTATTATTTCCGAAATCTGATGAGGAAAATATTTTATTATTTTCGAAAACTGATGAGAAAAATATGTTATCATATGTGTAATATCACGTAAGCTTGTTGTTTATTTTCACATATTATTAGAATGACCGTCATTTGTATCAAAACCGAAATTTCTAAAATTCAATAAGGATAGTGACTTAGAATGATTTAGTTTAAAATATGGACTAAATCTATAATTATACGCAAAGTACAAAACTAGAAATTAACTTTAACCAAACATACATGGCTAAATTTTCAAAAATTGAAAAAGTAAATAGACTAAAGTTGATGGATTCAAAAAGTATAAAAACTAAATTTGATAAATTAAAGTACAATAGAATTGAAACTTTTAATTAATTAATTTATTTATTTCATAAGTATTGACACGTGGAGAAGATCATTCGTCTGTCATTTGTTATACGTCACAGCCAAGTGAAAAAGAATACGCCGTGTAATTTTGGTTTCATATTCTGCTGCTTCTATCGTAACAACAAATCCCAGAAGTTTTATTGACTTTGTACAAAAGCAAAAACCGGCCGGTTTATTCCTAAAATACCCTTACCGAGTTATTCTGTTTTCTGTTAATGAAAAGGGTAGTTTAGGAAAATTAAAGAAAATAGAGGCTCAAATTAATAAATAGACAGAAAAAAAAACGGGTAAAGTCTCGCATGTTACATGTTCTCTTTTTTTGCATACACTTTTTTATTAATTTTTTTCAGTTTTAAATGAAAATTGGTAAAAATACATGAAGGTCTTGTATTAGAAGTTAAATTACATGTTCCTTCTACTTAAAAAATGAACAAATTAATCTTTTTAGGTTAGATTAAAGAGCAAATTAGTTCTTTCTGTTAAAAATTTCGTTTATTTTTACTGTTAAAAATTGGTCTATGTATATCAACATAAGGTACACATGGCATGTCATGTTTCCATTGTTTGAGTATTCTGCCAACTTTTAATAGTACAAATAGATTGGATTTATAATAAAAAGGATCAATTTACTATTTTTTTAGTAGAGGGAGTAAAATGTAATTTTACTGTTAAAACAGGGTTCCATGAGAATTTTACCAAAAAATTAAATTACCCTTAAATTTTAAAAAAAGAAATTGTTGTTTCTCTGTATATATCTCTTGGTGGAGGAATGCTTGTCAGTTGTCACCTACTCCTTTTTTTAGTTTTTGCACTCTCTTTCCATGCTTTCTAAAGAACTACCTCTTTCTCTCTCTATACCACCATAGATTTTCAGACATAAACATAAAACATTAAGCTGTGTTTTTTTTTTCTTGATAGGTTCTGTCTCTGTGTTGTAATGGAGAAACATAGGTGTAAGCTTTGTTTAAAAAGCTTTATAAATGGAAGAGCTTTAGGTGGTCATATGAGGTCTCATATGTTGAATCTTCCAATTCATGTGAATCAAGTGAGTCAAGAATCCGTGTCAGCTTCATATTCATCTGATGAAGATGATGATGATAAGAAGGAACAAATTTATGGGCTTAGAGAGAATCCAAAAAGAAGCGTTCGTATGGTAGATCCTGAGTTCATTGATGCTGGTTCGGTTGTTGTTCAAGATAGAGAAAGTGAAACTGAGTCATCTAAGAACTTAACTCGGAGACGATCAAAACGAACTCGGAAAACATTATACCAACACGAAGAAGAAGAAGTGGTTAAAGTTAATATCACTGAGTCAGTGAGTTCGATCTCTGATACCACGACCGAAGAAGATGTTGCTTTTTGTCTTATGATGCTTTCAAGAGACCAATGGAAACAACATGATGAGCAAGAGCAAGAGCAAGAGCAAGATGATGAATCCGAAGAAGAAACAGAGGAATCGGAAGAGTACTTAAAATCAACCAAACCCAACCGATCAACTCGTGGTAAATACAGATGCGAAACGTGTAACAGAGTATTCAAATCGTATCAAGCACTGGGTGGACACAGAGCGAGTCACAAAAAAATGAAACCTTACTCCCCGGTGACGGAGGCAATTCATGAACCACCGGAAAATGCGGGTACTTCCATCCCGGAAAAGAAAACACATGAATGCCCTGTTTGTTTTAGAATCTTTTCATCAGGACAAGCTTTGGGTGGACATAAAAGATCTCATGTAACTGGTCAAGTAATAGCAACATCAACAACTAAAACAGCTGTTACAAGTTCCAAAAAGTTGGGAGATAGTTTAATAGATCTTAACCTTCCTGCTCCAATGGATGATGATGATATTAGTCAAATTGAACTTTCTGCTGTGTCTGATGCTGAATTTGTCAAACCATTTTAATTTTGATGATCCAAAAGGTATTTTTGTTCTAACTGTAATTCTTTTCTTTCATATTATCTTTCTATCTTCTCGTTTTTGTAAGAACTGATTATTTAGAGACCAATTCCCAAACATGTTTTTGTTTTGTTTATTTCACTGTTGGATTACATTTTCCTGGGTTCTGATCACTCTACTAACTTCAAACTTCAAAACCACTTGTCTTCCTTTTCCAAAACAAAACACTGGTTTTTTTTTTTTTTTTTAAATATTAAAGGTACCTTCCATTTGTCTTTACTGCCATTATTACAAATTCAACAATATTTTTTTTAATTATATATTTTTTTATTTCATTGCATTGCATTTTCGTGACTCATTCTATCTCTGTGCTTGTGTCTGAAACTGTTTCATGCTTTACCTACAAATCTGCTAAACCAGTAGTCTAGAACAAACAGACAATATTTATTTACTTTTTTTTACTCTCATTGTATTCAAACCTGGATTACAACTTATTTCTTATTCGTTATATTAACGAGTAAATTGATTTTTCTGTTAACTTGACTCATTTTTAATAAAAGGAACAACTTTAAATTTGACTCGGGGCTTTACTATATTTTTACCCTTAATCTTATTTACCATAAATATAAATTTTTAAAAAGGAAATATAAAAAAATAAAAATGGAAAAAAAGGGTAAAATCCCCTGTTTTGTTTTTTTAGAGAATAACGTGTCTGGTTTAGCTTGACTTTAGAAACGCAAAGTATCCTTTATTTTCATTGGATCAATAAAAACAATAAATTAAAACTTGTAATAAATGTATTAATGAGTTCACACCTTTTTTTATTACAAAATGTCCCCCTTTTTTTTTTTAATTTTAGGGATACCCCCTTTTGCATTTAGGTTAGTTTATGTACTAGTAATAGGCATAGGGCCTTCTAATGGACCAATTCCAACTTGGGAGACCCTTAAATGGCTGAGATTTTGACTTTTAAGAGAGTAAAAGTTTCGATTATTAGTTACGTAGCATATTATATTTTTAAAGAGAAAATTTGGGTTCAGAGTTTGAAGACAATATTATTAAGATAGGTAATTACGAATTTTAAAAATATTAATATTTATGAACTGTAACATGCCCTTAAACTACAGTAATATAGGTTAGTTTATGTGAATGGGACAAAAATCATAATAATACGTCACACATTCTCAAATTATGATTCATATTTTAAACATGAGCAAGGTTGAAATTGAGTTATAATATTTTGTGAGTCAAAATGTAATTTTACTATTATGTTAGCTTATAACTTTACATGTTTTAGAAAGGCTAAATAATTTTTAGGACCTAATATGGAATTTTACCATGTATTAACATAGCTTTAAAGAGACTCAAGTATAAATTTCCCATTTCAGGAGGCAAGGCCCCTTCCCACCCCTTGGCATCACCCTTGAATTTCAATTTGTCTCTAACTAAATTTCCAAAGTACCAATGTTGTCTTAATTATGTCCTTCCAATAGATAGTTGTTAGCATGGATCTCAGGCGTCAAAAGAAAAAAAAATAACTTCCCCACACTTTAATAACATTGTTTATTTTATTAACATGTCATATATTTAAACTGTAGTCTACATGTTTTAAATATGCTTGATATTATATCTGAACTAATATTTAACATTTAAATTGATATTTTTAATTAATACAATAATAATATTTTATGAACTCAATTAAAATGTTTTAAAATTTAGAAATCAAATTTAAAATCTAAACCATTAAAAACGTTTGGATTTAATTAAACTTAAAACTACCATTTGCATGTCCAAATTGCACCATGCAAGCATATAGTAAAAGGTGCTTTATAATTTATAACTTGTACTGAAATGGAATTGTAAAAATTTAATTAATTAATGATTTTATAATTTTGATCCAACCAAATGAAGTCAAAGTCTCCAGGCCCTATCAATTTTAACTATGAATAAATACACACAAAAAATATTTTGATACATAAAATTAAGATTTAATTTTGTTTTAAAAAATTATAAAATTTTAAACTCAACTCATTAAAGATTTTAAATTTAATTTTAGTCTTTCTAAAAAATTGATTTACTTCCCCCCTTCTGCTTGCTCCCACAGTGCGGCCCTAGCAGGATATGGGTGATTGATGTAGCACAAATTGCATGAATTTAAGCCTGAAAAAGAATCGTACAAGTGTAGTGGAGAGGTGCAATGCCTTCAATGTTAAGATACAATGAATACAATTTATATGTTTTAAAATTAAAAAGAATAATCCAAGATTCTGGACCAACTTGCATTTTTTTATATTTATAAGGATTAATTTGTCTATTTTTTGGATAATGGGTAAACTTCAATCTATCTCCTAATACAAAGACTTCCATAATACTTTTGTCGACTTGGGTGGGGGTACTCATTCTAATTTTAACTCGATTTTTATACCTTTTATTATGATTTTATCTTGAATCTTATTTCTTAAAAAAAAAAATACTAGACCCCGAAAAAAGAAAAGAATCCTTGATTTGTCTTGAAATATTAAATAAATATTTCTTTAATTTTTATAATATTAAGCAAAGGGAAATTATTTGATACATTGTCACTAGAGTTTTTAAACTCTATAAGTAATGTCAAGAGGTTGACAAGTGCCTTATAGGAGTAATTATACACAAATAATAACATTAAAAAGTGCTTATTAAAATCACGAAAAAGTTATATTGATTTATTTGGTTCACTAAATACTTTACTAAGAATGTAATATTGAATTTCAAAATTACTCTGTCAATAAAATACAAATCAATATTTAACGGTAAAAGTACCACATATAGAGCCCCTTGTATTAGAAGTTAGATTGCATTTTGCCCCCTCTACTAAAAAATAGGCAAATTAGTCCCTATACGTTAGATTAAAGAGTAAATTGGTCATTCTGTTAAAAATTTTATCCGTTTTTATTGTTAAATACTGGTCCTTGTACATCAGCATGAGGTACACATAATACGCCACGTGTCATTGTTTGGTTATTATGTCAACCATAGAAATGAATAAATTCTTTAATAGAAAATACTAGTTTGCTCTTTGATCAAATGTACGTGGACTAATTTATCTATTTTTTTAGTAAAAAGGGCAAAATACAATCTAACACTTAGTAGAAGGCTCTATGAAGTTTATTCCAATATTTAACACATTAAATCGTTATTATTTAAAACCACATTATATATAACTAAACAGTAAAAAAGCAGTGTAATTAAAGCTAACAAGATATTATCCCTCTGTTGATACAGAAAAAAGGAAAACATAATATCCTTCTATTTAATTATAGCATTAAATTCCATCAACATAAAGTCAAACTAAATTCTAGATTTGTAAAAATTGAAAAAAGCAAGGTCAATATTTTCACACTAAGCTTTTTTTAAGATGATGCCACAAAATATTCTCATATTCTTTTGAGTATAATTACAATAATAGGTACTGGAATAAATATTAATTTAAAAATTAAAATATATTCAATTTTAAATCATAATACATTCTTGAAAATATCACATTTGAGGATCAAATTAGTTGATACAATGCAAGTGGGTTCAATTAATTTTGTACATTTATGTAATTTTCTATAGGAAAACTTTTAATTTTTTACATATTGCAATAAAAATAAATTGATATATTTATTTCTTTGAATATGTATAAATAACTCAAAATTAAATTTCCATCATACATTTGAGACACAAAAAAAGTTACATATATAATTATATATTAAATCAAAATTTATGTATCAAATTATACATTAAATCAAAACTCATTTAAATTTTATATTTTATCCCTAAATATTTTTATTCTTCAACTATTTTGTGATACTTATCTATAAGGGTGACCTAATCACAATAGGTGTAGGAATAGCAATGGCATGACATGTTGAGTTGGTTGGCTGACTGCCCTTTTGTAGTTGTGATTTTGTGATGCTCATACCAATTGATGGGTCAACTTTTTCTTACCACTCAACCTAGTAAAAAGTAATAGGGTTAATTGTACAATACATCCCCCAAATATTATGTGAATTTCAAATTGATTTCTAAATGTTAAGGCGTTTTACTTGAGTTTTTAGACTATTAAAATATTAGTATGGTATCAATCAAGTCTTTTAGGTAGGTTAGCTGTGAATTTTGATATTATATGCTGGTTTGGATCATACGTTAAGTTTATTTAAAACAAGTGAATTGTAAACACGAGTGGACTTATAGCATGAACAATTTGCTATGAAGAATTAGAAAAAAAAAATGGTAACATAATTTAGAAGTTCCATTTTTGAATGGTTAAAATATGCTTCAAGTCGTTATACTCTTCGTACATTTGTAACTTAGTCTCATACTTTTATTTTTAAAAATTTAGTCCCTCTACTTTTCTAATTTGAAAATGCAAATCCCTTTTTAATTCCACTAAAATTCTTTTATTTTATTCAAGTCCATTACAATGTCATTTTTTAGTTACATAGCTGCCGAGTGAATTTTTTTTTTTCATTTCAAAATGTCACATTAACAAATTTAATAGAATAATTTTAACGATGATAACAAATAGACCTAAATTTTTAAATCTGATCTCTACTGAATTCCTAGAAATAAAAATAAAGGGATAAATTTCTAAATGTGCAAAGAGTAGACTGGCTTCAAGAATATTTTAATCTTGTGTAGTACATCAAAATCCAAGTTGTCTATACAATACGTGTATAGTAGAGGCAGAGCCAAGGTAGGCAGAGAAATTTAGCTTTCCAAAATTGGTAAATTTGCGGATAGATGTCTTTAGAAATTGTGAATTGTTAGCTAATGTAATATTAAAATTGCACTTTGGCCCCTTCCAAAAAATTATAAATAAATTTTGATCCCTCTAAATTTTTAAGCTTCACCTCTGTGTCGAAGTATTTACAATTTGATCCACATGCTTTAAATATGTTAAATCAACGCGATTGAGCCTTAGCTCAATTAGTACCGTTATTACAACAACTAGAAGGATGTGGATTCACATGCGTTTAAGTGTGTTTTATTCTCTAATTGTTTAAAAAAATATGTTTAATCACTGATGGTCACAAAACTAACTATAAATACGACAAAGACAAGTGCACATATTGAACAATAGTATAGCTATGGTGAGTAGGGAATATCGTATCCACAAGGACTAAAAGTACTAGTAATTACTGTCTTCTTATTATCTACCCAACAAATTGGGGTGATGTGTTTGAATCTAAAATTACTAAACTAATTTATCTAAGACACAACAAATAATGAATCGATGAACTAATCGAATATTAAACAATGAGATAGACAATACCAGGAAAGAATTCACCTAGACTTCACATTTTATTATGAATCTGAATTACGATTTATTCACTTGTGTCTTAATCCGTAGAAATCCCTAAATTATGTTAATATCTCTTTCGAGAGTAAGAACAACTGACTCTAGGTTGATTAATTAAAATCTCTTTCTAATTAAAACCACTATCTTCACATTAACTTGATCTATGGATTCCCTTATCAGATTTGACTCTAATCCGGTAGATTTATGTTGTCCTATTTCTAGGATTGCATGCAACTCCACTCAATTATGCTAGACCTATTCTTAAACATGGACTTTTCCTCCATTGAAATAAGCACATTAAACATGAATTAATATCTTGGAAATATTAAAACAAGGAATAAGCATACATAATTGAGAACAAGAATCAAGTATTTATCGCGTAAAAATAGAAATTAGATAAAGGATTCACCATAGATTTCATCTTCCTTAGGTATCTAGGGAATTTAGTTCATAATCCTGAATAGAAACATCTCAAAGTCAGAATAACAACAAGACATAAAGAAACTCAATAAAACTTCGAAAGAAATTAAAAGGAGATCTTCGATCTTGATGGAGATCCGCTTCTGAGTTGATTTCGATGGTGTTCTTCGAGTGTTTTCTTCGATCTTCTCTGATTGCTCCATTATGGCCTCTTCTAATGGATATTTATAAACTTTAGAATGTTCAGAAACCCTAGAAATTGAGTTTTTCTGCGTATTTGGGAAGTAGGGTGCGAAATTGACACGGGCTAGCACATGGGCGTGTGGCCAGCCCGTGTGGCTCACACAGGCGTGTGTCCAGACCGTGTAGAAATGTCTAGCCCGTGTTGTAACTACCCTATAGTCAGGGGTGTCAAAAAGTGCATTTCCGAGGCTCTGTTCCCATAAATCGGACTCGTAAATATTTTTAATAAATATTTATAAAGCTAGTTGTGTAGTTAATTAGGTTTCAGTTAAATGAATTTGCACGACTTAAGAGTTATTATCGTATAAGGACTAAAACGTGTATAGGATAAATTTTGAATTATAGATTAAAAATCAATTGAGGGATTAAAGTAGTAATTTAACAATTTCTTAATATGGTGGACGGCACATGTTATATATATGTTATAATATTAAGTAATTTTAAAAGAAACTAAATATATGTATTATATAATAATGATAATAGTTATATAATATAATAATTAAAGTATAATAAAATGAGATAATAAGAGAAAGTGGATGCATGCAATTAAAAAGAAAGAAAGAAAAAAAATAAGAGAGAAAAGGGAGAAAAGTTGCCACAACCTTAAAACAAGGTTGAAAATCAAAATTGGTTAGTCAATTTAATCCATTTTCTTGTAATTTTTATATTTTTGGAATCCCGGTGTTAAGTACTACTCGACCCATGTTAAAATTTTAGCAATTATTAAGATTTTAAATGTTGTTAATGTTGAATAGTTTTAGTATTAGGGATTAAATTGATAGATTTTTAAGCTAGAAATGAAAAAGGATTAAATTGTAGAACAAATTGTAAATTTTGAGTAATAGGGACTAAATTATAAAAAAATTGAAATTTAGGGGTTTAATTGAAAATAAGAATTTAAATTTAGCTTAAAGTGAAATTAGTATAAAAATATAGGATTAAACGTGTAGAATAAAAATTAGTCTTGGTTTAAGGACTAAATTAGAATTTAGGCAAATATTGAGTAAAAATTGAAATAGTCAATATGAAATTAAAATGTGTTGTATTGATATATTTTAATTATTTTAATTTCATAGCTAACGTCGTCCCGGAATCCTAAACTAAAAAAGGGAAGGATAAAATCGACGTCGAATAGCTCGGAATCCATAATTTGTATTTCTATAATCCGAACTAAGTTATTAATTGTTGTATTTTGATTTAATGCATATGGTAAGTGGTTGAGGTGACTATTTTGACACTTTGATATTGAATTGAAATTGTAGTTGATTGAAATGGAATGAATTGGTATATATATTATGAATGTATTGATTATTTGAATTGAAATAAATACATGTGTAAATGTGATAATGTGCAAATATGATAATTGGATATTGGTTGTATTTGGAAAGTGAACTGGAACCCTATTAACTGTATCGGGCTGAGTCGGATATAGATGGCATGCCATAGGATAGGAAGAGTTTAGGGATTTCGTCGACTTTGAGTCGATGAGGCACTGGGTGTCAATTTACTTCGGTTTAACCGATGAGACACTGGGTGTCAATTTATATAGCACTGAGCGCAGTTATTACTTCAGATTTATCCGATGAGGCACTAGGTGCCAAACTAGTGTGTTGGTTGGATCTGTGTATCCATCTGAGCCCGAGTCATGTTAATAGGGGTAATCAAATAATAAACGTAACAGCCCATTTTTAGTCAAATCAGAACAGTTGTTTCGGGACCACAAATCTGATGTTAAAATATTTATTTTATTATTATTTTAATATTTACAGCATGATTGAGTGATGGTGTGAAAGTTTCGTTAAGAAATTTTATCGTTTAATTAACTAATTTAATAAAAAGGACTAAATCGAATAAAGTGTAAAAGTGGAGTTCTATTAGCTAAAAGTATTTAATAGCTAAGGTATCTTAAATTGGAGGTCCTTATGTTGTAATTAGACCATGATTAATGTAAGTGGACAAGTATGAACAAGTATTAAGTTATTTTCATGTTTTATAACTAAGGTTAATTTTGTAAATTGGTAAACTATGATAATTAAAAACAAATAAAACAAGCCATCATCTTTTCTTCTTCATTTTTGGAACAAAAAATTAGGGCGAAAAGAAGCCATTTCTTTTCTCTTCATTCGACTATGCTATATTTGCCAATTAAGGTATGATTTTTGTCCCGTTTTTAATGATTTTTATGTTTTTAATATCGTTGCAACTAGGTCTAGCTAGCCCAGGGACTATTTTGCAAAAATTTTAAAGATTTTGAATGTTTCCATTGATGAATAAGCATGATTTTTGAAGTTTCTTGATAGATTATGAATACTTGTTGATAGATATACAAGTTTTGTTAAGTGATTTTTAGTGAAGATGCGGTTAAAATGTGAAATAAATGAAAAATATGGGCTGCTAGGCACCTAATTGTAATTTTGCTAGCATGGGTTGGTATTGAATTTCATGAATTTGTGATTTTATGAAATAAGGACTAAATTGTAAAAGTTATGAAATTCTAGGGGCAAATATGTAAAAATTCCTTAAAGTGAACTTTTGGACTAAGTGAGATAATTAAATAAGCTGATTTTGATTACATATAGATCAAGAAAAGCGAAACTCGGATCTAGATCGGGGGGAAAAACAAAGTTCTCGACTAATCGATTAGTTTAGCTGTTTTTGCATCCGAAGTAAGTTCGTATGTAATAAGCATTATTATAATTATGCTTTAAATGCTTTGATATTGCATAAATTGTGTATACGAGACTACAGTCGTGTTTGACGACAATTCGGCTAATTATGGGTAGTTAGTGTGCGAAATCAAGACTGCTTCAGCTATATATATTTGTACTTAGTGTTCGAGATCGAGATAGCTTCGACTATATATATGTATATTGGCACTTAGTGTGCGAGATTGATACAACTTCGGCTATTTATTTGGCACTAAGTGTACGAGTTTACCGAGTATCCAAAAATATTTCGATTGGTTTAACAGATATGTCAAAGATGTGAATGAATATGAGTTAATTACAGGAAGGTACATGTATGTACAGGAACTGAGTAATACATTGAAAAGATGAAAATTATGAAAATTACATCTAATTTGGTGGATGCAAATGTGGACTGTTGATGATTCATTATGAGATATGTTATGTTATGTTTTTTTGGCTTAATTTGAGTTTATATGATGAGTTGATATAAATGCCACATGAACTTACTAAGCTATAAAGCTTACTTTGTTTATTTTTCCATGTTTTATAGTGAATTCAAAGCTAGCTTGGATTCGGGGATCGTCGGAGACTCCATCACACTATCCTATCAATTTGGTAATTTTGAGCTTGTGTTTTGGTTATATGGCATGTATAGGATTATGGTCATTTTTGTTATGAGTTGATAATGATTTTGGCCATTTGAAATGGCTTGTAAATGTATATGTTTTGGTTTGTTTATATAGTCAAGAATAATGGCTTATTTTGGGTTGTTTTGGTATGTTATAATCATGTATATATATAAGTGTATGTGGCTTGTGTGATGTTTTCAATGGTTGAAATGTTTGAGAGTATAGATCAAATTATGCATATTGATTAATAGTCATTTTGATGATTTGAGAAGATGAAGATTGATATGGACTTAGATGACGTAATATGATATTTATGTTTTGTATTGATTGATATGGAAATGATATGGCCTATCTTGTGACTTGAGTGTATTGAAGATGACGGTATAAATGTACATGATTTAGGCTTGAAATGGATGGTTTAAGTGTCTATTTTTATGCCATGAATTGTGCAATTTGGTTTGGTATAGGTTTGTGCAAGTTGGGTGGCAACATGGCTTGGTAAATAGCCTATTTTTGTCCACACGGGCAGAGACACAGGCGTATGTCTCAGTCGTGTATGATACACGGTTATGTTACATGGTCGTGTGTCCCCTAGTGTTGAAATAAAAATCAAGTCAGTATGCTCCACACGGCCTCACAAACGGGCGTGTGACTTGGCCGTGTGGCATAAGTCAGTATACCCTACAGGTTTGGCACGGCCTAGCACACGGCCTGACACACGGGTGTGTATAGCCATTTTCAGGGCACTCGGACTAGCCATACAAGCGTGCATGTTGGCTGTGTGACCCAAGTTAGAAAGTTACACGGGGTCAGACACGGGTTAGGACACGGCCATGTGCTCCCATTTTGAATATCCACATGGCTTGTAACACGGGCGTGTGACACTGGCATGTCACATGGGTGTGTGTCTCTTGTTTTGAGAAAAATTTTCTAAGTGTTTTAAGAACTTTAGAAGTTATCGGTTTTGTCCCGAACCACTCCTAATGTATGTTTTGGGCCTCGTAGACTCGTATTAGGGACATATTGATTGAGATTGAATAATAATTGCATGAAATGTGAATGTGCACTCAAAGTGAATGATTAATTGTTTTATAAGTCCGGTAATACCCTATAATCCTATTCCGATGTTGAATACGAGTGAGGGGTGTTACAATAAAGTTCTATAATCGATATTGAATGATATTGTATGTGAATTGAAAATGAAATAGTGATTTAAAACATAAAAAAATGAGATATGTTGTGATTAGATGAGATACATGAGTTATGTACTCATGAATTGAATATTGAATGGATAATTTCATTGTATAAACAAATGTGGTTTGATATGTGGAAAACTATTTATATAGCAAGTGTGTGAATTGGGACATTTGTTAAACAAATGAAATATGACAGCATGTGTAAATTGAATATGGTATGAAATAATATGCTATTATGTATGAATTCAAAAGGTTGGCATATGGTAGTTGTGATCTTAGACATTAATATGTGTTTATAATTCAATTTTGCATTTTGTATTCTCTTGTCTTTAGATGTTCAGATTATAGAAATATCATTGATCTTTACTCAGCGTACGGTTTTTTTTTTCCTGTGCGCAGGTTAGATACTTTTCTTTTGATCACCGGTTTAGCATCCAACAACGATCCCGATCTCAAATGTGGTGATGCTTATCTTTTTTTTGTTGGCATGTACCTAGGATGTCTAGTTGACAGTTATTTTGTGGATGAATTGTAAATGAAGTTATAAGTGTAATGTTGGTTGGAGTATATAAATGTATGTTTGTGTTTGAAGCCATAATTTTGCATGTTGTTTTGAACCAATGCTTATTATGTGTATGTGAAAATAAGTTGATGTTTTAGGTAGATATGAGCTAGGCCAAATTGATGGATTTTGGCATATTTAAAATTTTGATTCGAATGATACATTGATGATATGTTTTGATGATATAAATATGGTACCAATGAGGGTACATTGGTTAGGCACCTAGGATGATTGTTTTGGCATGTTGTGAACGTGTTTGATCGTGTTTTGAATAGATTAAACAAATGGTTTTTGAGTTGCTTAATGCCCAAGCAAGTAGAAAATGATAAACTTGTGGTTTAAGGCACATTTTAGGTCCACACGGCTAGACACAGGGGTGTGGCTTGGCCGTGTGACCCAAGTTAGTGAGTTACACGGGCATAGACATGGGCTGGGACATGACCGTGTGTCCCTACTTCCAATGCCCACACCGCCGAGTGAACCCTACAGTTGAATTTTTCTAACTTTTTCCTAAATTTTTCAAATGTTTCCGATTGAATCCCAAATCCTTTCTAAAGTGATTTTAGGCCCCGAATGCTTGAATAAGGGACGTTATGCATGTTAATGATGAATTATATTATGATTTTTGGAAATGTTTTGAAATCAATAATTTAGATTATGTTTACTCGGTAATGCTTTGAATCCCTATTCCGACGATGGATACGGGTTAGGAGTGTTACACGTGTGGATCCTGAAAACAACTTTTTTTGTCTGATTTTGGCTCTTTTTTACTCCTTTCACTTTCAAATGCTCTCCTAAGTATAGAAACATAAATTTAAAGGATTAGGAGCATCAAATTCACTAATTTGCATAATTAATCATCCAAAAACGCATTAAGAATGTGATTAAAATATGTTACTTTTATAGCTTATCAAATATCTCCACACTTAAATGTTTGCTTGTTGTAACAGCCCGATTTTGGGGCTAATCGGAACAGTGGTTTTGGGACCACAAATCTGAGGCTAAGAAATTATTTTATTATTTTTTTTAATATTATTTTGGTGTCATAATATGATTATATGGGAGTATGAAAATTTTGGTGAATTAATTTTAGCGTTTATGAGCTTAATTGTGAAAAAAGACTAAATCGCATAAAGTGCAAAAGTCCTATTTTGATAGTTAAGGTTGGTAAATAGCTAGAGAACCAAAATTGAGGGTCTTTAAAGGGCAAATAGACACTTTAGAAGCTGATGGCCAGCCATAAGGGACAAGAAATTCAAATGGTCAATGGGTAGGTGACTTAATACATAGTAAAATATTACCCTAATGTCTAGCCATCATCTTTTTTTTTTTTCATTTTTCCTTCTTCTCCACTGAATTTTTCAGCAAAAATGGGGTTTTGGAAGCTTGAAATTTTAGCAACTTGTAGCCCTCACAAGTAAGTGATTTTGATGGTCTTTCTTGATGATTTTTGTATTTTTAGAACCCTTGTAACATGAGCTTTCAAATGAGGGGATTATTTTACAAAATGGTTGAAAGTCTAAGATTTTACCATGAGAGTATTTATGTTGTTTTCTAAAATTTTGTGGAAGATAATGAATCATAGTTGTGAAATAAACAACTTTGGTGAAAGGATTTCTTATGAAAACCCTAATAGGACCATTTTGTAAAGTTTGTAAAATGGATGGTAATGTTGTGAAATCTTGGAAATTTGGGGTTGTCATAAGAGAGATAAATGGTCGGTTAGGCTTGACCAATAAGAAAATTTGATAAAAATCAAAGTTTGAACTTGGGGGTAAAATGGTCATTTTGTAAAAGTCTAGGGGCAAAATGGTCAATTTGCCAAGAATGTGAATTATTGATTATGTGAACTTATCTAGTGAATTTTATCCTTTTTGATCAAGAAAAACAAGGAACGGACCTTGACTGGGGGAAAAATAATGTGCACAAAGACTAGACTTGTTTTTACAAATTTTGTACCGAGGTAAGTTCACACGTAAATAATGCAATGTAAATCATGTATAAATGCTTAAATGGTGTATGAATTGTAATTTCTATGCTTGAAGGTAAGTTACATTATTCTTTTTTATTATTATTATGCGGGATTATGTAGTAATCCTTTTATCATGAAATTATGTAATTGCCTGTACGACCGAGTTTGTTGAAGGTAAGTCTACGAGAAAAATCTCGTTTGAACTTTAGGAATAAATCAAGATACAATGTGAAATGTCACTAGGAATTATGTGGTTATGAGCTCATTTGTATATGTGATGTGTGATTTTATAAATCCGGGCGCTAGTCATGTACGTTCTACCAGTGGCTGGGTAACCCGGAATGTGTGGCGGGTACCTGTCAGCTTGTGTGAGTAGCCCATGTAGTTACGTCCTAACTGTCAGCTTGTGTGAGCAGGCCAGTGATTAGCTCGAGAACGAGCAACATGTGGTGTGTTAAATAAGGTAGCATGTGGCTACATATAATGCGTTATGTGTAAGATTTTCGAGTATCCAATAATATTCCTAGTGTTCAACAGGTAAGTTAGTAGTTATTCGGCGACTAAGTCAATGTTGGGAATTATGCAATTGTATTACGAGTTGGTACAAGTATGTACGTAAAACTCTTGAGTAGAGAATTTGATATGTTAAATACTTGTGGTAAGAGTGTGTATAAGAAAGTTAAGCTTATGAAACTTTGCCTTATTTTAATTAATGAGTTATGTTGTTTATTATTTGCATGTGAGCTTACTAAGCTTTATGCTTACTTCCTCCTTTTCCATTTTCTTATAGTGCCGTCAAGCTAGTATCGGGGATCAAGAGGCGTTAGAGGCATTGATCACACTACCACCTGAAGCTTTTGGTATAGCTAGTTCAAATGTTTTGATTTTTGGCATGTACAAGAACTCAAATCTTTATTTTGATGTCTTGTTGGTTTAGCCACAAGTGTTGGCTTATAGGATGGATGTGGTATTCATTTTGTATAGGCCATTAATGTTGGCTAATGTTGATTATTATATGCATTTGATGCAAATTCCTAATGGTTGTGGCTGATTTGGTTATATATATATGTTATGCTTGTATTGGTTTGGGTGGTCTTGTGTAAGTTAGTGTAATGTAAGAGTGACAAAGAGGTTTAGTAAATAGCCTTATTTTTGTCCACACGGGCAAACACACGAGTGTGTATCTAGACCGTGTGTGACACACGGTCTGCCCCATGGGCGTGTTATCCAGTCATGTATCCCCTGCATGTTAAATTTTCAAGCCAGTATGCATGGTAGTAAACACATAGGTAGAGACACGACTGTGTGTCTCAGCCGTGTGAAGGACATGGCTTCCGGCCACGGGTGTATGCCTTAGCCGTGTGCCCCTAAATCTTTGCTGACGTCAGAAAAAGAATGTCAAGGTTTTTAGACACAGGCATGTCATAGCCGTGTGAGGGACACAGGCCATAGACACGGGCGTGTGCTTGGCCATGTGAGAACCCTTGTAGGCTTAAATTTAGAATTTAATTCACACGGGTATGGGGCATCGGGCGTGTCCCCTTGTGCCTAGGCCGTGTGAACTACACGGGCCATCAACACGGCCATGTTAAAATAGACACACGGGCGTGTTGCCTTTCCACACGGGCGTGTGCCCTGATTCAAAGGTCATTTTTCTTAAAGTTGGTTGAGGACCCGAGTTGGTCTCAAATGGTTTCCAATGGACGTTTGGGGCCTCATAGGCCCATGTTAAGGAGTTGAGACAAAGTTTGAAAAATTTTTAAATTTGATTAAGTCTTAATGATTCGAAACCATTTGAATGCATATGTTTAAGTTTAGTAATGCCTCATATTCTATCCCGGCGTAGGCCACGGGTCTGGGGTATTACATTTAGTGGTATCAGAGCTACAGTTTAATCAGTTCTCAGACTAACGTAGCGTGTATTCGAGTCTAGCTATACATGCCATACATCTATTGTGATAGTGTGATCACTCCTGACAAGTTTAAATTGTGTTTTTCATATAGAAATACATCCCGATCGAACAATGAAAGATGGTGTTGAGAGTAAAGCACCGGCTCCCACTGAAGGTGCGGTGCCGACTGGTAACCGACCTCCCATAGACACGGGTGTGTGCTTGGCCGTGTAAAAACCCCTGTAGGTTCGAATTTAGAATTTAATTCACACGGGTATGGGGTACGAGCATGTCCCCTTGTGCCTAGGCCGTGTGAACTACACGGGCCATCAACACGGCCATGTTAAAATAGACAAACGGTCGTGTGCCCTGATTCAAAGGTCATTTTTCTTAAAGTTGGTTGAGGACCCGAGTTGGTCCCAAATGGTTTCCAATGGACGTTTGGGGCCTCATAGGCCCATGTTAAGGAGTTGAGACAAAGTTTGAAAAAGTTTTAAATTTGATTAAGTCTTGATGATTTGAAATCGTTGGAATACATATGTTTAAGTTTAGTAATGCCTCATATTTCGTCCCAGCGTAAGGCACGGGTGTGGGGTGTTACATTTAGTGGTATCAGAGCTACGATTTAGTCAATTCTCAGACTAACTTAGCGTGTATTCGAGTCTAGCTATACATGCCATACATATATTGTAATAGTGTGATCACTCCTGACAAGTTTGAATTGTGTTTTTCATATAGTAATGGATCCCGATCGAACAATGATAGACGATGTTGAGAGTAAAGCACCGACTCCCGCTGAAGGTATGGTGCTGACTGGTAACCGACCTCCCATGGTTAGTCAGGGAGGAGGAGAAGGGGCTCGGGAGGCCTTTCTCTATATGATGAATAACTAGTACATGAAGTTCGTTCAAGCGAACCCGAATGCTCAACCCCCTCCACCCCACCATTCTATAACACCCCATACCTATAACCCATGTCGAGGCGAAGTACAAGGCATTACCCAAGTTAATCTCATGTACACAAACAATCTTGAGTCACCAAGACTCGGTCCAAATTAAAACTTTTCAATTTCTACCTTAAACTTCTTATTGTGGGCCTACGAGCCCCAAATTGACCATTAGAAACTACACAGGACCATTCCGGGTCCTTAAAACGACTATAAAAATCTTGTCTTTAAAACATGGTACAAGCCCGTGTGGAAGAGTGACACGCCCGTGTGACCATCTCGACATGGTCGTGCTAATGGCCCGTGTGTCTCACATGGCTTAAGCACATAGGGACATGCATGTATCCCTTACCCGTGTAGAATTAATTTCTAATTCACACCTACAGGGTTTTCACACGACCAAACACACGCCCGTGTCAATGGCCCGTGTTCTCACATGGCCACGACACGCCCGTGTCCTAGCCTGTGTGTAAAAACTTGGACATTCTGTTTTTGACGTCAACATGCTCAAAATGTCACACGGCCATGGCACACGCCCATGTACTAGGCCGTGTCCTTCACAAGCTAAGACACACGATCGTATCTCTGCCTGTGTGTTTATTACCATGCATACTGGCTTGAAATTTTTACATAAGCTCGTGTGTCTACCCATGTTGACAATATAAGGCTATTTACCAAGCCTCATTGCCACCCTTATATACCTAGTTTCATACAAATACCAATCAATACCAAAACAAGTGCAATTCATACAACCAAATTAGCCACAATAGACATTCATTCAACCATGAAATTGCATCTTTTATAAACTCAAAATGAATGTTAGCCATCATTCAAGGCTTAATACAAAATGAAGGGTTTCTAACCCAAACCAAACACATTTGGCCAATTCTCAAAGACAAATATTAAATTCTAAGCCTTATACATGCCATATTCAAAAATATAAATCCAACTATACCGAATGCTTCGGATGATAGTGTGATTGATATCTCTGACTTCCGGTGATCCTTGAGCTAATTAGGTGGCACTGTAAGAAAAATGGAAAGAAAGAGGGAGTAAGCATAAAAGCTTAGTAAGTTGCATATAAATAAATATACAACAATAATTTCCTCAATGATCATCATACTCATAACACAAGGGTACGCATAAGTATAACTTACTCATTACCATCCATTCAAGTCACATATTTTATATCAAGCTCATTACTCATGCATACCAATTTGGTACCTGTACCACTCACAACATGGTTATACTTTCCTTATTAACTTACAATCATAACTTTCACCGTTGAACCATTTAGAACACTATCGGATATTCCATAAGCCTCAAACATAGGATAAGATGCCGATGCCATGTCCCAGACATGGTCTTACACTAGCTCTCGCATATTCATGTCGATGCCATATCCCAAACATGGTCTTACACTATCACAACTCGTAGCTGATGTATGTCCAAGACATGTCTTACACTGGCTTACGTCTCGAGGCCGATGAATGTCCCAAACATGTCTTACACTAGCACTCGTCTCAATGCCGATGCCATGTCCTAGACATGGTCTTACACTGGCTCTCATAATGTGGCCGATGCATGTCCCAGACATGTCTTACACTAGCTCACACAAGTGACCTAAATGTCACGACATGAATATCTGGTTTATTTCCTAGGGTTCCAACGGGATTTCTATTATCTCAATTATCAATATGCATTCTCAATTCACAAACAAGCAATTCATGCTATATCAATTCAATGACAATTCAAACACATATACTAGCAATGTAGTTGTATTATTTACATACAACTTACCTTGGATTACAAAATGTACTCGACTAGTCGGTTTAGTCGATTTGCTTGGCTTTTCCCTAGTCTAGGTTCGAATTTGGTAAGTCTTGATCTATAATAGCAAAATGCACTCATTTAGTCACTAAATACAATTAGACAATCTAAAATTCACATTTCAGGTAAAATGACCTTTTTGCCCCTAGACCTTGGCAAAATGACCATTCTGCCCCTATGCTCAAAAATTAATTTTTATCGAATTTCTTCATATCTCAAGACTAGCCGAACCCTTTTTACTCTTATAACAACTTCAAATTCTTACTATTTCACATATTTATCAACTATTTTTACAACTTATGTAAAATGGTCCCTTTATGTGTTTTCCACGAAAGCTTCTTCACAAAAGTTGTTTATAAGACACTTAAGATTCATTTTCTTCCATAAAAACTTAGCAACCATTACAAATCCATTCATGGCAAAACCCTAAACTCTTAATCATTTTGCAAAATAGACCCCCCATTTGAAAGCTTATGCTTCAAGAGTCTCAAAAATGTAAAAATCTTTAAGAAAACTCATTAACAATGGCTGAAAATTTTTGAAGCTCAAAACCCTTAACAATGGCTAAAAAATGGGTGGAATAAAGAAAAAAATGAAAGAAAAAGATGATAGCTAGGCTTAGGTAATATTATATTACACCTTATGTCATCAAATTTCACATAATGTTGACTTTTCAACATTTCCATCTACCATGGCCAACCTTCACCTATTTAATGGCCCAATTTTACTTTAAAAATCCTTAATTTATGATACATGGCAATTTGGCATCCTTAGCTATCAATTTAAGATTTTTTCACTTTATGCAATTTAGTCCTTTTCACAAATTAGGTTTACAAACGTTAAAATTAGCTCACCAAATTTTTCGTGCATTATACTAAACATACTATAACATCAAAATAATAATAAAATAATTTATTTAACTTCAGATTTATGGTCTTGAGACCATTATTTTGATAAGGCCCTAAATCGGGCTGTTACATTTCTCCCCCTTAGGGATTTTTGTCCCCGAAAATCTTATCGACGAATAAGTTCGGGTACTGATCTCTCATAGCCTGTTCAAGTTCCCATATGGCTTCCTTGACTCCATGTCTATGCTACAAAACTTTCACGAGTGCTATACTCTTATTCGTTAACTGTTTGACTTCCTGAGCCAAAATCTTAACTGGCTCTTCGCCATAAGTCATGTTTGGATGAGCCAAAATCTCTGTAGGCGCAATCACATGCGAAGGGTTTGATCTATACCGACGTAACATGGACACATGAAAAATGTCGTGAATCCTTTCCAATTCTGATGGAAAAGCCAATCGATAGGCAATAGGCCCTACTCTCTCAGTAACCTCATAAGGTCCGATGACACGGGGACTCAACTTGCCTTTTCTACCAAATCCGAGGACTTTCCTCCATGGGAAAACTTTTAAAAATACCTTATCACTGACTTGAAACTTAATTTCCTTTCGTTTCAAATCCGCATAGGATTTCTGTCTATCCGAGGTGGACTTTAAGCAATCACGAATCACTTTAACTTTCTCCTCAGTCTCTTTGACTAAATCGACCCCGTGAATCTGACTCTCTTTCAACTCAATCCAGTATAAGGGCGATCGACACTTTCGCCCATACAAAGCCTCATAAGGCACCATTTTCAAACTTGTCTGATAATTGTTGTTGTAGGCGAATTCAACCAATGGCAAGTATCTTTCCCAACTTCCATGAAACTCGAGTACACAACACCTCATCATGTCCTCTAAGATCTGAATTACTCTTTCCGATTGTCTGTCGGTTTGCGGGTGAAATGCCGTACTAAAACTCAACTTGGTACCCAATGCCTCTTGTAACTTTTTCCAAAACCTCAAGGTAAATCTTGGGTCTCGATCTGAAATAATCGATAACGGTACTCCATGAAGCTCACAATCTCTGAAATGTACGAGTCGGCTAATCTCTCAAGGGAGTAGTCGGTACGCATTGGTATAAAGTGTGCCAACTTATTTAGTCTATCTACAATAACCCATACTGCATCTTTCTTTTTCAGGGTTACCGGCAAACCCGTTATCAAATCCATGGTGATCTGATCCCACTTCTAGTCGGGGACCATGATAGGCTGAAGTAGACTCGAAGGTACTTGGTGTTTAGCCTTCACTTGTTGACACACTAGGCACTTAGACACAAACTCTGAAATGTCTCTTTTCATGCCCGACCACCAATACATTTTCTTAAGGTCGTTGTACATCTTCATACTGCCCGGGTGGACAGAGAAACAACCACTATGTGCCTCCCTCAGAATCTTCTGAATAAGCTCATTGTCTTTGGGTACACAAACTCTATCTCAGTACTTTATACACCCATCGGTGCCAATATGAAATTCAGATTCACTTTCCATTTCACATTGAGCCACTTTAGCTTGTAACTTTTTATCACCTCTCTGAGCTTCACAGATCTTTTGTAGGAATGTCGATCTAGCTCTTAACTCAGCTAGGACCTAACCATCGTCAGACAAAGCCAAATTGGCGTTTATTGCTCTCAACGCAAAAAATAATTTTCTACTTAATGCATCGGTGACCACGTTCGCCTTTCCCGGATGATAGTCAATAAATAACTCATAATCCTTTATCAGTTCTAACCATCGGAATTGCCTCAAATTTAACTCCTTTTGAGTTAACAAGTACTTTAGGCTCTTATGATCAGTGAATACTCGACATTTCTCGCCATACAAATGATGTCTCCAAATTTTCAGCGCGAACACGATGGCGGCCAACTCTAAGTCGTGCGTCGGGTAGTTCTTCTTATATGGCTTTAGTTGCCTAGAAGCGTAAGCTATGACCTTACCTTCTTGCATAAGCACGCACACTAAACCATTTAAGGAGGTGTCACTATATATCACGAACTCTTTACCCGACTCCGATTGCACTAGCACTGGGGCTTCAGTCAACAAAACCTTTAATTTCTCAAAACTCTGCTGGAACTTTTCTGTCCAATCGAACTTAACATCCTTTTGCAACAGTCTTGTCATTGGGGTAGCTATCATAAAGAATCCGTTTACAAATTATCTATAGTATCCTGCCAAACCCAAAAAGCTTCGGACTTCTGTCACATTTCTCGGCGGTTTCTATTCCACAATAGCCGAGAACTTGCTTGGGTCAACTCAGATCCCGTCACTCAACACAATGTGTCCTAAAAATCTGACCTTTTTAAGCCAAAATTCACTCTTATTGAACTTGGCGTAAAACTGCTTGTCTCTCAAAGTTTGCAACATAACTCTCAAATGCTCCGCGTGCTCGCTCTCATTACGCGAATAAATCAATATGTCATCGATAAAGACGACGACAAACTTATCCAAATACGGTCTGAATATGTGATTCATCAAATCCATGAACACCGTCGGGGTATTAGTCAACCCAAAAAGCATGACAAGGAACTCATAATGCTCGTATCTTGTCCGAAACGCAGTCTTTGGCACATCTTGCTCTTTAACTCTTACCTGGTAGTAGCCAGACCTCAAATCGATCTTGAAAAATACAATGGCTCATTTTAACTGATCGAACAAATCATCTATCCTTGGCAAAGGATATTTGTTCTTCACTGTTACCTTGTTGAGTTGTCTATAGTCGATGCATAACCTCATCGACCTATCTTTCTTCTTCACAAAGAGTACCGGAGTACCCCACTGAGAATAGCTTGGTCTCGCAAAGCCCTTGTCTGTCAGCTCTTGCAACTGTGCTTTCAATTCTTTTAACTCTATTGGAGCCATCCTATACGGGGCGGTCCAGATAGGTGTCGTTCCAGGGACTAACTCAATTCCAAACTTAACTTCCCTCTCTAGAGGTAATCCGGGTAACTCCTCCAGAAACACGTCCGTAAACTCACAAACTACCGGCACTAATTCAATCTTTAACTCAGACACTTGAGTATTCAGCACAAAAGCTAAGTAGGAATCATATCATTTTCTCAAATACTTCTCAGCAGTCAAAGACGCTATTACTACAAACAAATTATCTGACTCATTTGGTCCAACCCGAATAACATTCCCGTCTCCACAACTCAACTCAATTATCTTTTTCCCACAGTCCACTACAACATTATGAGCAGTCAACCAATCCATCCTAAGGATTACATCAAACTCATTAAACGATAATAACATCAAGTTAGCCGGAAAACAATGACCTTTAATTGTCAAAGGACAATTTCTACATACTTGATCAACTAGCACATGTCTGCCTAAAAGATTGGACACTTTTATCACAAACTCAGTGCACTCTACTAGCATTATCATACGAGGTATCAATTTTATACAAATATAAGAATGGGTAGATCCCGGGTCAATTAATGCAACAACAGTTATATCATGGATAGAAAAAGCACCCATGATCACATCGAGAGACTCCGTATCTTCTTGAGCACGTATAGCATAGGTCCTTGCTGGCCCCTACACTCAAACCTCACTGTGGCGTCTCTTGGCGCACCTCTACTGCTAGCCCCACTCCTGGGGTTCTTTTGCGGTCTACCCCTCAACGGGGCACTACTTGCCTTCACTTCTTGCTTCCTTTCTCTCACTTCCATCTCAGGACAATCACGAATAAAGTGGTTTAGTGACCCACACTTGAAGTAGCCTCTCTCATTCCCTCGGCACTCACCGAAGTGACATCTTCCACATTGCGGACACTCTGGCCTATTTGGCCGAGCACTACTGACACTCACGACCGAAGTGGTCTGGGCTTTAGATGCCGTATTCTGCTGATTCTTGTTTCTTTTCGAATACCCTACTGAAGTATTCGATCGGGTAGAGAATTCCTTTGATCTCTTGGATAAGGACTGATGAGATCTCCCCATCTGTCTCTTCTTCGAATCCCGCGACTCAAAAGCTGTTTTCTTCCTCTCTTTAATAAGCTCTTTTGCCTTATAGGCTCTCTTAACAAGTGCTACAAACTCCCGTAGCTCTAAGATGCCAACAAACACTCGAATATCTTCATTGAGGCCGTCCTCAAACCTCTTACACATCGTGGCTTCTGTAGACACCCATTCTCATGTATATTTACCGAGCCTCACAAATTTGCGCTTGTATTCTGTCACTGACAATCGACCTTACTTTAGCTCTAGGAATTCCTTCCTCTTTTGGTCTATGAATTTTTGGCTAATATACTTTTTCCAAAATTCCTCTTGGAAAAAGTCCCAATTGATCTTCTCTCTCAGTACCACAGACACGAGAGTGTTCTACCATTGATAAGCCGAGTCTATAAGGAGTGACACGGCACACTTCACGCACTCTTCAGGTGTACATAACAGTTCATCAAATACTCTTATGGTATTTTCTAGCCAAAACTCTGCTCTCTCTAGGTCATCATCTATACTAGCCCGAAATTTCTCGGACCCTTGTTTTCGGATATTGTCTACCAGAGGCTTCTCTTTTCTAAACATGTCTGCACCTTGCTGAGCAACCAGGGCATACTGATGAATTGGAAGAGGTGAGGGAGGTGAAGTGTTCGGATTCGCACGAACGAACTCCATGTACTAAGCGTCCATAATTCAGAGATAGGTTTCTCTAGCCCCTCCACCTTAGCCCATATTCATGGGCCCACTCTCAATAGGCGCGATCCCTTCAGCAGGAACCAGCGCGTTACTTTTTACGTCACCTGCCGTGGCTCTATTAGGATCCATCTACTATATAAAAACATAATTTATAATCGTCAGGATTTGTCACACTATTAATATACAATTTTAGTATGTATGGCTAGACCTATACTCTCACTAGGTTCGTCCTAGAACCGACTAAACCATAGCCCTGATACCATTAAATGTAACACCCCATACCCGTAACCCATGCCGGGGCGGCGTACAAGGCATTGCCCAAGTTAATCTTATGCACACGAATAATCTCGAGTCACCAAGACTCGATCCAAATTAAAACTTTTCAATTTCTACTTTAAACTTCTTATTGTGGGCCTACGAGCCCCAAATTGACCATTAAAAACTACACGGGACCATTCCGAATCCTCAAAACAACTATGAAAATCTTGCATTTAAAATATGGCACACGTCCGTCTGACTATCTCGACATGGTCGTGCTGATGGCCCGTGTGTCTCACACGGCTTATGTACATAGGGACACGCCCGTGTCCCTTAGCCGTGTAGAATTAATTTTTAATTCACACCTATAGGGGTTTTTACACAACCAGACACATGCCCGTGTCAATAGCTCGTGCCCCTCACACGGCCACGACATGCCCGTGTCCTAGCCTGTGTGTAAAACTTAGACATTCTGTTTCTGACATCAGCATGCTCAAAATGTCACACGGCCGTGGCACACGCCCGTGTATTAGGTCGTGTCCTTCATACGGCTGAGACACACGGCCGTGTCTCTGCCCGTGTGTTTATTACCATGCATACTGGCTTGAAATTTTTACGTGCAGGGGACACACAGCCGGACCACATGCCCATAGGCCTGAGTGTTCAGGACATAAGGCTCAAACAACTTCAGTAGCAAGTGTGGGCAATACTCGACCTAATAGGCCTGAGTGTCAACACCGTAGCCGACGCCACCTTGGTGAGTGCTGGATGAATAGCCGGGCATGTTTCAAATATGGATCCCATAATCATTATATTAAAGATTGTTCTGAGATGGTTGAGAAGGAGAAATCCTAGAGTGCGAAGTTCGGCAACACTGCTCCTAGAGGAAGGCCGCAGAAGAATTTGGGAAGTGGAACAAATAGTAAGAATTTCCCAACTAGGAGGCCTGAAAATAGAGCACTTACGAGGACGTATGCCATTCACGCTCGCGATGAGGCTTCATCTCCCGACGTGATTACAGGTACCTTTTTTATCCATGATAAACCTGTTGTTGCTTCAATTGATCCGGGGTCCACCCATTCATATATTTGCATAAAATTGGTACCTAGTATGAACATGCTAGTTGAGTCTACTGAATTTGTACTAAAAATGTCTAACCTATTAGGCAAACATGTGTTAGTTGATCAAGTATGTAGAAATTGTCCCTTGAAAATTAGGGATCATTGTTTTTCGGTTGATATCATGATATTGCCGTTTGATGAGTTTGACGTAATCCTTGGTATGGATTGGTTAACCTCTTATGGTGTTGTAGTGGATTGTGGAAGAAAATCTATTGAGTTGAAATGTGAAGACGGGGATACTCTTCGGGTTGAATCGAGTGAACCAAAAAACTTGCCGGTAGCGATATCATCAATGACTGCAAAGAGATATTTAAGAAAAGGGTGCGAAGTTTATCTCGCTTTTGTGTTGAATACCCAAGTATTCGAATCAAAGATTGAGTCAGTGTCAATGGTATATGAGTACCCAGATGTGTTTCTAGAAGAATTGCTCGGATTACCCTCAACTAGGGAAGTTGAGTTTAGTATCGAGTTAGTACCTGGTACGACGCCTATTTCGATTGCTCCGTATAGGATGACTCCAACGAAGTTAAAGGAGTTGAAAGTGTAGTTACAAGAATTAACCGACAAGGGTTTTACAAGACCAAGTTATTCTCCATAGGGTGCTCCAGTGTTGTATGTGAAGAAAAAGGATGGATCGATAAGACTATGTATAGACTACCGACAACTCAACAAGGTTACAGTTAAGAACAAGTATCCTTTACCAAGAATCGATGATTTGTTTGACCAATTAAAGGGAGCCACTGTGTTTTCCAAGATAGATTTGAGGTCTGGCTAATACCAGTTGAGAGTTAAGGACTCAGACGTGCCAAAGACTGCGTTTCGGATGAGATATGGTCACTACGAATTTTTAGTGATGCCTTTTAGATTAACGAACGCCCCTGCAACTTTTATGGATTTAATGAATTGCATCATTCGACCCTATTTGGATAAATCTGTGGTAGTGTTTATCGATGATATTTTGATTTATTCTCGTAATGAGTCTGAACATGCCGATCACTTGAGGATAATGTTGCAGATTCTGAGAGACAAACAATTGTCTGCTAAGTTTAGTAAGAGTGAGTTTTGGCTTAAAGAAGTCAGATTTCTAGGGCATATCGTGTCCAGTGACGGGATCTGAGTTGATCCGAGTAAGATCTTAGCCATTGTTGATTGGAAACCTCCGAGGAATGTATCTGAGTTTAAAAGCTTTTTGGGCTTAGCCGGCTATTACCGAAGGTTTGTTAAAGGAATTTCCATAATCGCTACTCCAATGACGAGACTATTACAGAAGGATGTCAAATTCGAATGGTCAGAAAAATGCCAACAAAGTTTTGAAATGTTAAAGACATTATTGATCGATGCCCTAATTTTAGTTCAACCTAAACCGGGCAAAGAATTTGTAGTTTGTAGTGACGCATCGTTAAATGGTCTCGGATGTGGATGTGTACTAATCCAAGAAGGCAAAATGATAGCTTATGCCTCGAGGCAGCTAAAACCACACGAGAAAAATTATCTGACCCATGATTTGGAGCTAGCTGCCATTGTGTTTGCGTTAAAGATTTGGAGACACTATTTGTATGGTGAAAAATGTCTAGTATTCACCAATCATAAAAGCCTAAAGTACTTGATGACTCAAAAAGAGTTAAACTTGCGGCAATGAAGGTGGCTAGAGCTGATAAAAGATTACGAGTTAGTGATTGACTATCATCTGGGAAAGGCGAATGTGGTCGCCGATGCCTTGAGTAGGAAATCCTTGCTTGCATTAAAGGCTATGAGCACTCAGTTAGCTTTATCGGATGATGGCTCTATTTTAGCTGAATTGAAAGCTAGACCGATGTTCTTCCAAGAAATATATGAAGCTCAAAAGTGTGACAGCAAATTACAAGCTAAAAGAGTACAATGTGAATCGGGTGTAGAAATAGAGTTTTAGATTAATTCTAACAGATACTTGATGTTCCAAGATAGGATCTGTGTTCCTAAAGGTACCGAACTGATTCAGAAGATCTTAGGAGAGACACATAGTAACTGTTTGTCTATCCATCCGGGAAGTACCAAAATGTACAATGACTTAAAGAGACTGTATTGGTGGCTGGGTATGAAGAAGGAGATTTCAGAGTTCATTTCGAAATGCTTGATATGTCAACAAGTGAAAGCCAAACACCATGTACCCTCTAGTTTACTTCAACCTGTGATGATTCCCGAGTGGAAATGGGATCAGATTACTATGGATTTCGTGACGGGACTAACGTTGTCACTAAGAAAGAAAGATGCGGTTTGAGTTGTGGTGGATCGGTTAACAAATTCAGCTCACTTTATTCCAATATGCACTTACTACTCACTCGATAAGTTAGCCGAGTTATATGTTTTTGAAATTATGAGACTTCATGGAGTACCTATGTCGATCATATCGGATAGAGATCCAAGATTCACATCGTGGTTTTAGAAGAAGCTTCAAGAGGCTTTAGGTACAAGATTGAGTTTTAGTACCGCTTTCCATCCGTAAATCGATGGTCAGTCCGAGAGAGTAATTCAAGTATTAGAAAATATGCTCCGATGTTGTGTATTGGAATTCCAAGGTAGTTGGGAAAGGTATTTATCGTTGGTGGAATTTGCCTATAATAACAGTTTTCAATCGATTTTGAAAATGGCACCTTATGAGGCTTTGTATGGGCGTAAGTGTCGAACGTCTTTGTATTGGACTGAACTCAGAGAGAGTCAAATTCACAAAGTCAATCTAATAAAAAAAATCGAAGAAAAAGTAAGAGTAATCCGTAATTGCTTGAAAGCTGCTTCAGATAAACAGAAATCCTATGCAGATTTGAAATGAAAAGAGATCGAATTTCAAGTCAGTGATAAGGTATTTTTTAGAGTGTCTCCGTGGAAGAAAGTTATGAGGTTTGGTCGGAAGGGCAAATTGAGTCTGCGCTTTATTGGACCATATGATGTTACCGAGAAGATTGGGCCGGTGGCATATCGGTTAGCCTTACCGTCTGAGTTAGAGAAGATTCACGATGTGTTCCATGTGCCTATGTTACATCGATACCGATCAGATCCATCGCAGGTGATTTCACCAATTGAGGTGGAAATTTGACCAGACATGACATATGGTGAAGAACTGGTCAAGATTCCAGCTCGAGAAGTCAAACAATTAAGAAACAAAAGTGTAACACTCGTGAAAGTACTATGGCATAGACATGAGGTCGAAGAGGTCACATGAGAGTCTGAGGAGAGTATGAGAAATTAATACCCAAATCTTTTCACTGGTAAGATTTTCGGGGACGAAAATCCCTTAGGGGGAGAAATGTAACAGCCCAATTTTGGGGCTAATCGGAACAGTGGTTTTGGGACCACAAATTCGAGGGAAAGAAATTATTTTATTATTTTTGTAATATTATTTTGGTGTCATAATATGATTATATGAGAGTAGGAAAATTTTGGTGAATTAATTTTAGCGTTTATGAGCTTAATTGCGAAAAAAGACTAAATCCCATAAAGTGCAAAAGTCCTATTTTGATAGCTAAGGATGTTAAATAGCTAAAGAACCAAAATTGAGGGTCTTTAAAGGGTAAATAGACCATTAAAAGCTGATGGCCGGCCATAAGGGACAAGAAATTCAAATGGTCAATGGGTAGGTGACTTAATACATAGTAAAATATTACCCTAGTGTCTAGCCATCATCTTTTTATTCATTTTTCCTTCTTCTCCACAGAATTTTTTTTAGCAAAAATGGGATTTTAGAAGATTGAAATTTCAGCAACTTCTAGCTCTCACAAGTAAGTGATTTTGATGGTCTTTCTTGATGATTTTTGCATTTTTAGAACCCTTGTAACATGAGTTTCAAATGAGGGGATTATTTTGCAAAATGATTGAAAGTCTAGGATTTTACCATGAGAGTATTTATGTTGTTTTCTGAAATTTAATGGAAGATAATGAATCATAGTTCTGAAATAAACAACTTTGGTGAAATGATTTCTCATGAAAACCCTAGTAGGACTATTTTGTAAAGTTTGTAAAATGGATGGTAATGTTGTGAAATCTTGGAAATCTGAGGTTGTCCTAAGAGAGATAAATTGTGGGTTAGGCTTGGCTAATAAGGAGATTTGATAAAAATCAAATTTCGAACTTGGGGGTAAAATGGTCATTCTGTGAAAGTCAGGGGGCAAAATGGTCAATTTGCCAATAATGTGAATTATTGATAATGTGAACTTATCTAGTGAATTTTATCCTTTTAGATCAAGAAAAACGAGGAACAGACCTTGACTGGGGAAAAACAAGGTGTACGAAGACTAGACTCGTTTATACAAATTTTGTACCGAGGTAAGTTCACACGTAAATAATGCAATGTGGATCATGTATAAATACTTAAATGGTGCATGAATTGTAATTTTGTACCAGCAGATTCCTCGATCCTCACCAATTATAGGCTCATATAGACCGAGTTCGGTTTAGGGGAATACATTTCCTTATGGCCATTCAGATATGAAAATCTCACGAGGACATAGGTACGGATGTATCCCGGAAGCAGTCTACTAGTCCATGCAGAGGTGAAAACCTAACGAAAGCATAGCTTCTCACTCCCACTTAAAAGGGTAAGATCGACCGATCATGCAATGCAACATGCAGAAAGATGCCTAAACTCAAACCAACACAACAGTTATAAAATACAATGATAAGGATCATAACAACGACGAATAAAATGCAACGCAAGGATCTCTTACGATGAAAATGCAATATGATCAAAGCAAAATCAAACGCGTCAGCATAAAATAAATAAACAAAATAGAGCACCTATTCGGGTGACCACTAGGATTTGGCGTGGTTCTACCTAGGGTAAACTCCTAGGGCTCTCTATATGCGGTTCGATTCTAAAGTAAAAGGTACCCGAACCTGCTGATTCCTCGATCCTCACCCATTATAGGCTCATATGGACAAAGTTCAATTCAGGAGAATACATTTCCCTATGGCTGCACGGAGATGAAAATCTCATGAAGACATAGGTACAGATGTATCCTGAAAACGATCCACTATCCTGCACAGAGGTGAAGACCTCACGAAAGAATAGTTTCTCACTTCCACTTAAAAGGGTAAAATCGGCCAATTGTGCAATATGATGCACATAAGTATACTAAGAAACTTGAACCATAAGCCAATCATACAAAATGATGAAAACCAAAAAAATGAAATGAAATGAAGGGATCGTAAATTTAAAACGAATTTTCAAATTTTGACAAAGGACAAAAATTAATCAATTTATGGCTCGACTCTCAAAATCTCCAGGGGAGTCGCCAAGCTGTCGAAACCATTTTTTTGAAATAGGAATCGACTTTGTTTAAAAATGAAAATTAAAACAAGAGTCGCCACTGATCTTTATTAGGTGTGATCGGATCACATTTGTTTTAATAAAACATTTTAGTTTACTAAAACGACATTTTTGGCCTACGAAACTTGAGAGAACTAGTTCGAGATTCGATTACATGCGAGGAAGGGTTAGCACCCTCGTCACGCCCAAAATTGGTACCTAATCGATTAATTAACATCTTGATGTCGAAAGTTGAAAAGACTTTAAAATAAATTTTAAAATACGATCTATTTTTATGAATGTTTGGATAACTCGAAGTGGATATTAATATTCTCTTGTTCCGAAGAAATAAAATATCACATCCCACACGTAGGACACGACATTTCAAGCCTTCGATACCAAAATCATCTCATGATTTTCAAAACTCATGCATTGAAATTTTAAAAAGGATATTCGGTTGTTCGCTCAAACGATAAATCGAAACCCAGCACGTAGGGCACGATTTCTTGAAATTTCCAAACACGAAATATTGCCTTGCTTCAAATTTTTTTGATCTCTTTTTATGAATGTTTGGATAACTCGAAGTGGATATTAAGATTCTTTTGTTCCGAAGAAATAAAATATCACATCCAGCACGTAGGACACTACATTTCAAACCTTCAATACCAAAATAATCTCATGATTTCCAAAACTCATGTATTGAAATTTTAAAAAGGAGATTCGATTATTTAGGTTAAACAAGAAAAATCGGAACCCAGTAAGTTAGGGCACGATTTCTCGAATTTCCGAACACGGAATATTGCCTTATTTTAGAGTTTTTAAGAAGGAACAATTATACAAAATAATATAAAATCAATTAAAATCAATATACGAATAACATACTATATAATATAAAATCAATGATTATACAAAATAATTTGAAAAAAGATTTATTTACCAACAATTAATAAGATACATAAAGCATAAAACTTAATATAAACATTGTATAAAAAATAATAATATAGGAAAGTGTTTGAAATAAACAAAGTATAATTTAAAATTGGGAAACAAATGGTATACATAAATAGATTGAAAGGGAAAAATATAAATATGTTTGCAAGGGAATTTAAATAAGTGATTCAATTAAATTATGTATATATATATATAAATATCAATGTATGAAAATAAATATAATATTAATCTTTAAAACATAGAATCATATAGAAGAGAATTTTAAAATAGACAAATTATAAAATAAAACAATCCCTTTTTAAAAAAATAAATAATATATATATAAACAAAAGTATAAGATGACAAAATAGAACAATGCAAAATCAGTAAAATAATTCAAGATAGAGATGAATAATAAATAAATTTTTAAAGAACATAAAAGAATTACAAAAGAAAGGAAAAAAATAAAAAAAATACTCCATTGAAATAAAAATAAAATCGCAAGAACAATTTACAAACAAATGAAATTATTAAAACAATACTGACAACCAAAATACGATGCGCGCCAAACAATGGGGATTAAAAATGGAATTATCCCAAATATCAAAATCTAGTACTCTAGCACGGATCGAATTGAGATGACGCACAAATTTCAGGGTAAAAATGAAAAAAACAGAATAGGGTTTAATTAAAAGGCGGCGTAAATGGAAGGGACTAGCCACGCAAATTATCCACTTAAAGTGAAAATGCGTGGATTTATCCTGTGGATCAGGCCACGCGCAGATCTCCCTCCCCCCCACTTTTAATGGTGCCTTTTAAATTTTGAGTGAAACCTTTATATTTTTTTAAGCTTACAAATCCTTTTTCTAAACAAAACCCCAAAGTTCCTCACTGCTAGGTTTTCACCCAAACATGACGCCAGACCACCACCATATCTGGTAGCCGACAGTGCGGGGAAAAAAATGGCCTGAGGTCATGACTACGAAGGCCTGGTAAGTGAACTCCCTTTCTTTTCTTTCTTTATTTTCATACACCAATAAAAAGAAAAAAAAACTAGATGAAAACAACTTGAAATCCTATTTTGCTTTAGAAAATAAGAGGGAAAGTTCTATCAAACGAGAAAGCAAGAAAGCAAAGGGCCTCAACCCCATTTCGGGTCCGGATCCAATGACGGAGGAGACCTCCAACAATACGGCCACGAGTGAGTCTCTCTCCTCTCTTATTGCATATAAAAATAAGAAAATGTAACAAGAAAATCAAAATAGACTAAAAACAAAGAAAATTCAAAATGTAAATCACCTTAGAATCTTTCCAGTGAATATTTCCTTTTTCTATTCGTTTCTCTCCCCTCTCTTACAACGATTTTATCATGGCTTTATAGCCAAATTATTACACTGTTTTCCATCACTGTTTGTTACTATTCTCTGTTGTACTATTTGCTTGCGTGTTGTGTTGCTTCTGTCTCTGTTTTTGCTTTGTTTTTGTTTTTTTTTGCAGGTTGCTAGGAGGTCAACGGGGTTGGTGCAAGGTCGAGCAGAGGTGGTCAGGCCTTGGGACCAGGTGCAGGCGGTGTGCTTGAGGCACGTGGGGGAGTAGGAAGGTGCGGCACTTGAAGGTTGGCTAGGGTTTCCTTTGCTGAAACTAGTTTAGGTAGTGGGCTTATCGGGCTTAGGGTTTTTTAATTTTGGGCCTATTGGGTTGTAATTTTGGCTGAGTTTAATTGGGTTTGGTGTTTGGGTTGATGTAATGGGTTTGGATTGGGCTTTTAATGGGTTTATTATTTGGTTGATTTATGGTTTAGCGGGCCAGGCAAAATTTGGGCTGTACAGCTGCCCCTCTTTGCTTATTGTCGTGTAACGAGAACAGAGCAAAGACTTTTAAGGAAGACCAAATTTTTTTGACCTCACCGAGTCTTGACTTCTTCAGTGCTCCTCTTCTTCAGGTCGCCTTGTTCCAATCCACCACATCTTGTTGCTTCAATCCACTCCACTGCGACTACTCGTAGCTTTAACCTGTTCCATTGCAACTTCAGGGAGATGAGGTTTGTGGCTTTAAATTATAGTTTGATCTACTCCATTGCAACTCTAAGGAGATAAGATCTGCTTTCTTCAGTCTGCTCCACTGCAACTTTAGGGAGATAAGACTTGTAACTTCTACCTGCCCCACTGTCACTTTAGGGGGATAAGGTTTATAGCTTCAACTCTGCTGTACTGCAATTTCAGAGAGATAAGATTTGTTATTTCAGTCTGCTCCACTGCAACTTCAGGGAGATAAGACTTGTAACTTCAACCTGTTCTATTGCAACTTCAGGGAGATAAGGTTTGTGGCTTTAATCGCTCTAATGTCATTTTAGAGAGAAGAGATTTGTAGCTTCGATCTACTCCGCTGGAAATTCAAGGAGATAAGAATTGTGGCTTCGAGTCGCTCTAATGCCATTTCAGGGAGAAGAGATTTATATCTTCGATCTACTCTGCTGGAACTTCAAAGAGATACGAATTGTGGCTTCAAGCCGCTCTAGTGCCATTTCAGGGAGAAGAGATTTGTAGCTTCAATCTACTCCGCTGAAACTTCATGGAGATACGAACTGTGGCTTTGAGCTGCTTCAATGCCATTTCAGGGAGAAGAGATTTGTAGCCTTGATCTACTTTGCTGGAACTTTAAAGAGATACGAATTGTGGCTTCGAGCCACTCCAATGCCATTTCAGGTAGAAGAGATTTGTAGCCTCGATCTACTCTGCTAGAACTTCAAGGATATACGAATTGTGGCTTCGAGCCGCTCTAATACCATTTCAAGAAGAAGAGATTTGTAGCTTCGATCTACTCCGTTAGAACTTTAAGGAGATAAGAATTGTTGATTTCAACTTGCTCCACTACTACTTAGGGAGATAGGATGGTGGCTTAAATCTGTTTCACTAATGCTTAGGGAGACAAGATTTGCCGTCTTCGATCTGCTCCACTACTACTTAGGGAGATAAGATATACAATCTTTAGTCTACTCCACTACTACTTAGGGAGATAGGATGGTGGCTTAAATCTGCTCCACTACTGCTTAGGGAAACAAGATTCGCTGTATTCGAACTGCTCCACTACTGCTTAGGGAGATAAGATCTGCAATCTTCAGCCTGTTACCCTACTGCTTAGGGGGTTAAGGTTCACTATCTTCAATCTGCTCCACTACTGCTTAGGGAGATAAGATCTGTAATTTTCATCCTGTTACCCTACTGCTTAGGGGTCTTAGGGAGATAAGATCTGTAATTTTCAGCCTGTTACCTTACTGCTTAGGGGGATAAGGCTCACCGTCTTCGATCTACTCCACTACTGCTTAGAGAGATAAGATCTGGTGGATTTACCGATGTTGTTATACCATCCTCTAGGGATATGATCTGTAGAATCATTTTCATGTACATATCCTTATGCCAAATGACTAGGATGCTATGATCGAAATGAATCAAATGCTCCTAACTAGATGTGTTACTAATGATCTATGAATGCAGAAATGAGAATGATCCTTTTTTTAAATGCTTAAGGTATCATCGCTCGTTGTTCATCAGTACATTATCACTAATGTATTACGCTGCCATCTTGCTTGGCTAGTATTCTTGACAGAAAAGTCAAAGAAACAATCATATTTTGCTCAGTAAGCTTACCTCGCTGTAATTTTAGAGTCCCTTCCACCGTACTTTCTGGGACATAAAGTTTGTATCTCCCACCGCAACTTCAGGGGAATAACTTTTGGTTTCTTTCATCCATCCTGCTACAACTCAAAGGTATAGGATTTTTATCATCTTCAATCAATTTGATCTGTTACACCATTCCTTAGGTGTACTGACCATATGTATATGTCTGATATTTGCATGAATACAGAGTATCATTTTTCTTTTCCATAGAATGATCGCCTTTTACACTTGGGTTGACATTGCTCGTTATTTTTTGAGGTGGAGTCACTGACACAATACCTTATTTTTTGAGCAACTGATACCTTTAACAAAGAATCTGTAGAGATAGCCACAACTTAGACTCTTATCTCTCAAAAATTTCCAACCATTAGGGTTGGTGAGTTCTAAATAATGGTCATGTTTCAGGTTCCTATACTATTTAGAAGCTTCCAGAGTAATATGAAGAACTTCTTTTATGAAAGTATTATTGGTCCATTAATCGTTATTTCAATGCAAAATGCTTGAAAAAGATCATAACAATGAACAAGAAAGAAATTGGTTGGGAGCATATCTCGAAATGAATAAATTAATCAAAGATTGCAAATGCAATAAGAAGGAAATTAACTCAAAATGAATAAGTTAATCAAATATAGCAAATTCAAAATGGGTAAAATGGAAAACTAGGTGCCCCAGATATCGCAGCTTGAACTTCTCTGTACCAACTTCTTGAGGACCCTTCTGAGCTCAATATGTGCTTAGGGGATCCAGAGTACTTTGTCGATGCTCCAAGACGTAGCATACTTCTTCATTGTTAATCCAGGCATAGTAAGACTACTGTATGCCCCACTTGAATTGCCCTTTATGGGTTTTCAATTCAAAACCCCTTTGGTCTCAAAGCGCCCTTTGCGGGTTTTTGCCTTGGCCTCTTCTTTTTCTTTTCTTTTTTTTTTGAAGGTCTCAAAGCACCCTTTGTGGGTTTTCACCTTGGCCTCTCACTTTCTAGGTGAAGTAATTCTTGACGGAATCTGAATTCATAGGATTGGACAAGTTTTTACCATCCATTTCGGCTAGAATTGATGCTCTTCCAGAACAGGCTTTCTTCACTACATAAGGTCCTTTCCAGTTTGGCGTCCACTTTCCTCTGAAGTCCTTTTGTATAGAAATGATCTTTTTCAATGGCAGGTCCCTCTCGTAGAATTCTCTAGGACGAACCTTTCTGTCATAAGCTCGCATCATTCGTTTTTGGTACATTTGACCATGACGGGTAACTTTCAACCTCTTTTCTTCAATTAAGTTCACTGGATTCATTCTGCTTCATCCAATTATCGACTTGGAGAGAAGGAATCTTGATTTCAATGGGCAAACCACTTTCATTCCATAATGAGAAATGTGCTGCCCCGACGAAGGTCTTAGCCGACGTTCGATAAACATAGAGGGTAAATGGTGACTTCTTATACCAATCTTTACAAGTCTCGGTCATCTTCCCCATGATCCTTAGTTTTTTTTTTTGGCCTTTGCTGCACTGGAATATGACGCCCAATCTTTGAACAGACTGCAAACTTTTGACATTGTGCAGTTGTGTTAGACATGATCCTTTCTGGCATTCTTTGTTGGCATCTTTTTTTTTGGAATTTGATGATTGTCGACTTAGTAACATTGGCATATGAAATGACTTTCATCCTTTTCGCGAAGTAATCGATAACCCGAAAGATGAATCAGTATCGGTTAGAAGCTTTTGACAAGATCAGTCCCATAATATCCATGCCCCACATATAGAAAATCTGTGAAGAAATTGAGGAGGCATAAAAGTCTTATCTTCCTCCGTTTGGCATTCACGGCTTGACTGATACAATCCCCTTCTACGTTGGACCAGTAGAATCCGAATCTCATGATTAGCCTGGCCATTAGCATGTGTCCTTCTGACACGCTTAGGGACCTCTTTTAACAGCATCCACAGGTCTTAGTAGCCCAGGTATGTCTTGATATGGATGCTTCACTTTGTCTTTGTGGTGATGCAGGCTTCGATCCTTACCTTTTTCTCTTCTCTTAAGCCTACTGTTCATTGACTCTTTGTAAGGTAAGATATGTTTTTTATCTTGTTCTACCATCCTTAACAATTCAGGAGATAGGTTACCATCTCTGTCATCTTCAAAGTGCTGAGATCCCTTTAGGCCCATATTTCGCTCAAAAAGACACTCGGAGTTAGTGACAGCATCGCTCACGTCATTGATATCTGGAGACCTATTGTAGGTACGAAGGCAGATTCTAAAGAATAAATGATTCCAAGGATGATTATTTTTATGGTATGATCATGAATGAAAAATATTCGAAAGAATATCCAAAAAATAAAAGAATCTAAGAATAATTGTTTGTACGGTATGAAATGGAAAGAATAAAAGAATATTCACTCAAAATGATAACAAACATGCATTTTATTGAAATAAAGATTTTGGATATAAGCCTATTTCGCAAAAAGAATCTTGTTGCTTCTAGGCTTAAAGCAACAAGCGTGTTTTGAATGTTACTCTAGATTAGCTTTAAAAATAAAAGGGGTCTCTTCCACAGTCTCATGGTTCAAAACACTCCCAGGTATGTAAGGGCAGATGCTCGAAAAATTCTATTCTCGGGTTCCCTATTCTGATAAGTCGTTAACGTTTAGATTCCCCAACATCAGGTCTTGTATTAGAGTCCTAAGCTCGATGTACCCTTAGATCTCATGCCCCTATCCATCATGGAACTCATAATGTTTTCCCCTTTAACGGAAAGGTTGGGTAACGGATTTCCTGCACTAGAGGGATCATCGAATTTCACGAGACCCAATTTGATAAGTCTTTTGGTTAACTTTTTAAAAGTGGTACAGTTCTCGATGGAATGCCTCGTGGTTCCTGCATTGTATTCACATTGGCCGCTTGCATTGTACCATTTAGGGTATGGAGGCTGTATTGGTTTTATGTAAAAAGGGGATATAACATGTGCGTCATGTAACAGCCTAATTTTCAGTGGTGTCGGATCAGTGATTTGAGATCACTAAATCCAACAAATGAGTAGGAAATATTGTTAATTTAGTGAGTATAAGTTAAATGTGAAGTTAGGAAAAATTTTGAAATAGTGAATAGTGTACAAAAAATATATTAAAGTAATTAGAATAAAAAATAAGGTATCGATGCCTTGAGAATTTTAAATCGAGCCATAAATATTTTTATAAATATTTATGGAGTGTTAATAAGTTAGTATTAAAGTTTCGTCAAGAAATTTTAAAGTCCTGATAGTTAATTGAACAAAAAGGACTAAATTGTATCAAATGCAAAATTATGGGAAATGATTAAATACTTTAAATGATAAAAGAAAGAGGGTTTAAAAGGAAAATAGACCCAAGGTCTATTTGGCCTGGATAGCAAGAGCATGAAATCAGCAAGAAAATAAGGAGAATTAAGGGCAAAATTAGAAAATTACAAAATTTACTTAATAAAGCTAGGACTAAAGTGGAATTATCTAGATTTCTTTTTATTTTTCTGCATTATCATCAGCAAAAATGCCATGGAAGAGTTCCCTGAAGCTGGTTTTTCATATTTTTACTTCAATTAAGTTCAATTCTTGATTATTTCTTGAAATTTTTGTGTTTTTGTGACTTTTACAACTAGGTCCACTTGTTGAATTCATTAGTTTTTGATTCTATGAAAGAAATTGAAAGTTTCTATGAATATGTGCTGGAACTATAAGATGATTTGGCATGGAATTAGTGCTTTAAATTGTTTATATGCTGATTTTATTGAAAGAATTGAATAGAAAGTGAATGTTTGGGACCTAATTGTAAAAGAGTTTGAAGTTAGAGTTTTATGTGGAAATTCTAAATTTCAATAGTTATGAAATAACTTATAATGTCTAGGAAAAGTATTAATTAAGAAAATTATCTTAATTGAAGGGTTAATTGAGCAAGGACTGAATTGTATGAACTGTGAAATTTGGGGCAAAATGAAAATCAATATTTTGCACTAAAACAGTTTTGGACAGCAGCAATAGTCTAACTTTGAAAAATCACAAAAAATTTTAGAAATCGAATTAGAGGATAAATAAAGTATGAAATTAAAGCTTATTGAGTCTAGTTTTTAATAGAAGAAATGATGTAAGCAATGGAATTGTAAATCACCTTAGAATCTTTCCAATGAATATTTCCTTTTTCTATTCGTCTCTCTCCCCTCTCTTACAATGATTTTATCATGGCTTTATAGCCAAATTATTACACTGTTTTCCATCACTGTTTGCTACTATTTTCTGTTGTACTATTTGCTTGTGTGTTGCGTTACTTCTGTCTCTGTTTCTGCTTTGCTTTTGTTCTCTTTCGCAGGTTGTTAGGAGGTCAATGGGGTTGGTGCAAGGCCGAGTAGAGGTGGTCAGGCCTCGGGACCAGGCGCGGGCGGTACGCTAGAGGCACGTGGGGGAGTAGGGAGGTGCGACCCTTGAAGGTTTGGTAGGGTTTCCTTTACTGAAACTAGTTTAGGTAGTGGGCTTATCGGGCTTAGGGTTTTTTAATTTTGGGCCTATTGGGTTGTAATTTTGGCTGAGTTTAATTGGGTTTGATGTTTGGGTTGATGTAATGGGTTTGGATTGGGCTTTTAATGGGTTTATTATATGGTTTAGTGGGCCGGGCAAAATTTGGGCTGTACATTGGGAATTATGCAATTGTATTACGAGTTGGTACAAGTATGTACGTAAAACTCTTGAGTAGAGAATTTGATATGTTAAATACTTGTGGTAAGAGTGTGTATAAGAAAGTTAAGCTTATGAAACTTTGCCTTATTTTAATTAATGAGTTATGTTGTTTATTATTTGCATGTGAGCTTACTAAGCTTTATGTTTACTCCCTTCTTTTCCATTTTTTTATAGTGCCGTTACGCTAGTATCGGGAATCAAGAGGTGTCGGAGGCATTGATCACACTATCACTTGAAGCTTTTGGTATAGCTAGTTCAAATGTTTTGATTTTTGGCATGTATAGGGACTCGAATCTTTATTTTGATGTCTTGTTGGTTTAGCCACAAGTGTTGGCTCATAGGATGGATGTGATATTCATTTTGTATAGGCTATTAATGTTGGCTAATGTTAATTATTATTATATGCATTTGATGGAAATTCCTAATGGTTGTGGCTGATTTGGTTATATATATATATATGTTATGTTTGTATTGGTTTGGGTGGTCTTGTGTAGGTTAGTGTAATGTAAGGGTGACAAAAAGGCTTAGTAAATAACTTTATTTTTTTCCACATGGGCAGACACGCGGTCTGCCCCATGAGCATGTTATATGGTCGTGTGTCCCTTACACGTTAAATTTACATGTCAGTATGCATAGTAGTAAACACACGGGCAGAGACACGGCCATGTGTCTTAACCGTGTGAAGGACACAGCCTCCGACCACGGGCATGTGCCTCGGTCGCGTGCCCCTAAATCGTTGCTAACGTCAGAAACAGAATGTTAAGGTTTTTAGACACGGGTTATGACACAGACGTGTCATGGCCGTGTGAGGGACACGGGCGTGTGCCTGGCCGTGTGAAAACCCCTGTAGGCTTGAATTTAGAATTTAATTCACACGAGTATGGGGCACGGGCGTGTCCCCTTGTGCCTAGGCCGTGTGAACTACACGGGCCATCAACACGGCCATGTTAAAATGGACACACGGGCGTGTTGCCTTTCCACACGGGCGTGTGCCCTGATTCAAAGGTCATTTTTCTTAAAGTTGGTTGAGGACTCAAGTTGGTCTCGAATGGTTTCCAATGGACGTTTGGGGCCTCATAGGCCCATTTCAAGGAGTTGAGACAAAGTTTGAAAAAGTTTTAAATTTGATTAAGTCTTGATGATTCGAAATCATTGGACTGCATATGTTTAAGTTTAGTAATACCTCGTATTCTGTCTCGGCGTAGGGCATGGGTGTGGGGTGTTACACTTGTCCTCAAGAAAAATTCTCAACTAATATTAAAATTAATCTTTCTTAACTTATAATTCTCATAAATAATGTTTCAAAATAATTTGAAAATAATCAAACATTGACAATTCAACTAAAAGAGCACTAAAAATTCAAACAATCCAAGTCGAAGATTTTTAAAGCACGAAAACATAGGTATTTCCCCTTATCTAAGTTATTACCTTTAATACAAAATCGACAAGAATCGACATCCTCACTAATGATTCACTCAAATCACTCAAAATGTTTAAGGTTCAAGAATAAGCACTTAATAGTTAAACAAGAAAAGTCATTACCATAGGCTTCATGAAAATGAAATCTCCACCACTATAAAATGATATGATACACAAATCAAAAAGTTTTTAAGAGGTTGTAATGGGGCTTAGGTTAAGGGTGTGGAGAAAGGCCAAAAAAGTTGGTTATAATCGAAATTGAATTGATAAATTACCAAACTAGAAAAACTAAACAATTGCTGAATTAAAAACAATTACATCAATCGAGAACTATTAAAGAATAAAAACGAGCTTCTTCTCAAAATATAAATTTAACTGTTCAAACTCAATCAACATAGAACTAAATAATAATCAATATTTTTTTTCGAGTTTTTTAGTTTCTTTCTCACTTTTTTTTAGAGTAATCAGAAATAATTCAGCAAATCAAACAAAAGAGCATAGTTAAGCAACTAACCAAATTAAATCTCGACAAAAAAGGAGTCAATAAAACGGGAAGAATTCTCAATGAACAAAAAATAAGTTATGGGTTAACATTAATGGGTAAATTAAGAAATGGTGTGTTAGGCTCAACGGGGTTCACTAAGAGTTAATTACGATGGGTTAAACCCTAAGTGCCTTTATCATCTCAGTATATCAAATCAAAAGTGTGGTCTCGACATGTATAATTCAAGCAAGTTCTAGAACAACAAATCACATTAACACACTCATAACCAATAATAAAATGAGCAAGAAAAATGTATGCTCTAAATGCTTAAAATCTCACAAAAAAATCATGGTTTTTTATGTCAATCTTGCAAATCTCAAACTTCAAGGTAATACTTCAATTTAGGGAAACAATCTAAAATTTTTAATTTCTAAAAAAATAACTTATCATGCTTGATTCTCTCATGTTTTAAAGTTTAAATCGATCAATGCACAAATAGCTACAAATTAATCCAAAACACATCAACAAAAATCCCAAATCGATAAAAATTCATTCTAATGAAAATATGAGAAAATTACTTCAACACAAGACATAATTCAGGGATTTTCTAATAACTATATAGATAACCTCCCCACACTTAAGATGTACATTGTCCTCAATATACAAACAGATATAATCACAGTATAAGCAGAATATCATAAGAGAGGGAGAAAACTGAAACTGCCCTAAATATTGAATGAAATCGCTAGAATGGTGAAAAGCAGAATTGTAGGCAATTGAAAGTGAAGTGCATGATTCTGTGCAAACTAAGAAGAAAATAAACACAAATAATGAAGAAGATTAAAATGTTACAACTCAATTAGAAACAACCATAAAAATAAAAATAAAAACATAGTTCAAAAGATAATAAATAAAATAAGTCTAAGAAAATAAAAATAAAGAAACTACAAACAAAAATAAAGATAAAAAAATAAAAAAATAAAAAGAAAAGAAATAAACTTAATGATACTAATAAAATTAAAGGTAATTGTAAGAATAAGAGTAAAAAAAAACAATACTAGAAATAATAGAAATAATAGAAATATTAATTTTAAAATCTAAGTATAAGAGTAATAAAATAATAATAATAAATAGATTAGTAAAATAAAAATAAATAATATAACAAATAATAAACAAATAAAGAAAATAAAGAAAAGGGTAAAAGGGAAAGACCGACGGAAGACGGTGGCCGAAGTTACGACAAGGGATTACGCATGGGAGGCGGTGTCATGCGTGGGTGGGGGCGAGATTCGTCGACTATGGGGAGAAAGGAGAGGAGGTGAGTGATGGGGGGAAGGAGTTGACTTGTTTGGGGAAGAAGAAAAAAACAAATTGAAGAAAAAATTTTAGGGTTTGGGCCACACGGCCATGTGGGGTGTTTTCAGCCCGTGTGTAATTAAAAATTAAGCCCAGTCTTCACACAGCCTCGGACACGCTCGTGTGTCCAAGCCGTGTGGCACACATGACCGTGTACCTGGTTGTGTGTGTTTTCCTTCGCTTCTCCCACGCCCATGTAAGAATCCACACAACCGTGTGGCTCAGCCGTGTGTGATCTCCTTCACTTCTCCCAAGCCCATGTGAGATCCCATACCCTGTGTGGCTCATCCATGTGTGATCCCCTTTGCTTCTCCCATGCCGGTGTAGAATCGCACACGACCGTGTGGCTTGGCCGTGTAGGGTTTCTTTCGCTTTTCCCACACCCATGTGAGATCCTACATGCTCATGTGGCTTTGCCGTGTTTCTCACATGACCATATCTCCTACCCGTGTAACACTCTGACTTGGAATAAAATTGAAAAAATTAGCTTCAGGATCCACACGTCCTAAGACACGCCTATGTGTCCAGGCCGTGTGGCCATTTTAAGCCGTGTAACTGTCGAATTTTTAAAAAGTTAAGTACCAGTATCCACACGGCCAAGGAAATACCCGTGTGTCCATGACGTGTAGGTCACATAGCCATGTTGTCAGGCCGTATAACTCACTGTCGAACCCCTTATTGTGCACACAGCTTGGGACACACCTGTGTGCCTAGGCTATGTGGGTCAAAAACACATTTTTTTTAAAATTTTGAAAATTAATTATTTTTGAAAATAACATGAAATAAAATTAAGAGAATTAGTTGTGTTAACACTCGAGTTGCCTCCCGAGAAGTGTTTATTTAAAGTCTAAGCTCGACTTATCTTATGCACATACGGTGACAGTGGTTTGTGGAGTCGAGGCTCCTTTTTTTTGCTATCAATTATTCTACCAAGATAATGTTTAAGTTGAGTATTGTTTACCTTAAATGTGTCAAATTTAGAATGAGTTACCTCGACTGTACCGTATGGGAAGATGTTTAGTACCGTAAAAGGGTTTGATCCATTTGCATCAAGCTCCAAAATGGCAATTTGTGGATCCGTTTTGTCTAGCAATACCTTGTCTCCAACCTTAAATTGGTTCAACACGTTCATATGCTCATTATGGCGTCGCTCTGGCTCTTTATCGTGTTCTCTCGGTTTCTTCTTGACATGTGTTCGCCATTCATCTAGTTCATCGATTTGTAACATTCGTTCATCATAAATCATTATGTTTCTGTCACATCGACTGAAACGTGACTCCATTACTTTTTTTCGAGGGTTTTTTGCAAAGAAGGTTGAGCCACATGGTTACTCATATTAACAGAACTTGTAAAATCATCTCGATCACTAAATGTTCTAACAGAATCACGAGCTTGGAGAGTAATCGTTTTGTCACCTACACGAAGTACTAATTCACCTGTACCAACATCAATAATAGTTCTAATAGTTACTAAAAAAGGCTGACCTAAAATCAGAGGTACGTCACTATCCTCACCATATCTAAAACAACAAAATCAACTAGGAATATGAATTTATCAATTTTTACAGGTACATCTTCAATAATACCCCTAGAAAATCTAATGGTTCTATCCGCTAATTGAATACTTATCCTAGTTTGTTTGGGTTTCCCAAGACCTAATTGTTTAAACATTTTATAGGCATGACATTAACACTAGCCCCTAAATCAGCCAAAGCATTATCAATATTTAAACTACCAATTAAATAAGGAATAGTAAAACTCCCTAGATCTTTCAGTTTTTTGGGTAGTTTATTTTGCAATATGGCCGAGCAAATTGCATTTAACTCCACAACTGACGAATCATCTAACTTCCTTTTGTTTGTTAAAAGCTCCTTTAAAAATTTGACGTAATTGTGCATCCGCGAAAGAGTTTCAACAAATAGTAAGTTAATATGTAATTTTTTCAGAAATTTAAGAAACTTACCAAATTGTTCATTCATGTGGTCTTTCTTCGTCGCGTTAGGATATGAAACTCGAGGTTTATATTTTTTGGCAACCGGCTTTTTCTCTTTTTGGCTTATCTCAACTTTATCATTATTTACCACAAATTCTTGCATCGGTTCTTCTTCAGATTCGACTAACCCTTCTTTATCTCGACCAGTAATTGCATGAAACTGCTCCTTTGGGTTAGTTTCGGTATTTCTAGGCAAACTACCTTGTGGTCTTTCTGAAATTAACTTAGAAAGCTGACCTATTTGATTTTCGAGTCCTTGAATCGATGCTTGTTGATTTTTCAATGCTGCCTCAGTGTTCTGAAAACACATTTCTGACACCGAGATAAACTTCATCAACATCTCCTCAAAGTTCAGATTTATCTCTTACTGGTAGGGTTGTTGTTGGAAGCTTGGAGGGGGTTGTGCTCTTTGATTTCCTTAACCACCCCAAAAGAAATCAGGATGGTTCCTCCAACCTACATTATACTGGTTACTATAAGGGTTATTTTGAGGCTTAGAATTATTACCCATATAATTGATTTGTCCATTCTTTGTGCTAAGAGTGAAGGGTAAACATTCTGGGTTAGGCATTCCTCCTCCATTCGTATAGCATTACATCACCGGATGTACTTACAGAGAAACATATAAACCATCAATTTTATTATTTAATTATTCTACCTGATTTGATAACATGGTGACTGCATCTAAGTTGAAAACATTGGTTGTTTTCACTGGTTTCTTCCTCATGATTTGCCACTAATAATTATCCAGTGCCATCTCCTCAATAAATTCATAAGCCGTTTTGGGTGTTTTATTGTTCAGAGTACCACCGGATGCTGCATCGATCAATTGTCTAGTTGAGGGATTCAAACCGTTGTAGAAGGTTTGAACCTGTATCCATAGAAGTAACCCATGGTTAGGGTACCTTTTCAATAAATCCTTGTACCTCTCTCATGCATCATATAAAGTCTTTAAATCGATCTGTACAAAGGAAGAGATGTCGTTCCTCAACTTGGTTATCTTAGCCAGTGGGAAGTACTCTAGCAGAAACTTTTCGGTCATTTTAGCCCATGTGGTGGTGGAACCTCATGGTAAAGAGTTTAACCATTAGTTAGCTTTGTTCCTCAACAAGAAGGGAAATAACCGTAAGCTAATGGCGTCGTCAGTGATGCCATTAATCTTGAAAATATCGCAGATTTTTAGGAAATTAGCCAAATGAGTATTTGGATCTTCGTCTTGTAAACTATCAAACTAAACAAACTATTGTATCATCTGAATAGTGTTTGGTTTCAGTTCAAAATTATTTGCAGCAATGGTAGGTCTCACAATACTCGATTCAGCACCAATTAGAGTGGGCTGGGCATAACCGTACATAGTACGAGGAACAGGATCTGGATCTGCAACAACTGCAGGAGGTAGCTGATTATTTTGATTATCACCCATCTCTTCAATAATAATAATGTCCTCTTGTTCGTTTACTATATTTTGTCGACTTTACCTTGCTTCTCTACAGTTTCTACGAGCAGTACTTTCAATTTCACTGTCAAACAACAACGGTCTTGACGGGTGTCTTCTTGTCATAAACTAAAAGAAGCAAATAAAATAAAATCAATTAGAATGTAAAAATTAAACTAAAAAAAATAAGGTGCAAGAAAATAAATGGCTAAATTAATAAAAGTCAAATGTTCTTAATATTTTAGTCCCCGGCAACGGCGCCAAAAACTTGATGGTCACAAAACTAACTATAAATGCAACAAAGGCAAACGCAAGTATCGAACAATAGTATAGCTATGGTGAGTAGGGAATATCGTATCCATAAGGACTAAAAGTACTAATAATTACCGTCTTCTTATTATTTACCCGATAAATTAGGGTGATGTGTTTCAATCTAAAATTACTAAACTAATTTATCTAAGAACGCAATAGAGAATGAATCGAGGAAATAATCGAATATTAACCAACAAGATAGACAATACCCAGGAAAGAATCCACCTAGACTTCACCTTTTATTATGAATTTGAATTAAATGATTTATTTACTTGTCTCTTGATCCATAGAAATCCTTAAATTGTGTTAATATCTCTTTTGAGAGTAAGAACAACTGACTCTAAGTTGATTAATTGAAATCTCTTTCTAATTAAAGCCTTTATCGTCACATTAACTCGATCTATGGATTCCCTTATCAGATTTTACTCTAATCCGGTAGATTTATATCGTCCTATTTCTAGGATTGCATGCAACTCCACTCAATTATGCTAGATCTATTCTTGAACATGAATTAATATCCTGGAAATATTAAAATAAGGAATAAACATACATAATTGAGAACAAGAATCAAGTATTTATCGCGTAAAAACAGAAATTAGATAAAAGGATTCACCATAGATTTCATCCTCCCTAGGTATCTAGGGAATTTAGATCATAATCCTAAATAGAAAGTCTCAAAGTCAAAATAACCACAAAACATAAAGAAACTCAATAAAACTTCAAAAGAAATTAAAAGGAGATCTTTGATCTTGATGGAGATCTGCTTCCGAGTTGATTCCGATGGTGTTCTTCGAGTGTTTTCTTCGATCTTCTCTAATTGCTCCATTATGGCTTCTTCTAATAGATATTTATAGACTTTAAAATGCTCAGAAACCCTAAAAATTGGGTTTTTTCACGTATTTGGGAAGTAGGGTGCGAAATCGACATGGGCTAGCACATAGGCATGTGGCCAGCCCGTGTGGATCCTAAAAATAGCTTTTTTGTCCGATTTTGGCTCATTTTTCGCTCCCAAATGCTCTCCTAAGTATAGAAACATAAATTTAAAGGATTAGGAGTATCAAATTCACTAATTTGCATAATTAATCATCTAAAAATGCATTAAGAATGAGATTAAAATATGTTACTTTTATAGCTTATCAATCACCTGTACATCATATTTGAGTAGCCATTTAATGTCTAAACTAACATGTATAGATATTAATACTTTATGATTTAATATACTTTTAAGAAAAATGATAGTGTTTAGTTGTTGGTTAGTTGTATAGTAAGTTGCCACTAATAATACAACTAAACTAGAAAAGAAAAACAACGAATACACGAGTTACACAATTTAGAACCATTTCCTACGCCTGTAGAAGCCTCACCGAGAGAATAATTCACTATAATTCAACAATACAAGGCATAGTTTAAGCTCAAGTCATTCACCATGTTGCAATCCACAATACTAATACTTTGTGATAATTTAAAATAAAATCTATCTACTAGAATATCTTTTCAATATAAAAGTGTTGAAAATAATAGGTAGATAAGAGCTACTTATCACTTAATGAAGAATACATTAAGGTGTTGCTTGATAAACTAAAAAATTAAATGCTGAAAAATTAAGTATTGAAAACTCAAATACTGAATTGAAGTTATAAAATTTGTTTGATATATTATTTAAAATTAATTACGGAAAATAATTAGATTGTTTGATAAATATAGAATTTAAATTATAAAAAAATTTATACATTTGATCCTTAATTTTTAAACATTTCACATTATTCTAAACAAAAATTAAAATTTTAAATGTAAACTATTTATATAATGATATAACATTAAAATAAATACAGTAAAATTGAAATAATTGAAAATATTCTCCATTAAGTGATAAGTAGCTCTTATCTACTTATTATTTTCCACACTTTTTTTGTAAAAAAAAAAATTATCAAATTGTTTTAATGTTGAATTACAAATATTAAATTTCAATAGATTTAATTTTTTTTCAATGATTTATCAAACGAGGCCTAAGTTAATTAATTTTATTTATTTTGAAGACTTTTAACTATTTTACACTATTGACATACTTTTTCATTCTCTTCTTTGTTAATTTTTTTTTTCTTAAACATGAAATTCGAATTGGAAGACCAAATTTTATGATTAATTTAAAAGATGAAATAACCAATCAATTATATGATCATTTGAAGTTGTTACTTTATTTTAAGATATTGAACTCGAATTTCATATTGTTCTTAATTTAATATTTATTTTTCAGATTTTTAATATTTATATTTATTAAGAATATAATTTATTCCATTTTTTTTATTATGTGCAAAATGTTATTTAAGAATACAACTTTGTTTAAAATAACATTAAATGTTTAAAATATAAGGATACAAATGTAAAATAAAAGCTTTCATAATTTAAAATTTAAATATATAAAACAATCTAAGTATATTCAATGTTTAATTTTAAGTTACATACCAAATAAATTTCATAATTCAAATTCAACATTTAACTTTTCAACACTTAATTTATGGGTACTTAATTTTCAGTTTATTAAACAACACCTAAGCCTTTTCCCTGAAAACACTTAATCACAAATTGATAAAAATAGTTTGTTTACAATACAATTTGCACACAAGTAAGTTCTTCTTATGAACAGTTTTTTTTAAACAATCTCATTATAAGTTTTAATTATATTAACTTTTTTTTTTTTTACACAATGTCTAGAACTACCATAGCCCCTTCCTAACCCATAAATAGGAGGACAAGCGCTTCAGTGCACTAAAATCAACATCCTCCTACATTAGCAACAATACTTATGCCAATTAAGCTAAAATTTAATCGACTTCTTGTGAACAGTTTAATACTCTCTTCAACTCGTATATAAAATTATAAACAAGTCTTCAATATATAATTTTTGTAAATTTATGTATCTATATTAATACAACGGAATCAAATTAAAATTCTGTCCAATCAAACCCAATAACATAAAATAAAAAGAAATATCCTCCAAATAAATCCCTTTCAATAGCAAATCTCATAAAAAAAAATCCTTATTTGACTGAAAATCTCCACTAATTATTATGACATAAAAGCCGCCCTCCTTCTTTTGCCCTCTTCTGTTCAAAGTCCTTACCAAACGCTGCTTCATCATCATTCAAAATCCACTTTGTTTGTAGTCTTCTTTTACGAGTTGAGTAGTTAATCTTTCGCATTTTATAGGTCCATTAAAAGATAGATGTTAGTTTTAAAATTATTTTTTTCACACAATACTTAGAATTACCTATATAGTCTTTTTCTAACCCTTAAATGGGAGAATAATGTATTTTAACGCACTCAAATTAATATCCTCCTATATTAATAACAATACCAATACCAATGGAGCTAAGACCCAATCCTCAGCTTTAACCTTATTTTCATTTCATGTCATGAAATTTTGTTTAACTCTTTCCAGAGATAAAAGCATTGAAATTGGCGTGATTGCCGCTAGCTTGCATGCTTGCCTTGTTTAAATGCCGCCTTTGGTGTCATGTGTTTACCTTTCTTATAGTGTTTGCTAATTTAGATGTTTGATTTGGATATTCAAAAGACACCAAGTGCATGAACTTGAAGAATAATCTCTTTGGCAACTGTTATAGATTATAGAAACCAACATATTTGAATTCAACTTAATGGTCAATACCCTTTAAACACTACTTGAAAGTTTAATTAGGTCGCCTATATAGAATGTTGTTAGACTTGTCAATTCTAAAGTCCGTTAAATTAGATTTGATCATAAAGAGTTAAAAACCTAAACTCAAATTATCTTAAACCAAATTAATTTGAACTTGAAACTAACCAAAATTTAAAATTATTTGAACAAGTAATCTTAAATGACACGAAATGAAAATTGATCCAAATCAAGATGTTGGGTGTCTAATTGTCCAAGCGGTAATGATAATATCTTGTACCTGAATCACTTTTCCTTGAAGTTAATATCTTCAAAGTTTTTATGGTTCTGCAAATGAATTTTTTTATCTCATTTGATTTTTTTTTTGAATAATCTCATTATAGGTTATGATTACATTTATTTTTTTTACACAATGCCTAGACTACCCAATAGCCCCTCCCCAACTCATAAATAGGAGGATAATGTGCTTTAATGCATTCGAACTTATGTCCTCCTACACTAACAATAATGTTCATGCCAATTGAGTTAAGACTCAATCGGCGACTTTATTTAATAGTTTTTAATGATATAGAAACTAATATAATTTATTTAATAATAAAAAATCTAATTTAATCCGATCTCTATAATAGAAATACCTACCATTTATCCAAATTAATCTCACCTACGATCAACTCAAACCGCGCAATTGAAATGAGAAGGTCCTGCATTTCACATGAAGCATTAATAATTTGTCGCAATTTGGTTGATAAACTTGGTGCAAAATCTAGGAATTATCAAATGTGTTGTCTTAATTGTTTTTGGCCACCACCAACATTTCACGATGAAGTAAACAAAAAAGTCCACATTCACTTACATTTGTCTCTCCTTGTGTAAATTACAACCATTTGTTTCCAAGGAATCCAACACCTTTTATCACAAACTTTAACTGCCAATACCTAACGAAAACCACATTTTGACAAACCCCAAAACCCATAATTTTTCATTGGGATTTCCCCCGGAAAAAAGCTATAGTAGTTTCTTCATTTTGGCTTTGGATAAAGCAATATGTAGTTTTTAATTTTGATAACATTTTTCAATTTAATCTTTCTTCTTCTTCTTTTTTCCACGTTGGTCATGGAGCTTAGCAGCTTTCCCTAGTTTTTTTTTTTTTCAACTTAGTCCCTCTTTTTCAACTTATCATACCATTACATAGATTAAAATTGAAAAAAATTGTCAAAAAAAAAAAAATAAGAACTAAGTTGAGAAATTTTGTCAAGTTGAAAAATTAAGCGTTGTCTTATCCCTTTGTATTCTAATGGCAAGCACATAAAGTAATTGTTGGAATACAGGGTAATTCAAAAGAACTTATCCAACATTATTTAGATAAGTCTCTTGGATAAGTTATTCTTTATAAGAACAGATAGAAAGGAAGAGTTTGCATGCACGAAAATTGGGGCTTTGTACAAATCAATAGATTTCCCTTGCCGCCATTGTTAATCACTAGAAGAGCTTTGTACTTAGAGACAGAGATAATGGGGTAGACAGTTACCTCCCCACGGCATGATAAAATCATCTTTTTAATCTCTTTAAAATTTATACAATTACATATTGATATAATTCTAAATTTATATTTTAACCCCAAAATTATACATTCATTTTTTACCCATACTTTATTTAATAATTTAAAGCCCAATAAATCTTAACCAAATTAAATCACTTTTAATTTGGGCTAACCTATCATAATAGCAAATAATCACATGTAGTTACCCTTATTATATATGTGATGTCCAACGTAGCTTTCAAAACACACCAAAATAATCTTACAACCTTCACCTTTAACTGAGTATTGCTTTTGCTTTTGTTGTTCGTATTTAATGCCTTGGCTTGTGATGTAACCATAGAATAGCTTCTCATTCAAATGTGACCCCAATAAGGACATCTTATCATCCAACCCCCGGCCTTTTTTGTGGGATTCAATCTTTCCACAGATTGATATTTGTAATTCAGAAACAATGCGTATATACATATACCTGTTAGCGTTACTTGCAATATATATTTTATTGGTTACAAAACATAAGAACTGTTCCTTTTTGGACAAATTATCTTTGGTTCACGCTACAAACACCATCATTTCTTTGCCCCTTCCCATAAGTCATATACACTCAAAGGTTGTACTTGTGTCTCACATGTGATTTTTTTAATAAACCCATTAGAGAAGATGCCGAATTTGACTGAAATTTGCCCTTTTTTTTGCCTTTTGAATTCACTTATATATTCCCCATATGGTCCCATGAAATCCATTAACCCTAGATCAAGCAAAGGCACATGTTGGGTGGGTCGTTTAACACGAGAAATGGGAAACCTGTGAGCAGTACATAGTAACTTATATCTTGCTGTCGTGTCTAACCTAGCTAGAGAGTCTCCTAGCCCTTGGGATTTGCTTTCTTGGCGGCTGGTTTCAAGTGGAATTTGATTAGGGTTAATATAACTTTTAGCCCCTGAACTTCTTTTTTTTTTTTTTTGTATTCTCCATGTCAGTTTTATAGTTCATGTTCTACTCTTCTTAACAATATTATCTCTAAGGTTCAAACCTACACCTTCCCTTAGGGATTTAACTGAACTTTATAACTAAGTCTATTTTAGTCTCCAAACTTAAATTCCATCAAATTTTGATAACGTAACACTCTAAGATTGTGCCATATCATCACTTACTTCAAGGATCAAATTAGACCAAGTTTTGACAATGGTAGCACTTAAGAGTTCCATGTCATCAAAACAGACTTAATTGCCCAGTTAGGCACCAAAGTGGACCTAATGGCCAAGTTTACAGAATATAAAGTTATATTACCCTTTTGATTACTATGTAAAAATTCTGCTTGTTTCCCGGGAATATATTTAAGATACCAAAGAAAACTGATAATCCCATAGGGTCAAGCATGTGTTTTCAATTAACCTCCCCTCCCCCCAAAAAAAAAAAAAAAAAGAAGGGTTTTTGGATCACAAATGAAAATTGTAGATGATTTGAAGTCAAATGTATAAATTAAAGACGGATTAATTTACTTGTTACCCTACTAATGCTTCCTCATAAAATCATGGAAATGAAGGCAAAAAGCATACACGTATCGTTTCCTGCATGTTAGGTTAAATTACAAAGCAAACCCTTAGCTCATCCTTTTTTATGTTTCAACCCCCCTTAATGATTGCTTTTACATATATATCACCACCCTTGAAATTGATTGGAAATTTGACTTTTGGACATGATTTGAGTAAAAAATCCTTTGACAGCTGACTTTTCTAAACCATGTAACGATGTCTGAAAATTAGTAACATTTAAAGGGGGATATTTTTTAAATCAACTATTATTGTTAAAAACAAAAATGAGGCGACTGTAGCCATTTGATCAAGTTAATTTAGAAATTAGAAAATTATGCTGACAACTTGAAATCAGTTAAATTGGTTATCGAATATGTTACTTTTCTTTGGAAATCTGTTTTTCTCTTTTAATGTTGAAAACCGATTGAATTAGCTAAAAGGTAGACTCACATTTTTAAATATAAATCCTATGTGACATGATGAAAAATTAATTAATGCTTTTTTCTCCTTTTTATTTCAACCATTGAAAAGATTTAACTGGACTCTAAAAATTACAAATTGATTAATCTTAGAGTTGCTTTGCTTGAGTTTCACCAAAGGGGCTAATTAACAACAAGTGTCTTAGAAATTGTCAATTGATAAGACCCCATGTAATTTCTAGGTGAAGAAGATCAAATCTTTTTGGTCTTTTTTTCAAACTCTTGGTGCTGTAAGCCAAAAATCATGTATTTTTCTTCATAATGAGAAATTTCCTGGTTTAAAAGGGGTCGAATTGCACTAAGTAGTGGGTCTAAATGGTGGGTTCTAGTGGGGGACTTTTGTGAAACTTTGAAAAGGTCGGCACAACAATTAGTTCCCATATTTTTTCTTAGGGATAAACTATCATTTAGTCCTTGAACCTGATAGTTTTTATCTTCTTGGTCTCTAAACTTTTTTTTAGTCCACAATAATCCCGAAACTTTGTAGTTCTTTTTTCTAATTTGATCCTTAATTTTGGATTTTCTTAAGGTAGCACTTGAAAACTAGGATTTTAGAATTTGGATTTTAAAAATAATATAAATTGAGTAGTTAACCATTTAAAAATATAACATTTATGATAATTTCTCAAATCCATTATTTGTTAGATGCCTATTTAGTAATAAATTTAAAATGCTTAAAATATTTTTGGATTTAACAAATCTGTGTTTTATATTTTTTAATATATATTATATTGAATCTCATCTAATTTGTCCATAATATATGCATTTCATTATTACCATTTACGTAATAAATGAAATCTAAATCCAAATTGTCAAACCCATGTCATCTAGATGCCAAACAAGAACTTTAATCACTTCTCCAAGTAAATATTAATATAATTTAATTTAATTTTTTTGTATTATATACAGGGGTGAAGCCAGAATAATTTTTTAGGGGTAGATGAAATTTTAATTTTTTATAGGGTATATCTTTATAATTTTTAAAAGATTAAATCAAATTTTTATAATTTTAAGGGGGGCCAAAGTACAATTTTACCTTTATTAATTAAAATTTTTAAAAAATTAAGGGCCTAAATAGCAATTTTACATTTTAGAGGGGTCAGGCCCTTGCCAGCCCCCCTAGATTTGCCTCTAATTATATATATATTTTTTAAAATTTTCAAGTAATAATACGACACAATCTCAAAATGTCACATCATCACACATTAACGGAATCTAAATTCATGTATCAAATTACAAAATTTATCAAAATTTGAGACTAGTGTGAAAAAAAAAAAATTAGAGACTAAATTAAAAGAAAACACCAAATTCTAGGACTAATTCTTGTTTCTTAATATTCTTAGGCATTGCTAATTTCCTAGATCACGCCTACTCATTACGCAATGGACTTTGACAAGTTAAGCTTTCCAATTTGGTGATCCAATTAAACCAAGGGCCTTAATTTAGGGTGCATTTTTTCTTGGATCTCTCAATTAGCTAAGAACTTGATTAAGATAAAGAATATAATGGACCAACTTTCATTCAGATAAGTTGCTTATTATCTACCATTTAGGTAATTTCTTTTTGGTGAAATGAAAATTTATGTGATTCATTCATACAAGTTAGTGCTGAGGAGCATACTATGAATATTATATTCCAAAGTATGATTGATTTTAAAGATAGTCATATATGGTTGATGGAGTATTAGCTCGATTGATATGGGTATTGTTGTTAGTACAGGAAGACATGGGTTCAAGTGTGTTGAAGCGCATTATTCTCCTATTTATGGGTTGGGGAGGGACTATAGGTAGTTTTAGGCATTATATCAAAAAGAGCAGATATAATCAGAACATGTAATGAGATTATTCAAATAAAGAAGAAGCCATATGTGCCTTGTCAAAATAAGATTTTTTTTTTTTTTGTATGTGCGCACGTTGTCAATTGAAATTTTTCTTACATAAGAAAATTTTAAGTAATAAGAATTAAGTTTGATACAAATGAACAAAAACTGGAGCTTTAAAATAAGACAAAACTTCTAACAAAAATATTCACTTAGTAGTCATGTGATTAAAAAATGATGTTGTAATAAATCTAAATTTAACAAAATAATTTTAATAGTGTTAACAACTGGATTTGAATATCAAAAAGCAGAGAGACTAAATTCCTAGAAAAAAAGTACAAAGACTAAATTCTAAATTTGTGAAGAGTACAAAAACTTATAACATATTTTAACCTTATATCTCAATCAAAAGGAGAATTTATAAAGTTTCAATCTAAACATATTTTAATAGATCATGTTTTTAACACATATAAAACCTTTTAATTTTACAAGTAGAATTCTAGTAATTAATAGTCCTTAGTTGCTCACTTTCGAAATTCACAATTTAAATTTCTTAATTTTTTTTGAAAGGGATCAACTTGCTTAATTTCAAAATTGAGAGGGACTTGAAAGGTGTTTTTATCTTTCTACCCTCTACAAGGCTTAGTAGGAGGGCAGCGTCCACGCCAAAAGTCCAAGTGGCATTGATAAATAACCCGGTTAAAGAGACGGCCAACCCAACGTCAATGGAGCCTATTGGTTCTAATGTGGAAAGCAAGGAAGCCCACCTTAATTGGGTGAATTTGCATGAATTTAACATAATTTTGGGTGAATATACCTGAGAGGTCCCTATATTATAGGTATCTAATCAAATTAATCCTTCTGCTATTAAATGGATCAATTTAGTCCCTCTACTATTAAAAAGAATCAAATAAGGCTAAATTGGAATATAGTTAATGTTTATTGCATAAAAAATGTCATTTACTATTTCACAAAGTTAATATTTTTAAAGTTTTTATGGTTCTATAAATGAAATTTTGTGTTTGGAATTGAACTGCAATTGAAAAAAATAATTTTCAAGGTATTTTTTACATAGTAAATGTTAACTCATTTACAATTTGGACTTATTTAATCCTTTCCGATAGTACATAAACTAAATTGATCCATTAAACAATAAAAAATTTAATTTAATTCAGTCCCTGTAATACAAAAACCTCTCAGATACTTTTACTCATAATTTTGTCATATATTTTTTTAGTGAAAATATATGTAAGTCTCTTTTCTATTTTAAAAATGACATAAAAAATTATTAGTTTTCCATTTGTATTTCAATTTTAAACAAAATGTTTCATTTATAAAATCATAAAAAAATTTAACAAAATTAAACAATAAATGAATTTTTTAAATTATAAATGTTAATTATGTTGAAATTCGATCATATTTTATTATTTTTAATAATACATGGAGTAAATTAATCTATTTAATAATATATGAGTTAATTTGATTTTATTCTTATAATAAAAGACCTACCCGGTACTTTTATCTCTAATTTTACAATAACATTAGTTAGTTCAAGTAGTTAGCATTTCTACTAACTAATGATATTATGTATAGGAACCAAATTATGTCAAATTATTGGGTAAAATGCCATAGAGGCCCCTATATTGTGTGTCAAATTGTATTTTACCTCCTTTACTGAAAAATGGGCAAATTAATCATTGTACATTAGATCAAAGAGCAATTTGGTCATTTCTGTTAAAAAATTTATTCAATACTACTATTAAAAAGTAAAAACTGGCATGATTAAAAAAATAATAAAATAATAACACGTGACGTGTCACATGTACCTCATGCTGATATACATGAATAAATTTTTAACAGCCGGAATTGATGAAATTTTTAAAAGAATAACCAATTTTCTCTTTGATCTAAGTTAGAAGGACTACTTTATTCAATTTTTAACAGAAGGGACAAAATACAATTCAACTCTAGTACAACAACTAAAGTATAAATAGTAAATCTTAAATTTACACATTATGGAGGGATCATGTTTTAAAATCCCCCAACAATTTTCTTCTTGGATTGGGAAACTAGGGGGCTTAGTGTATGACACTCAATCTCCAATGTCTTCACCGCAATTGCAATCACATCCATTTTTCAATCCATCTAAAACCAACCCTAACCTAATCTTCTCAAAATCCCCATTTTTTCTTCCTTATTTCTCAACCCCAATCCGTAATTACAATCCAAAACCCAATGCCTTGTCGTCGACTCTCCAAGAATTCCCCCCAAATGCCCTTCGCCGTAAAACCAATCCACAATGTACAGTAGGGTTCAGCCTAGGCGTGGATTTGGGTTCATCACGTACCGGTCTTGCCCTTAGCAAAGGTTTCTCCGTTCGTCCACTCACGGTACTAATAACATCATTCAATTTGGCTTTCAGTTTACTACCTGTTCGATGTTTTCCCTGTTACTGTATCTTTATAGGTTTTGAAATTGAGAGGACAAAAACTTGAGCTACAACTGCTTGACATGGCTGAAAGAGAGGTTAAAAATTTACTTACTCTCTTTTAATTCGAAGCTTTTTAAATGCAAATTTTGGGTATAATGGTAGAGGTATATATATTGTAGGAGGTTGATGAATTTATAATTGGAATCCCTAAATCTTGGGATGGAAAGGAGACCCCTCAATCGAACAAAGTTCGTAGTATTGCCGGACGGCTAGCGGTTCGAGCTGCCGAGAGGTAATGTTTTTTTATGTTTCTCGCTTGAAGTCGAAACTGTTTGTGTATTTGCTTCAACCATTTGGGTTGGTCTTAATTTGCATAAAAAATCACTTTTTTTTTTTTTTTTGTGTGTGTGTGTGTGTCAATTGCTTTACTCAAACTCAGGGGTTGGAGAGTGTATCTACAAGATGAACATGGGACATCATCAGAAGCTGCTTACAGGATGATTAACTTGTACAAATAAGTTTCCCCAATTTGATATTTCCTGTCCAAGTCACGACTCTGACGGCTGTGTCTCCGAGATTGTCCCTTTTGGATACACATAGATCCTTTGCATGCCAAAGAATGCACTCCACTATACTAATTGAGTGTTGGTCATATTGCAGAGTGCACTCATTTGTGTGTAAGGCCAGGCGCATCTGTTTGTGCCTCACAAGGTGGACTAGTGTGCGAGGTCGGGTCCTTATATTGAAGATTTGTGATTATGAGAAGAGGACAATTGCAGATTGTGCCTCATGACCCGGCCTAGCATGTCGAAATTGTCCTTTTTGGATATACATAGATCCTTTGCATGCAAAAGAGTGCACTCCACTATACTAATTGATTGACTGTCGTATTGCTCATTTGTGTGTAAGGCCACGATTATAAATCTGTGAAGACGCACCTGTTTGTGCCTCGCAACATGGCCTAGCATGTTAGGTTTGTTGATGCCTACGACTTGTTATGAAAAGAGGACAATTGCAAAGGCATAACGTTCTGGGTCATGATATTTCTATATCTTTGAAATTTTTTCTTCTTGATGTCAGCATAATTCTTTCACTTGTCTTTCAGGGGTCTCAACAAGTCTGCACGCCAAAAAACCTCCGATGCGTATGCTGCTGTGGTCTGTAGCATTTTTCTCTTTTTTATGATTGAAAAAAGATAATAGTATACTTCTTCAATGGTGATTCATGGTTGTAGTGAACTTTTGGTTTAATTTGTAAAGAAGACCATGGATTTCAATTTTGATGTCGTTCATTTTCTTCTTATACCTTTTTTTTTTTTTTTTTCACTGCAGATATTACTGGAGAGATACTTTGCCATGTCCGGTGAGGACATTGAGATTGTTTTGCCAAAACAGATCGATTTGCGAGAAAAACTTAGAAAGGGTACACCACTGGACATCGATTTTTCACCCATAGAATTTGTTGATTGATAATACCTTGTAAGGATAACCAAATCCTTGTGTTTTATGTAGAGTTTAGGGAATATGAATTTGAGAGTGCCTATGAAGTAGTGCTTTACAATTGCAACTCCTAGTCTACCTAAGTGATTTTGCTGCAAAATTTTCATTAAACCAAACAGGAAAGAACCAAGAACAGAAAATGTAAAAATCTTGCACTTGGGGGGTGACATATGAACAATTAGTATCCCAGATTTCCTTTTAGTTCTCTTATATTTATGAAAAATAATACCATTTAACTCAAAGAGTTGAATATGTAGGTGTTGACTACAAATTTAAGAGGCTTATGATACGATAAAAAGAAAAGAGTATATTATTAATGCTAAATGCTCAATTTAGTGCTTTGCCGAACAATTTAGAGGTTTGCTTACAATTACATAAAAGATAGATCTTTCAAAATAATTGTAATTATAGTGTTCAAATAAGGGTCAAATTTGTAATAAAAATCAGGGGAATATGATGCGATTAGAATAGAACATGTACTAGTTGAATCAAATAATCAAATAATATTTGAAAAAAAAATATAATTTAAAACTCAAAATATGACATTTAAAAAGTCTCTATTAGAGATTTTTGAAAAGTTTTAGTCCTTAATTTATCATTTTGAAAGATTTAGCTTCCATTTGAAACTATTGTGAAGGTTTGACTTTTATATAATCATTTTGAAAGTTTTGCCTTTTATATATGATCAATCCCTGAAAGATTAAGTCCAATTTAAGCATTTAGTCTTAATATAACCTTCAAGCAAGTTGCAAATGATGACGAACTTTAGCGCAAGTATCATGGAAGCTTTTGTACTAAAATTTAAATTACATTTTGTCCCTTTTACTTAAGCAATGGGTAAATTAGTTTTCATACGTTAGATTAAAAAATAATCTAATCATTCTATTAAAAATTTCATTCATTTTTAATATTAAAAATTGGTCATTATACATCAGCATGAGGTCTATATAGCATGCTATGTGTCATTGTTCGATTATTTTATTGATCACCAGTTTTTAACAATACAAATAGTAAAATTTTTAACAGAAAAAATTAAATTCCTTTTCGATCAAACATACAAAAACTAATTAAATCTATTTTTTAAATTGAGAGAATAAAATACAATATAACTTTTGAATTGTTGTTTTGTTAAAGTAGTATAAACTTTTCTTGGCCAATTGTTACTGTACAACTCAATTTTTGTCCGGGGCCCATAAAGGAATAAAACCCAAAACCCAACCCCAAACTAAACCAAGACCTAAACCAATTACAAACCCAACAGACAAGGCCCAAATAACCTAAAATCCAACCAACTAAACCCAATTCAAGCCCAACCTAACCCTAGCCCACAACAATTAGAGAAAACAAACCCTATGTGCGCCGCACCTAGGTTTGCCCCTAGCCTCTGCCAAAGCCTGCCACCGCCACTACCAGCACCGCCCTCGTCACGTCAGCCACTTGCTCCACCGCCACCATCACTACCTGCAACAGAAGTGATAGAAAGATTAAAAAAAAAAAAACAAGTTGTAAAAGAATTTTCGGCTATATAAAGCCACCAAAAACATTGTAATTTGTTAGACATGAATGCAAAACAATAGTTTTCAAATACAAACAAAAAAAAAACAGAGATTAATTAAAAAAGGAAGAACCGAAAAACAGAAATCAGATTAGAAGCCCAAGAGGTGATTTTAGTTTTTTTATTTTTTCATTTTTTTCGAATCTATTTTCCTTTTGTAAATATATATACATATATTTAAAGTATATCAAAAATAAAAAAAAAGGAAAAAATTACCTTTTTTGAGTTTCGATTGCCAGACACTGCAATGACAGCGATCAAGTGCGGTCATGGCAATACTGAATCCACTGGACCTCAGGCCTGTAGAGAGAAAAGAGAGGGGAGGAGAGAGTTGAGAGGATTTTGAATTTTTTTTTAAAAAGAAGTGGCTGAAATGAAGATTTTTGGGATTCTTTTTTGTATTTATATACCCCTAAACGGCGTCGTTTAGGGCAGCCTTCTCAAGTCCTAAAACGACGTCATTTTGAGCTAACCCATTCACCGACTCGACCCGCTCCCAGGGTCCGCGTGTTTCTAACAAAGGGGCTATTTCCGCTTTTGGGCCTTCTGCTTTTTCACATTTTTTCAATTTAGCCCTAATTTCATATTTCTTTTATTTTATAAATTTAGCCCTTAATTTTATACCGTTTTCAATTTAGTCCTCGGCTTGCTAGAAAGACACGTGTCCCAAATATTGGGATAGTTTCTTATTCAGTCCTCGCATGTTTTCGCGCTTGTCATTTTAGTCCCTATTCTCTTTTTTTATTTTAATTTATTATGATTTTAGCCCCCTGATTTTATTCCGATTTCAATATAGTCCTTTGATTAATTCATTTTATTATTTACTCATTAATTTGTCCAATATTCTTATTTTTAAAAAAAAAACATAAGTTAATATGTTTTTTAATTTTATATCTATTATTTATTATTCTTTCCTTTTTAAGTACTTAAATTTTATATTTGTTCTTTGCTAATTTATTTTATTTTATTTTTTCTTTTACTTTTATAATCCTTAAATTTAATATTATATACATGTGTTTTATTTACTTATTTACTTATTTTATTTTTTATAATAATAATAATATTAATATTATTATCAATATTATTATTAATATTATTATTATCATTTTTAATTTGTTTTTTAATATTTTTTCTTTTATTTATTTGCTTATTTTCAAAATATTCTGTTTAAACTTTTAGTTTTACTTGTTTATTTACTTATTGTTTTTTATTTTACAATTAGCTGGTTATTTATTTATTTATTTATCTTATTGTCATTTATTTTCGTTTTTATTATTGTCGTTCATATTATCGCATCCATTATTATGTTGTTATGCGTATTAATACTGTGATTTGCTTTCACATTTTTACTATAAATCGTATTGCATTAATCTTTACTCGACACACAAAATTATATTCTCTAAAAATAAGCTATCTCTTTTTTTTTTCGAATTTTGAGATTCGAAAAGTCGTACCCTAACTTACGGGGTTTCGATTTTCCTCAATAAATCCAAACAACGAATGTTTTTTAGAACATTTTCAATAATCTCGGGAATTATGAAAAGATTGTTTTCTAACTTACAAAATATGATTTCTTTCTAAAACCGAGATAATCGAACATCTTTCAAAATAAATAAATTTTTTGGCATTTATTCTCGTTTCGGATATTTAAGACATTGTGTCCTAACTTACGAGACGCAATTTGTTTTCTCGATTAACGTGAAATACGCCTTTTTTCGTAATTTTCAATTTAGCAATATTTTAACAAAGGATCCTATTTTTTTAAATCCCTTCAAAGTTCTCAATTTTTGACGCTAAGACACTAATTAATCAACTAGGTACCAATTTTGAGCGTTACGAGAGTGCTAATACTTCCTTGTGCGTAACCGACTCCTGAGCCTGTTTTTTTAAATTTCGTATACCAAAACCATCGTTTTAATAAATCAAATCTCTTATTAAAATGATCGAATTATGGGGCGACCGGATCACACCTCATCAAAAAGGATTTTCGTTTTCAAAATCAAAGTCGAGCCCTGTTTTACAAAAAAATTGGTTTCGACAGTTACAAGTAGAATAAAAGTACTTCCATTTGGAGGAGATTCCCCTCAAAATCATAATCTTCCCCTCTTCAAATCTCTCTTTATTTTGTGTACACTAAACTCACAACCGTTCATTTTTATCTGTGTCACAGCCCCAACCAGAACAAAACACCTGGCACCACTGGTTATAATTCGGTTAAGTTCTGAGTTTGGTCCCTCTACTATATTCAAATTTTGTATTTAACCTCTATGTTTTAATTTAGTTTTTTTGGGTAAGGCAAATTTTATTGAATAAGCTGCAGAATACAATGATTGATTGCAATTCAGAACCAACTTAGACTTTAATTTGGTATAATTTTCTCTATCTATTTTTATAATGTCTTTAGTTAATCTAAATAGTTAATATTGTTAATTAATGTGTAACTAGCAATTTTTTTTTGGGGGGGGGGGATATACAATTATAAAATTCTGAGGTGGCCAAAGCTAAAAATGTTGTGTTAGAAAGGTTTGAACTGAATTATTAATTTCTTTAAGGGACCAAAAATGTAATTTTCTATTAAACAAAGAACTGAAAAGGCTTAATTTAAATGGTTTGATTTTTGGGTGGAGCTAAAAAATAATTTTTTAATTTAACCAAGGGACCAATGTCATTGCCCCTCGGTTCGCCCTCTATTGTTAACTACTCCGATTAAAATGCTGGGGTGAATTTTATTCTTCAAAAAAATCATTCTAACTCATCATACTACATTATTTGGACTAACCAATGATATTATAAAAATAAATGATGAAATTATGCGAAATTCATATATAAGTCAAAGGGACCAAAACTATAATTTTACCATATAATTCCCTCCACTTTAATAATTTCAAAACCAATAAAGTACCATGGAGGCCTTTTATACTAGGAGTCAAGTTGTATTTTGTTCTTTCTATTAAAAAATTGGGCAAATTAGTCAATGTACGTTAGATTAAAGAGCAAACTGATCATTCTATTAAAAATTTCATCCATTTTTAATGTTAGCATGTGGTACTCGTGGCATGCCACATGTAACTGTTTAGTTATTCTATCAGTCACGTCAGTTTTTAATAGTAGAAACGAATGAAACTTTCAACAAAAAGGACCAATCTATTATTTGATCTGACGTACATGAATTAATCTATCCATTTTTTTGAATAAAGTGGATAAAATGCAAACCCACCAATATGTTAATTTAGTCAATTCCTTGACCTATTTGTCTACATTTACACTATAAGCATTAAAAGTTAATTTAATTGAGCATTACCATTGGTTCTAATGTTCCTCTATGACTACAATAGCCGAACATGCTTAGAATTTCTCATACACAAAGCATATGCTATTTCATATTCTAATTACATTTTTTTGCTAATAAAACCCATTTTTCATTTAACTTACCACTCAAAAAAAAAAAAATGAAGTTTGGGAAGGGATTAAAGCAACAAATTGAGGAAACGTTCCCTACATAGCGAGATCAGTTTTTGTGTTACAAAGAGTTGAAGAAGCTCATTAAATTGATTTCTTCGGCTCTGCCCATAGTGGCAGAGCCGACCAAGTACGCGAAAGCAGAGGCGGGATTCGTGTATATGTTGAACAACGAGATCAACAAGTTTAATGCGTTTTTCATGGAACAAGAAGAGGATTTCATCATCCGCCACAAGGTAAAGCGTCTGTGATTCCGTATCTCGGTTAAATGGTATAAATTGTATTTTGATCCCTTTTAAAAATGGAGAGTTCAATTTTAATCTTTTTAGTTTTAAAGTAAGAATTGTTCATTCAATTTAGACCATTTTAGAATGGATTTTTTTAACGTTGCCCCTTCCTAAATTTTTTTAATTTCATTTTGGCCCCAATACAATTTTTTTTTGCTTTGCCCCTTATATATATAATATGTTTGTACATATATCATTGATGTAATTACAAGGCACGAATTGCATGTATATTATCAACAAAGTAGATTACTTATGCAAATTGTATTAAATAATTTTAATTGAAAAGCTGTCCTTAACTTATTTTCTAAACATAATTAATTTTGAAATTTTGTATTGAATTATGTATGCATTTTGTGTCAAACTTCCACAACATTGATACAAAATTAAATGACCCAAAATTTAATAATAAGTAGTCAAAAGCTTGAATTTTAAAACGGGCTTTAATAAAAAGTTTTTGAAAAAAAATTATATTTTGATCACTTAACTTCAAAAAGTTACAAAATGGTCACTGAATTATTCGAAAATTTTTATTTAAATCATTGGGCTGTTAAGTATTTTTTAGAAAAAGTTTGGCTAGCAAGCTTCAAGTGACGATTTGATGATCTGTACGGTAGATCAGTATCCATCAACGATTAGAAAAACATACCTTAGATCGAAGCTGACCGAACTGAGATCGAAGAAGAAAGTTGTTTAGATTTTGGTTTGCAAATTCGTGACATTCAATGTTGTTTCATGAAAAAAAATTGAACTGTAGAAGAGAACGGGCAAGAGAAGTTTTGATTGGTGCACGTGGTGCAAACAGAGAAGACCATGTAGTAACGATTTTAACAGCCTAGTGACTTAAATAAAAAACTTTTGAATAGTTCAATAATTATTTTATAACTTTTTGAAGTTAAGTGACCAAAGTATAAATATACTAAATTTCAAAATGGTACATCAACACAAGTACTTATGTAGAGAGTTTTCTTTTGAATACAAAGTAAGAATATCTATTAATATTTACTACCATTTTAATGCAAAATATGGATTCAGGAACTGCAACAGAGGATTAAGACAGTGATGGATAAATGGAGCTCCAATGGAAGTAGGACTGAGTACTGTAGACACTCAATTTTGCCCGGGCCCAGAAATAAGTCCAAAAACAAAAATAATAAACCCAAAAAAAACGAAGTCCAAGTTCAGTCCAGAATTACAAATATAATTTGGCCCGATCGGAATGGCCCATTACTTGAAAAGATTTAAGGTCCATCTACAAGCTTGACTCATATGGAATATAATCTTCAATGATATGCAATCTTAGATGTGATATGCAATCTTAGATATGATACAATTTTAGATTTGATTGCAATCTTAGATATGATATACAATCTTGAAGATATGATCTTGTAATCTTGGAGATTTAATTTGTAGATATCCTTTAATCTTAACCGTTGATGTAATTGATCTGTACCGTTGGATTTGGGGAGGCTCAACTATAAATAGAGGCCTCTCCCTTTATTGTAAATCACTAGAGTTTTGGGGAAGCAATAAGAATTCTTGAGAGCATTCACTTAAATTTCTCTCCCTCTTGCATTCTTACTTTCTGTGGTTTGTTCTTATTTTATTCTTCGTCTATCTTAGTTTTTCAACCTTTTCCTTTATTTTAATTTCTTCATTTTTCAAATATGTATATTTATTCCTATCTTTTATACATTTGATTATGTATTTTATATATTATAATATTTAACCTTTTTATATAGTTTATTTTCAAATATATATTTTCCATGCATGTATATATATTATATTATCATTTCATGTATTTTGAACTATTGCATTATATTTTTATAATTTGTAAATGTTCTATTTATTCATTTTTTTAGTGTATGTCATTTATCTTATTTGTGCATAGTTTCATTTTTTTATATGCTATGTTTAATTATTTCTTTTATGTGCTATTTTATGATATATATTGTTGTATAATTTTTGCATGTATTATGTTTTTCTTTTAGTTTATTCATGTTTTTCTTTTAGTTTATTATCTTATATTTACCCTAGTATGATTTTTTTTCATTAAACGTATGTTCATGCTATTTAGTTTTGTTATTTATGTTTGTATGGAAATGTTAGAATATTTTGTACATCTATGCTTCATGATGCATTAATTTGTCATCCTAAAACGTCATTTAAAATAATATTCCAAGGTTTTTTTTTTAAAAAAAATAAAAGGCAATGCTTGATGTTTGGAAACTTCGAGAAAGGTAGTGCCCTAACTTACTGGGTTGCGACTTTTCTCGTTGAATTCGAATAGTCAAGCACCCTTCTAAGTGATTTTGAGTTTTCAAAACTTAAACAATTATTTCGAGATTTCAAAACATAGTGTCCTAACTTACTGGATATGGCGTTTTGTTATTTCGAGATAGAAATTTTCGAAAGACGAGCTTAGTTTCGAAGGTTTTAAAATGTTGCGTCCTAACTTATTGGATGTGATGTTTTGACTCGTTTGAAATAAGTGAGCCTTAATTTTCAAAATTGAGACATTCTAATTAAAAGAGGTTTGCATCTTAAAACTTTTAAATTTCTGACATTAAAGACGCTTGATAATCAATTAGGTACCAATTTTGGGCGTTACGAGGGTGCTAACCCTTCCTCGTACGTAACCAACTCCTGAATTCGTTTTCTCGACTTTCGTAGACCAAAATTAATGTTTTAAAACAAAACATTTTATAAGGTGATCCAATCATACCTAAAAAGATTGGTGGCGACTCCCGTTTTCGTTTATCTTAAAGTCGATTCCCATTTTCTGAAACTCGATTTAAAAATGGTCTCGACAGCTTGGCGACTCCGCTTGGGACTAATAAGAGAGTCAAGCCGTGTAATTGATTATCTCTTGTCTTAATGTCGGAAATTAAAAATTTTGAAATTTAATCCTCTTTGCATTACATGTGTTTGTATTATTGCATGTGTTGCTATATTCTGATACGCATTGCATTTGCATGACCGTTGTGGTCACACCCTTAAGTGGGAGTGAGAAGCTACGCCTTCGTGAGGTTTTTGCCTCCGTGCAGGATAGTGAATCACTTTCGGGATACATCCGTACCTATGGTTTCGTGAGATTTTTATCTCCGTGTAACTATAGGGAAATGTATTCCCCTGAATTGAACTCGATTCAAATGAGCCTATAATGGGTGAGGATCGAGGAATCTTCTGGTTCGGGTACCTTAAATTTAGAAACAAACTACATATAGAAAAACCGTAAGAGCTCAATATAGATAGAATTATACTTAGGTTATCTTTGTGTTTGTTAATATCATATGATACTGACTATTTTCTTTCTTTTGTGCATGTCATTTTACATTTAAAAGGTATCGATTCACGGTCAATTTCTAAGTTAGAAAGTTTTATTATGGAGAACAGACTTCTTGATAGAATGGAGGGCAACGTTAACGTCCATAAATGGTCAAAGGAAACGCTGAAGGATACACATCAGAATTATGGGGTTACACTCGCATCAGCGTGGCGCAAAATAATCTCCAAGAGTTAAAGGAAATATGGGATCAATGGAGTAATGAAGCCAAGCAGTTGTTCTACAATAACTAAGGGGACTTGTAATATTTGCTTGACAGGAGGACAGATAAGCAATTCAAAGTGAGTGTGGGAGTATTGATGGACACTTCTACCATTATAGCATTTCTCTTTCATAGTAAGGGTATTGGAAGGAAAGTGATTGATAGAGTGCATGAGACCTACAAAAATAAGTTGGATGGAAAGAATTTTACCTATGATGGTAAAAAGCTCGTTTACTATAGGACCGCTACCAAACAACAAGCTTGAGTTTACTGTTGTACTTATCAGAAACAATGGAAATGCAAGCCCCGATGGCCTGGATAGCTCAAGTAAGCGTGAAATAAAGCGATTAAAGAAGACCATATCATACAAAGACCTTTAGAGATTAGCTATGCTACGAAGGTACCAAGGCAGGATGCTCTGTGTGGGTAGAAATCTGAAAGCTCTCAAGAAACATTGAGGATATAGGATATTATTTTAAGGTAGCACACTGCAGAACGGGATACTTACCTGTTCGCTAATCTATCTTAAAATAATCAGAACAACTTCACAGGTATTGGAGGAGGTGCCCTTAGCTGCACGGATTACCCCACAGGTGAGGTCGTAGCTCAAACTCAGGAGGCAGCTGATTATTTACAGACATTGGCGGCACAGGCTAACATATTGAGCACCAATATGAGCTACAATCTGATCGTGGCCAAGAGTTTGTTTTGTTGTTAAAACTTTAGGCATTAGGGCGAAAGCGTATTTGTAATCCATTTATATGTAAAGATATTCTTTTTCTAAATAAAGTTTTCTAAATGAGATTGAATCGAGATTGATACCTTTTGCATTCATTTGCATCTTATAGCTTTTCATTGCATCATTTGCATTCAAAATTATAAAAAGACCCTAATTAGTTAAGGTTATTAAAAAGAGAAAGAAAAAGAGAGAGAGAGAAGAGGGTCACGGCTAAGTGAAAAAGAAGTTGAATGGGAATTAACGACGTTCCCTTACATATCCCTGACTTTTGTGTCAGGAGGGATAGCTTACCCGGAGAAGGGGGTGTTTGGAAATGAAAATCATCCCATCAATGTCATACATGAGGAAGGGACTGAATAAAGAAACCTTGAGGGCATTAGCCCTTACGAACTGGGAAGTTCTTTAAACAATTGGACTGCAGAAGAACTTCTTGTAATCTTTAGGAATTTTACGGAGTAATATTCAAAACACTCTTGTTGCTCTAAAGCCTAGGAGTAATGAGATTTCTTTTGAGAAGTGGGCTCATGTTCAGACATTTTTATTTTCAATAAAACATACTTTTATTATTTATCCGAGTAAATATTCTTTCATTCTGATTCTTTTGACCTTTGACATTCTTTATAAATTTTCATTTCATGTAAATAGTCATACTTGAATTCATTTATTCCTTGTATATTCTTTTGTGTGCCTATCATAGATCCCTAGATATCAATGTAACGCCCCCATGCCCGAAACCGTCACCGGAGTCAAGCTTGAGGTGTTACTAAACTTATCTTACCTTTTAAACAACTCTAAACCACTTATTTTAATTTTCGGAATAAACTGTTTTTCTACATCATAGCTACTTAAAAATTCATTTCTCGAGTTTCAAAACTTGAAATTAAGATCCGTAAATTTTTCCTGAAACTAGCTTCATATATCTATCTACTAATTTTTTTCTAGAATTTTTGACTTAGCCAATTAGTACAGTTTATTAGTTAAATTTACCCCTGTTTCAGAATTCGACTGCACTGACCTCTACTTACTACGAACCACTTTTCTACCTATAAAAAATTAATATAACTATACCGTTTCTTTCTATTAAAACTAGATTCAATAAGGATTCTAACCATATAAATTACACCACCTAATTATTTTTTTACAATTTATGGTGAATTTCCAAAGTTGAAACAGGGGATCTAGAATTTTCTCTGACCCTGTTTCACTAAAACTCAGATATCTCATAAAATATAATACCTTTACCTGTTTTGCTTATTCCATAAGAAAATAGACATAATAAGCTTTAATTTCATATATTATTCATCTTAAAAATATGTTTACACAAATTTTAGTGATTTTTCAAAGTCACGTCATTTCTGTTATTTGAATCTGTTTTTAGGTTACTTTCACATTTTTCATAATTTTCATGTGATAACCACCATTCAATCATACATATTAATAAACATGCATATCATCGGCCATTTTATTAGCTAGTCTCTAGCAAGCATTTACACATCATTCATTGTTCATATTATACCAAAGATAGCTAAGTTTCTATACATGCCATACACAAAACTAAACGTCTAACTATACCAATGTGATTCCTTCGATAGTGTGATTGGGTCTCCGACGTTTCCTTGATCCCCGAGTGGCTTGATAAAAACTATAAGAAAAAGAAAACAAAGAGAGTAAGCACTAGGCTTAGTAAGCTTACAAGCAAATAAATTACAACATTCAGCATAATGAATGATTATACATAATGTCACCTAGCCTCATAAACTTTCTTTACTTCTCATTTTCTACCTTCTTCTTTACTTACTTACCTTCTTTCTTACCTGACCTTTCACTATTCATAAATATAATCTACCTTCCCTTTTGCTGATAATTCACTGTAATTTAACGTGTACAATGACCCATTGAACCACTCGGAATACTAAGGATACCGGGTCGCTCTCGTCTATCAATATCCTGCCAATGCCATGTCTTCGACATGGACTTACATGAATTATTCCTGTCTCCAATGCCATATATATATATATCTAATATGGGCTTACATGGCTCATTCCTGTCTCCAAAGCCATATATCTGATATGGACTTACATGGCTCATTTCTGTCCTGTCCTGTCCTGTCAACCCCAATATCCTAACATTCCTAAGGTTCAAACGAGGCTTCCTAATGCTTTTTCTCTGTCACTTTGCCTTTAATTTGACTTTAAATATTCTCATAAAATAAGTACATAAATGCTGGAAATTTACAATAATAATGTAAAATAAAAGAATATTGCATTTATTTACTGTAAACTTACCTCGTATGCAAAAATGGCTACTTTTACCATTTCGTCCACAACTTGGTATTTTCTCCATTTTAGCTTGAATTTCAGTTTTCCTTGCTCTATCATTTAAAATATAGTGTAATTAGGACTCAAATTATTCAAATTGACCCAAAATCATATTTTGGCAAAATTACAATTTTGCCCCTAAACTTTTGCATATTTACACTTTTGCCCCAAAGCTCGTAAATTAAACTTCAGCCTATTTTCTTATGTGTCATGACATGCTGGTCATTTTTCCCTTCTATGGCAGCATCAAATTCATACTCTAACAAGCACTTATGACTATTAGGTATTTTTACCGATTAAGTCCTTTTACTCGTTTTTGCTTAAAATCGAGTAGTACAAGTTGTCTAACATAATTTAAAACCTCATATTCTATCATAAAACACCAAAATACACAAATTTCACCTATGGGTATTTTTCCAAATATGAACCCTAACTTAAATTATTGCTAGCATAAGCTTTATCGAGCTACCGGGACTCCGAAAACGTAAAGAACATTAAAAACGGGGCTTGGAATCACTTACCATGGAGCTTGAAAGCTTGAAACAAACCCTAGCTATGGAGAACCCTTGAAATTTCGTCCTAATGAAGAAGATGGACAAAAATTGGCTTTTAATTTTGTTTTTAATTCATTTTACCCCTAAATGACCAAAATGCCCTTACTACTAAACTTTCAAAAATTCCTTCCATATCCTAATTTTGTCCATGAACTTAAAATTGGTCAAATTTCTATTTAAGACCTCCTAATTAATATTCTAATTCAATTTTATGCAAAATAATTCTAGAACACAAGTTTTGCAATTTATTCAATTTAGTCCCTAATTTCAAATTAAGTACTTTATGCATAGAATTTCTTCACGAACTTTTCACACAATCATGCAAACATATCATAGACCTCAAAATAATAATAAAATAAATTTTTCTACATCAAATTTGTGGTTTCGCAACCACTGTTCCGTTTAGGCCCTATTTCGGGATGTTACAATCAATGACACGGGAAACGATACTACAGATTCAGAGTTCCTTTTGAGTGTGATATGTGTTTAGAGGAACCTAAGTACTTTGAAGGTGACAGAAATTGTGACTTGTTTCTGAATTTGTTGAAAATGGTTTTTACCCCTTGAAGTGGTGGTAGGAAATATAGCCTTAGAGGAAGGAAAGATTGCGAAATGGGAATTAGTTGAAGAGACAAAACAAGATCTTGTTGAAACTATTATGGGAATTCAAAAATGTGGTCCAAATACGCATACAGGAGAATTTGCAATTGCCAGGATAAACATAAGGTTTTGGGGTACTGTTGGTCCACCATGGAAAGGGATTGCATTAGCTGTACAATGAATGTCAAATTTAAAGGAGTCAAGACTTATGGGGCATGTATGTTATGGGCCCGAGCTCGTTACAAGTTTCAAGTTGATAATGACTCATCTTTGTGGACGTCAACTACTCCATTAAGAGGGGGAGATAGCTTCATATGCCAATATTACAAAGTCAAAAGTCATCCATTTCAAAAAAAAACAAAAAAAAGATTATATATAACTGCACAATGCCAAAAGTTTGCAGTCTTTTCAAAGATAATGCGCCATACCACAGTACAACAAAGGTTGCCAAAGAAAAGAAAAAGAAAAAAAACAAATTACAGAAGATGACCGAGACTGGTAAAAATTGGCATAAGAAACTACCGCCTACTCTCTATGCTTACGCTGGGGCAAACACCTTCAATTCTAGTTGTTTCAAAGGTTCTAACCATCATCCTTGGAATGGGTGCATTGTTTGGCTTTCTGGCGATCGATGTCTTTGTCAATAGCTGCGATGGTTAGCTCCAGGCGGTGGCCATTGATTTCCAGCTATGAGGCATCTGGCCGTACATAGTCTCTGAAGCTTAAAATGATAGATTCTTTCTTCAAAACCAGTTTCTGACAAAGTGGATGACGGCATCATGAAGGAAGCTCTCTTAGACTTCTATACAAGTTCAGGGAAGAGAAAACCTGATCAAATCATTATTTTCAAGGATTGGGTTAGCGAGTTTCAATTCAATCAAGTTTTGATTAAGTTATTGAGGCTTGCAAGTTCCTTGACGAGAAGTGGAACCCTAAAGATTATGGTTATTGTTGTACAAAAAACCATCATACCAAGTTTTTTCAGCATGGATCTCCTGACAATATGCTACATGGTACTGTCATTGTCAACAAAGTATGCCATCCAAAGAACAATGGTTTTTACCTTGGTACCCATGCTGGAATGATTGGAATTACGAGGCAGACCCACTATCATGTTTTCTTAGACCAGGCTGGGTTTTCGGCTGATGATCTGCAAGAGTTTGTTCATTCTCTGTCCTATATGTATCAAATGAGCATCACAGCCATATTTGTTGTGGCTCCTATTTTCTACGCTCATTTGGCAGCTTCACATTTGGGGGCAATTTATGAAGATTAGGGATGCTTCAAAAACATCATCGAGTCATGGTAGGATGTATGCTCCTGGAGTAATCTCTGTACCTCAGCTTTCCAGGTTGAAGGATAAAGTCAGCAACTTCATTCTTTTCTGCTGAGAATCATTGAACCATCTTTTTGTAGGGTTTGACAAACAACAGCCAGGACTGCTGCTGGGGCAATCCCTTTCTCATGGGTTTATGAATCAAGATTTTTCCTCCAAGCTTTGATGGAGTCAAGAATTAAATACCTCTAGTAAACTTAACTTGAAAGTATTCATCCTAAACAAATGTACCAAGAATGGATGACACAGACTTATGACAAAGAAGGTTCGTCCAAAAGAATTTTATAAAGGAAACCTTGTGCTGAAAGGAATCCTTCCCATGCAAAAGGATGCCGAATTGGGAAGGGCCATATATTGGGAAGAGGGCTTTCTCTAGAGGTGCACTGATTTTGACAAGAAATGGATAGGAAGAATTTATCTGATCCAGTGAATTCGGACTCGGTCAAGGAGTACTTTGTCTGAAGAAGAAGGGAAGCCAAGGTGAACACCCGCAAAGGGCACTTTGGGACTTCTATTTCAAAAAAAAAAAAAAAAAAAAATAAAAGAAAAAAAAAGAAAAAAAAAGAAAAAAGAGAAAAAATAAAAAATGGAGAGGCCAAGGTGAAAACCCACAAAGGGCGCCTTGAGACCAAAGGGGTTTTGAGTTGAAAACCCAAAAGGGCAGCTCAAATTTGGAAAGTCATGCAGTGACCTTGCTACACCGGATTCGACGAGAAGTGAAATATGTTACATATCAAGGCATCAACGAATTACTTTGGATCTTTTAAACACATGTTGAACTCAAGAAAGTCTTCATGGAGTTGGTGTATAGACGCTCAAGCGGCGATATCTGGGGCATCTGATTTCTGTCCTATTTACTATCTTTGGATTCTTTTTCTTCGCAAAGATATGTTCTCAGGTTAATCTTTTTGCATTCCGTCCATTAATTTGTCCAAATCTAATTATCCTCAAGATCAATTTATTTATCTCCCATTATTCATAAAGCATGTTGCATTAAAATAATGATAGATGAACTAAAATATCTTCACAAACAAAGTTTTGCATATTACTCTGGAAATTTCTAGATAATATAAGAAACTAAAACAAGACAATTGTTTAAGGAATTCTCATATGTATGGGTTGGAGATACTCGAGAGATTTTCTTCTTCAGTCCAAAAGGTGTTTGGACGTTTTAAGCAATATTGATCTTAAGAAAGGATCATTTCATAAACATCTTCACTGGGTCGTAACATTTAGGGAATGGTATGGTAGACCAAATTGATGGAGAAGGTTCGAGGCATACGAGCAAAGTATGATTGATATGTCAAGAAGAACGAGGTGGAAAGCTCGATAGATGAATGAGTGATGACGTCCGAAATAAGAGTTATTTTCATAAACATTTTGCATCATAATATGTCGAATTAGGAGCATTTGACTCATTTCGATCATAGTATCTTAATTATTTGGCATAAGCATAAATTCCAGGAAATCAATTCTACAGGTGGATTCCCCAGTGGATAATGTAGCAAGATTGATTAAAAATTACAAAATTCAAATACTTTAATCCCTAAGCGGTAGGGTAACAGTTAAATTTGCAGATCTTATCTCCTAAGCGGTAGTGGAGTAGATCAAGACTCGCCTTAATCCCCTAGCGGTAGGTAACAAAAGTTAAATTTGCAGATCTTATCTTCCTAAGCAGTAGTGGAGCAGATCGAAGACTCGCCTTAATCCCCTAAGTGGTAGGGTAACAGGTTAAATTTGCAGATCTTATCTCCCTAAGCAGTGGTGGAGTAGATCGAAGACTCGCCTTAATCCCCTCAGCAATAGGTAACAGGTTCACAGATCTTATCTACCTAAGCAGTAGCGGAGCAGATCAACGACGACTCGCTTTAATCCCCTAAGCAGTAGGGTAACAGGTTAAATTTGCAGATCTTATCTCCCTAAGCAGTGGTAGAGCAGATCGAAGACTCGCCTTAATCCCCTAAGCAGTAGGGTAATAGGTTTGCAGATCTTATCTCTCTAAGCAGTAGCGGAGCAGATCGACGACTACTCGCCTTAATCCCCTAAGCAGTAGGGTAACAGGTTAAATTTGCAGATCTTATCTCCCTAAGCAGTAGTGGAGCAGGTCGAAGACCCGCCTTAATCCCCTAAGCAGTAGGGTAACAGGCTAAAATTACAGATCTTAACTCCTTAAGCAGTAGTGGAGCAGATCAAAGATGCGCCTTAACTCTCTAAGCAGTAGGGTAACAGGTTAAAGTATAGCAGATCTGGCCTTCAGGTGTTCACGCTGAAGCAGATCCAAGATGATTTGGCATCTCTGTATTGTCAGAGAACAAATCGAAGAAACAGATTTGGCATCTCCATATTCGACGGAGAGCAAATCGAAGACATAGCAGATCTGACCTTCAGGTGTTCACGCTAAAGCAAATCCAAGATGATTTGGCATCTCTGTATTCGACGGGGAGCAGATCGAAGACATAACAGATTGGACCTACATCGAAGCAGATCCAAGATAACAGATTTGGCGTCTCTGTATTAGACGAGAACAGATCAAAGATAGCAGATATTGCCTTCCTGAGTTGCAGTGAAGCAGATTGAAACCGTCAATAGGCCATTTAAAGAAGATCAAGGATCAAGGACCGTCAAGACTCGGCGAGCTTGGGTAAAATTGGTCCTTTTATAGTCTTTGCTCTATTCCTGTTAAACAGCAATGAGCAAAGAGGGGTAGCTGTGGACACTCAATTTTGCCCGGGCCCAAAAATAAGTTCAAAAACAAAAATAATAAACCTAAAAAAAAAACGAAGTCCAAGTTCAGTCCAGAATTACAAATATAATTTGGCCCGATCGGAATGGCCCATTACTTGAAAAGATTTAAGGTCCATCTACAAGCTTGACTCATATGGAATATAATCTTCAATGATATGCAATCTTAGATGTGATATGCAATCTTAGATATGATACAATTTTAGATTTGATTGCAATCTTAGATATGATATACAATCTTGAAGATATGATCTTGTAATCTTGGAGATTTAATTTGTAGATATCCTTTAATCTTAACCGTTGATGTAATTGATCTGTACCGTTGGATTTGGGGAGGCTCAACTATAAATAGAGGCCTCTCCCTTTATTGTAAATCACTAGAGTTTTGGGGAAGCAATAAGAATTCTTGAGAGCATTCACTCAAATTTCTCTCCCTCTTGCATTCTTACTCTCTGTGGTTTGTTCTTATTTTATTCTTCGTCTATCTTAGTTTTTCAACCTTTTCCTTTATTTTAATTTCTTCATTTTTCAAATATGTATATTTATTCCTATCTTTTATACATTTGATTATGTATTTTATATATTATAATATTTAACCTTTTATATAGTTTATTTTCAAATATATATTTTCTATGCATGTATATATATTATATTATCATTTCATGTATTTTGAACTATTGCATTATATTTTTATAATTTGTAAATGTTCTATTTATTCATTTTTTTAGTGTATGTCATTTATCTTATTTGTGCATAGTTTCATTTTTTTATATGCTATGTTTAATTATTTCTTTTATGTGCTATTTTATGATATATATTGTTGTATAATTTTTGCATGTATTATGTTTTTCTTTTAGTTTATTCATGTTTTTATTTGTTTATTATCTTATATTTACCCTAGTATGATTTTTTTTCATTAAACGTATGTTCATGCTATTTAGTTTTGTTATTTATGTTTGTATGGAAATGTTAGAATATTTTGTACATCTATGCTTCATGATGCATTAATTTGTCATCCTAAAACGTCATTTAAAATAATATTCCAAGGTTTTTTTTTTTAAAAAAAATAAAAGGCAATGCTTGATGTTTGGAAACTTGAGAAAGGTAGTAGTGCCTAACTTATCAAGTTGCGACTTTTCTCGTTGAATTCGAATAGTCAAGCACCCTTCTAAGTGATTTTGAGTTTTCAAAACTTAAACAATTATTTCGAGATTTCAAAACATAGTGTCCTAACTTACTGGATATGGCGTTTTATTGTTTCGAGATAGAAATTTTCGAAAGACGAGCTTAGTTTCGAAGGTTTTAAAATGTTGCGTCCTAACTTACTGGATGTGATGTTTTGACTCATTTGAAATAAGTGAGCCTTACTTTTCAAAATTGAGACATTCTAATTAAAAGAGGTTTGCATCTTAAAACTTTTAAATTTCTGACATTAAAGACACTTGATAATCAATTAGGTACCAATTTTTGGGCGTTACGAGGGTGCTAACCCTTCCTCGTACGCAACCAACTCCCGAATCCATTTTCTCGACTTTCGTAGACCAAAATTAATGTTTTAAAACAAAACATTTTATAAGGTGATCCAATCACACCTAAAAATATTGGTGGCGACTCCCGTTTTCGTTTATCTTAAAGTCGATTCCCATTTTCCAAAACTCGATTTAAAAATGGTCTCGACAAGTACAATGATGATATGGCCAAAATTAGAAAAGACATTGTCGATTTTCATGGCGAAATGGTCCTCTTAGAGAATTACAGCAACATCAATTTCACAAGTACTTTTACTTTCAATACTAAAACAGTTAGATATATCTATTTAGGCATGAAATACAAAACTCATTTTGACTTTAAATCTGACTTTAATCTGAACTCAAATGGACTTAAATTCAAATTGATCTAAGCTTAAAAAAGTATGATTTAAAAATGATGCGAAATAACTCAAATAAATAAATTTGGAATGATCAAAATATGAGGTGATCATAAAATTTATTACGACTCAGCCCGAAAAACTCAGTTCTCAAACTTTTGGGTGAATGCAAAGGAGTGGGAAGGCCTTCGACACCCAAAATGAATCTAGCTTTTTCTTTTATCTTCATCATGCTCAAACCTAAAAGACAAAACTATTGGAATTATCCAAATTTCAAATTAACTCAAATTTAAAATGTTTCTCACCCTAAAATGAATTGAATCTGACTTTGACTCAAATCGAAATTATTAATATTTTTATAACTAGACTAGTGATCGAATCACTCATACCATTGGTTTTCAGTCTAACCGATTGGTCCAGTTTGATTAAATAAATTTTAAATAAAATTTAAAAAATAAAAAATATAGATTCAAATGATTTTTCAGTCTGATTCAACCGGTTCATACTAGTTTGCAAGTTAACTAATGTAACCTCTTTCTTTGGAACAATGTATTGCTGGTTCTTAATCCAATCGGTCCGATATCCAATTCAAACCACCTTGACAGGGGTGAAGGGAGGGGGGAGGCATAGGCATTGCCTCCCCTAAAATGAGAAATTATTGTTTTAGATCCCCAAAATTTATAAAATCCTAAGTTAATATGGTAAAATTATAGTATGCCCCCCAAAATACTAGAATTTCGATTTAATCCTTTTGAAAACCAAAAAATATAATCAATATAAGGGTAAAATGACATTTTAACTCTTACAAAAACATATACTTTAATCTAGGCATCTCCTAAAAGAAATTCTGACTTCACCCTTACTTTAGAACCCGAATTGGCTCAACCCTAAACTAGTTAAACCAAAGCCCAATGTGCAAGTGCAATCACAATTAAAATTTCTTAAATAATTAATAATTTTCATTTGATTAACAATGGCTGGGAATTTGTAGGGTTGGCAAAGATATTGAAGAAATATGAAACAGGTGGGTTATTACGGTTGCCCTTCATCCAAAAAGTGCTAAAGCAACCATTTTTCACGACAGATCTCGTTTCAAAGCTGGTTAAAGAATGCGAAAACACCATTGATGAAGTATTATTCCCCATTGAAGAAGATAAAGAAGAAACAAAGGAACAAAAAGGAGCAATAATGGTAGCAACAGAGCCAGTGAAAAACACAGTTGCAACACTATTAACCATGGAAGAAATTAGAAGAGTGAGCTCTACTAAAGACCATTTTTCTTTGCCTCCTCTTAACTTGCCCCACAGTCATCTCATTCACTCTTCCCAACTCAACTCACCAATCCCCATTCTTTGAGAAATTATGGATTTTGGGTTTTATTCGTAAATTGGTCCCTATATTATACCCTAATTTTTAGATTAGTCCTTATGGTTTTCTTGTCGAAAAGTGGTCATAAACTATTAATTGCATTTTACCCTCTCTACTCAAAAAATGGGCAAATTAATCTATGTATGTTAGCTCAAAGAGTAAAATGGTCATTTTATTAAAATTTTTATCAATTTCTACTGTTAAAAGCTGGTCCTTGTACATCAACATAAGGTACATGTGGAATGCCACGTCTCACTGTTTGGTTATTCTGTCAATTGCGCCAATTTTTAATAATACAAATAGATGAATTTTTTAACAAAAAAAATACCAATTTGCTCTTTGATCTAATGTATAGGGACCAATTTACACGTTTTTTGAGTAAATGGAGCAAAATGCAATATGGTCTATATGATATTATTACCCAATTTTGTCTCGTTTTATCTAAAAAGTTTATGAAATCTTATAAGGATGTGACGTGTCATGATTGACTGATATTTTGTTTTAGATAAATTAGGACAAAACTGATAGTTTATAGTCCACTTTTGACAAAAAGAAAAAACTAATCAAAAATTGAGATATAATTTAAGGGCCAATTTTTAGATAATACATTTTATTTTTTTCAAAAGAGATTGTAATATGAAAAAAAAAAAGAGTTAAAATTGATTTACATTTCAAAGATTGATGTTTGTGTTTGTAATTCATTTCGCTTGCCCATTTAATGTTTTGTAATATAATTACTTATACTAAAAGTAAATTAAATTTTAATGTGATATTTTTTTATTATATGTAGCTCTTTTTGATACAATGTTTTATACATAGTCCCTCTCTTACCCATAAATAGGAAGATAATGCACTTCAGTACACCTAATCACGCCATTTTGTATTGATAACAATGCCCATACTAATCGAATTAATACTAAATCGTCAATTTTAACGTGATTTCTTTAATGTAATAGAATGCAAAAAAAAAAAAAAGCATAAATATATCGATATGCTTATGATAATTATTAATCAAGGTTTTCTTCCATCAATTTTCTCTATTTTGGGGTTAATGGCCATAGACGTCCTCAACTATAGTTCAAATTTTAAATTAGTGTTTAAACTTTAAAATCTTCAAGTTTTCAACTTATTGGTATTATATCGATTAGGTTATTTTATCGGCCTAACTTTAGTTTGAATGTTAAATGATAGTTTAGATATAAAGTAGAGTATATATGTAAAATGCACTCTTCAAATTTTAAACACTATCTATATATTGCATGAACAGTTTAGATTTAACGTCTTTAATTTAAATTATTCATGCAATGTGTACCACACGTTTAAATTTTGATTCATATATATTAAAAAAATCTTTTAAATTTAACGTCGTTTTTGTTTCAAGCTTGTGCTTAATTTATTCTACTATTAGTTTTATACATTTAGTTCATGTTTTCGGATTTGATCATTCTTGGTCCTTATACTTTTCAAATTTGAAACTTTCATCTTAACTTAAATGACAATCATTAAATTGATTAACTGATTTTTTTGTGAGTAATAAACTGAATAATAGTAAATATTTAAAATATATTAGATTATTTTACACACTTCGTGAATGAAAAACTTTATATAAAAATATATTTATTTTAAGTATGATTTTAATTATTTTATTTAAAATGTTAAAAATAAAAATACCATTATGGTTATAAAATAAAGAAAGATGGAGAGAATAAAGTACAAAGAAAATATGAAAACAACAGAGAATGAACTTTATTGATCAAAATAAATGATACAATGCTTCATCAGAGTCTCTATTTATAGGGATAAGAAGTATAAAAGAAATAGAGATCTAATTCTAATAACTATTAGAAGTTAAAGTATATCAAATCTTTATCTTTATCATGATGGACATCCACTTAATAAGATATTCATAACACTCCCCCTTAGATGTCCATTGGTAGATAATGTGCCTCGTTAAAACCTTATTAGGAAAAACCTTGTGGGATAAAAAACCTAATGAAGGAAAAGAGTACACAATCTTCTATTACAAGCTGCCTCGTTAAAAACCTTTACCAGGAAAACCCAATGGGACAAAACCTTGATTAAAGGAAAAGAGTACAACTTGTTTTTAGACTCCCCCTGATGGCAACATTATATTACATCTTTGAGTCGACGCATTCCAATCTTGTGTAGTAGTCTTTCAAATGTTGAAGTTGGCAATGTCTTAGTAAAAAGATCTGCTAAATTCTCACTAGAACGAATTTATTGATGTAACACCCCAAACTCGGCCTAACCGTTATGGCCGAATCTACGATGCGACATGGAATGGAGTTTAAAATCGAATTAGTCAAGTTAAAACCAGTTCTGTTTATTAGCTTATTTTTATCTCGTGTTCATTTCCAAAATTATTTCCTTGTTGATTGATTTGTTTAAAAACACATTTGTAGCAAAAGCTTTTAAAACTGTTATATTTAAAGAAAACCTTTCGTGTTTAAGAAAATCGTTGTTTTCATTAAAACTGAGTTTTTTTAATTTTGCAGTTTAAAACCCCTAAAACAGTTAAAAATCCAAAATAAAGTCAAACAGTCCAAAATGTCCCAAATTACATCCAAAATAAGGAATTAAATCCATAAATGAAAATAAAACCATTTAATAATCATATGGTCACCGTAGAGTCCTTCGCCACACCGATCCGTCTAAGACTGGGGATTACCTGAGCAAATAAAACAGAAAGGGTTGAGTTTACGTAAACTCAGTATGTAATCCCCACAGAAACATGCATACAGTCCAATCACAAATATCAGTTAAAGTAGTGTGGGCCTAGGCCCACTTCATTTTCAGTAGTAGTTTCGGCTTTAGCCCATTTCAGTTTCAATATTAGATATGTAGTTTTCAGTAACAAAGTCCTACCCACCCAGCCTCTACACACTATCTCCGTCCCCACCATCTCCGTCCAACCCTACACTCCATATGGGGATTAAATCAACCCACCCATCCTTACACTCCAGATAGTACCGAATGCGGCACAAAACATAAATTTGCAGCTGTGCTACCAGTTAATTAGGCTTAAGAGCCTTTCAATACACTTCCTCCACATATAACCCAATGCAATGCAACATACAATGATATTTCATGCCATTACAGTCTATCAGATACACATACAATTCAGTATACATGCTTATATATATAACATGCTCAGTATATAATTCACATAAGTAATTTCACACAGTTAAGGGTCTAAGTAGTGCTTACCGACCCTACGGAAGGTTCACAGTCGACTTGGGTGACCCGTGCAACCTTAATAATCATTTCAGTAAAAGTGGGCTCACACGCCCGTGTAGGCCCACATGCCCATGTGGCCCACATGGCCCAGATTGATCTAGCTTGTGTGTCGCACATGGCCTACCTAGCCATCACACGGTCGTTTCCTGCGATTTGGGTACACACCTGGTTCATTTTCGTCGTAGAAGTACTTCGGAGATCGCCTAGCCTAAAAATAGCAACCAAAAACCTTAGTTCAATACACAATTGCAAAACTTAACTCGAAACCATTTCCTATACACAGCTTAACAACATCTACAGTGGAGTTTGAAACTTACCACCAACAATGGAGATCCCCTAACAATCAAATCCCTGAAACGAACCCTTTGCTTCCTGAACTTTCCCCTAACCGATATCATCATAGACAAAGATCCTTTATTAAAACACTAGCCATAAACCACGAAGATCACAACAACGCAAAACTTACCAAAAAACATAGTCAAACGTTGCACTGAACAGAGAAAGAGAAGTCAAAAACAAAATTTTTTCAACAGAGAAGATGGAAGAGTTGGCGTCAAACAAAATTTCGGGAAAGAGAAAATTTTGAAAATAAAAATAAGATGATAATAATACCAAACTAACTCCCACATCTCTTAAATCTCTCCATTAACCCCACTATCAGAATTCTGATGCAACCAAAACACTGTCTCTAAACTGAGCAAAATAAATCACCCTTGCTGAAGCAGGGATTCAAACACAAGACCCCAGCACACCAACACTCCACCTAACCACCAGACCAGCAGGCCCATTCTGATATGAAATTACAAATAATCAAATATAAGCCCACTGATCAGGTTTAAGGCTTAATTCAGAAAAATGCCAAAATTTGCGCAAGCTAGAGCTTGAACTTGGAACCTCTCACACACACCCAGAACACTTAACCACTGAAGCAAATACACACTTTTGTCCCATTTTAACAGAACCAAAAATATCAATTTTAGGGCGTTACAGTTGAACATTTATATCACATTTTTTTTCAAGATCATGGGTGAAGAATAATTTTGGTGAAATATGTTTCGTTCTGTCACCTTTGATATAGCCACCCTTCAATTGAGCTATACATGCTGTATTATCTTCATATAAGATAGTTGACATCTTTTCCTGTAAAGGCAAATTACATATCTTCTATATATGTTGGGTCAATAACCTTAGCCAAACACACTCTCGACTTGCCTTATGCATTGCAATTATTTTTGCATGATTTGAAGAAGCAGCAGCTAATGTTTGCTTTGTTGAACGCCAGGATATGGCAGTATCCCTACATGTAAATAAATATCCTATTTGAGATCGACCTTTATGTGGATCCGATAAATATCCAGCATAAGCATAGCCAACTAATAGGGATTTTGAATCATTTGAATAAAATAACCCCATATCAAAATTCCATCTAGATATCTAAATACATGTTTAATTCTATTCCAATGTCTACGTGTTGGAGAAGAACCGAATCTTGCTAACAAGTTTACAGCGAAAGCTATATCAAGTCTTGTGTTGTTTGCAATATACATCAATGCCCCTATGGCACTTAAATATGGTACTTCAGGACCAAGAAACTCTTTACCATCCTCGTAAAGATGAAATTTATCTTTATTCACATTTAACGATCGTACAATTATCGGAGTACTTAATGGGTGTGCTTTATCCATGTAAAATTTCTTTAATATCTTTTCCGTATAAGTTGATTGATGAACATGAATTCTATCTTTTAAATGCTCGATTTGTAAGCCAAGACAAAACTTTATTTTTCCAAGATCATTCATCTCAAATTCTTTCTTTAAACAATTTACTGTATCTTGGAGCTCTTCAAGAGTTCCACTAATATTTAGATCATCAATAAACATCAATTATCACAAAATTTAATCCAAACCTTTTTATAAAGACACATAGATAAATTGGATCATTTTTGTAACCTTCTTTTAACAAGTATTCACTAAGACGATTGTACCACATACGTCCAGATTGTTTTAATCCATATAAACTTTTCTTTAATCTGATCGAACAATTTTCCCAAGAAACTTTATATCCTTCAGGGATCTTAAATCCTTCAGGGATTTTCATATAAATTTCACTATCAAGTGTGCCATATAAATAGGTTGTAATAATATCTATTAGATGCATGTCAAGTCTTTCACGTACTACCAGACTAATAAGATATCTAAACATGATTGTATCCACCATAGGAGAATATGTCTCTTCATAATCAATGTGGGCCTTTGTGAAAATCCTTGTGCTACAAGCCGTGCTTTATATCTTACGACTTCATTTTTTTCATTTCATTTTTGCATAAATACCCATTTATATCCTATTTTCTTTACACCTTTAGGTGTTTGGACTACAGGTCCAAAAACCTCACGTTTAGAAAGTGAATTTAATTCTGCTTGAATTGCATCTTTCCATTTTGGCCAATCTTTTCTATTTCTACATTCATTAATAGATTTAGGCTCAGGATCATCATTTTCCTTTTCTAATTTAATAGCAACATTATATGCAAAATTGTTGTCGACAACTATATTTTTTCGGTTCCATCTTTTCTTCGAAGTAATATAACTTATCGAGGTCTTTTCGTTATCATCATTTTCAGGTACCTGAATCCCTTATGGGGTTTTATGATTATAATTAGTTATACCTTTAGCCTCTTCTTGGGAATTTGTCTCCATAATATAATCACATTGAGTATTTTCTCCTTTCCTTTTACGAGGATTTTTACCTTTGGAACCAACCGATCTTCCACACTTCAGGCATGGATTACTTTCTTTTGCACTAGCAGTTTGCCTTATTGGGATATCAATTCGTATTGGAGCATTTTCAGCTGGTATGTGAGATTTTGTAATTCTATTTAGGTCAATAAATGAATCTGGTAGTTGATTAGCGATGTTTTGCAAATGTATGATCCTTTGAACTTATTGTTCACATTAATTTTTACGAGGATCTAATTGAGATAATGATGATCAATTCCATGTAATTTCTTTTACCAGCTGTATTTCTCTCCCCCTAATGATGGGAATATTGTTTCATTAAAGTGACAATCAACAAATCGTGCAATAAATAAATCTCCAGTTAATGGTTCAACATACTTAATTATAGAAGGAGATTCATAACCAACATATATTCCCAACCTCCTCTGATGACCCATCTTTGTTCGTTGTGGTGGAGCAATTGGAACATATACTACACATGTAAAAATTCTAAGATGGGAAATATTTGGCTCCTGACCAAAAGCCAATTGCAATGGGGAGTATTTATTATAACTTGTTGGCCTGACGCGCATAAGTACTGCTACATGCAAAATAGCATATCCCCAAGCTGTAATATGGAGCTTTGTTCTCATAAGTAATGGCCTAGATATTAGTTAGAGGCGTTTAAACGATTCAGCTAAACTATTTTGTGTGTGAACATAAGCTACAGGATGTTAAACTTTTATCCCAATTGACATACAATAATCATTGAAAGCTTGAGATGTAAATTCACCAGCATTAACAAGACAGATAGTTTTATTGCATAATCAGGAAATTATGCTCTTAATCGAATTATTTGCGCAAGTAGTCTTGCAAATGCCAGGTTACGAGTCGATAATAAACATACATGTGACCATCTACTAGATGCATCTATTAATACCATAAAATATCTAAATGGTCCACATAGTGGATGAATAGGCCCACATATATCACCTTGAATATGTTCTAGAAATGCGGGAGATTCAATCCCAACTTTAGCTGGTGATGGTCTAATAATCAGTTTACCTTGAGAACAAGCATCACAAGAGAAATCTTTGAATTCAAGAATCTTCTGGTTCTTTAATGGGTGCCCAATTGAATTATCAATTATTTTTTGCATTATAATAGATCCGGGATGGCCTAACCAGTCATGCCAAATAGTAAAAGTATGTGGTTTTACAAACTTCTAGTTTGTAGTAACCTGTGCCTCAATTGCAGTAATATGTGTATAATATAAACTTGATGAAAAAGTAGGCAGTCTGTAACATCCTGATTTTCGGGTTTATCGTAATCTTCGGGAAATTGGTAGAGTTTTTAAAAATTTGGTATTTAGTAGTGAAACTCATAAATGAAACATGTAAATGGGCCTAAGGAAGGCCCATGTGTAGGCCAAAAGCCGGTAGAATTTTTGAATTTTAAGCTTAAGGAGTTAGGGGCTTTGGATAGGTGGCCTTATTAAAAGATATGGGCAAACTGTAACACAAAAAGAGCCCCTAGAAAAGTGGCTAAGTGACGCCACTAAGGAGCTATAAAGGTGGCGTGTAAGTGGTTAAGGAGAGCCAAGGTTCGATTCATGGAGTTAGCAGTTGAGGTGTTCTTTTTATGACCTAAGCAGATAGGAGTTGGAAGCAGAATGGAACTCTGATGGGGAGAGTTAGATATCAGTCAAACGCATGGATTAAGGAGTGATAAGGGGAGAGATTTAAGGGATTGGGACAGAAATTAAGAGTTGGCCGAATAGGGGGAATTGGAGAGGGGATTTCGGCAGAGGGGTATTAGAAGAGTATTTTCGGCATTAGGGACTTTAGTTGTGCCGTTTTCTCCTGCTCAAACACCATAGGGTTATTCATTTTTCCTCTTTTTCTTCTCTATCTGAAACTACCACCTTCCCTATTCATCTTTCTTCCTTTTTTTCTCCAAAACCCATCTACTTTTCCCTTTTGTTTCATCTACTACCCTTTATCTCCACTTTTGCCGAAAAACCTTAAAAGCCAAAGTCTGTGAACATTAGTAGTGCCGAATTCTTTTTGGACCAGTAACTTTTCTGTTCTCTTCACTTATTCCTCATCTGCTAAACCCGAGACAGCACACAAAAAAATACTGTGGTAAGTATTTGCACACTAAATCGATTCAGTAGTAACTGTTGACAAATGTCGAAACCTCTTCTAGAGTAGGGAGGTTGCCGATTTATGATATAGGCCCTATTGGGTTTTTTTTATTTGATTTTTATGGTTTGTATAGTGGAGTAGATACTTTGGAGGAGCAGCAAGGCATGGGGTATCGATTTGGATAAGCTTGGGTCATATCGTCAGACCCTGTGAAGGTAAGTGAACTATGGCCATTAGGGGTCTTTGGCCGATTTTGGTAAGGTAAGATTTGGGTTTAATTAGCATGAACTTTAGACTAAGAATGATGGTTGATAGGCTACCGTGGGAGACTATGCTAGTGAACATCACAAAATAGGTGTGTAACGAACCCTTTTTCATAGCTTAACTCGATAAATGCTGAAAAGCTGAAATACCAAAAATTCTAGCATTTCAAGGACTTGTGAGCATGCGAAAGCTCATAGGTTGAGTAGATACATTAAGTTTGATAATCTGGATCGTCGAAACAGGTAAGGGCACGATTTTCTGCATCACAGTAAGTTGGGCCTCGAGGGGCTGAGATCGGGCCCAATGGGCTTCCAGGCCCATTTGGGTAAATTTAGTAGAAAATGGAATCCTGTTAAATTACGCGTTAAGACAGTTAAAACTGTTATAGAATATAGGCTAAATGGGCTTAAAGGGCTAAATCGACACTCGTAGGGCTCATTAGGGGTTTAGGGCCCAAAAGCCTGAATTTACTAAAGTGGGTTAAAAATTATTGTTAAGCACTTGGAATTATTGTTAATTGTTAATGAACATGGAAAACCCATGGTAGTTGGTAAAATTATGAAATTACCCTTATAATATAAAAAATGACTATTTTGCCCTAGGTAAAAATGACTATTATACCTCTAGGGTTTAATGATGAATGTGATGCATGATATGTTGATATGACATGATATGTACATGATATGCTATGAGGCTATTATATATTCATGGGTTGGGATTTTTATATGAATGGAGGAAGTGAAAAAGGGCTTTGCCCCAATTTACCGAAAAGGGCTTTTGCCCCAGTTATCAAAAGAGGCTAGGCCTCCAGTTATATGTTAAAGCAGCTATGCTGCCAGTGGAGAGTTTGGTTGGGTGGGTTGAGTTATTCCCCACATGGAGAGCTTGGTTAGTACGGGTGGAGAGTAGCGGTTGGTGGGTTGAGTAGTCTCCCTAGATGGGCTTGCATTCATGCATTATTATTACATGTGATGTTGAAATGGGCTTATGGGCCATACCGTTTATAGTAAAGGCTTCAGCCCAGTGATATGAATAATGTAAAGGCTTCGGCCCAGTATATGAATAATTAAAAGGCTTCGGCCCAGAATATGTGGTAATCGAATTCGGGCTTAGGCCTAGTAGGCTGATATTGATTTAGGCTTTGAAAGGGGCTTGTTGCACACTGAGTTTCCAAACTCACCCCTTTCTTTCTTATCTTTACAGGTGAGCCTTGATATGGGGACTTAGAGCCGGAAGGGATTTAGGGTGGCCATGGTGATCACGTTTGGACTTATCATTAAATAAACGATTTTTCTTTCAGTTTAGTTTCACTTTTAATACTATTTATATTTGGGTTGTAATAAGGCCATTTTAACTATTTATTTGGGATTATCTTTAAATAACTTTATATTTTCTGATAATAATCAAAATGGGCTAGACTTAGGACGCGTTTTCAAAATGACACCTGTTTTTAAATTAACACAACGACACACATAATTGGTATAACAAAGATAACTGCTTAAAAGAATCTCAACTCGTTTACCAAAGTGTGGTAATGGTTGTGGGCATGTCTAGGATTGGATCCAATCAAGAGCTTGGTACTTAGGCAGCCTTCATGGCTCACCTCCTCTGTTTCGGATACCTACCTAGTGCGCAGCTTCCATTCACTTTGTTAACTTAACAAAAGACAAATCTTTAAACATTAAAACGAAGCTTGGGTTTTCAAAACTTTGATGTGACACGTCAGATTCGACCATAACGTCTGGGCCGAGTTTGGGGTGTTACATTTAGTGGTATCAGAGCTCGATTGCAACAACTCGGCTGTGGGTTTCTAAATGGGTTAAAATCAAAAATTTTAAAACAAAAGGTACTTTAAATCAATTTTAAAAAAATTTCTATTTTTTGTGACCAAATACATATTTTTAAGTTTTAAATAGTTTGAAGAAAGACGTGGCACACTGAATCCTCGGCACCAAGTCTGTAAGTACACTTACTTTTACACTATTTAATATTGATATGACGTTATGGATAGAACTGAGGCCCTACTATGATACTTTAGATAGGTTTGAGCTGTAAAACAGTAGGATTGAGACTGTAACTAGGCTGCGACGTGGCAAAAACAATCCCTGAATTACTATATTTCCATAAGACATCTCTTAATAAAAACTAAAATATTCGACTAATGTCATAAAATTCATAATTAGATAATTCGATATGAGTGCAAGAGGAACTTGTGGACGAGGCCGCGGACTTGGTCGCGGAAGGGTGCAAGCTGAATCTTCATCCTCAGGGCATAGGCCAACGAGGAGGCATATGTGCCACAGACAACTGAGACTGGGTCGTATGATCGGGCTGCGGGGGACGATGCTTTGTCCCAAGCGATGCTAAGGGTCCTGGAAAGGGTTGCTGGAGCTAGCACCGGGACAGTGAATAGATGATCCATCTCGGAGCGACTCCGGGCTAATGGAGCAGAGGTTTTTAGGGGCGTATCTAGAGTAGCCCCAAATGTGGCTGAATATTGGTTAGCGGCAACAGAACGGATTATGGATGGCCTTGATTGCTCTGTGGAGCAAAAACTGAAGGGAGCCGTGTCGTTGCTAAGAGATGAGGCATACCAGTGGTGGATCACTGTAAGGGAAAGTACCCCGATCGAACGAGTAACTTGGGAACTATTCAAGTCTGCTTTTAAGGGGAGGTTTGTTGGAGCTAGTTATGTGGATACCCGGCGAAAGGAATTCTTGAATCTGGCACAGGGTAATAAGACTGTTGCGGAATATGAGGCGAAATTCTTAAGGCTGAGTTGATATGCTAGCGGGATAGTTGCGACTGAATATGAGCGCAGCGTTCGATTCGAGGATGGCCTCCGCGATGAGCTTAGGGTACTGATAGCTCCACAGAGGGAGCGTGATTTCGTTACATTAGTAGAGAAGGCTAAGATAGCTAAGGAAGTAAAACAAACGGAACGACGAAATCGTGAGAAGGATCGACCCAGATTCAGAAGGGATTCCAGACCCTCGGGTGCTACAAATAGAAATGTTAAAAATGCTAGAGTGGAGGAACCAGCTCCGATGAATACTTTTAAGCCGCAGGTTTGCAAGGACTGTGGCAGAGCGCATATGGGGGAGTGTTAGAAACGAACTGGAGCTTGTTTTCGATGCGGGTCAAAGGAGCATAAGTTCAGAGAGTGTCCTCGGAGAGCAGCTCAGGATCAAGCTGCGGAGTAAAGAGGTGTTCAACGCAGCGAGGAGGACCACCACCACAGAGAGGCTGTGGGCAAGGTAGAGGTGGCAATGGTAATGGACGAGGACGTGGGGCACCTAGCGAGGGTCTTGGGCAAGTCAAGCTCTCGGCAATGGCGTTGGTTTATCTTTGCACGACGTCGTGAGGAAGGTGACGCTCCTGATGTTATAACCGGTACGTTCCTCATTCATAGCAAGCCTTACACTGCTTTGATTGATATGGGTTCCACCCACTCGTATGTTGCTTGTGATGTATCTAGGGCATTGGGTGTGCTTCCTGAGGAGACTGTGAGTGGGGTATCAGTAATAAGTCCTTTAGGACACTCAGTTAAGGTAGATAAACTCTTTAAGGAGGTGCCTTTAGAGACACAAGGTGAGATATTTGTAGGGGATTTGATGGAGCTGCCATTTGGGGAATTTAATCTTATTTTGGGAATGGACTGGCTAACCAAGCATAGGGCGACATTGGATTGTGCTGTTAAGAGAATGGTGTTAAGAACTGCCAAGGATGAGGAGATAATGGTCATAGGGGAGCGAAGGAATTATCTGTCTAATGTTGTTTCGGCTTTAAGGGCTGAGAAGTTGATTCGGAAAGACTGTGAGGCATTTTTAGCATTTGTGAGTCAAGTTGAACCTGAGGGTATGATTGTGGAGTCAGTTAGGACCATTAAGGAATTCCAAGATGTATTTCTGGAGGAACTTCCTGGACTACCTCCGAACAAAAAAGTTGAGTTCGGAATCGACTTGTTACCTGGAACGGCTCCAGTGTCCATTGCACTTTATAGGATGGCACCAAAGGAGTTGGTGGAACTGAAAGCTCAGATTCAAGAACCGCTTGATAGAGGTTTATAAGACCCGTATTTCTCCGTAAATTGCACCAAAGGTTGTTCGTAAAGAAGAAAGATGGGACCATGTGAATGTGTATTGATTATCGGCAGTTGAACGAACTGACGATCAAGAATAAGTATCCCTTACCAAGAATCGACGATCTGTTCGATCAACTGAAAGGAGCTTCGGTGTTCTCTAAGATTGACCTTCGGTTAGGATATCATCAGTTGAGAGTCAAAGAAGAGGATATCCACAAGACGGCATTCAGAACTCGATATGGTCATTATGAGTTTTTGGTTATGCCCTTTGGCTTAACTAACGCGCCGACAGCATTCATGGATTTGATGAATCCAGTGTTTCAGCCATACTTAGATCAGTTCGTTGTCGTTTTTATTGATGATATCTTGGTGTACTCATAAACGTAAGAGAAGCATGATGAGCATCTTCGGATTGTCTTTACAAATCACTAAGGAAAAGCAACTTTATGCAAAGTTTAGTAAGTGTGAGTTTTGGCTGAATGAAGTAACCTTCTTGGGGCATGTTGTGTCTGCTGAGGGGATCAAGGTAGACCCTTGAAAGATTGAGCCGATTTTGGAGTGGAAGCCACCGAGGATGATGTAAATGTAAATCAAGTTTTCAGGGTTGGCGGTGTTATTATAGGAGATTTGTGGAAGGATTTTCTGTGTTGGCAGCGCCATTAACGAAACTTATAAGGAAGGGAGCACCGTTTGTTTTGACAAGTAAGCAGCAAGAGGCTTTTGAGAAGTTAAAGAAGGTTCTGACGACCGAGGCACCGTTGATTGATTCACGAGATCGGCAAGGATTTCATGTGTATAGTGATGCATCGCATGTAGGTTTGGGCTGTGTGTTGATGCAAGAGGGTAAAGTGGTCGCTTATGCTTCACGACAGCTTAAGCTTCGTGAGGTAAACTATCCTACTCATGACTTGGAGTTGGCAACGGTGATTTTTGCGCTTAAGATATGGAGGCACTACTTGTATGGGGAGAGATACATTATCTACACGAATCATAAGAGTATTAAGTACTTGTTGACTCAAAAGGAGCTGAATCTTAGACAGCGAAGGTGGATAGAGTTGTTAAAGGACTATGACTGTTCGATTGAGTACCATCCAGGTAAGGCAAATTTCGTGGCTGATGCGTTGAGTCGTAGAACTATGGCAGAGTTGAAGGCAATGTTTGCTCGTTTAAGCTTGTATGACGATGGAAGCTTATTGGCAGAGTTGCAAGTTAGACCAACTTGGGTGGAGCAGATTAAGAAACAACAGTTGGTGGATGAGTCGTTGGTTTCTCGGTTTCAGCAAGTTGAGAAGGGGGAGAATCCAGACTTTGGATTAAATGGTGAAGGGGTTCTTTGTTTTCGAGGAAGAATTTGTATACCGAAAGACTCTGATTTGAGATTGATGATTTTGGAAGAGGCGCATGGTGGACCTTGTGCTATGCATCCAGGAGGAAGTAAGTTATATCGAGACTTGCAAGAGCTATACTGGTGGCTTGGGCTTAAGCGAGAAGTGACCGAATTTGTGGGGAAATGTTTGACGTGCCAACAAGTAAAGGCCGAGCATCAACTGCCTTTAAGATCGTTACAGCCAGTAAAGATACCACTTTGGAAGTGGGAAAGGGTGACTATGGATTTTGTAAGTGGGTTGCCATTGACACCTTCCAAGAAGGATTCAGTTTGGGTAATTATGGATAGGTTGACAAAATCTGCCCATTTCATACATGTTCGAACCGATTACTCACTTCAGAGGTTGGCCAAGTTGTATGTGGCAGAGATAGTACGGTTGCATGGGGTGCCAGTATCGATAATTTCTGACCGAGACCCAAGGTTTACATCTAGGTTTTAGCAGAAGTTGCACGAGGCGTTGGGAACGCGATTGGATTTTAGTACGGCTTTTCACCCTCAGTCGGATGGGCAGTCAGAGAGGGTCATTTAAATTCTAGAAGATATGTTGAAGGGTTGTATTATCGACTTTAGGGGTAGTTGGGAGGATTACTTACTGTTGGCGGAATTCGCGTATAACAATAGTTACCAAGAAAGTATCTAGATGGCTCCTTACGAGGCGTTGTATGGGCGAAGGTGTCGTTCGCCTACTTGTTGGGCTGAGTTGGGAGAGAGGCAAGTATTTGGACCGGAGTTAGTAGTGGAGACTGAAGACAAAGTTAAGGTAATCAGGAATCGATTAAAGGAGGCAGTGGATCGACAAAAGTCTTACGCAGATTTGACGCGTAAGGACATTGAATATGCGGTAAGGGACATGGTCTTTTTGAAGGTTTCACCTTAGAAGAAAATATTGAGGTTTGGTAAGAAGGGCAAGTTGAGTCCACGGTTCATTGGGCCTTATTGGATCCTTAAACGGATAGGGCCGGTGGCTTATCAGCTAGAGTTACCTCTAGAGCTGGACTGTATTCACGACGTTTTTCATGTGTCCATGCTAAGGCGATATCGTTCTGACCCAACTCATATCGTGCCAGTTGCTGAAATTGAGGTACAGTCAGATTTGACCTTCGAAGAAGAACCTATGCAAATATTTGACCGTGACGTCAAGGTGTTGAGAAGAAAGATAGTTCCCCTAGTGAAAGTACTTTGGAGAAACCATGGCAAAGAGGAAGCTACTTGGAAGTCCGAGGAGGCGATACGTCAATAATATCCTTAACTATTTGAATCAGGTAAAATTTCGAGGCCGAAATTTCTTTAAGGAGGGTAGAGTTATAACATCCTGATTTTCGGGTTTATCGCAATTTTTGGGAAATTGGTAGAGTTTTTAAAAATTTGGTATTTGGTAGTGAAACTCATAAATGAAACATGTAAATGGCCCTAAGGAAGGCCCATGTGTAGGCCAAAAGCTGGTAGAATTTTTGAATTTTAAGCTTAAGGAGTTAGGGGCTTTGGATAGGTGGCCTTATTAAAAGATATGGGCAAACTATAACACAAAAAGAGCCCCTGGAAAAATGGCTAAGTGACGCCACTAAGGAGCTATAAAGGTGGCGTGTAAGTGGTTGAAGAGAGCCAAGGTTTGATTCATGGAGTTAGCAGTTGAAGTGTTCTTTTTATGACCTGAGCAGATAGGAGTTGGAAGCAGAATAGAACTCTGATGGGGAGAGTTGGATATCGGTCAAACGCATGGATTAAGGAGTGATAAGGGGAGAGATTTAAAGGATTGGGAGAAAAACTAAGAGTTGGCCGAATAGGGGGAATTGGAGAGGGGATTTCGGCAAAGGGGTATTAGGAGAGTATTTTCGGCATTAGGGACTTTAGTTATGCCGTTTTCTCCTGCTCAAACACCATAGGGTTATTCCTTTTTCCTCTTTTTCTTCTTTAGCTGAAACTACCACCTTCCCTATTCATCTTTCTTCCTTTTCTTCTCCAAAACCTGTCTACTTTTCCCTTTTGTTTCATCTACTACCCTTTATCTCCACTTTTGCCGAAAAACTTCAAAAGCCAAAGTCTGTGAAGATTAGTAGTGCCGAATTCTTTTTGGACCAGCTACTTTTTTGTTCTCTTCACTTATTCATTATCTGCTAAACCCGAGACAGCTAACAAAAAAATACTGTGGTAAGTATTCGCACACTAAATCGATTCAGTAGTAACTGTTGATAAAAGCCGAAACCTCTTCTAGAGTAGGGAGGTTATCGATTTATGATATAGGCCCTATTGGGTTTTTTTTTATTTGATTTTTATGGTTTTTATAGTGGAGTAGATACTTTGGAGGAGCAACAAGGCGTGGGGTATCGATTTGGATAAGCTTGGGTCATATCGTCAGACCCTGTGAAGGTAAGTGAACTATGGCCATTAGGGGTCTTTGGCTGATTTTGGTAAGGTAAGATTTGGGTTTAATTAGCATGAACTTTAGACTAAGAATGATGGTTGATAATTTGTAGGTTGCCGTGGGAGACTTTGCTAGTGAATGTCACAAAACAGGTGTGTAATGAACCCTTTTTCGTAACTTAACTCGATAAATGCTGAAAAGCTGAAATACCAAAAATTCTAGCATTTCAAGGACTTGTGAGCATGCGAAAGCTCATAGGTTGAGTAGATACGTTAAGTTTGATAATCTGGATCGTCGAAACAGGTAAGGGCACGATTTTCTGCATCACGGTAAGTAGGGCCTCGAGGGGCTGAGATCGGGCCCAATGGGCTTCCGGGCCCATTTGGGTAAATTTGGTAGAAAATGGAATCCTATTAAATTACGTGTTAAGATAGTTAAAACTGTTATAGAATATAGGCTAAATGGGCTTAAAAGGCTAAATCGACACTCGTAGGGCTCATTAGGGGTTTAGGGCCCAAAAGCCTGAATTTACTAAAGTGGGTTAAAAATTATTGTTAAGCACTCAGAATTATTGTTAATTGTTAATGAACATGGAAAACCCATTGGTAGTTGGTAAAATTATGAAATTACCCTTATAATATGAAAAATGACTATTTTGCCCTAGGTAAAAATGACTATTATACCCCTAGGGTTTAATGATGAATGTGATGCATGATATGTTGATATGACATGATATGTACATGATATGCTATGAGGCTATTATATATTCATGGGTTGGGATTTTTATATGAATGGAGGAAGTGAAAAAGGGCTTTGCCCTAGTTTACCGAAAAGGGCTTTTGCCCCAGTTATCAAAAGAGGCTAGGCCTCCAGTTATATGTTAAAGCAGCTATGCTGCCAGTGGAGAGTTTGGTTGGGTGGGTTGAGTTATTCCCCACATGGAGAGCTTCGTTAGTACGGCTGGAGAGTAGTGGTTGGTGGGTTGAGTAGTCTCTCCAGATGGGCTTGCATTCATGCATTATTATTACATGTGATGTTGAAATGGGCCTATGGGCCATACCGTTGACAGTAAAGGCTTCGGCCCAGTCATATGAATAATGTAAAGGCTTCAGCCCAGTATATGAAGAATTAAAAGGCTTCAGCCCAGTATATGAAGAATTAAAAGGCTTCGGCCCAAAATATGTGGTAATCGAATTCGAGCTTAGGCCCAGTAGGCTGATATTGATTTGGGCTCTGAAAGGGGCTTGTTGCACACTGAGTTTCCAAACTCACCCCCCTTTTCTTTCTTATCTTTACAGGTGAGCCTTGATATGGGGACATGGAGCCGGAGGGGATTTAGGGTGGCCATGGTGATCACGTTTGGACTTATCATTAAATAAACGGTTTTTCTTTCATTTTATTCTCACTTTTAATACTATTTATATTTGGGTTGTAATAAGGCCATTTTAACTATTTATTTGGGATTATCTTTAAATAACTCTATATTTTCTGATAATAATCAAAATGGGCTAGACTTAGGACGCGTTTTCAAAATGACACCTATTTTTAAATTAACACAACGACACACATAATTGGTATAACAAAGATAACTGTTTAAATGAATTTCAACTCGTTTACCAAAGTGTGGCAATGGTTGTGGGCATGTCTAGGATTGGATCCAATCAAGAGCTTGGTACTTAAGCAGCCTTCATGGCTCACCTCCTCTGTTTCGGATACCTACTTGGTGCGCAACTTCCATTCACTTTGTTAACTTTACAAAAGACAATTCTTTAAACATTAAAACGAAGCTTGGGTTTTCAAAACTTCGATTTGACACGTCAGATTCGACCATAACGTCTGGGCCGAGTTTGGGGTGTTACACAGTCTTTCCAAAACACATTTCTTTCCACATTCAACATTTGTAATATATAGATGTTCAATATTTTTCTCATTCATAGTCTCAATATGATATCCATTAATACGAATATCTTTAAAACTCAATAAATTTCTTTGAGACTTAGTGGAAAATAAATCATCATCAATGACAAATTTTGTACCTTTAGGTAATAATAAAATTGCTCTTCCGGAGCCTTCAATAAGTTTCGAACTACCCGATATTGTATTAATATGAGCATCACTGATTGTTAAATGAGAAAAATATTTTTTATCTTTGAGTATCGTATGTGTTGTAACACTATTAGCAAGGCATATGTCTCCATTTATTTTGGATCCAATAAAATTTTGTTTATCATTCATATTCTTCAAAAGAGATAAATAAAATACAACATTAGAAACGTTACACATATTTATTGAATATGTATAACTTGCAAAATAAGTAAATAAGTAAACATACTTTTTTTCAATCAAGAAAATGAACATATTTAAAATAAAATAATAACACCAACTTATTCCTTATGTAAGAAAACAAAACATACTTAAAAACAATATAAAATGCTAAAATAACGCCAACTCTTCTAATGATTTTCAAAGAAATCTATCACATCAAGGTGAGTTATATCATTAAGGCCATGAATTACATCACCCTCCTTTTTTGCCTCCATTTCATCATTTTTTGGATATAAAATTTGTCTCAATATTATTTATCTTCCCTTTAATAGATGCTTGATAAAGTTTCACTAAATGTTCAGGCGTACAACAGGTATGTGCCCAATGTCCCCTCATACCACATCGGTAACATAAATTCTCAATAACCTTTTAAGGATTATTTTGACCACCTCTTTCTTGTCCTTCATTGCTATTCTTTTTCTGGTGGTTAGAAATACCACTATTATGAACACCATGATAGTGGTTACGAGTACGTCCTCGACCACGCCCCCCACTACGTCCATGACCACAACCATGATCGCGACCTTTATATTTTTCATTTCCATATTTACTGTGTACTGCAGCATTCACTTCAAGGAGTGGTGCAGTACCAATAGGACGAATTCCATGATTTTTCATCAACAACTCATTATTTTGTTCAGCCACTAAAAGGCATGAAATCAATTCAGAATATTTTTTAAAACCTTTTTCACGATATTGCTGCTGCAGGAGGAGCACATTAGTAGCATGAAAGGCTGAAAACATTTTCTCTAACAAATCCTTATTAGTTATGTTCTCTCCACATAATTTTAGTTGAGAACTAATTTTGAAAAGTTCTTAATTGTATTCACTAACAGTCTTAAAATCTTGCAGCCGTAAGCGCATCCAATCATAACGAGCTTTAGGGAGGATCACCATTTTCTGATGGTCAAATCTTTCTTTCAAATTTTTCCACAACTCAAGATGGTCTTTCACAGTGAGATATTCCACTTTTAATCCTTCATGTAGATGACGACGGATGAAAATCATTGCTTTTGCCTTTTCTTGATTAGATGCTTCTTTATTTTCTATTATAGTATTCTCTAGAAATTTAGCATCTAGGCGAATTTCAGCATCTAACACCCATGACAAATAATTTTTGCCTGAGATGTCTAAGGTGGCAAATTCAAGTTTGGCAAGATTTGACATTATAATCACTAAAAAGAACACTAAAAAATATTAGTAAAATAATAGTAATCATATTATTTGTCAAATGTAATTATAATAAAGTATTTAAGAAAAAAAAAGGAAATAACATAAAATAATTTGTGATATAAAATTTAGGATTACCTTAAGTCGATAGAGAAATTAAATTCGATTCCTCCCAAGAACTTTAAGCAAATCGCTGCACAAGTTTGAACCCCTCTTTTTTTCGTCATTTTTTTGGGTAGCCAATCGACCAATTTGAATGCTAAGTGAGAAAAATAATGAAAGTAATTCAACGGGGGATTACGAAAGGATATAAAGCAATTGAGGTATGGGTTATCAAATGAAAAATAAGAACGAGGTGGGTTTAGAAAAATAAATTGAGAATCGTGCTGATAAAGTGTTATAAAATAAAGAAAGATGGAGAGAATAAAGAATAAAGAAAATATGAAAGCAACAGAGAATAAACTTTATTGATTAAAATGAATGATTACAATGCTTCATCAGAGTCTCTATTTATAGGGATAAAAAGTATAAAAGAAATAGAGATCTAATTCTATTAACTATTTGAATTTAAAGTATATCAAAACTTTATCTTTATCATGATGGACATCTACTTAATAAGATATTCATAATAATTAAAATATTATTTATTACTTTTGTTTAATACTTGACATAACTCAATTAAATGTTTTATAGTAGAATCGATAGGCAATATATTTAAAACGGTTAATATAATTTTTGGTTCATAAACTTGATAAATAAGTTAACTTTGGTACATATACTCTCTCTTTTTTTGTTTATTTCGGCATCTAATTTGGATTTTTGTAAAAATGCGAAGTATCACTTTAAGATTATGCTACAACATCATTTGAAAATAAAAATATATATGTTTAAGTTTTGGATGATGATGTGGCACAACTCAAAGTGTTATAATGAAATTTTACGAAACTAAATTGAGAGACCAAAATGGAAAGGCCTACCAAATTCAAGTATCAAAGTGGAAAAAAAGTATAGGACAAACTATATCCAAGGTCACTAAACTATTTATAAGTTTACTTTTTGGTCATTTAACTTAAAAAAATTGCAAATTATCACTGAACTATTCGAAAATTTTCACTTAAGTCACTAACCTATTCGAAAGTTTCTATTTAAGTCATTGGATTGTTAAATTTTTTTTTTAAATTTGGTTGGCTAGTTCCAAGCGACGATTTTGGGTACAATGAACCAATACCCACCAACAAGGAAAAGAACATACCTTAGATCCAAATCTATCTAACGGTCAATGTCGGAGATCGAAGATGAAAACTATTTGGATTTTGGTTTGCATATTCGTGAAATTCAAAGTTGTTTCAAGAAAAAAAAGGTATAATTGCAAAAAAGTCCCTCAACATATAGGGGCTTTTTGATAGATGCCCCTAACCTTTTTTTCTTTTCTGATTTTGGCCCTCAATGTAATGGATTTTTCAGACATCAACCCAGTTGAAACGGTAACCAGTTGACTGTTAGTAAACAACTAGTCAAAAAAATTGGTCTATGTGGCGTTCTAGTTGACTGATAACGTGGCAGATATTTAAATGATAACGCTAATGTGGCAAAAAAATTAAACAAATTTAATAAACATAAAACAAAAAAAAACCCTAAATCCCTCAAATCATCTCAAACCCTTAAATTCGAAACTTTTTTTCACAAATTCTAGAATCTCCAACTCGTCAAATTCCCCAAATCATGAAATCCCCAAATCTATAACATTTGAAATCTTCATTGAATCCCTAAAATCTCGAGCAATTTTCTTTTTTGAATCATTGATTGAGGGATTTTTCTACACCCTTAATCTTTTAGAACCATATCGTGAAATCCCTTAGAACCAAATCGTGAAATCCCTACTCTTTTTAGAAATTTTTATTTTTCTTCCTTGTCGTTTGAAATCATGGATTCACATAGTTCGAATAGTCAATCTAGAGGTTGGGTAACGCATGGTTTGAATGGTTTGAAGAAAAAAATCGTCATATGCAAGTATTGCTACTTCAATGCGGAGGGAGTATGTCTACGATAGACCAGCAGTAAAATGTCACTACAATAAATTAGCTCCAAAAGAGACTTCATGGAGCGATTTAAGTCCGGAGAGGAGATTTTATGGTTGTTCAGATTTTTGAGTAAGTGAAGATTTCTTATTTGCAAATTGAGCTTGAGCTCAACTTTGATGATTTCATAAATCTCATAATTTTTTTTTGTTTTCAATTTGGCTGAATTGGGGCTTGTTTGTAGGACGGTGGCTGTGATTTGTTCAAGCGGTACGATAGGAAAATGTGTAACCCTGCGACTGAGTTACTGCGTCAATTGCATGACAGTGAACAAAATCTTTTGAAGGATAATTTAGCACTTAGAAAGAATGTTATGGATTTGGTTGCATTTGATGGTAACCACAATGGTGGCAGTAGTGCTATTGACATTGAGGTTGAAGGAAGTAGATGATAAACTATAAAAGTAAATTATTTTAATCCCATGCTTGGCATGTTTTTTGATGATTTATTATATAATTTAGTGAATTTGATGCTCCTAATCCTTTAATTTCATGTTTCTATACAAATGAGAGCATAAGGGAGCAAAAGGAGCGGGAAATGGGCCAAAATCAAACAAAACGAGCTATTTTCAGGAACCACACGGCTTGGACATTCCCACACAGGCTGAGCACACGCCCGTGTGAACCACACGGCCTGGCCACACACCCATGTGCCAGCCCGTATCGATTTCAAACCTTATTTCCCTAACACGTGGAAAAAGCCAATTTTTAAGGTTTCTGAGCATTCTAAAGTTTATAAATACACACTAGAAGAATACCTAGGGGAGCACAAGAGAAGAACAAAGAAATTACTCGAAGAACGCCGTCAAAATCAACTCAAAAGCAGGATCTCCTTTAAGATTGAATATCTCTAGTCAACTTCTCTAGAAGTTTTTAGGTTTCTTTATGTTTTTTTCTTTTCCTAATTTTGAGATGTTTTCCTCCCAAAGTATGAACTAAATTCCCTAGATACTTAGAAAAGATAAAACCTATGATGGATCTTGTTATTTAATTTCTGAATTACATGATAAATACTTGATTTCTTGATCTCAATTATATGTACTTATTCCATGTTTTAATGTTTTCAGGATATTAATTCATGATTAATATGCTTATTTTAGTGGAGCAAAAGTCCCTATTTAATAGTAGATCTAGCATAATTGAGTGGAGTTGCATGCAATCCTAGAAATAGGACGACATAAATCTACTGGATTAGAGTCAAATCTAATAGGGGAATCCATAGATCGAGTTAATACGACAATAGGGATTTTAATTAGAAAGAGATTTCAATTAATCAACCTAGAGTCAGTTATTTTTACTCTCGAAAAAGATATTAATATAATTTAGGGATTTCTACGGATCAAGGCAAGTGAATAAATCATTTAATTCAGATTCAGAATAATAAGTGAAGTCTAGGTGGACTCTTTCCTAGGTATTGTCTCTCTCATTGGTTTATTTAAATATTTTCTTACTTAATTCTTTGTTGCGTCTTAATAATTAGTTTAGATAAATTAAAAACAACCCTTTCAATTTATAGGCTAGATAATAAAAAGATAGTAATTACTAGTACTTTTAGTCCTCGTGGATAAGATATTTCCGACTCACCATAACTATACTGCTATTTGATAGGTGCGCTTGCCTTTGTCGTAATTTTAGTTGGTTTAGTGAATTATCATCAAGTTTTTGGCACTGTTGTAGAAGACTAAGATATTAGGAGCACTAGATTTTTATTAATTTAGCCATTTTTATTTTTATTGCATTTTGAATTCATTTTTTGTTTAATTTTGTTTTCTAATTTTTCTTTTGTTTGTTTCTGGCAGGTTCCTTTAGTTTATGACTAGAAGAAACCCATCAGGACCTCTCGTATTTAATAGTGAGATCGAAAATACAGCTCGCAGAAACCGTAGAGAAGCAAGGCAGAGTGACAAAGTACAGTGGAAGAGCAAGAGGAAATCATTAATATTACTGAGGAGATGGCTAAAAATCAGAATAATCAGCTACCTCCTGTGGTGCCGCAAATCCTGCTCATCGTACTATGTACGGTTATGCCAAGCCCACTTTCACTGAGGCTGAATCGAGTATTTTTAGACCTGCTATTGCTGCAAATAATTTTAAACTAAAATCTAACACTATTCAAATGATTCAACAATTTGTTCAGTTCGATGGTTTGTAAGATGAAGACCCAAATACTCATTTGGCCAAATTTTTGGAATTCTGCGATACTTTTAAGATAAATGGCATTTCTGACAATGTCATTCGCCTACGGTTGTTTCCTTTCTCATTAAGAAATAAGGCTAAACAGCGGTTGAATCCCTACCACGAGGTTTTATCACTATAGTGGATCAAATGACCAAGAAATTCTTATTAAAGTACTTTCCACCGACTAAGACAGCCAAGCTGATGAATGATATCTCTTCCTTCGTGCAAATGGATTTAGAGACTTTATATGATGCATAAGAGAGGTATAAGGATTTATTGAGAATGTGCCCTCACCATGGGTTACCTCTATGGCTACAGGTTCAAACTTTTTCCAATAGTTTGAACCCCTCAACTAGGCAATAAATCGATGCAGCTGCCGGTGGGACTCTGAATAACAAAACACCTGAAGTGGCTTATGAGTTTATAGAGGAGAAGTCACTAAATAATTATCAGTGGCAAGTTATGGGAACAAAGCCGGTGAAAGTAGTCGGCGTTTTTAACGTTGATACAGTCACCATGTTATCGAATCAAGTAGAACTTTTGAGTAAAAAGGTTGATGGTTTATATGGTTCTACGCAGGTACATCCGGTGATGCAGTATGATACAAATGGAGGAGGGATGAATAATCCAGAATGCCTATCTACAACCCTAGCACAGAGAACGAACAAGTCAACTACATGGGTAACAATTCTAGACCTCAGAATGATCCTTATAGTAACACTTATAATGCATGTTGAAAAAACCATCCCAATTTCTCTTGGGGTGGTCAAGGAAATCAGAGACCACAACCCCCTCTAGGCTTCCAACAACAACCTTACCCGTAAGAGAAGAAGTTGAACCTTAAGGAGATGTTGACAAAATTAATTTCGGTGTTAGAAACTCATTCCCAAAACACCGAAACAATGCTTAAAAATTAACAAGCATCGATTCAAGGGCTTGAGAACCAAATAGGTCAACTTGCTAAGATGATTTTAGAAAAACCACAAGGTAGATTACCTAGCAACACCGAAACTAACCTAAGAGAGCAGCTTCATGCAATTACAGTTTGAGATGAAGAAGGGTTAGTTGAACCAGAACTAGAACTAAGGCAAGAAAGTGTGGTAAGTCAAGGTAAGGTTGAGGTGAGCCACAGTGTATAAAAACCGGTAAGAAAGGAGTGTAAACATCATGTGCCATATCCAAATACGACAAAGAAAGACCACACAAATGAACAATTTGGTAAATTTCTTAAACTTTTGAAAAAGTTGCATAGTAACTTATCATTTATTGAAACTCTTTTGCAGATGCCCAATTCAGATAAATTCTTTAAGGAGCTTTTGGGAAACAAGTGAAAGTTACATGATTCGTCGCACATGGAGCTAAATACGGTTTGCTCAGCTATCTTATAGAATAAACTACCTAATAAGTTGAAAGATCCAGGGAGTTCTACTATTCCTTATTTAATTGGTAGTTTAAATGTTGATAATGTTTTAGCTGATTTAGGGGCGAGTATTAATGTCATGCCCTACAAAATGTTTAAGCAACTAGGTCTTGGGAAACCCATACAAACTAGGATGAGCATTCAATTGGCAGATAGAACCATTAGGTTTCCTAGGGGTATTGTTGAAGACGTTCTTGTTAAAATAGATAAATTCATATTCCCAATTGATTTTGTTGTTTTAGACATGGATGAGGATAGTGATGTACCTTTAATTTTTCGACGACCCTTTTTAACAACTGTCAGAACGATTATTGATGTTGGTACAGGTGAACTCATACTTCGTGTAAGAGATGACACGATTAAAATCCAAGCTCGTGATTCTGCTAAGATATCTAGTGATTGAGTTGATTATACGAATTTCGTTAATAGAGTAACCTTATGGCTCAACATTCTTTGCAGGAAACTCTACGAAAAAGTGAGATAGAGCCACGGTCCAACTTATATGACAAAAGCAAATTAACTTATGAAGAACGAATGTTGAAAATCCATGAACTAGATGAATGGCGGTCACATGTCAAGGAGAAACCGAGAATACACGATGCAGAACCGAAACAATGCCATGACGAGCATAAGGATGAAATAAAGCAATTTAAGGTTGGGGTCAAGGTATTAATTGATAAAACAGACCCTCGAATCACTACTTAAGAGCTTAACGCAAACAGAGTGACTCCTTTTACGATACTCAATGTATTCCCATACGGTACAGTCGAGGTAACTCATTCTAATTTCAACATTTTTAAGGTAAATATTAATCGATCCAAACCTTATTCGAATAAAAGAACTGACAGTGAAAAAGATGAGCTTCGACTCTGCGAACCACCATGACCGTGTAAATACGAGGTAAGTCAAGTTCTCGGAAGGCAACCTGAGCGTTAACATTCCTAATTTACTAATTTTATCTCATGATATTTTTAAAATTAATTAATTTAAAATAATGTTTTTTTTAAACCCACACGGCCTGGACACACGGGCATGTCCCAAGCCATGTGGATCCTTTGACTTAGTTTTAAAATTTGAAGAAAATTGATAGTAAGTTACACGGCCTGGACACAAGGGCATGTCCTAGGCCGTGTGAAACCTGGAGCTAAATTTTTAAATTTTAAAACAAGTTAGAAAGTTACACGGGAAAGGCACATGGCCATGAGCGAGACACGACCGAGCCACACAACTGTGTGGAAGGTCACACGGGTGTGAGAGAAACGAACGATGCTGCACACGGCCATGCGCCACACAGCCTGGACACACGGGCATGTTCGACACTGTATAAAGATAGGGCAAGGATTTTTAACGCACACGGGCTAAATAGAGGTACACGGGGGTGTGACATGACAATGTGGCCTAACACGGGCCTGACACAACCTTGTCCCTTTTTAACCACAAACCCTAATTTTCTTTTTATTTTTACCTTTGTCTTCTACTTCTAATCCTTCCCTCAACCGCCGCTCCAACTTCTGGCCATCCCTCCAAACACTACCCTTCCCCAACACTCTCTCCACTTTTCTCCTCTCCCTTCCCCTTCCTCATTCGTCGATCTCCTTGCCTGATTTCTCCCTTTCCCCCTCTTTTTTCCCCATCTTTCCTTCAACCCCCACAAATCACCTGCAGTAGCCACCATCTTTCTTCCCCAGCTGACCGCCTGTCTTCCACCACACATACAACCACCCAAGTTGCAACCTTCTTCAGTCGAACCACACGCGCGACCCTCTTTTTCCCTTTCCCTTCTTTTTCTCCTTGCCCCTCTTCTTCCCTTCTTGCGCGAACAAGCCCACCCCAGCCCCAACCAGCCACCCCAACACACTCCCCCATCCCCACTCCTCCTTCAACCTCACGCGCAAACCACCACCGCCGTCCATGAACCTCTCATCACTGACCAAAAACTACCACCGTCGGTTTCCCCTTTTACCCTTATCTTTTATATTATTTATTTTATTTCTTTATTCTTTATTATTTGTTATTTTAGTTTATTTTTATTCTTTCTTTATTTTATTCTTTTGTTTTTGTTTATGCTTTCGTGTCAGTGCTTTTGTCATTTTGATATGCTGATAATATTTAGTACAATAGTTTAGGTTAGCTATTATTCATATCTCGATTATTTTATTGCTTTAGCGATATTATTTTATTCTACATGCTATTTTGATTTTTATGTTTTGTCTTTCTCATCAAATTAGTATTATCTATATCACTGTTTTAGTTTATTATTGACATTAGTATTAAGCTTCATATTCAGTTTATTATGTTGAAGTAGGTGTTTCCATTCTCTATTAGTATTGTCCTTAATTTTAATATATGACTATTTCTTAGTTTAATTGCATGTTTATTTGACGGTGTGCAATTTTTTATAGTGAATTATGTTTTTTAGGCACCCCATGACAAACACTCGCAGTAAAACTAAGGCTGCCGTTCTCGCTTCGAAAAAGCGGAAGACCCAAGGAGCAACCTCCTCCTTGAACGCTTCTGTCGAGGCCCGCCACCCCTATCTCTGATTTTCAGCGGCCCCCAGGAGGATTTATATCAGCTCCTTCAAGCATGACCACTCGGTCTAGGCTGCTGTATCAACTGGGCCGCGTTGGAGTAGGCCCGCCTCGCTGATGACGTGTACACCATTATCACCACAGCTCCGTGGGGTAGATTCTTTGCCATCATCGAGTTCACCTACATAGAGTTGACGTTGGAGTTTTGCTCAACGTTTCTGGTACAATAGGTCATGATGGTCCATGACGAGCCTGGCACCATCAGTTTTCGATTGGGTGGTTTGGTGCGCCACATGAGCATCCTCGAGTTCGGTGCTGCTCTGGGATTTTATATAGAGGAATTTATGAGTGCTGAGGACTTCTTTTGACTTCATCGACATATCCATCACTCGCCATTACGTTGTTGGGCCAATCTTATAGCTAGCCAGACATTTTATAACGCGAGTCGCTCGAAGGCGACTTCTCTCTCTTCGGTCTTACGGTACATTCATGCACTCTTAGCTCACACTTTGATAGGTCAGAGAGAGAGCACTGGAGTTATTAGCACTCACGACGTTTACTTTCTATGGAGCATAGCGCATGAGCATATATTGGATTTGGTATACTTCATAGCTCTAGCCTTCCACCGTCAAACTGACCGCCACAAGAAGGGCCCTATCTGTTTAGGCCCTTACGTGACTCGCCTCACTCGACACTTCAATCTCCTTGACACACTGGAGCAATCCTCTACACTCATACTATTCAGCCAGATGCCCTCATAGGGCATCTCGAGCATGATACACATGAGGATAATCGAGCGGCATCGTGGAATAGACCCCCTCAGTACCAATTATTTCATTCTAACACTCAAAATGAACCCGAGGACTTCACTAATGATGTTCCTCCCTATCACGAGGACCCACCACAGCCTCAACCTTTGAGTCACCAACCTGTTCCTTTTACTGCTAGCTTCCGAGGAGTATCCACCGAGGAGTTCACTAGTTTCCGCCAGTACTGCTTTCAGAGGTTCAACAGTATTGATGCGACTTTGTAGCAGATTTGTCAACATTTTCATATTTCTCCTCCAGCGCCAACGACTCATGATGCTAATACGTCTGAGGATGCGGACCATTGAGTCCATTTGTTTCTATTTTATTTTATTTTTAGTTTTATTATTATTTTTCTATTTAATTGTATTTTCCCTCTTTCGCTTTTATATTTAGAACTATATTTTATTATGGTTGTTTCTAATCGAGTAACCCTTTAATCTTCTTCAGCATTGTGTTTATTTTCTTATCAGTTACTGAGAATCATACACTACATCTACATTTCTCTACAATTCCGCTTTTCACTGTTCTGAGAATTTCATCCAATATTTATGGCAGTTTCAATTATATCCCTCTCTTATGATATTTTATTTCTACTGTGTTATTTTTGTTTGTATATTAAGGACAATGTACATCTTAAGTGTGGGGAGGTTATTTATATGGTTAATAGAAATCCCTGAATTATGTCTTGTGTTTAAGTAATTTTCTCATATTACTATTAGAATGAATTTTTATCGAATTATGATTTTTATTGATGTGTTTTAGATTACATCCATGGATATTTGTGCATTGATTGTTTAAACTTTAAGACATGAGAGAACTAAGCATGATAAGTTTATTTTCAGAATTAAAAAATTGCTAGGTTGTTTCCCTGAATTGAGGTATTACCTTGAAGTTTGAGATTTGCAAGATTGATATCAAAAACCATAATTTTTTGTGAGATTTTGAGCCTTTAGAGCATACACTTTTCTTGCTCACTTTATTATTGGTTATGAGTGTGTCAATATTGATTGGTTATTCTAGAACTTGCTTCGATTATGCATGTTAAGACCACACATTTGATTTGATATACTGAGATGATAAAGGCACTTAGGTTTTAACCTAGTTATCCCATAAAAATCCTACATTTATAATTAACCCTTAGTGAATCCCTTTGAGCCTAACAGACTGTTTCTTGATTTACCCATTAATGTTAACTTATAACTCATTCTTTTTGACTTATTGAGAATTTTTCCTATTTTATGGACTCCCTTTTTGTCGAGATTTGATTTGGTTAGTTGCCTAACTATGTTCTTTTGTTCAATTGGTAAATTATTTCTTATTATCCATTGTTCTAAAAGAAATACATTTATATTGATTATTACTAGTTCTATGTTATTTGAGCTTAAACGGTTAATCTCATATTTTGAGAAGAAGCTTGCGTTATTCTTGATAAGTTTTCAATTGATGTAATTATTCAGTATTAGTTTATTTTTCTAGTTTGGCAATTTATCAATTCGATCTCGATTCCAACCCTCTTGTTCAACCTTTATCCACACCTTTAACTGAGCCCCATTACAACCTTTAAAAGACCTTTTAAAGCATATGGTAATGACTTTTCATATTTGACTTTTGAATGCTTAATTTTTGAACCTTAAACACTTTGAGTGATTTGAGTGAATCTCTAGTGAGGATATCGATTCTTGTCGATTTTGAATTAAAGGTAATTACTTAGATAAAGGGAAATGCCTATGTTTTCATGCTTTAAAATTTTCGACTTGGATTGTTTGGATCTTTAAATGCTCTTTTAGTTGAATTATCAATGTATGATTATTTGAGAATTATGACAAAAATTATTTATGAGAATTATGAATTGAGAAAGTTTAATTTTAATTGTGAGTTGATGATTTTGCTTTAGGTATAAGCAAACGCTTAAGTGTGGGATATTTGATAAACCATAAAAGTAACATATTTTAATCTCATGCTTGGCATGCTTTTGGATGATTTATTATATAATTTAGTGAATTTGATTCTCCTAATCCTTTAGTTTCATGTTTCTATACTTAGGAGGGCATAAGGGAGCAAAAGGAGCAGAAAATAAGCCAAAATCAGACAAAACAAGCTATTTTTAGGAACCATACGGCCTAGGCATTCCCACATGGGTTGAGCACACGCCCGTGTGAGCCACATGTCGATTTTGAACCCTGTTTGCCTAACACACAGAAAAGTCAATTTTTAGGGTTTCTAAGCACTCTAAAGTTTATAAATACACGCTAGAAGAATACCTAGGGGAGCACACAGAGAAGAATGAAGAAATTACTTAAAGAATGCCATCAGAATCAACTTAGAAGCAGGATCTCCTTCAAGATTGAAGATCCCCAGTCAACTTCTCTAGAAGTTTTTGGGTTTCTTTATGTTTTGTTGTTTTCCTAATTTTGAGATTGTTTCCTTCCAAAGTATGAACTAAATTCCCTATATACCTAGAGAAGATGAAACTTATGATGGATCTTGTTATTTACTTTCTGAATTACATGGTAAATACTTGATTTCTTGATCTCAATTATGTGTACTCATTCCATGTTTTAATGTTTTCAGGATATTAATTCATGATTGATGTGCTTATTTCAGTGGAGCAAAAGTCTTTGTTTAAGAGTAGATATGGCATAATTGAGTGGAGTTGCATGCAATCCTAGAACTAGGACGACATAAATCTATCAGATTAGAGTCAAATCTAATAGGGGAATCTATAGATCGAGTTAATGCGACAATAGGGGTTTTAATTAGAAAGAGATTTCAATTAATCAACCTAGAGTCGGTTATTTTTACTCTCAAAAGAGATATTAATATAATTTAGGGATTTCTACGGATCAAGGCAAGTGTGTAACAGCCCAGTTTTAGCTAAATCAGAATAGTGGTTTTGAAACCACAAATTCGAGGTCGTAAAATTATTTTAATATTATTTTATGTGTTTACAACATGTGATTAAATATGTGTGAAACTTTCACGAGTTAATTTTATAGTTTAAAAGCTCAATTTGAGAAAAAGGACTAAATAGCGTAAAATGCAAAAGTTGCATTCTAATTGTTTAAAGTGCTTAATTGCCATGGTTTGTTAAATAAAAGGTCCTTAAGTTGATATTATACCATTGATTGTACGAGTGGACATTCATGGACATGGTTTATGTGAAATAATAATGTTTTAAGTAAGGTTAAATTTGTAAATTGGTTAAAAATGAATTATTAAGTAAAACAAAATCAAAATATGGTTTCATTATCATCTTTATAGTTGAATTTTGAAGGAAGAATAAGAACAAATAGGGTTCTTCATTTGGCCTAGTATATTCAAGCAGTTAAGGTATGGTTTTGATCCGGTTTGTATGATTTCTACGTTTTTGTGACTATTGCTTTGAATACTAGGTAGCCCAGAGACTAATTTACAAAATTGATTAATGTTTTAAAAGTTTTCATTGATGAATTCATGTGTTTTTGAATGATTGATGATGAATTATGAAAGCTTAGTGATTGATATCTATGTTTTGTAAAGTGTGGTTAAAAAGATGAAAAGATGAAATTGTGATAGATAAAAATGCATATTAGGGATTAAATTGTGAAAAGATGAAAATGTGGGGTTAAAAATATAAATAAATGTGAAATATGGGCTGCTAAAGGTACTATAGTAACTCGACACACATGGGTTTGAATTGAATTGGTGTAATTTTGTGTTTATTGAAATAAGGACTAAATTGTAAAAAGTGTTAAACTTTAGGGGCTAAAGTGAAAAATACCCAAATAGGTATTTTTGGATGAAATTGAATGGTTTGGTGAATAAATGAGTTAATTTTGAATGTTTACAGATCAAGAAAGAAAGAAATCAGATTTAGATCAGGGGAAATCAAAAGTTGTCGAGTAGTCGATCCGATCCGTTCATTGTATATACGAGGTAAGTTCATATGCAAATAAATGTATTTAAATTGAATTATACATGTTTAATTGTCATTGGACCATTATGAATGTTGAACGAGCAAGTACGAGCAAGAATCAACAGAGTTACGACATCCAAAAGTCCCGTACGAACCTTAGGAATAGTATAGGATACAAATGTCATGACATTAGGTTACCGAGATGTGATTACATGTAAGACTATGTCTGGGACATTGGCATTGTATTGTGATTACATGTAAGACCATGTCTAGGACATTGGCATCGTTATTTGATTTCATGTAAGAGCTTGTCTGGGATAGTGGCATCAATATGTGATAACGTGTAAGACCATATCTGGGATATGGCATTGTATGAGATTTATGTGATTTTTGAGTATCATTAATGATTCTGAATGGTTCAACGGGCAAATTCAAGTCGAGAAAGAATGTGTGAATGAGTTAAATGGCTCAGGTAAGTACGAGATTCATACGAGTAATGAAAAGGAAGTAATTGATGAATTCAATTATGATATTGAATATGTGTACAATGAGAAAGGTTTGTGATCATATAAATGTTTATTCATGGTTGCCTATGGATGGAAATGATATTGATTCATGAGATAATTTATTTTTATATGGTTTACTAAGCTTTTAAAGCTTACTTTATTTGTTTTTTCCTTGTTTTATAGATAATCAAAGCTAGCTCGAACTCAGGGATCGTTGGGAAACATCATCACACTATCGATCATCTTGTTGGTATTTTTGAAGCTTTGTATATATGGTATATGGCATGTATAGGCTAGTGTCATGTTGGCATGTTTTGAACTTTGAATTTAGCCATGTGAGTTGTCTTGTAAATGGAGTTGTTGATGAAGTTGAATTTGACTTATTGTAACAACGCATTTTTAGGTCAAATCGAAACAGTGGTTTTGGGACCACAAATTCAAAGTCAAAATATTTATTTTATTAGTTTAAATAAGGTTTACAGCATGATATATTAATTATGTAAAAGTTTCGTAAATAAATTTTACCGTTTAAATGCTTAATCCGGAAAAAAGACTAAATCGCGTAATGCATTGTTTAAAGGTATTAAATAGACATGGTTTATTAATATAGAAGTCCTTACTATGTAAATAGCCCATTTAGAATGTAAGTGACATTTATGGACATTATTTTAATGATGTTTAAAGTTTTATTATAATGTTATAAAGGTAAATTACGTATTTAGTTAATAATAATAAAACAAAAACAAATTTTAGTGCTACCATCTTCACCTAGCCGAAATTTAGCAAGAAGAAAAGCCATTCTCATAGCTTCCATATTTGGCCATGGTGTTTTGAGTGCATGTATTCATTTTTTAGGTTAGTTTTTAATGATTTTTACGTTTTTGAGCTCGTTGCAGCTTAATCTAGCTAGCCCATGCCTTCGTTTTTAAAACTGTTAAAGATTTTGAGATATGCCATTGTTGAATACTTGAGTATTTTGAAGTTTTTTGTTAGATTATTAATGGTTGTGAATAGTTATACAAGTTTTATAAAGTGATTTTTGACGAAAATGAGAATTAGGGATTAAATTGTGAAAGATAGAAATATTGTGGTTAGAAATTTTAATAAAATGAAAATATGGGCTGTTACGAGGTTATATGAAATTCGGCTACTCTGGGTTAGGGCTTAAATATACAAATTTGCATTTTTATGTATAAAGGACTAAATGCAAAGTAGTCAAAAGACTAGGGGTAAATTTATAATTTAGCCAAAATAAATGTTTTAGGCTAAATTGATTTTAATGAAAATTTAAATGAGTTAATTTGATATTATATAGATCAAGATAAGCAAATACCAGAATTAGATCGGGAGAAACGAAAGGTAGACGAGTAGACAATAGTTTTCATCCGAGCAACTCAAGGTAAGTTCGTATAATTAGAATCGAACTTTACTATACTTGTAATGGTTGAATTGAATGTATTTAATTGAATTATTTGAAATATGAATGCCTCGATGATATATCAAAATTGTTACCGAGCCTTGTTTGAACTATGTGAATTCATTGGATACGAGTGACGTGTTACTGGAATTACCGTAATGGTCGAGCTCCTGCATTTGTTGCAGACTCACTATAGCTCATATGAGCTTATTGTTTTAGCTTATTGGAGCTTATCGATTCAGCTCGAAAGAGCTTACTATTTAGCTCAACAGAGCTTACCGTTTTCAGCTCAATAGAGCTTACTGTTATTCAGCTCAGTAAGATCTTACCAACCATGACTCGAAAGAGTATGTATGATGATGAATTGACAGATCATTGACATTATTCACTCGATTATTCTTTGAAGTTTTAATAGATTCAACTGGCCTAAATAATGTGATATGAACAAGTTATGGTTTATGTATTAGTTAAATGACCAACATGTGATGATTATGTATGATTAGGTGATGATTATATTGAATTGTTGACATTTTATTATTGCTTTGATTACTTTAAATGGTAAGTTTAATTCTGAATTATACGGGCTTACTAAGCTTAGAAGCTTACTCTGTTTCTGTTTCTATGTCTTATAGAGGTTCATTAGCTCGCTCGTTCTGGACAAGTCGAAGTTGCACGTCACACTATCCAAATTTTCGTTTGGTATTTTGAACTTATGAACTTATGTAAATATGGCATGAATAGGTAGTTTGATATTAAAAGTTATGTTTTGGTATCATGGTTTGAGAATGAATTTGTATATAAGTTAAGCCATGTGATTTGGCTTATTTTGGTATCATTTGGATTGCATATATGTGCTTAATGATGATATGTTTTGGTGTGGAAATATTTGAATGAAATTATGCAAAATAAGTCTTAATATATGGATGTTAGATGAATGAATTGTATATGTAGTTATATAGGTATATGAACATGTAAATGGTAAGTTTGAATATGGCTTGTAATGTGTATTGAAACGGTGAAATTGGTTGCTAATTGAGTTGTTTAAATATGGTCAAATATGAATGTTTATGCTCATGTTTTAGGGTGGAAAATTTGGTTTTTCGAATGGCCTGTTTTTGTCCACACGGGTAGAGACACGGGCGTGTGTCTCAGCTGTGCGCGACACATGGTCATGTTGCACGGCTGTGTGTTCCCTGGGGTACCCTACAATTGTAAATCAAGCTCGAGCACGGCCAAGACACACGGGCGTATGGCTAGCCGTGTGACCGAAGTTAGTTTTGACCACAGCCAGGGCACACAGGCGTGTCTTGTGGCTGTGTGAGCAAGTTAGTATGTATGCCTTGTTTGGCCACGACTTAGACACACGAACGTGTCTAATGCCGTGTGAGGCACACGGCCTGTTCACACGGGCGTGTGACACTTTAAAAGTTAAAAATTTTCTAAGTTTCTGAAACTTTTATATGTTATCAAATTGGTCACAAATGCATGATCAAAGCTTTGTATGATTGATTTAAATACATTTGAATGTAGATGATTAATAGTTACTGAAATGAGATGGAACTTGTTAAATGGTTGTTTTGAATTGAATTACAAGTCTGGTAACGCCTCTTAACTTATTCCGGCGACGGTTACGAGTTAGAGGTGTTACACTTATGTTATGAGTTAATATGTGATATGTGATGTATTTATGTCGCCTTATATTTTGGTAGACATGATATGGTTATTTTGATGGGATGATGAATAAGTATTTACTAAATTGTTAATGATGTGTTATGGTTTGAGAAATGGTAAGCTTTGGTAGAATTTAAGATAATGTTTGGATGTCATTTTGGTTTAGTAAATGCTTGATGATTTGGGTTATGTCTAAATGTGGATATTAATTAAAGTATCAATTTGATTTGGTATGTTTTTGGTTGTGGAATTGAGTAGTGAAAAGGATAATGTATAAATGGCATGAAAAGTGTATGAAATAGCATGTTTTGGTTGCCTATTAATGTATTGAAATGGTACCATTTTGGTTGCTAGGTGTGCATAAGGAAAGGGTGGCAAATTGGCTTTGCAAATAGCCTATTTTTGTCCACACGGGCAGAGACACGGGCATGTGTCTCAGCCGTGTGTGACACACGGTCATGCTACACGGTCGTGTGTCCCCTAGGGTACCCTTAGAATTTAAGTTAGTATACCTTACAGGTTTGACACGGTTTAGACACACGGGCATGTCTACTGGCCGTGTGTGGCACACAGGCTGGCACATGGACGTGTGGTTGGCCGTGTAACCTAAGTCAGTAACCCCTCTAGTTTTCTCACAGCCATGGCACACGGGCTTGTCCTCATCCGTGTGATGCAAGTCAATATGTATGCCCTGTTTTCACATGACCTGTGACACAGGCGTGTCTGGTGGCCGTGTGAGGCACACAGCCTGTTCACACGGGCGTGTGACCCTTGAATGTTTAAAAATTTTATGTGTTTCCCAAAGTTTTCGAATGTTATCAGTTTAGTCTCAAACTTCGTTTAAGCATGTTTTAAGGTCTCATAGAACCTTATAAAGGACATGATGCGAACTCGCCTCAGTTTAATGATTTGAGTCAATAAGTTGCCCGATCGTCTAACGAAGAAGTATCATTCGTTTTGCATAGTTTAGTTGAAAGAAAGTTAATGTGGAAATGGGATTATCAAGAAGAGTTCAAATAAAAGAGTATAGATAGTTATAGGTTCGGAATCAAGAAATAAAAGATAGAAAATAGCGGGGTGGTTTAGGTTGGTGTTTGTGGATGGATGGGTAAATATTCTCAAGACGAAAGAGTGAACCAATACTAAAAGGAAGTGTCGACCCAAAACTTATATGGTCTCAAGGTGATTAAAGTTGGTGTGTTGGAAGAACCTTGACCCGTTACCTAATAAGGCAAGAACCAAAGGTATAGATAGTTGAACGCCACACTCGGTTAAAAGTGATAAGTTCAGAATAAATACTAGGATTGACGCCACTTGCAACAGATAAGCCAACTAAGTCTTAAAACGAAATTTTGAGAGAAGTAAATCTCACCAAAATGATAGAATTTCATTCAAAAAAAAATTGTCCAAAAGTCCTTTAAACAAGAAATGAGATACATATTTATAGTGCTAAGCTTAAGCTAGCCGAATAGTCACAAGGATAGCTAATGGATCAAATAGTTTCAGCCTTTTTAATGAGCTAAAAATTCCAGAATGAATCATGAAAGTTCCAAGAAGCTTCCCTCCCCATTTGGAATGTCAATGGACAGCTTCTAGATGAATTTTGTTCAGTTGAATGAACTTGGAACAATTGGGAGCTGATTAGCTTGTCTAAGTTCGGCCAATGGGTTTAATGAGCTTTAATTGAAGCTCCTTGTTCAAATGAATAGTTTGGGAGTTTTAATTGGTAGCTGGAGTATTGTAATGGTCAACCAAGTATGAAACCGAATGCAAACAACTGGTGAATGTGAACACAAAAATGGACAGCCTTGTAATGTGAACGGAATGTGCGGTTGGTGTGAACGCCTTCTAGGTAGCTTTGGGAGCTAACCGCCACTTTGGAAAGACAAACCAGCAAATGATCTTTGGCTATTCAATCCACAAAGAGGTGCTTTGGAGAATGAACCATCACTCTTTAATTGCCGTCCCAAACAATGTACTGCGCAAAGAATTAATTCAACCAATTAATTCACCTTAAGACATATTAATGTGGCGACTCAACACACATTTAAATCATTTAATAAACTAAGACAAGTTAAAAAACATGCTGGAACTAAGACACATTAAATTCGATCACACTAAATAATAAGAAATAAATTAGTCCTAAATTAGACAACTTAAATAGTTAATTTAGACACATTAAATTGTCAGTAGTAGGACACATTAAATTCAAGTTTAGATTTTAGACAAATTAAATACTTTAATATTTATTTGAGCTAAATAATATGCGATTTGTTTATTTAATTAAATGCAAAGTTGGAAAAAAATAACAAAGGAGCTCAATTGAGTCGAACGAGTGGACTAAATTTGTGGAGTGGAATTGAGCTAAAGTCGACTTGTAATAAGTTGCAAGGACACTTTGTTGAGCTGGTCCAAGCTCGCTTTACTTCACCGGCCAAAACTTCGTCCCACACTTGATTGACTAAGGCCGAAATGGCCTCCTTAAATTGCTTAGCTCGAGCCCGCGTAATTGGTCCTTGGGGCAGCACCATTGAGTCCTTGTTCGAGCTTGATGTACTCCGGGGCACGATCGTATTAGGACAATATAATTATGTTAGATTGATATTCATGTGAAATTGAATCATGTATGAGAAATGTATATTATATGTTGTGCTTTGATCGGTAATGTCCCGTAACCCTATTCCAGCGACGGATACGAGTTAGGGGTGTTACAAAGTGAATAAATAGTTTAATTCAGATTTAGAATAATAAGTGAAGTCTAGGTGGATTCTTTCCTGGGTATTGTCTCTCTCATTGGTTCATTCGAATATTTTTTTACTTAATTCTTTGTTGTGTTTTAATAATTAGTTTAGATAAATTAAAAACAACCCTTTCAATTTATAGGCTAGATAATAAAAAGATAGTAATTACTAGTACTTTTAGTCCTTGTGGATACAATATTCTTGACTCACCGTAACTATACTGCTATTCGATAGGTGCGCTTGGCTTTGTCATGATTTTAGTTAGTTTAGTGAATCATCATCAGTAAATCAATTTGTGGTGTTGAAAGAGAAGTAGCATTAAGGAAGAAAATGTTGACCATGAAGCAAAAAATTTAAAGTTATCAAGAAAGAGAAGTCAATATATAAGATATTATTTTCTTGCTCTATGTTATGTATTGTATGTATCACCATATGTTTCTTTTTTGGCAGTAGTGGTAAGAGGCATATGCAGCTAGCAGTTGCAAAAGTTAATTGACCAATATTGGTTTTTTTATGTAATTTAACATTATGCTTGAAAGTAATGACCAATATTGGTTGTTTATGCCTAATTTAATTTAGATTAGTAAATAATGCAGTGACAATAAAAATAAGATTGAAAGGACAAATTTGATCATTTAAGCATATGATTTCCCTATTGCAATTTGGCTAAATGTACTTTACAAAAGCATATGATTTCCCTATACACCATTCATGCTATACCAGCCAAAAACTAGAATGTGAGTAAGCTATACATGAACCACAAAAAAATCTAACATATTGGTTTTCAATACAACAAAATAACATTCAACATTGGTGTATTCCAAAACCAGAATGTTGTAGGCTCAAAATGTGACTACCATCTTTTGTTCCAAAACAAATATGTTGTACGCTCAAAATGTTGTAGGCAGAATTCCTTACACTGTCCTTTTTGGATCACGAGCTGTCGCTGTAATGGCCTAAATTCAATGTTATCAGAACAGTGGTTTCGTAACCACGAATCCAATTTAAAGAGAAATTATTTTAAAAAATTATTGCATGAATATTAATATAATAGGAAAATCGTATTAAAATATCGATAGAAAAATTTTACCAATTTAGTGGTTAGTTAGAAAAATGAATTATTGAAGGAGTTGTGTAAAAACAAGGTATGGAGACCTTGATCTTGTAAAACTGAGTAGGAAATATTTTTATAAATATTTATAAAATGTTAGTAATGTGGTATTAAAATTTCGTTAGAAAATTTTAACGTTTAGGTAGGCAATTAAATGAAAAAGACTAAATTCAAAAAGGTGTAAAAGTTGCTAGAATGATTAAAGAGCTTAAGTGTCTAATGAGAAAGGATTTAAAAGGCAATTAGACCTAAACTTTATTTGGGCTGGACGGCAAGGGCATGAAATCAGCAGGAAAATTGATGATTTAAGGGCAAAATTAGAATATTGCATAATTAACTAAATAAAGATAGGACTAAATAGGAAATATCTAGATTTCTCTTCATTTTTCTTCATTCTCATCAGCCAAAATGCCATAGGAGGGGTTATTTAAGCTGGTATTCCATAATTTTTGCACCAAGTGAGTTAATCCTTGCCTATTTCTTGTAATTTTTGTGTTTCTAAGACTTTTACAACTAGGTCCTACTATTAAATTCATTAGTTTTTCATCTCATGGATGAAATTGAAAGTTACCATGGTTGAGTATTGTAAGTTTATGATGAAATAACATAAATTTAAGCCTTAATTTGTTTATAAGATGATTTTATTAGGTAATTTCAATAGAAATTGATTTTTAGGACCTAATTGTGAAAATGTTTGGAATTAAAGCCTATTGCAGAAATTTTGATTCCTAAAGGTTATAAAGTATTTTAAAGTGATAGAATAAAGTGTTAATTGAGAAAAATCAGCTCAATTGAGAGGCTAATTGAGTAGGGACGAAATTATTATTTATTAAAAGCTTAGGGGGAAAATGGTAATAAACAACTTGCACTAAAACGGTTTTGGAGTGCAGCAGTAGACTAACTTTGAAAAATCATCATAAATTTTACAAATCAAATTAGAAGATGAACAAAATATGAAATTAAATCTTATTGAGTCTAATTTTTATAGAAGAAACAGGGTAAGCAATGGATCTGTAAATCATGAGATATAATGAATTTTGTGAGACAATGTCAGAATGAATTTGGATTCCCCTATTCTGACTTTGAAAAATCATAAAAAAATTGAATAAAAATAATTAGGGACTTAAATTTATATGTTCAGAATCCTGAATGAGTCTATTTTCAAGAGAAATAAACGAGAACATCATCCAAATCTTGTATGAAGAGATAATTGATTTTTAGTGAAGAAGGGTCAGAACTGTCAGACAGCAGAACAGGGGTGACTTTAAAGAATAAATTGTACTTATTAGCTAAACCAAAAATTCTGAAAATTTTATGGTAAGAAGATATGTGAGTCTAGTTTTAGGTAATATTATCAGATCCGAATTTGGAGTTCTGTAACTTAAGATAAAAAAAATCTTAGATGCTTGAAATGTATGTTTTTTTATATGAATATGATTTGAATGTTCATTATATGAAAATTGATGAAACATTGACATATTTGGTAAAAGGGGAAGAAATCCCGGTTGAATGAAAGGAAAATTCGATGGATCTCTGAAAAGGAATTGACGGTAAAAAGGATCTAGCCCGGACGGGTGATCCTATCCTGATATAGCCCTCCCGAAGAATATGTGTAAAATGGATTTAGCTTGACAGTGTCTCAATTAGGTGCAATTTAGCTTTGGACTGTAATTCAGATCCAAGCTCATTAGAGTAATTGTCGTTGTAGGGAATTTAGCCTGGACTAGTAATCCCGCTACAAGGTTGAGGTTCTCGGGAGTGTGCTCTCTGAAATGGAAATGTACACACATGAATATGAATTGACGGACCCGGAACTGTACACTAAAAGTATACCTCTGAAAAACCATCAAAATTCTGAGAAATTCAACGAGATAAATATGGAAAAATAATAAGGGAATGGAAATCATGGTATTGATGAGCTCATCAACCATAGTATATATTATTAACAAATGGAAATTGTTGGACTAACTTAAATGTTGAGTTGTGCATGTTAGGGTAATAATGTATTGAATGGATATATGAATGTTTATTGCATTGTATTGAAAATATTAGGTAAGTATAATTCTTGTTACACGAGCTTATTAAGCATAAAGTGCTTACCCTATTTCCTTTTCCCCTATTTTGTAGTGTTAAGAGCTCGAAGGTCGGATTTGGTCGGAGACACATCACACTATCAACCTCAGGATTTCAGTATATAAAGAAACTTTATTTTGGAAATCAATGGCATGTATAAGCTAATAAAGTAAATGTTACTGTGAAATGAATGTAAGGTCAGCCATTGGTATGGCTAACAAATCTTGGTTTTGGTGTGTGATGAGGTTATCTTATAAATATGCATGAATATATCTTGAAAATATGTTGAATTGGATTGGTTAATGTGGATCGGTCTCAGTTTAAAATTACAGGGAAGGTTAGATATCTATAAAGGGGTTATATTGAGTTTTTTTTTTAAAAAAAATTTAATTCATAAACTCCAGAAATGCCTCGTACCCTATTTCAGCAACGAATACGGGTAGAAGGTGTTACAGTCGCGAGATGGTCTTGTGAAATAGAAAACATATACAAGATAAATGTTGTAGGCCAAGCTAGTTTTGGCACGAATAACCAGCATATGAGATGCAAATAGATAAATGAAAATATGGCACCCTAGATAAAATGATTTGCTCGATAAAGGAACTTCGCAAACAGAAAACTATAGCAATAAGAGATTTGTGATGTATGACCTATTTGTAGAAAGTTATGTGCACAGTCATGAAGTGAATTATAGCATGATTTGGCATACAACGTAAAGAAAAGGATAGCATCCCCAGTTCCAGAGAAAACACAACAAATATATATAATGAAGTTGCATTTTTTTCATGTAAGATTGCACAAGTTCAATAGCAAGTTATTACTGTGAATCACAAGACAAACAGTAGAAGTCATTCAAAAAAAATAACAATAATTTATTTATGTTTCTTGCAACTGATTCTTGTGTTCCCAGATGGTCGAGAGGAGCCTTCCGTTTCTTTTTTCACGACTTAGGTGTTGAAGAAGTTTATCCACTACCATCTTGGCATGAAGCTATCGTTATGCTCCTTGTGGTTCTACCAGACTACAAAAGTATTTTATATTAATATTAAAACAATATACAATTTTTGATCAATAGTAAAAAGAAGAAACTTACATAAAATGTTTGCTTTCCCTTAGATTTATCTGAGGTAGTTGACCTTTTAATGGAAGATTTCCCCTTTTGTTTGGGTGGTTGTGCATCTTGCAGCAAAAAATGGACCATAATCATTAGTTAGATAAAATAAAATAAAAACATTACTCAATATATATAACTAAAGAACAACACTGTACCTGTTTCGAATTTGTGCAAGACCGCTTGTTATGGTCATGTTGGTCATATTGAGTACATGTCATAAGTAGACCTTTTCTACTCAAATGGCTAGGCTTCAAATTTTTTTGTTCATCTTTGGGCATCCTCCTATTCTTTTTGGGCCTCTCAGGCATCTTTCTTTCAATAGGATGTAGCACTGGCTCAATAACAATTTTTCCCAATCATATGGCCCATTTATAGACTGCACTGGAAAAGAGTAAGCTTTCTTGTAGGTATCAATGTGATAATATTCATACAAATATTCATCTGGTTGAAGCCCTAAGTGATACATGGTAGCATATGCAGGGGAACATGGCATCCCACAAATTTGCCAACTTCTACAACTACATATCATTTGACTTAGGTCTACTGTATATTGATAACTTCCTTTCCTCAACTCACATCCATTTTCACCATTCCATATCAGTTGCCACTTTACACTGTCCTTTTTGTTGGCATCAAACTTAGCTTTCACCAATGGACCATAATTTTGCTTCCATCCATTTCATAACTTCCTTTTTTATACTATCCTAGTTATCATCTTGGTCCTAATATCCTTAAGCATTCTAATAATGTTTTTGAACCTAGCTTCAATAATGATTGAATTGAATGCTTCACACAAATTGTTGTCAACTATATATCATTTACAAGTAGTCCCCAAAAATGCCTTAATCTACATCTTTAGAGACTTTTTCATCAAGTTATCGTAAGCATCCTTATCTTTCTTCTTCAGTGCTGAACATAGATCCTTCCACTCCCTCTTAGTCGTGTACTTTACAGTCTGTTAGAAATCACACTCACAAGATTTCCCTAACTTCCTCATTGACCAATTTGCAAACACATGCCTCACACAATTCCTATGCTCCACCCTTGGTAGTATGTCAGAAATTGCAATATCAAGGCCTTAATTCAAAATAATGAACCAGATAGATTGTCAGAAAATTTTAGTCAAATACAATTAAAAATAAAAAAAAACAATACCAAGCTTAAATTTGCATATTCACTAACCTTTTGTTGGTCACTAATAATAATGTACCTATACCCATCTTCCAAGCCCAAATCAGTTGATAGGAGACTGAGAAACCTAGCCCATGAATCAATGCACTCCACTTCAACCACAGCTCATTAAATAGGGAGCATTTGGTTATTTGCGTTCTTTCCAACAGCTGTGAGAAATTCACTTTTAAATGGGCCTTTTAGGAAGCAACCATCTAGCTCAATGAGTGGCCTACACCTTATTTTTCAGCCTTTCTTTAGTGCATCAAAGCACACATGATACCTCTTAAAATGAGGAAAGGAGTCTGTTGTCACCCTTTGAACAATAATTTTTATTATCTTTACCGGCATCTTTGACCTAAACTCATGAGCATAGTCTCATAGCTAGCCAAATTCCTCCTTATGATTCCCAGCCATTTTTTCCTTCACTATTTTCTTCGCTATATAACAACTGTCAATGGTCACATTTACATGCATCTCAGAAGCACATCTTCTTTGAATTTCCTTTAGCTTCTTCTTAGGGTGATCCTTAATAGTTACTTCAAAATGTTGGGCAATCATAGTAGCAGTCACCATTTTGTTCTTAAAACTAACTGAACAATGGTGCTCATCCTTAAACGTCTTTATTTGCAAGCATTTCACGACAAGGCTGTAGCTAGCCTTAATTCTCTATTGACTGTTAGGGGAAGCAATGCACCTTACAACAACTCTTTTCGGTTCATTCTTAATAAACTTCAATTGTCTTCTACATTCTTTGGAGTACTTTTGAATTGCACTCTTAAATCATTTGTCATCCTTAAACAACATTCCCAAACTAAAATTAAATTTTAACTTATCATTGTATAAGGGAAACTTGCTCCTTCTTCTCTCACTATCTTCATGTTCTTCATCTTCATCGGACCCAATCAAGCTTTCATGTTTGTCTGAGTCACATATCTTAGTCTTATTCCCATCTTCCTCTTCTCCACTACTTTCAGCAACAACATTATCCACTCCATCTGATGTTTGCAAAATCACTAGCATATTCATCAATAGCAACTTCACTATTATTATCCTCTCCAACAGTAAACCCTAAACTAATCTGTCCGCCACTTTCCACACCACCATACTAATCTACCTCAATACCAATAGCAGACACACCCTCCCCATCAACTTGTACCCCTCCGCAACAAATTCTACCCTTTCCAGATCACCTTCATCATCAGATTCTACCCCTTCATCATCACCCTCCCCATCAACTTCTAGCCCTTCAACATCACCCTTCCCAGCAGTCAGCAAAAAAATTTCATCTACAATTATAGGGTTATCAACCTCATGTTCAACATATAGGTTAATCTCCTTAAACTTGACCCCAAAATCTAACATAGCTATGGTGGAAGTGTCATCATAAATCACCCTTAGATTATTTTGTAACCCTACCATACTAGGCTCATGAAAATATATTAACATGACAGTGTTAAACCCTAACCCAATTTTCACTATTTTACATAATTCAAAATAAGATATTGTGTCTGGGTCCTCTTTAAGCCTAATCACTTCCCCATCTACATATCTAACATATGGATCATTTACAAAGTGCCCACCCACGTGCAAAATAATATAATATTCCTCATCTGATGACATCTACAAAATATAAACAAATAATTTTCTAAGTAAAAAATTCAAAAAAAAAAAAACAAAACCCACTATCTACATCGGGACCATTTCTTTGAATACAATACAAAACAATAACACATGTTTACAAATTTAACATCTTTGTGCTTAGGTAACACAAAATCAACAACATCGGGACCACTGTCACATCACAAATCGATAAAACAAACCCTACATTATGGCACTGAAATTGCAATAATAAATCACAAATAACCAACAGACCAAACCAAAAATGGAATTTATTTTCCCAACAAACCAAATAAGAAAGCATCTACCTTTCGATTTTAGGTTACGGGAATTGCTCACAATTGTTGAAGCTTTTTCGTTCTTAAAAGTTTTAGGGATTCAATGATTTGGTTTGTAAAAGTTTTAGGGATTTTAAGAATATTTTGGAATACTAATGATTTAGGGATTTCAAAATTTGAGGATTTTAATATTTAGGGATTTCAAGATTTTAAGAATTCAATAAAGATTTTGGATGTTATAGATTTGGGGATTTCACGATTTGGGGAATTTGACGAGTTAAGAATTTTAGAATTTGGGAAAAAAGCTTCGAATTTGGGGGTTTGAGATGATTTGAGGGATTTAGGGTTTTCTTGTTTTATGTTTATTAAATTTGTTTATTTTTTTGCCACGTCAGCATTATTATTTAAATTTTTGCCACATCATCAGTCAACTAGAACTCCACATAGACCCATTTTTTTGACCGGCTGTTGACTAACAGTCAGCTGACGATTACCGTTTCAATAGGGTTGATGTCTAAAAAATCCGTTACGTTGAGAGCCGAAATCAAAAAACAAAAATGGTTAAGGGCATATATCCAAAAGCCCCCAAAGGTTGAGGGCTTTTTTTGAAATTATGCCAAAAAAATGTTAATGGTAAAAGAGAATGGAAATAAGAGTTTTCGATTCATGCAAACAATGCGAATAAAGTAGGCAATAGAACAATAATTTTAATAGCTCATTGACTTAAATGAAAGTTTTAAATAGTTTGACAATTTTGTAATTTTTAGAAAATGAATGACCAAAACATAAGTGTAGTAATAATTGAGTGACCTCGGAGATTATCCAAAGTTACGATGACCAAAATCAACATGGTTGAGAAGTTAAATGTCCAATAATTATATTAACCCTATTTGAAATATTCTTAAATAGTACTTAGACAGAAAGACAATTATAGCCCCAAATGGAACCGCATGGAACTGCAATAAATCGAACCGGACACAACCACAGTCAACTCCAAAACAAGTCAAACGTCACTGTCCCACGGTTCTTGCTTTTCAGCTCTCTCTCGAAGACCGCTCACCGTTGTCTTAATCTCCACCTCTAATCATTTTTTTTCTCTTATTTCCTCTCACGCCGGAGACCCAAACCCTCCACCGCCTCTCCGCCGGAATCCGCCACCAATAGTTCATATCTCCGGCGACCCTCTCACTAAGATGACCACCGGCGAACTTCTCAGCATCGATCCTCAAGAGCTTCAATTTCCCTGTAAGCATCTTTCAAAGCTTTAAAAAATAAACTATTTTTTTTTTAAATTTAACTTTTTTTTGTTGCTTTACAGATCCATATCTTCATCGTTTCCACTGCTTTTTTTCGAAAATTTTAACAAATTTTTGTTCTTGAATTTAGTTGAATTGAGAAAGCAGATTTCATGTTCTTTAAATCTGTCCAACAAGACCAACAATTATGTGGCTTTTAAGGTAAAATTAAGCTATTTCTTAAATCTCCTGTGAGTAAATTAATATGGGATTTTTCTGTAATATAAGATTATCTGGCTTGTATAGTCGATTTATTAGACTTAATTTTTGATCATATATGTATTGTTTTTGTGTTTATGTAAATACATAATTCTATATATTCTGAAGTTTGTGAATTATTTGTTTTACTCAATAAGTTTATAATAAAGTAGGATTGGTACTGTTATTTGTTTTGAAACATGCGTACCAATTCGAAAATTGCTAGTAAATGTATTATAGAGTATCTTGTACTATGAGTCAGATTGAATTTTACTTTCTTTACTCGGAAAATGGGCAAACTAGTTCTTGTACATTATATAAAGAGCAAACTGGTCTTTCTATTCAAAATTTCATCCATTTCTTTTGTTAAAAACACTGCCACATGTACCTCATGGTTATGTACACGGACTGGTTTTTAATAGTAGAAATGGATGGAACTTTTAATAGGAATAATTTGCTCTTTGATCTAACGTACAAGGACTAATTTGCTCATTTTTTGAGTGAAGGGATCAAAATGTAATCTGACTCCTAATACAAGGGCCTCCGTGAATCTTTTACCGAAAATCTCTATGGAGCTAGCGATTTATGGTAACAAAGCTTTTTTATGTATGTTGTTTTCCAGGTCAAAACGACAAACCCAAGGAAGTACTGTGTAAAGCCTAACAATGGAGTTGTTCTGCCTTGGTCTACATGCAACGTGACAGGTCTCTCTCTCACAAAACTTGAACTTAGCTATAATTACTTGTTGTTAATCATGTATCATCTTCAAATCTTGAAATCATAGTTTAATTGGTTAATTTATGGAACCAGTTGCGATGCAAGCTCAAAAAGAAGCACCTCCTGATATGCAATGCAAAGATAAGTTTTTACTTCAAAGTGTGGTCACTAGTCCCGGAGCTACAACAAAGGATATAACACCGGAGATGGTATTTTATCATACTCTACCAGATTTTATTTTAAGTTTGGTTTTTTTTTTTTTTTTTTTCTAACTGTTTGCTTTTCGGTTAGTTTAATAAGGCATCCGGACATCATGTTGAGGAGTGTAAATTGAGGGTTGCTTACGTAGCACCTCCTCGACCTCCTTCACCTGTTAAAGAAGGATCCGAAGAAGGCTCTTCACCTCGGGCTTCCGTTTCAGACAATGGTAGCTACAACAGTGCAGATTTGGCATCTGTGAGTATTCCTTGTCTCTATGTTTGACATCGAATCATGTTTTGAGCTTACTGATGTCGAGTGGCAGTTGTAAGTTGTAGTCTATTCGGTTGGCCATATCTTCTTTGGAGATAGATTAGGTGTCGTTTCGTCGCTTCTAATGAAAATTACTTCGTATTGGGCTTGTGTTTGCTGACCTTACATAGTGGTTTAAAGAGAGCAATTTTAACATACCCTGTTAATGCCATTACGACACTTTTGTCGTTGTTATAAACTTATATGTAGTGAGAGTGGTTCCATATTAACAAGTGAATTATCTTCACGTATTAGCTTCCCTATAGCAAGGATGAACATGAATATCACTTAGATAGTGATATTACCCAGACCTTTTCTCATTCCATTTTCTTGACGTGTGTTTAGACCGGTTCTTAGGACTATCTAGGAGCGCAAAAATATGAACGCTGTCAACAAGGATAGGAACAAACGTTGTCTCCGTTCTTTTCGTATGAATAGAAGTGTCCCACCATGCCAGACAATCCTGTAGTCACTGAAATTTCTCATCTAAAAGGTGATTCCGACTTCTATTACATCCTTGCATGATTTAACCACAAGGTGGTACGATGTCAGGGGTACTAGACTCCTATATTAGGGTATACTCATGTGGGCAAACAACCTGCTCTGAAAACTTATAGAAGCTTGTTTCATTTAAGATGAACACTAATGTCAGGTACACGTTTAAGATTCAACCTTTGGTCTTTTCTTTTAGAATGCACTTGATGTGAGAAATAAGCATGGATCTAACATAGCCCTGCGTTAGACGTGGCACTATCACCTTGTCGGATAACAAATGCTGGATTCTTTTAGGATAAACTACACTATTAGTCACCCAACTATTAGTAAATTTCTTTTTTATATCCCAACTATAAAAAGTTACAAAATAGCCATTCAATTATTAGTTTCCTTTTTGGTCACCCAACTATTCAATTTTATCTTTTTTTAATCACCAGCTAGCAGCTTTTAAAATTGGCATAATAGCAACTTTAACTCTCAACATTTATAAATTATGTCAATTTAGTCTTGATTTTTTAAAAAAATTAACTCTTTAACATTTACACATTTTGTATATATATATATTTGCAGTTTTGATTTTCTTTGTGACATTGAGGGTTAATTTTAAAAGAAAAATAAAAGACGAAAATTCTGGATTTTTGGGTATTTTCATTTTTATTTTATTTTTTTGCTTATTTTTAATTAAATTTAGTTGATAAATTTTTAGGTTTTTTAGGTGAAAGGGTCACAAAGAAAAGTAAAACTGGAAAAAAGATCAAATTGCTTGCCCTCGTTAGCTTGCTAGTGATTAAAAAAGATAAAATTGAATAGTTGGGTGATCAAAGAAGAAATTTACTAATACCTGGGTGATCATATCTTTTTATATATTTGGTAACAAAAAAAAAAAATACTAATAGTTGAGTGACTATTAGTATAGTTTCCCCAAATTTTTTATTATTACTCACGTTAAAGGCTCTTTTGCATTATTTTTATATGAATAATCGAATCGAAACATGTTAAAAAGAATTATCATCCGTGAAAAAAAAAAAACTTGAAAGATATGTTCCTTTTTCTCTATCACTGAAGCTATGTTTAGAATTTGCAATTTAACCCCAGCCCCCCCAAAAAATTATCATTCTGAAAGATACTTTTAATTGCAGAAAAGGGCTCTCATTTCCAAGCTAAATGAGGAGAAAAAGGCCACCATTCTGGAAAATAACAAGCTCCAGCAAGAACTGGTAAGTTTAATCATTGGATCCTCAACTCATAACATAAAGATTTAAGAACACCAAATGCTAATATGTTAAGCTATATCAGTTGATAATATCATTCAATCATGGTCATTTTCTGCAAAGGGTCCTGTATTGTTCTGACATCAATATGAGCTTATCCCGACCTTACATCAAAAACTTTAATTTGCAGGAACTCTTGAGACGCGAAGCTAAGAGAGGTTACAGTGGTATGAAGTTTGTATACGGAATTCTTGTTGGTATAGTCGGCATCATTCTGGGGTACCTCTTGAAACGAACATGACCTCGGCACCAAGGTACTACTACTACTATTCTATTCTTCGATGCCGATGGTCATGCTAGAAAAAAATGTAGAGAACTGGAGAAAGACAAATATTTTGACTGATGAATTGTAGCTTTTGTTGAATGTATTTACTTACTATGGGTGCTAGGAAAAAAAAGGCATGTCCAATGTGTGATGGGTAAAGCAACTATTCTTCATTGTATTGATAGGTTGATAGTTTTCCAGTGGGAAATTACTGGATTGCTTAATTGTGGTCTACTTCTTTTATGAACAATTCTTGAGCTTTTGGTGAAATTATGGCTTAGGTTATAAATTGAATTATTAAGTTTTTGGAGGGTAAAAATACAAATTTTCCGTATTTAAGGGCCTAAAAAGGCTTAATTGAATAAATAATTATTTGGCGGGGGGTGAAATTGATGTTACCCTTATTTAATCAAGGGACTAAGGCCAAAATAGTAAAATAAGGTATCACCCAAAAAAAGGGTATAATAAGGTTATTTTTGTATTTTTGGTTTTTTATATAATATATATTTTATATAAAATAACACTCCTTTTGAATAATGTAGTTTTTAGGGTTTAAATTTGGGGTTTTTTCTGAAGTATGCAACATTACTTACTACATTATTCAATATTTGTTTATTGTTGAATTGATAATATCGAGGTTTTAGAAATTATGATGGTTTACGTTCAGATCTCAACATAGGTTGGTTTAAATGGATTTTTTTTATGGATTTTATATAGCATATAAAAAGGCAAAAATACACTAAAAAATATTTATTACTTTGAAAAAAAGAAGTTTGGTCATTTTTCAATTGATTTTGTGCTAAAAAAAATTACTTTTAAGGGGTTAAAGATGAATCATAAAGTTTTTGGGATTAAAGTGTAAATTTATCATTATATTAACTTGTATTCTTAAAATAATTGAAGGGGTTATGGAACAATTTTTTTATTTTTAGGAGGACAAGACCACCGCTTTATTCTTAAAAAAAATTTAAAGGAGTTACAGAGCATTTTATCAATTTCACGAGGCCAAAGCCATCGCCTGCCTCTCTCTACGCTCTTGCATTCGATTAACTCGTAATGTCAATTTAGTCAAACATGTCATATACAATAAAATAACATAACAAGTCTATTTCATATATTTAATGGACCCTCAATTAAGGCCCAAAAGAATATTTAATTTTGATTGTAGCCAGGAACTATCATTCGGTCCACATTCTTGGGTTTAATTAACGACCCATGAATTATTCCATCTCATGCTCTATAGTATTTAAATGTACTTTTATTTTATTTCATTAAATAAATTTTTATTCAATTAAAATGTTGATTTATTTTAAGACTTTTTTAACTCTAAATTATATAAAAGGTTGAGAGTTTGTTTAGATATTATTGATACGGTTTATTAACAAGGAGGTTCGATGGAAGTGAGTGGTTACTCAACCATGAAGTGTTGAGCCGTTGTTCTATGGTGGTGAGGGAAATTATGGATGTTGAAAAAGAGTTGATAGAGAAGGAGAGAATGGGTATAATTCAAGAAGTGGGACAAAACTTCTTTCGTGAACCGTACACGATTTTTCATGGAGATCGGATAAAAAACCCCAATACGAGGAAAATACCTTCGATTGTTGAGGGTTTGGTCGATTTCTTGATGCATGACACTTTGAAAGCTTGTCCCAAAAGAGTTGACCCCCTCAACAGAAATAAACTTTGGGATGGTTCACTTGAATGCTGATAATCGCATGATTGTTTAGGGTCAAATCATATTGGAGAAGAAGGGAGGGAAGGTTGGTCTCCAAAAAGGAGAAAAGGGTGTTCCTCTTATTTTGTAACACCCTATACCTGACTCGCTTTATTAGATTCGGATATGGGATGTCACAATACATACATACTTAACGAAAATTTTACAACTGGCCAGAACTATACTGGATATACTTCTTATTTCTTTATATTCCTTCTAAGTTAAAAGATTTTAAAGGAGACAATTAAATACAACAGATTCTCAAAAGCAGTTTAAGACATTACAACTTAAATCTTTATTAAACCAAACTAAATCATGGTGTAGAGTACTAATCGCCACGTTTCCAGTGCTCCTCTATATACATAATATCACTTTTTGAACTGTCATCCTGTTGCATTACCGGCTTGGTCCCTCCTGGCGCACTAGTTCAATTCCAAGAACTTGCATTACAAATAAACGCCCATAAGTTCAATGGAACTTAGTGAGTCTCAACCATTATCACCTATAAACAATGTTGTTGAATTCCTCGACTCAAGGATTTTTCGAACCTTAGCAGATACTTTTCTGATTCTTAGCTGATAATTTTACACCAATCTCTACACTTAACCACTTTATACTCATTCCGCTGTATGCACGAATCATAAGCTTCACACCCTAATGTGGATCCTATTTCACAATCCCTTTTGAAGATAGAATTTTGATACATTTCTCGGAATGATATACAAACAGATACTACTCTTGGCGAATTCTTATACTAGTTCTGATAGTTGACCGAATTCCAATCACATTGTATCTTTAAGTCGATCCTAACAACGAACCTATTATGATGAATATAATGTTTTAGATCATCTAATAGAATCACAAATGACTTTGATACATAATGTGAGAACTTTCAGGTTTGGCGGGCACTTACACCACCTAAAATTTCAGATATGCCAAGTTCTCTGTCCTGGCGGGTTATTATGGTAGGTTTATCTGTTGAACATACTATTAAGAATTATTTCAGAAAATGCTACAAGGGCATACCCAGATCTTTCCACAAAGGCGGGCTAACATCCCGCACTTAAGTGTTATAGAATTCACCATATTGACTTTCCAAATAACTCATCATGAGGGTTTCCTAAATAACTTCGCTATTAAGGCTTTCTGAATAATACACCACAAAAGCTTTTAAGATAATTCGTCACAAAAGCTTGGTTTGGCTTGCCATCAAGGCATTACACAAATTATCATGTTTGACGATATGGATTTACCTAAACTAGACATTGCCTAAGGTTTTCCCATCACCGCCCCTGGGACACACAGAAACCCTAGTAGACAAATGCAGCTCATTCCCCATTTCTAGTGTAACAACCTATTTTTTAGTGGTGTCGGAAACAGTGGTTTTAGAACCACAAATTCAATGAGTAAGTTCGTATAATTAGTATTTAAATTATAAAAGTCAATAATAATTTTTATATTGAATTTTGATTTGATGAATTTTTATTTAATTGAATTAATGGTTAGTATAAGTGGTTGTCCGGAAGTCAAGTGGTTTTGGAAAATGAGATATTGAGACCTCATTTTTATAAACTGAGCTCGTGAATATTTTTATTAAATATTTACAGAGTCGTATTATATGTGAATTGAAGTTTGGTCCGGTAATTTTAATGATTTATTCTTTAATTAAGGTAAAAAGATTAAATAGTAAAAAAGGTAAAAATTAATCACTTTAGATTTAAAATAGTAAAGGGACCAAGATGATCATTAAACCATGGTCAGAAAGTCCAAGCGGTGGTGGAGGTCAATCATTCCACTAACTTTTGGGTTATTTATTCATTAAGTCCTAATCAGATTAAGGTTGAATTGAAATAAAGTTTGTTTAGTTGGAGTTTAATATAATTGAAGGACCAATTGTGTAATTGAACCTTCCTTAAATGACCCAATGAAGGGGATGATGTGGAATTCTCTAGATTGGGGTAAATTGTAATTAAATCCTAATTAATTGAGGATATTCTAATTAGTCTGTTTTTCAGTATTGTCAAAAATAGTGGTTTCAGGGCCACAACTTCGATGTGCCAGCCCGTAAATATTAATTATTTAATATTTATGAGGTCATTAGTGTCGTGTTAAAATTTGGTTACAAAATTTTATCGTTTAGATAGTTAATTAATTAAAAAGGACTAATCGTAAAGATTGAAAAAGATAGTTTTATTAGTTAAAAGGAAAATTTAAGGACTAGAATGGTAAGTAAACCATCATGGTTAGTAGTGGACGGTTTTAGACTTGAAAACGTTAAGATTTGAATGTAAATTAAAAAGGTATAATTGTAATTGGGTAAAAAGTAAATTATAACTAAAATAAAAGTCAAATGAAAGTGTTATATTCTTAAATCTTTTTCCAAAAGGCTGAAACTTCATTGTTAATGGAGAGCAAGCTTCGGCCAAGCTTGTCCTTCAATTTGGTAAGCTGATTTTAACCGGTTTCTTGTAATTTGTATGTTTTTTATATCATTGCAACTAGGTCCAACTAACCCATATCTCCATTTTCAAAATAGGTAACGATTATGGATTATACCATTGATGAGTTTTGGATATTCTTGAATTTTTACGGTAGATTATTAAGCTTGGCAAAGTAATTTTTGGTAATTTTAATGTTTAAGGACTAAAATGTTAAAGTGGTAAAAATTACGATGACTTGATGTGAAATAACAGTAAATATGGGCTTTAATAAGGTCCCAAATAATTCGGTTAAGCTTGAATTTGGTTGAAAATTGGTAACTTGCATGATTTGGACTTGGAGACTAAATTGCATAAAAGTGAAATATTAGGGGTAATTTTGTAAAAATGTCAAAAATGACTTAATTGCATAAAATGATTACTTTTCTGTTGATTTAGTTGATTGAATGAAATTATTATATATAGATCAAGAAACGGATCAATCGATAGACAAATGGGGAAAAGAAAAAATTGTTTATTAGTATTCGGGGTAGTGTTTGCTACAGAATTGATTTAGGTAAGTTCGTATAATAAAGTAATTGATTTCGTTGTTGTTTTGTGAATTATTAAATATTTAAGTATGTCGTATTTAAATTTGTTTATATAGTAAATATTAAATTATGGAATTGAATCAAATTAAAATGAAATTATAATTGAGGATCATGATTGAAAATGAAGAAATGATATAATTGAATTCATGTAACAAAGAAATTCTTAATTAATTATATGATATGTTAGTTAATGTTTATGTTATGAATGAATTAAGTTGATTGATATATGGCAATTAGTAAATTGAACTAAATTGCATTATTAGCTAAATTGATATTATGTCTGATAAATAAGAACTATATAGATGTGTGCTCGTAATGGTATAATGTGAGGAAAATTAATTGAAATGAACATGGTTTATGACCTGTATGAACCTCGTGAATATTTAGGATACAAATGACATGTCATTAGGGGTTATTCCAGTTTAGGGTACTGGACGTGGATGTCCTACCGGTGGCAGAGGTCTTGCATTTGTTGTAGATTCTCCACAACTTGTATGAGTAGCATCATGTAGGCTAACATCCTGGCCTACAGCTCGTGTGAGCAGGCCCGTTTCACAGCTTGTGTGAGCATTTATAAATATGGCTCATGAGAGCAGTTACAGTTACAGTTATAGGCACACTTTGTGTAAGCATAATTCCGGCGTATCTAACGTTATTTTATTTGGTTCATTAGGTGTTAAATGTATAAAATGAAACGAAATATACGAAACACTTATATGGTATTAAACAATGAATGAAGAAATTTATATGAACTATTAGAACAAAATGTGTTGTACAGTAAGATTATGTGTTATATATGTAAATGAAATGGTAAAATGAAACGTTTAGATGAAACAGATATATGAATTGGTTATATGAAATGGTTATAGGGAATGATTACATGAAATGGTTATGTGTATTGGTTATGTGAAAATATATGTATGGATTGAGACATTGGATATAGATATTTGAAATGAAATATGAGTGTTAAAGGCATATATGATGGTTGGTTTATATACCAATTGTGTTTTTTATGTATAAGTTTGACATCATGATAAACTTATATGTTTTACATATGAACTCACTAACCTTGTGAGACTTGTGATGTGTATAGGTAATTAACAAACTCATGATCATGATATTGAATTATCTTGTAAACTGTTTAAAATTTCATCCTTTATAGTAAGTCAAAGTCTAAGTTTATTACGAACTTACTAAGCTTTACATAAGCTTACTTGTGTCTTTGCCCTTTCCTTATAGATACGTTCTGTGGAAGTCGGGAGATTGGATCAACTCGAGGAGATTACATTATCCAGAATCTTTTTGGTAGATTCTAATTTCAACTCAGCTTATATGGCATGTAATAAGAAAATGTGGTTATGTTATGTAGTAAGACCATTTGCTCATGGTTGAAATGGTTCGTATGTATGGTTGTAATATGCACGTGGGTGCTTATGATTTTGTGAAATGAGTAACTAATGAAGAATGCATGTTTAGTTCCAAGCTTAAACATAATCGATGAATATAGAATGGTAAGATGACATGAGGTAGATATTGGAATTGTATGTTAGTTATTTGAGTGTTGTTGTGGCTTGTATTGTTTAACTTAGTTTGCTTATGCTTTGGTGGTATTTTATAGCCTTGATTCATGCTTGTAGGGCATCCACCTGGGTATAAATGGTATGGATATGTGTATCAAATAGTAAGATTGTTAACTTATATGTAAGGATGCGGTCAAATGTGATAGTATAAAAGTCTAGTTAAGTTATTGAATTGCTAGTTGCTTGAGACGTGGGTGACTTGCATGATATTAAATAGTGTTTACAGTTGATTGATTTAGCATGTTATGTTGGTTTCTTAAATGTGTTTGAGACTTGACATTATGTGTCATGAGATGGTATAGGTACCTATGCAATTGGATGGAAGTTAGGCTTGTTTTAGGACATTTTTGGGCACATATGGGCTGTCACACAGTCGTGTGTTACACACGGGCAATCCACACGGGTGTTTGCCCTGAGCATGTTTGGTTCAAAGTTCACACGAGTTGGCACACAGCCTACGACACGACCGTGTCACCCAAGTTAGTACGTTACACAGATGAGTACATGGGCATGTGGAGTAGTCACATGGGTGTGTGGGTTAGCCACATGGGCGTATGGGTTAGCCACACGGTCTGAGCTCTGTCACACGGCCGTGTGACCCTTAAAGTGAAAATTTTTAGTTTTCCCCTAAACTTTCTAATTTGTTTCGAATTAGTCTTTAATTGTTTCTAAACTATTTTTAAGACCTCGTAGGCTCAATTTAAAGTCCGTAAATGTATGTGTTATTCCATTTTGAATTACATATATATTTATACAATTAATTCAATAATTGAAAGATATTTGTTATAATACTCTATAACCCTATTCTGGTGATGGAAACGGGTTATGGGTGTTACATCCAAAATGTGCCATAGCCATGGTCTTTCCACATATCAGCCACACTGGTCTTTTCTCGTGTTTACTGTCTTAACGGATGTCATCAAAGCAGCACCACAGGGTCCATTATCATATCACATATTTTCCCAACATTCTGCTCGAACCCCTATATCGCCAACCATACTTTGTCATGCACCACTCAATTAATATAATGGACGTATTTACACAAATGTCACTCATACCCTTAACAAAATCCTACTTCCCAACACATAATTTCCATACATGTTTACCACACATCGTCATTTTCATCCAACACATCTTACACTTTAGTACATATATACAGATGCTTCACACAAAACACACAAACATACATACATACATACATACATACATACATACATACATACATACATACATACATACACACATACATACATATATACATACATACATAAATATATACATACATACATACATACATACATACATACATACATACATACACACACACACACATACATACACAAAGACATATATACATACATACATATATACATACATACAGGCAGACAGACAGACAGACAGGTAGACATATATACATACACACATACATACATACATACAGACATACAGACAGACATACATACACACACACATACATACACACATATATACATACATACATACATACATACACACAGACATACATACATACATACACACATACACACATACATACATATATACATACATACATACACACATACACACATACACACATACACACATACACACATAAACACATACACACATACATACATACACACATACACACACACACATATACACATACATACATACACACACACACAAAAAAAAAGACATACATACATACATACATAGTTTACTAACCTCAAGAAGATATGTTCATCTATATAGACATCAACCATAAAAAAAATCATTATAAAATATCGTGTAAAAGTTGGGTCTAGAGACCCATTAGAGACCTACCTATACCTCGACTTGGAGCTTCTATTTCGATTGTCCTTCCCAATCCAGCAGTAGCAACTGCTTACAAGGTCATGGAATTTCCATTAGAATCCTTATTTACAGATAGTTTACTAACGTTTCAACTACACGCGACCCCATGTAGGGTCTTTCACTTACACCCTACTATTCTTACACATTTTAACATCCTTGCTCAACAACAATCGTAACATATAGGGCTATATGACTTACTAGAAGGTTGAATCATCCACTAATCAAACGAGACCTTAGCTCTATCTTAACGAAGTAGAAGAGAACATTTAGATTAGAACGAAGAACCTAAATGTTGAGCAGAAACAAAAATCATCTAGAATGTCCATCCCTTCAATAAATATACTCTTGGTCCCCCAGATTTCCCCACCAAATCTAGGGGTAAGTAAAAGAAAATTTAGTGAAGACCTACTTTATTGTTGGCCAGACATGAGGAGGGTCAATTCAATCCAATTGACTCCCAACTAATCCCATTACAAGAACCAACTTAAACAGTGCTCATGCAAACCGAGCGTATTATACTTTGGCAATGATTGGCGTGGTCTTAAAGACAATTAAGTCTCCTACAACTTTCTCATACACTTGGTAGGCTCTTAGTGCTCAGCCAAAACCCTGAGGCGTACTCTCCCTTAGGCGTACTCTTTCTTGGGCGTATTCTTTCTTCACTTGAAGAAGCCCTGTAATTAAATCCTTAGATACCGTCATTAGGCGGATGCTTAAATGTTGGTATGTGCTAATACTCTAGTTCGTCGGAAAGTTAGGATGGCGGATTATACTACTATAATGGGCAAAAACAGTTTACATACATAAATTACTCACGTTTTTGGATTCGCCGTTTTTGGGGTATGACACATTTTCTTTAAAAAAAAAAGGGCTTATATATCCCACGCATAGAACTTGCAAGGTTCACATGTCAACAACCATGCAACATTTGGTAAGGTGAGAAGCAAATAAAATCATCTTCATGATTGATCACACACAATCTCTCTACATGATGGTTGATCTAGCGAAGAAGTCTAGACAAGATAGAAAGAATGAAATATATAATAAGATATGATATATTAATTTAATATAAATACTATATATTTATTAAGTATAAAAATAATGTAATAAACAATGTTATATAATAAAAGTTAAGATTAAACATTTAATACATATATTAAATCCATATATGTAAGACATTAATAAAATTAGAGTTACACCCTTATTAGGAAAGAAAATAAAATGTAATAATATCATATTTAATATTTTCATGACTAAAATGAAAAAGAAAAACATAAAAGATTATAGGTGATAGACCCTTTACAATTACCATTATATAACATGGACTTAACTTCAATCTTATCATAATTGATTTTGGTAGTTATGATAATGATACTTGATGCTACTCCTCATATTGTCGGTTCCACTATTTAATTACTTTTTAGATCTTTCCCATAAAAACTATTTAATATATTCACGTTAAAAATTTTCCGACATTGAATTTTATATGCGTATTAAATTTTAGTTTGACATTAATATTTTTATTTATATAAAAAGACGTAAATTTAAACGTGTTGAAACATATTTATTTTTTTATTGAAAAATTAAGTAAGGACTATAAATAATTTCAGACACTTATTAAAACAAAAGTAAACTTTCTCTATAATCAAAAGAAATTAAAAGAGAAAAAGAAAATTGAATTAGAAATGGTGGTGATTCCAATTATTATTAATTAGTGGTGGCAACAAATGAAAGACAAGACCCATACACGAAGTTGCCAAATCCTTTTTAAGTGTCACATGGACTTGTCTGTTTAATATAGGTATGTGTTGCCTTAAATTGTTGAGGTTAGATTTTTAAAACATTTTAACATTAAATTTAAGCCTATGTTTTCTAAGCTCGCTCAAAAAGATATATTCTTTCTCACACGTTTTAATTGAAATAGTTAACGATGTTAACTTGAACACAATAAAGGGATTACGGTTATAATTTGACTTAATGTATTTTTTAATACAATGTCTATTTCTATATATAATTCCTCTTCAACTTTTAAATTGGAGAAAAAACATACTTACGCACGCTTGAACCTACGTCCTTTTTGTTGTTGCAATAACAACGGTGTCAATTGAGTAATATCTCTACTAATATTAAATCATTTACTGAGTTTGGTGTTACTGGTCAACCAAGTAATAGCTCAGTTAGGTAATGACGAAAATACTTACTTTGCAAGTTAAATTGTATTATTTTTAGGGTATTTTATCATTTTATATAGAAAAATAGTAAATTTTGAACTCAAATCTCTATAGTTTTTAATATTTATAGTAAATTTTGAACTCAAATCTCTATAGTTTTTAATATTTATACTTTAACCTCATTTATAATTTATATTATTTTTTTATAATTGTTATATAATTTTGTTTTCTCACTCATATGATGTACTGTAATTTAGTATATATTTATATAAAAAAACAAACCTTTAATATAATTCACTTATTTATTTGACATATAAAAGAATTAACAACCATAAAAAATTAATAAGAATAAGAATAAAAAATTATTATAAAATTATATTAATGAAAAATGAAAAGGACTTGAGCAATAAATAATTAACGTAGGGTTGACATCTTAATCAGATTTTTCTAAAGATACAAAAAGGAAAGATAAAAAGAGAAGAAGAATGGGATAAGGAGAAACCATCCATGCAAAGTACCCCGTGTGGGGCCAAACCCTCCACCAAATATAAGAGAAAGAGAATACGAAGTCTAAAGTTTGAGTCTCGTGAATAGAACAAATAATATTGATAAAATTCTTATATAATGAGTCTAATTAAGTTTGACTCTAAATTTAATTAAGATTATTTAATTTAATCAAATACTTACCCTAATCCGAACTCGACGCGAGAGAGTCTTGGGCATGAAGGAGAGTTGTGTTGGTTGATGGAGGGCCTACCATAACTGGCTTTTCACAAAGCCTCGAGTGCTTACTTTTTAAGTATAAAAAGGCAAAATTTCACAATACAAAAATGAAAAGAGAAAAATAAAACATTGTGTGGGATGGAATGAATGCGTTGTTTCTAAGCTGACTAAAATGAAAATTGGGAAAAGAAACAACCGAGATTTTAAATGAAAACAGTGAAGGAAAAGTTTATAAAAAGAAAAGGAAATGAGTACTTGGCGAAAGATATGGTGGGCAAGCATCTATTAAAGTTGGACACTGACACCAAATTAAAGATAATTGTATGAGGAAAAAAATACGAATAATTATGTCAGGAAAAGATTCAAGTTTAAACTTTATGACATTATTTAGGAGGGTTACTGTGAATTCTGTAAAATTAGTTTTTATAAATTGTAAAATAGAAATGAAAGATCTAGTGAATCCAAAAACTAATAAGTGTTAGGTACCATAGTTAACACACATTGTATTTCTAAAGAGAAATATAAGATTTAAGGTTTAGGATTTAAGTGTATTATGCTTGTAGTTGTTGGCTTAGCAAAAAGAAAAGTAGAACATAAATTTAAACTTTAAAGACGATTCGATGAGATGTAAAACGAATATAAATAATACTAAAAATATATATAAAGGAAAAAAATCCCAACGTTTATTGCATACGCACACCTTATGAGAACCTTACCTCATATTGCCTTTTTGCTTTTTATAGGTACATTTTGCCTTGGATGCTCCCTAGGTTTTTTTTTTTTGGCTTTTAGCTTCATTTGTTTTCATGATTTCCTTCTTCTTCTTCTTTTTTAACCATATAATAATTTATTAGTTGATGAGTAATAATTAGGGTATGAAGAGTTTTAAGATTGGTGACCGTATTTATTAATTTATTTAATTAAAATCTAAAATTAAGTTTTTAAAATTTTTATTTTGGTATGACGTGTGTGTTAAAAGAGTTGCTATCATTGTGCTTTATATATGGCTCAACCAATTCTCACTTTCATATATATTATTATTATTATTATTATCTGCATGGTTTTAGCCAAAGATTGAGAAATGAAGACCATTAGCAATATTTAGTACTAATTTTCAATTACAAAATTAGTGGGGGAGATCAAATCATTGGGAAAAGTTTCTAATATTGAAGAAATCATGCAATTAATCATGTGGAATCGAATCATAGAATATGATTGTTAATTAATATAGAGCACATGATAAACATAAAAAGAGATTGCTTCATTGCTAAGGGAACATCAAATGCCTATAAGGAAGAAAAGGAAAAAGGAATATCAAATAAATTAATAAATTTATACACATCCAATATAAATCATCTAAAACTTGTTATGTGTAGGAATGTGGATGTTTCTAGTGCCAACGTGAAATGTTTTGAAGTGAATCAAATTAACATTATCAGTAACATATACCTCATTATTATATTATCGTCACATTATCTTTATCAAACCACGCAACGTATGTTGTAAAATTCGGTAAAATTTAACTTTACATAATCTTAATATTCTCTCATCAAAACACCGTGTCAGTTAACCCATATAATCTCTAAAAAGTATATGGGGAAGAATTTTTGCCAACACTCGTCAATCCATCATATCCCTGTACCTAACAATATTTCGTCCAATCCTCTCACATCAGCTCCAACAGTACTAGCTAACAATCCTTTACTCTACCATTCACGCATATGGACAAGGGGAAGCTAGAAAAAATTTCTAGAGATCAAATTAAAATTTTATATTTTTGGAGGGCTACTAACTTAAATTTTCAAAAATTTTAAAGGTCAAAAATGAAAATTTTCATTTTTGGAGGCGCAACTCTTGCGAACCTCCCTAGCACCACCTTTGCTTATGAGTAGAGCACTACCCCTGCATATGGCTGAGACCCACATCAAGTCAACGTCTTTCTGTAAATACCTCATCTTAGCATAAAGACAAAGGGACATACACGAGATGAACAATATAACTCTCATTCTGCTCAAACACCACTTTTAAACCTCCATCCTCGATTACCTACAGTGTAAATCATCACCGTTATCTACGCCAACATCCCGCAAAACTTAATAGCTATACAACTAAACTAATGATGATTTAAGTTTTTAAAAACTCAACAATGAACCTTCATAAATCATAACCTTTTGTTTTGGGACAAATCTAAACAAAGATTTTAGCAATTTCAACGCAACAGTAAATTAATAAGCTTAAGTCACCTCAAAAAGGGTTATTGACACTGGGCTCTTTTTTTTCCAAAAGCTTTTCGATATTCTTTTACCCATGCGAAGGGACCCAATTTCTTTTTTCAACTTTGAAGAAGACAAAAGCTGCCCAATGTCCCAAAGTCTTTAGCGTATCTTTGTTCTTAAAAACAATACATACACATATATGTATACACTCATATATATAACTGAATCCCTCACTCCATGGAGGCTTCTTGAAGACAAAAGTGCTTACCTCAATTCCTTAATGAAAGTTGCTCATCATTATTATACTTTCCGAGGAAGGGCAGTTTTATGGAGTAAATTACACCCGAAGTTACTAAATTATTAGTAAGTTTATGTTTTGATCACCCAATTTTAAAACATTACAAAATGGTCATTAAACTATTTAAAAAATTATATTTTTAAGTCACTGAGCTATTAAGTTTTTTTTTTTTTAAGTTCGGCTAGTGAGCTCTAAATGACGATTCAATAGATCAATACCCATCGACGAGTAAAAGAACATATCTTAAATCTAAGTTGATGTGACGATTATTGTCGAAAATCAAAGAAGAAAGTTGTTTGGATTTTGTTTGCAGATTCGTAATGTTCAAAGTTATTTCATGAAAAGAAATTGAATTGTAGAAAAGAAGGAGAAAGAGAGCTTTCAATTGATGCAAGGAATGTGAACAAAAAAAGGCATACAACAACGATTTTAACAACCCAGTGATTTAAATGAAAACTTCCGAATAATTTAGTGACTATTTTGTAATTTTTTATTGTTAAGTGACTAAAATATAAACTTACTAATAATTTAGTTACCGTAATTTTTTTTAAGAGCTTCAAAGTTTAAAGAAAAAGTGAGCCACTTTAATGGGCTTCCATATCTAGAAGATGCCTAGCAAAATCTTAAGCTCTTTTCTCTCTATTCTCAATTCCATGGAATCTGCTTTCAACTATTGAGGTGACTAAAGGAAATTACAATGGCAGGTCCAGCTTTGAATTTGGGGTTTTTTTTTTTTTTTTTTGTGAGAATTATGATAAGGGCAAGACAAAGCCACTTTCCTTTGCATTTTGCTTATGTTCTTTCACTTTCCTCCCTCAAATGGACCACGTACCTAGGAACAAAAGCAAATGGGAAATTTTTTTTTTTTTGAACATCCATATAGTTTGTTTTTACTCAAGTCTCTATCCAAGTATCTCTTTTTGCAAAAAGACAACCTCATTTTTTGTCATTTATTATTATTACTCTCTTTCTTAGGGTTTAAATTGCATTTTCTAAGGGATAATATAACTTTTGACCTTTAAATTTGACAATTATGTTCATTTTGATACTTATACTTTGTTTTGGTTCACTTTGGTGTCTAAACTTGACAACTAGATTCATTTTAGTCTCTGAACTTCGATTCCGTCAAGATTTGATAATGTGACCAGTATTCTTGGAACATGATTAGATTGGTTGGTCGGATTGATTGGACTGAAAATCGACCGGTATAACAAAGGGGTTGAATCGATTGAATCAGAACTTACTCGAAATCGATACAAATAGAAAACTAAGACAAAAACCAATAGTTGAATAGGTTGAACCGGTTTAATAAATTTATCATTATTATTTTTATGAATTTTTAATTATTATCGATCCAGTAGTTGAATCGATCAAATCAATAGATTTGGGAATTAATGATCTAATCGATTCAACCACTTATCCGAACATTAGAATAGTGCTTGTGACACTCTAAGTTTTTTTTTTTTTAAATATGTAACACTCTAATATTGTACCATGTCATCAGACTTTTATATTTTTTTTCAAGTTTAAGAACTAAAATGAATCTAATGACCAAGTTCAAGTACCAAAATGAATAGAAAAAAATGCATATACCAAAGTGGACATAATTACCAAATTCAAGGGTTAAAAAAATTATATTATCCCTTTTTTAAACTTTGTTTAAAACTCATTGTTGTTGTGGTCTTTGTTCCATGAAAGCTCATTGCGGGGTTGTCTATGGTTTGTGGAGGGGCAAAGGTTTCTTAGCTAGCTACTAAGCCATGAAAATGACTATACATTGTGTGTGTGTGTTTTAATTATCCCATTTATGGATGTATAAAGGAAAATTTATTCTTTCTGTTCCTCCACCATGAAACTTTGCCTTTCCCCATTATATGTATGCATATACATATAGCTTTTGCTCCACAAATTATCTGTCCTCGTCAAATTTATCACCTCTCTGTCTGTGTTGTTCTACTATAAATGGATAAATTTGAATATCACTATTATCTTTATAGATGTCGGATACATTTATTTTCGTTCTTCTTCTCAATTTGATTTTTATTAGTTATTTTTAATTTTTTTTGAAATAATTTTTATTTTTACCCATAACCTGTTAAACTCCTTGAATTGAAGGATAATTCATATTTAAACGCACTCAAACTCACGTCCTTTTGTATAAGACTCAATCGATTATTTTCAATCTTTTTAAAGCAAAGCAAATATTTAGGTTTTTATTTCCAATAATGCATTTTACAATTTTATCTTTTTAATAGTTATATATTATAAGGGTAAATTGACAAGAACATATAGTAAGCGGGATAAAGTGCGGTAAGCTATTACCATATTCTTTTTATATTAATTGTTTAAAAAAAATCTGTCCCACCTTATCTCACATGAAGAGTCCCGACTCGTAAAGTGTAATTTGTACTTTTAATCTCAAAAATAATAAAATCATGCTTTTGTCCTTATAAAAAAACAGTAAAATTGTTGTTAGCTAATAAAATGATAAATTTACATTCATAGACTTCATAATTTAACTTTTTCCTTTAAACTTTTTTTCTAGTTTTATCCCTCATAAAATTACATTTTAGTTCATATTTTGCCATTGGGGTGTCAAAGGCATATAGTGTTTCCAAGAGTAAAATAAGCCGACAATCTGCTTGATTACATAATTACCAATAAAAACATTTAAAGAGAAATGTCTAAAGAAAAAAGCATAATTACTTGCTTTAATCATAAAGAGACTACCATACACATTATATATTTATACTACGGGTTGATATAATATTAGGTACTTGAGTTTAGTTTTAATGTTCAATTTAGTGCTCAGACCAAATGTTATCATTTGCCATATGCGATCTAAGAAAAAAAAGTTAATATACTATTTGGTACCTGGTTTTGGCTTCAAGGTTCAATTTGGCACTTGATTTTTTTTTCCAATTTAATACATGAGTTTGGCTTCAATATTCAAATTGGTATTTAAGTTTTCTTTTATCCCAATTAGGCACCTGAGTTTGGTTTTGATGTTCAATTTGGTATTTAAGTTTTTTCTAGTTCCAATTAAAGTACTTATGTGTCTTTTTTTTTTTACTAGAACATATGACAAATATTCATTCAGCCACATGATCTCGTTTTGTTTGGTATCAAATCGAAGATTGAAGTCAAATTTAAGTATCAAATTGAACATTAAAACCAAACTCATATATCAAATGATATATTAACTTTAAAAAACATAAATACGATTAAAAAAACTCAAATACTAAATCAAATATTAAAACAAAACTCAAATTTTAATTTGAGTGTCGAAACCAAATTCAAATATTAAATAGCATATTAACCCTTATACGAAGAAGATGAAATAATTTTGGCATGGATAGATGGGGAGATTAACAATGGGATTTCCTTTAAATAAAACACAAAATCTGCCATTGATAAACACGAAAATCCTTTGAGTCAGTAAGTTTCTTCCGCCATTGGCGCAGTGTCGCTTTGTTTGAGGCAAATGAGATGGTGATTTGTCCCAAAAACAGCATGAATCCGACCGTAAAAAGATTGCTTAATCTTAATTGACGAAGACATTTCAATATGACGGTCTGTAGGTGATCTGAAAATAGACATGTTTCCATGTTCATTTTACTGGTCTCTCCAGCAATGAAAGTACATTGGTCTCTTTGGCTCTGCAATATTGGTAGGCCCCCACTTTTCTCTGCCTTGCCATTTCAGTCCGTAGATCTTTGGACTGGCTTCATCAGGCTCAGTTTTCGTATGTATTGTACGTACGCATGTACCAGTATAAGATCATGACCCTTCATTCTATTGTACCTCTCCTTGTTGGAGTGGTAAGATAAGGTTTATAAAGTATCCCATCCGTTTCGAGGTAAAACTATTTGAATTTTTTTATAATTGAAGTGGGATTATATTTTATTTTTTTACTTAAAAAAAAAGGTAAATTAGCTTTTGTATGTAAAGTTAAAAAATAAATTGGTTGTTTCTATTAAGAATTTCATTTATTTATGCTATTAAAAACTGACTGACGTGGCTGACATAATAACTAGTAAGTGACACATGACATTCTACATTTATCTCATATTCACGTACATGGGTTAGTCTTTAACAACAGGAATAGATTAAATTTTTAATAGAATAACTAATTTACTCTTTAATCCAAAGTATATAAATTAATTTGCACATTTTTTTAATAATACAGTAAAATACAATTTAAATATCAATATAAAAGCCTCCATAATACCTTTATCTTCATTTCGATTATTCCACATTCAAATAGTTTCAAAATTAAATAATTTTAAAATCGAGGTTGAAAGCTAAATATAATGCAAATTGATAGATTTTCTCCTATGAGTGAGAATATGGCGTAGTTTTTTTTTTCTTGGAATAAATTATTTATGATATAAATGATTTGAATATAATTTAAATGGATTCAAAATGTTAATTTGTTAATAATCAAATTAATTTGGATTTTTAAAAATTAAATTAAAATGAATAAATTTAAATTAAATAAACTCATCTTAATCATTGATTAAGTAGGCTCAAAAGTTCAACATCTAAACTATCGTTCGCTTGTCCATCACAATCTTAATCAATTTACAGTATTAGGTAACAAATGAATTAAAACCAATTAATGATTCATAAATTATATATATATATATATATATATATATAAATTTTGTTTGAGACCTTAGGTGTACTTAGACCTGATCATGGGTCGGGCTACTAGGCCTGGCCCGAAGGTCCATCCAAAATGTGAGAGGGTTTGGGTAAAAATATAATCCCGAAAAATGGGCTTGGGCAAAAAAATAAGGCCCATTTAAAAAAGGGTCGAGCCTCGGGTAAGGTATTTTTGGCCCGGCCCGGCCCGAATTCACTAAAAGACAAGACAAAAAAAATTTGCTCTTTTTTGTTTTTGTTTTTGAATATTATTTTTTTGTTGTTTTCTCCCTATTTTGCTATCATTTTACTATTATGTTGCTACTATTTTATTGTTATTATTTAGATATTGTATAAAACTTATTTTATTGTTAATTTTGTTATTATTTTAGAGGTATTTGCTTGTTAAGTTGAATTTATCTTAGTGTTATTTAAGTCTACATATTTTTTAAAAATTATTTTTAATTTGTTAGGAAATATTTATTTTGATGTTTTTAGTATTTTTGATGTATTATATATATTTAAAAATTATATAGAAATAATATAAAAAATTATTACAAGGGGCCGAGTTGGTCCCGGGTTTTAGCATTTTATCCGGGCCGGGCTTGGGCAAAATTTTATGCTCATTTTTTGGGCCAGGCCGGGCCCAAGCCTAGTAAATGTACCTGAATTTTTAGTTGAGCCCGAACCCTGCCTGGCCCGACCCATGATCACCTTTAGGTATAGTGTACCATAATCACATTTAATTCAAAGTTGAATCGTATCAGACTGTTAAATGAGAGGCAAAGTGTTTTCATTTCTATATTCTTCATTCACCATACTCAAACCTAAGACATTAGTTAAGAGCAGAGGCGAAGTTAGAAATTCTTTTTGGGAGACTGATTATGGAAGCGAAAATATAATTTCATTATTTTATTACCTTATATCTTTATAATTTTTAAAAGTCTAAATTAAATTTTATCATTTGAGAGGGATAAAGTGCAAATTTTCATATACTAACTTTTAATTTTATAAATTTTAAAGAGTTAAAAAAAAATTTCATACACTTTTAACAATTTACATATAACTATTTCTCTACAATATTTGGTAATTTCATTAAAATTAGATGTAACTGTAACATATAAAATAATCAAAATACAGTTCAAAATTAAAAATAATCCACCATATAACTTATTAGTTTACAAAAATCACAATCATAATTATAATAAAATAAAAATAATACATCAATTTTTAGGACATTAATTTGAGGATAACAACAAAGTCCAACTACTCAAGAGACTTGTTTATAGAATTGGCAATTAGAAAATTAAGACAGACAAAACATAAACATCAATCATTATTGAACATTTCTAACTCTATGTCCTAAGTATTATAAATATACAAATTGGAATTAATAAATTTATGATTTAATACATTATTTAGTATTAAATTTTACGTTTATATTTGGTAAATGTTATACATTTTGATATCTAAAGGTAATAATTTTAATTTTTTTAGTGCCTAATTTGAGTTTTAGAGTTAATTTGATAAAAATTGTTAGTTAACTAATAATATTAACAATTAACTTTCATTAAGTTAACCTTAAAGCCTAAAAAAAACCACTATCATCATATTGTGTTTAACAAATTAAATAAATTCACAGTTAACATTAAATTTATTTTATGGGTAAACTGCAATGGTAGTCGCCCAACTATTAGTGAATTTTTTTTTTGGTCACTTACTGTAAAATCACTAACGAAAAGATATTTGGTAGCTTTTAAAATTGACATAATAGCAACTTTAACACTCAAAATTTATATATTGTGTCAATTTAATTTTGATTCTAAAAGTTTTAACACTCAACATTTATACATTATGTAATTTAGTCTTTTTTGCTGTTTTGTTTCTCTTCGTAACATTAAGTGTTAATTAAAAAAAATTGAGAAAAGATGAAGATTATTATCTTGAATTTTTTAGTGTTTCTATTTTTGGTATATTTTCGATCAAATTTAGCTGATAATTTTTTTAAACTTTTTATATGAAATGGTCACAAATAAAAGAGAAAATGCAAAAAGACTAAATTAGACAATTTGTAAACATCGAGAGTTAAATTTTTTAGAATCAAGAGTAAATTGATACATTGTATAAATGTTAAGGGTTAAAGTTGCTATTATGTCAATTTCAAAAGCTTCTAAGTTATCTTTCTATTAATCATTTAACGGTAAAGAAAAAATTGAATAATTGAGTAACCATTTTGTAATAAAAATTCAACCAGTTAATGCAAATCGATCTTCAATCAATGTCGGTCAAAATTAAAAATGTTTTAAAATAAACCCTAAAACGTATAACATTTATTAAATATATGTATGACATGAGAACTTAAATACCCAACAAAATACTAACCCTAAATTGATCTTACTAATATTTTACACTTAGGCAATGAGAGAATAAAATAATATTGCAATTTACAAGAATGATGATGACAAGAATAGTAAGGTTTTAGAGTGATTGGCATTGAAGATAACACATTCAATGTCTTATTCTTTAATAGTAGTGGTAGTTATCATTATTATAAAAATATTTCTCTTTTGTCTGTATCACAAGTCATATGCAACATGGCCTTCATCCTTAAATAATATGATTGTGTTTTTTAAGAAATTAAAAAAGGTTTTTTTTTTTTTTATAAAGAAAGAGAGTTCTAAACTAATTATGTGGGGGTCCAATGGTACAACACCCATGTGATTGCACTATGGAAAAAGTTAAACAATGATATGCACACCAGTCACTACATAATATAATGAGATTATTTATCTATTGCAACCACTCCTAATGTACATCCTCATGAAAGCAATAATTATTTAATATGTTTTGGTTAATTCATCAACATATGCCATAAATCTATGATTATTTTAATTTATATATTATTTACCGGAGGAAATCATTATCACACTTAGTACATAATTTCTGTGATTCCATCCCACAACCTGAGCTTGAGGTGAACACTTTTAGTTAATGAGTCAAATACTAAGGTTAGGGTAATTCTATTAAATGTTATTCTAACTTGAAAATCGACAAGTAAGAAATTAATCAAAATAATTGCTTTAAGTTGATATATTTACCAACTATATAAACTTCTCCATTCCCATTGTAATGCTCAAATTCGGACAAATAAAAATCGAACGGTTAGTTTCTCAATTTCAAAAGGATAATATCATTTTTTACCTTTAAACTTTATAACTAGGTTCACTTTGATATATATACTTTCTTTGGTCTACTTTGACACTTGAATTTGATAATTAGATCCATTTTGGTCTTTGAACTTGAAAAATATAAAAATTTGATGATGTGGCTCTTTGATTATGCCAAATCATCACTTGAAAATTCTATATATATATATATATATATATATATATATATATATATATATAAATTTTTAAGAGATAATGTGTTACAATATCATAGTGTTATATTTAGTTTTTAATAATTGGATCGATGGTTGAACATATTAGATTACTGATTTCCAATTCAATTGATTTGACTGTCTGACCAACAATGATTAAATAAATATTTAATAATTCATAAAATCTAAAAATAATTTTTTTATTAAATCAATTAAACATGTTTAACTGTCGATTTTGTCTTGGTTTTCGATTTTTATCAACTTTAAGCAGTTTCTGAGACAATCGATACAACTCCTTTGTTTGGATTGTTATATCAATCAATTCTCAATCCATCCTATTGATCGTGTGTCAGTAACTTTGATCACATCATCAAATTTTGACAAAATAGAATCTAAGTTCAGGGGCCAAAATTGATCTAATTGTCAAATTCAAGGACCAAAGTAGACTAAAAATATATATATGTATCAAAGTGGACCTAGTTGTCAAGTTCAGGGGCCAAAATTTATATTACCCCTTTTCATAAAGTAAAAAGATAGAATTCATAATTAAATCAATAAATATTGACCCTCGTTAACCATGATTTTAAGAACTAGATAGGTGGTCAAATCGATTAGATTACCGATTTTTAATTCAATCCTGGTTCAATCGATTTCATTTAAATATATTCGAACCTATTATTAGGATTGATATACCACCCGATCCGATCCAATTCAGACAACCATATTATTAACACGCCCATAAACACTTTAATAATTGTGATTTTATCTTGAAAAGACAAAAATTATTTGGAAAAGCTAACAGAAATATGTCTTAATAAGCTTTTTTTTCAGTTGAATGGTTATTATCCAACCAAAAACATGATAAAAGGGGAATTCGCAATAATAATAGACAGGTTAATGGTAAAAATATTGCAAAACTCTTTATATTAAAAGTTAAATTACATTTTGTTCGCTTTATTAAAAAAATTATTTATTTATGCAATATCAAAGAGAAAATTGATTCTTTCTATTAAAAGTTTTATCTAATTGTGCAGTTAAAAACTAATGTAGCTAAGGAAATAACCAAACAATGACATGTGAAATACCATGTGTACATCATACTGATATTCAGAGACTAGTTTTTAACAGTAGAAATGAATAAAATTTTAACAAAAGGACCAATTTATTCTTTGATCTAACATCTATGAACCAATTTATCAAATTTTTTAGTAGAATGAGAAAATGCAATCTCATTTCTAATATATGAATTTCCATGATAGTTTTACAACAATTTAGTGCTGCATTCAACAACAATTTCAGTGGATTTGAATGTGTAATTGTAAGAGAATTGATGACATGAACAAGCAAATTGACAAAGATTGAATTAAGTTCTCCATTACCATAACTTTGTTTCGCCTTTGTTGTTAACTCTATAACTAACAATGGCAACTTAGCCAAATGAAAAAAAAGAACCAAACCAGTTATACCCACATCCGAAGTAAGCTGTACAAAAGCCATACAAATGCTAAACATGTTCGGTTTCTTGATAGAACACAGACAAGACAACAAATAATAATAATAACAACCAGTAAAGTTATGAAGCACCTCCAATGGTGGTTATCAGCACCTCCAAGCTGAAGCAGCAATTAATTCTCTCCTTTGCCAACAAAGAACAAGTGCCGATTGTCTTTTTTCGACATGGAAACCTCGAATTGGTGTTCTTTGAACCAAACATTCAGCTTGTGATTCAGTGAAGTTACTGAATGTTAATGGTGAAAATCCGGATTGTATAAACAAACTCCTCCATGGAGGTCTTCTTTCGAGGGACCGATGTCGACCCAACACGATTTTTTCAATGCTTGGTTGAAGGAAGAACCTTTCAATCTTTTCCAACGCATCGAGGTTCATGTTCACCGCGTCGAGGGATTCGAGTAGGCCAGAATATGATTGGAGTGCATGGATTATGTGGTGAGGGAACGGGACATCGGTTCGGTCACAGCCACGGTCAGACGAGACAACGATTTTGGGTGATAATTGCTTTACGAAACGGAGGATCAAGGGGAAAGTTGAAGGGTAATTGGAAAAAGAACCGATCGGTAGATTAACAGCAATCGTTTCGTTTTCACCGAAATGCAGGGGCAATGAAGACCAAGAACACGAATTCAATGCCTCGAGGCTAACAATTTCGATATCGAAACCCATGTTGATTTCATTAGCATAATGCTTAAGATTCTCGATTGTGAATCCGAGTTCGAATTCATCGTAACTTGTTGGACAAGCAAACGCAGTAATTTTCATACAAGGTGCACCGCCATTTCTTAAAACAAGTTCTTGCATCAAAGAAGCCCATTGTCCACCATATCCGATATCGAAATCGATTATGTGAACTCGATTACACCCTTCGAAAACCTCGAGAAGCGCTTGATTACAAGTGAAATTCACGAATTGAACGGTCGGAGATATCTCAGAGAACGATTTGTAAGCACCGATCTTGAAAATCATATTGGTAGTATACAAAGTTGAAGTGTTGGTAGTGTTGAAACGAAGGAGTAATTGTAAGGCCTCCTTAAAGTAGAAAGCAGCCCTTATAAAGGGCTTACCTACAGGGGAGAGCTGGTGATTGAGCCGCGCCAATATCCCTTGCGCGAGTACCGGATCACCGGTTTCGATCAGCTCTGCGGCCTGAATTAATTGGTCTATTATTGCCTGCTGAAGCTGTTGGTTCGCCATTTCATCAGTCACTATCTTCGGCGTGGTTGGCCTTTGATGAAGCAATTGTTGACGCCGGAGATAATGCTCCGGTCCCGAACCCGAAAACTGAACTTTCGGCACTTGATAATTCGGTCCACTTGTGCCGGAATTGAATCTCTTCGGCGGTCGTGGTGATAAAAGATTATGTTCCTGCATTTCAGCAGCATACGAAGGGAATAACATAACCGGGTTCTGGGTGAACTCGGCCTGGTTTTGGTCAAATACAGGATTTGAACACGAAACCATATCATTGTTCATCAAGCTAACACTACTAGTAATGGAGTCGAACCCGAAACTATGATCGACCATACCAAAACCAGCATTAAACTCCATATTTTCCGAAGACCCACCGCCGCCGCCGCTGCCACTTGGTGGTTGAAGGATCTTGTTTAACCCCAAAGAAGGGTCATCAACATCACCCATAATTAGCCTCAAAATGGATTGGTCATTCTCCCAATCCTCCAAACTTAAACCACATTTTCCGGTCCCTGTATCAAAAGATTGGCTTTTACCTTTGGAGACAGCTGCTGTTTCCGCCACGCCGCTGCTGTCCGTGGAGGCACCACCGCTGCCTCCGCCGAATGAGGAAGACAGTGTTGATGAAGACGTTGGTGGACTCGGGCTTCTTGTAGATGTGGGCTCAAATCCCACATAGCAACAACTTTCCTTGTTGTTTTGCCACTTTTTCTGTTGCTGGTGTTGTAATAACAGTGATGAATTGGAACAAGATGAAGTTGAAGAAGCAAAATCTAAAGCCCCCTTCCCTTGAAATTCCTCAAAGGATAGGGGCATGGCATTCATCTAAGAACAAACTCCAAAAGAAAAAAAAAAACAAAAGTACACTCCAAAATTTGAAGCACCCAAAATTCTAGAGGTAGAAGAAAGGGGGAGACTTGAATATGAAGAGAGAGAGAGGGAAATAAAAGGAAAAGGGGGGCAAATTAAGGTGTCGTGCTCGTTAATGGAGGTCCTACCATAAATGGCTTTTGACAAAGCAATTGAGCGCTTACTTTTTAGTTTTTGGTATAAAAAGGGGAAAAAATCAGAAATATACAAAGAAATTTGTGTGGGACGCAATGAACGCGTTGTTTTTAAGCTGACTTAAAAAAGAAATTTGCAGAAAGAAAAATGAACAAAGGAAGATGATAAATAGAAAACAATGTAGGCAAAATAATAAAGTGTTAGGAGAAGATATGGTGGCCAAGCATCTCTTAAAGTTTTCTTTTAGAGATTTTTCTATTATTTACTAAGAGAGAGTAAAAATCCGATTTTTATTTATAAAATTCCTAACTTAAAACCTTACTTGAAAGAAAGTGATGAATTAGACATTCTTAATCAACGGTTAGATGATAAGTATTTTTGTTTTTACCCCTAGTTCAAGTATTGTTCGATAAGCTTATAAAACAATTGCCATCAGAATCAAACGTTAGATGATTAGAGGTATTGTTGAATATGTTTGGAACACAATTCCCATATTGGTAAACCATTGACTAAGACCACCTTTGAAAAACAACAATATATATATATATATATATATATATATATATATTTTTTTATTTTTTTATTTTTATGGAACACCCCTAATGTTGTTTATTGCAGGACACCCATGTATATCAACTTATCCCCCCCCCCCCCCCTCCCCTCCTATTGCCCTTTGCTCTCTTTTTTTTGGTTTGCCTTGGATGCTCACAAGGGTTTTTTTTGGCTTTAGGTTCATTTGTTTTTCTACATATATATCTTTCTTTTTATAATCTTTTATTAAGTTGTTATAATTAAATTAAGACTCGATTGATATTTATGTTATATTTTTAATATGTTTAAGCATGCTGGTTACTTGATTTCTATTAATTTTAGTATACCAAGTAATGGGGTCATGACCTGCCTGTTAAAAGGCTGCAATCATTGTGTTTTATTTGTAGCTCAACCAATTGTCACTTTTCTTCTATTCTCTCTCTCTCTTTCTCTCTTTTCTAAAATGTTGGAGAATTAAAACCATGAGTATTATGAAAACAAAATCATCCTACTGGATTGCGAAATTTTATATTGGTTAAAATATGTGATAAACTTAAATTTAAATTTTGTATTTTTATTTTAAAAATTTGGTTTCTTATTTTTTTATATTTAAAAATTTAAGTCTAATTATTAATATTGTTAAATTTATTAATGTGATATTTTAAAAAAAAAATACTAACTTGATAGTCATGTAATTAAAAAACTGATATTATAATAAACTTCAATTTAATAAAATAATTTTAACAATATTAATAGTTGGACATGAATATTTAAATAAAAAAATAAAAGGATTAAATTCCTAAAAATAAAAGTATTAGGATAAAATTTCAAATTTGTGATAAATACAATGACCTGTGACATATTTTAAACTTTTATATTTGTTTGGTAATGTAATATTATTATGTTTGCATTTCAAGCATTTCCTTGTGATGGTATGTTACATCCCAAAAAGCGGGTTAGTAGAATTTGGGTTAGTGAACCAAGAGTGGTCACGTATTGTTTTTAAATTAACGTTGTAGGAATTGTGGTAAGTAAATTAATTTGATTCAGTGGTTAAGTGTTCTGGTTGTGTGCTTGAGGTTCTGTGTTTAATTTTTTTCCTTAGAAAATTCTTTATTAATTTTGATTCCATACCTGATTTGGTTCGTAAGTGTTATCTTTAATTTTTGTTAATTTGCTGGCAAGAATGAGATTACTGATTCAATAATAAGGCTTTAGCTTACCCTTTGTTTTTGCCATTCCTCACTTTCCCAACTTCCCCATTTTTCACTTTCTCCATTTTGCTTGCACGTTCGTTTTTCTCTTTGGTTACTAGGAATTTTCTTTTTGCTTCTTCATCTCTCTTACATTTTCCTTTGTATTCTTCACATTAGTCCCTTTGATTTTTCTTTTGTTGTTCCTTTTGTCTTTTATTTTGTTACTATTCTAACTGGTGTCGTCGCTTCTTCTGGATTCGTTGCTAGTCGTGTGAGATAAGAGAGTTAGTATAATCGTCGTTTTTTCTTTTCTTTTATAAAGCATTATTCGTTTAGGGTGCCATTATATTTTGGTTTTTCTAATAAGGCTATGATAGATGGTTGAGTTCAGTTATGGAGATTTTGATCGTTTTCTTTCGTGTAATTCTGTTTAGGTGAAGGTTGTGTGACGCATATTCCTCCAATGAGTTGAGTTCGATAATCTTCTTTTCTAGGGAAAGTTTCTAACGCCCAAGTTTAGGGGCTTGTTGCGAAAATTTAGCTTGCAAAGGATCGAGTGCCCTATTGCTATTGGTCAAATGCTAGGGAAGCTAGTGATGAATCTTTTTAAGTGATCATTAATTGTTTAATTGTGGATGACATATGGGCAAATTTTGGTATGTTGTTGTTCTGTCGACATCCTGAAAGTATTCAGGTGTGTGGTGCTAACTCGAAATTTCGTAAAACAGTGAAAAATTGAAATTGTTGATGCCACACGACTGTGTTTCTGGTCATGTGGCAAGTCGTGTGAGCCAAACGGGCGTGCGCTTGGTTGTGTGGGCCACATGGGCTGTGCCAGGTAGGGTGTGTGGGTCACATGGGCGTGTGGGCCCATTTTGAATAAGTTTAATTAGGGCCGAGTTTTGGATTGCGTATTTGAGGTCAACGATTACATAGACTCTGACAAATGATATTTATGATGGATCGATAATGTAATCTTTTGTTCTGTTATGTGTGTATATTTTCTGAATAAATTGTATATATATGTGATCTGTAAATTTGATAGTATCAGTAGCATGTTTTCGGTTTGGAAACCTTATAAATGAGCATGTTCAATCTGAATGTATCAGTTTGCATGTGACATTATGGCGAAACTGATTTGTGATTATTGAATTTGATTCTTCTGTTTTGTAATGTATGGAGTTTTATGTCTATTGATTTCTGTTTATTATAAGGTTGCATGATCAATTTGCTTACTGTTCTAATTTTGTATTTGCGTGCCATGTCACATTGTATGGGGTGCGAATGATATAGTAAGGAGGAAGTTCTGGCAGTTTAATGACCTGCACTATCTAGTGGTTTAACCACTTATATTTGTTCTGGCAGTTTATCTACGACTCTGGTGGCATTGGCCACAATTATTTGTTGGTGTGTTTCTGATGGACGAGTATTGGGGAATTCTATTTGGTGTGTAGTGGAGTTAGGTAGGAAATTTTTAAAAAATCTACATTATATTTTTTCTGAAAAATACTGCATTGAGATAATCATGCATTCTCAGTTTTGCTCAATCGATCATTATAAAAATCTCTGTGATATTTTGATATGGTTATTACATTATCTGTACTTATGCTTGAGTTAAGTCACACACTGAGCTTCATAGCTCACTCATTTACTTTATCTCCTCAAGTAATCCGCAGAATTAGGGATCGATAGTGTCTCGGCAGCTTGGATTGGGTTTGCCTCGCATAAAATGGTTTAATTTAATTATTAATTAAATTTTCTAGACTTTCGAACCTTGGAACTAATTTTGGGACTTTATTTTTAGTTTTGGGTATTCTGTTAGACATTAGTTAAATGGTTTAAATAATTCGTCTAATTTCTGCTAATCAAAATTAAATGTTTTTTTATTTTCAAAATAAAATAAGTTATGGACTTTTCCACCTAGAGGTGATCATGAGATGGGCCGGGTCGAGTTTGGGCTGGGCCCATACAAAATTTTAGGCCAGTCTACTAGGCCCGAGCCCGGCCGGGCCCGAAAAATGGGCCTAAAAATTTGCCCAAGCTCGGCCCAAAATAAAATTGCTAAGCCCGAGCCCGGCCCGGCCTGGCCCATATTAAATTTTTTTTGCTTATTTCATTAAATAAAAAATTTAAAAAATATAATAAATCAAATATATTTAAAACCATAAAAATAAATATTAAAACAAATAAAAATGATACTAAAACAATTCTTAAAACAATACAAATATTTACAATATAATAAAAAAATGGTTATATTAAAAATTTAAAATGATTAAAAATAAAATAAAAAATATATTAATATATAATTCGGGCCGGGCCGGGCTAAAAAGACTCTTACCCGAGCCCGGCCCATTTTCTAAACGGGCCTCATTTTTTTGCCCAAGCCCATTTTTCCGGCCTATATTTTTACCCAAACCTTCTCATTTTTCGGACGAGCCTTGGGGCCAGGCCGGGCCGCCCAGCCCATGATCAGCTCTATTTCCACTGCAAAGCAAAATAAGCTATTGAAATTTCAAAAAGATAAAATAAATAAAATTAATATGCATGTTTAAATTGTTGTTATTGGTGAATGTTTTTTTTTTTAAAAAAACACTTACTTGGCAACCACTAAATTTTTTAGGAATGAACTAAAACGTGTTTTCTGCAAAATTATCAACACAATAATATACAATGTTTTGGAAAGCAAATAATTTGTTGTTTTTAAGTAGTTATTGTTACCTTCAAGATCCGACCACAACATCTAAGTCGGGTTTGAGGTGTTATATGGTAATTTTACAATCTCAATAATATATAGATTCTGAAATATATGATATAATCCTTATATAATTTTACATTCTAGACGAAATTTGAAATTTTATACAATTTTGATGATTATTTTTATTATTTTAATCAATTTCATTTTTTTATGTTTCTTTGCAAAAATAAAGTGTAATTCTATTCAAAATTTATTATTTTTTATTAGAGTACATTGCAAGTTTTAATATAAATTTGTATATATTTGATTTTTGTGAAAATTTTGGTTTAACTTCCGTTTTCACAATAAAAGCTACCAAATTCTCTAATTAATAGGTCATATAAATAAATTATTGTAATTGGGTTCACTTGTTGAAATAAAAAAACTAAAGTTAAATAGTTGAATTCAGATATTAAAATCAAGATAATTAAATTTCATAAGTTATCGTAATTCTATAAAATCAATTGTGACTAAAAAATATGAAAATAATTAAACTTGGTTTTTTTAATAAAAAAAAAAACAACGACTACATCTTACATTCCGTTAATCATACACTAGAATCATACCTCCTAGCCAAATGAACCAAGCAGCAAGGGCGGTGCCAAGGGAGGGCAAGATTGTAATTTTTATCTTCTAAAATGTATAAAATTATATGTTAATACATGGTAAAATTACACTTTGGCCCTTCTAAAAATGATAAAATTTTGATTTAATCTTTTAAAAATTATAAATATATTAAGTAATACAATGATGAAATTATATTTTAGTTCTTATAAAAATATATAATTTAATTTTGGCCCCTCCAATATTTTTTTCTTCACCAGTAACAAGCAGAGTAATGTAACATACTTAATAATGTACTAAGTAATCTTCCATTCCAATAATACTATAACTGAAAATAGTCTTACATTCCTTAAACCCAAAGTTACCCTTACTGTTATTAAATTTTGGTTTCATAAATTGTGGGGGTCCTTCATTAAATATTAATTAATCCTGTTAAGTAATTGATCATAAACTAGAACTAACAATAAAGGTTAATTAATGTGGTACACATGATACACATATCAAGAGATTGCTTCATTGCTAAGAGAACATCAAGAAGCATCCCTAAAGGTGGCTGCCCTCTTCTTTACAGCTTATCCTATACCATATAAGTTATAGTAATGTGCATGTTTCTAGCATGACAACGTAAAATACCCAAGAATTTAATCAAATTGTCACTTAGAATCATAAAAAGTACATACATATATATATATATATATATAGTTGATGATGATATATATGAGAATCATGATTAAGTTAGTTTGTTTTTTTTTAAATTATAAGGGGATAGCATGGTATAGTATAATTCTTGTGATTAACTTTCATAAACTTTGTTTTAGCCTAATCTGAACAAGATTGTTAGCAATTTCCGATGCATGATAATCAATAATTAGCTTAGGTCACCTCAAAAAGTGTTATTGAAATTGGGGGTGTGTGTGTGTTTTCTTTTGAACCTTTTTTATATTCTTTACCCATGCAAATGGACCCAAGCTGGTTTTCTATGGCTATACCATATATAAAAAAAAGTATAATTTTGCTCAATCCCTGTATTTTTTAGAATTGTGAAATTTAGTCTCTCTATTTTTAATTCAAAGAATAATTTGTCTGATTAGAAAATTAAGGTTTAATTGATAACATTGTTAATGAACTTTCGTTAAAATTGAATATATGAAACAGTCGCAAAGCTAGGGGGTTGGCAGGGGCCCCTTCCCTCCTTAAAATGAAAATTTTTCTATTTAGACCCTTTATAATTTATAAAATTTTAAATTAGTAATGGAAAATTTGTATTTTGCCCCCAAAAATGATAAAAATTTGATTTAATCCTTTAAAAACTATAAAGATATAGATTATTAAAATGGTGGAATTGTATTTTTACTATTGTAAAAATATGTAATTTAATTCCGCCCCAAAATAAAATTTTTGGCTTTGCCCCTGATGTGAAATTCTAATATCCAAAGGTTTAAATTAAAAATGAAAATTCAATTTATCACACATATTCAAATTTAAAAGAAGTCAATGAATAATATAATTTTATCATGTATTAATTTTATTATTTCATCATTTTTTAAGAGATTAAATAGACTTTTTTTTAAAGAGCCAAATGTTATTTTACCATATATTAATTTGTAATTTAATCATTTACAAAGGGGTTGAATCACAATTTTCTTTCATTTGGGGGAAGCAAGGGGCCAAGCCCCTACCTATCCACTTAGCATGTTTTTGAAGAGGAAAAGCTGGCAAATATGTCTAGCCTTTAGCATATATCATTGTTGTTAAAAACTATATAATATATATGTGTATATAACTGAATCCCTCACTCCAAGGCTTCACCAACACAAAAGAGCTTACCTTCAATTCCACAATGAAAAGTTGTTTATCATTATTCTTTTTCAATGGAAGGTTGATTTTTTTATATATATTATTATTATTAGAGCTTCAAAGAAACAAAAAAAAAAAAAAAATTAAAAGTGTACAACTTTTATAAATGGGCTTCCATATCAAGAAGATGCCTTAGCTAAAACCTGAGGTCTTTCTCTCTTTTTCAATTTCCATGGAATCTGCTTTCAACTGTTGAGGTGACTAAAGGAATTTACAATGGCAGGTCGATTCCATGGGGGTAAAAATTTATGATAAGGGCAAAGCCACTTTCCTTTGCATTTTACTTATGTTCTTTCCCCTTTCCCCCAATGGACCACTTACCTCTAGTCTCCATGCACCAATTGCTTGTTTTTTTAACTTGTTAAAAGCTACTTTTATATCCCCAACAAGTCATTGAGATTTTGAGCGATTAAATTTGAGTCTTATTGTGTGGAAGTCATGTGCAGATCTATTCCCATTAATAATTTATTCTGATTAAAACTACAGTTCTGTTCTACAAAAACTTATCGAAAGAATCGGGCTAAAAAGAACAAAATTGGGATTGGCTCTAGTTTATGGAGGGCAAGGGTTCCAACAATGTACTTAAGACATCCCTTAAGCCCTCAAAATTATTCCAATATATGGATAAGGAAGATAAAATATTCTTTCTGTTCCTTGAATGCTTTTTTCCCAATCGTGGTTATTAGAGCAACAACAAAACCAATTTGTTTCTTCTTCTTTAACTTTTCATCAATCGGAAAAAAAAAACGTGATTAAACATACTCAAATTTATGAACGTTTTCCTAATTATTACAATAACTAAAACTTAGTCGATCAATCTATAAGATCTTCAATGAGTTAATTAAGTTGGTATGCTATAGATTTGACAAATACTAATAAAAAAAAGTAACTAAAAAAATCACAAGTGTGTGCACATTGCACTTTCAAATAAAAGATGTTGGGGTGATACATTGATTTCACCCAAAAAGAAAAAAAACATTGTATTTTAACGGCTTAGATTAAAGTCATAGATCATCGAAACTTATTGGATCGAGTGATAATAAATTTAATATCATCTAAGGAAGGTCTCAATTTTAAATCTTATAAACAAAGAAAACAACTGTGAAAATACCCTATTTAAAAATTTAACTTGGCTCCACTTCAAATTTACCACCGTTGAAAATAAAACCTAGATTTCTTTTAATTCCAGAGTTTTCTCAAGTTTAAAAAATGGAAATACCGATTATATAAGCAATGTTTGGGACGCATAGCACAATTTCCCATGAATGACAAATTATTTCTATGGTGGGAAAATTTTCTTTTAAGACCATCCTAATAGATAATTTCTACCATAAGAATCCATCTTTAAAATAAACTGTGGGACTGATAATCAAAATAAATCTCAAAAAAAAAAAAAAAGAAAAAAAGAAAAAAAGAGAGTATGTATATTCTGGACTTTACTAAAAATAGAAAAAAATACTATACAGTCCCTTAATGATTGATTAAATTTTAAATTAATATATAATTAAATTACATTTTAACCTTTCAAAATAATAAAATTATATTTTAATACCTCAAAAATTTATAATTCAATTCTACCCTTCCTTAATGCTTTTTGGATTAGTCATTAACCTAAGGCCTCACACATGCATATCATGAGCTGACATCATCAAGCTAGGTCTTGTTATACATTTTCGGTACACGTGTCCGAAAGCAAGATCATGGCCTTTCATTCTTTTAGGCCTCCTCCATTGGTTTAATTCCCTTATGGGTCCTTTTACTATAAGCCCGAAGTAAATTAGTTATTACACAATAAAAATAATCTTTTTTTATTTTTCTATATTTAATTTTTTTAAAAATAGATAATTTTGTAAACATTGATAAATTAATTGTACGATGATTAAATTACTTATTTCAAAAGTTAATCGTCTTTGAAGTTGGGTTGGTTATGAGATGTTTGAGCTTGAAATGAGCTATGAAAGTGTTGAAGTTGATACTCCGAAACGTTTTTCAATATTAAGTTAGGGAGAGAGACTCAATTGCAGAAAACTTTAAAAAAAAAAAATGAGTAAAGGAGAAGAAAATGAAGATCAATTAGAAGGACTAATTTAGTATTCAATAAATAATACAAGGACCTTCCAAAGAATTTAACATTCTCACTATCCCCCATATTTGTAGCACCATTAGACATCAGTCACCTCCGTTTGATTGAGCTTCTATGAATTTTGATGATTCGATGATTTCAAAAGTTGATTGGGGCCCTTTTCAGTTATCCAATAACAGCAGTCCACATGTAATTCGTACACTTTAGTAAAGTTCCCCTTGTATAATAATTTTTTAAAGATTAATAACTATTTTGTAATTTTTTTAAGTTGTGTGGCTAAAATATAAATTTATTAATATTTTAGTAACTTTGGCTGTAATTAACCTCTTTTTACATTATAAGATAAGGATTAAATTTCTAATTTGATCTCTCTATAATGTAACATTAATCCAACATAAAGCATGGGTTGAGAACTATACTAATATAATATAATAGTAAATGTAAGTTAAAAGTCAATTGTAGGATGAAATTAACTCGGTATCATGTCAATTTAAATCAAATTAATTTGGTTAAAATTTTCGTATTTTTGTCCAAGACAACTTCGAGCTCGATGGATTGAGTTTGGATTTGAGTCCAATCTAACTAAATGTAATAAGTTTGGGTTATTAATTTGAGTAAAAAATGAATAAGTAATGTATTGAGACATTGATTAACCATCACAGTACATTCTAGTTACATGCAAAAGAGTTGGGTAAAATTTCACATAAAATTACATTTTAATCCTCTCATGTCTTAATCACTAACTAAACTATCGCCTGACGGTCTGTCGGCTTGTCACCATCTTCAACATTGACCCCAAACTCCAATTAACTCTTTAAATAAATAAATTATCTCATGTATTAATAATTCTACAAATAGGACTTAATTAATAATATACTTATCTGTTACACAATAATAAATTATTATGGTTTAATCACCAATTTTTTTTCTGTGTTTTTTCTCCTATGCTCACATGCAACATGGCTTTTATCATTAATTTATATCATTGTGGTTTTTTTTTCTTTTTTTTTTTATAATAAAGCAATGAGTTTTATAAACTAATCATGTAGGGGTCCAATGGTACAACACCCATGTGATCATATTAACAGAGGAATTAAAAATATGAAATAAGAAAAAATCATCACATATCAGAACCAACTTTTTAAAGCCAATTTGTTTTTATTCATTTATTTTATAAGTAGCAGAGTGATATAAATCTAAAATTAAGATCCAAGCGCCATAAAATCCATATAAGTAACATAAATAATCAAATTTGTAGCAACAATTCATTCAATTTGAAAGGCTCTTTACCCATAATCTTCTTTTTTGCCTTGGTTGTTTAAGTGTACAACAAAGGACAATTTAGAGAGTAAAAAGAACCCAAAACAGTTAATTCCCACATCGGAAGTAAGCTGTACATAGCCATACAGTTTTTAGCTAAAATGTTTTTGGTTTTTGATTTCAAACAATAGGGACCTAATGGTACATAATAGACAATTAGCTTTTTAAGAGAATCACAGGCAAAACAAAAATTTCAAGGAAAACAAAGATATCAGAAACTAAAAATGCATTAAGTTACGGGCGAAAACCGGGTATCATTATCAGCACCTCCAAGCCGAAGCCGCGATTAGTTCACGTCTCTGCCAACAAAGAACGAGTGATGACTGCCTCTTCTCGACGTGGAAACCTCTAATCGGAGTTCGTTGAATCAAACACTCGGCTTGAGACTCGGTGAAGTTACTGAAAGTTAATGGAGAGAATCCAGATTGTATAAACAAACTCCTCCATGGAGGTCTTCTTTCAAGAGACCGATGTCGACCCAACACAATTTTTTCAATGCTTGGTCGAAGGAAGAACCTTTCAATCTTTTCCAAGGCATCAAGGTTCATGTTCACCGCATCAAGGGACTCGAGGAGGCCGGAATACGATTGGAGTGCATGGATTATATGGTGAGGGAACGGGACATCAGTTCTGTCACAACCTCGGTCTAACGAGACAACAATCTTGGGCGATAACTGCTTGACAAAACGAAGGACCAAGGGCAAGATTGAAGGGTAATTGGAAAATGAACCGATTGGGAGATTAACAGCAATCGCTTCGTTTTCGCCCAAGTGAAAAGGCAACGGCCAAGAACCCGAATTCAAGGCCTCAAGGCTCATGATTTCGATATCAAAATCCATGTTGATTTCACTAGCATAATGCTTAAGGTTTTCGATTGTGAAACCGAGTTCGATATCATCATGACTTGAAGGTGAAGCAAAGGCAGTGATTTTCATAGAAGGTGCACCACCATTTCTTAAAACAAGTTCTTGCATCAAAGAAGCCCATTGTCCACCATAACCAACATCGAAATCGATTATATGAACCCTATTACACCCTTCGAAAACCTCGAGTAACGCTTGATTACAAGTAAAATTCGCGAACTGAACGATCGGAGATATCTCGGAGAACGATTTGTAAGCACCAATCTTGAATATCATGTTATAATTGGACATAACTGATGTATTGCTAGTGTTCAAAGGAAGTAATAATTGTAAGGCCTCCTTGAAGTAGAAAGCAGCTCTTATAAAGGGCTTACCTACAGGGGAGAGCTGGTGATTGAGCCGCGCCAATATCCCTTGCGCGAGTACCGGATCACCGGTTTCGATCAGCTCTGCGGCCTGAATTAATTGATCAATTATCGCCTGCTGAAGCTGCTGGTTCGCCAGATCATCCGTAACGATTTTCGGTTTCCCTGTAATTGGCCTTTGCTGAAGCATTTGGATCTGTTGTTGTTGTTGACGCCTTAGATAAAGCTCCGGTCCCGAACCCGAAAACGGTCCACCGGAGTTGAATCGCTTCGGCGGCGGAGGCGATAAAAGGCTATGCTCTTGCAATTGAGCATACGAAAGAGGTAAGAACATGGTCGGGTTTTGTGTAAACCGAGCTTGATTCTGGTTTATTATCATCTGCGGATTGAAAATCTGTGGCTTTTCATCCATAACCTGAAGCTGTGATTGCTGTTGTGGAAATACACCCGGCGGAGGAGGCGGCAAAAGACTCGGCGGATTTGATGTCACCGGAAAATCAGAGCAGCTTATAGGAGGGTCGACGTTGTTGATCAAGCTAACGCTACTAGTAATGGAATCGAACCCGAAACCATGATCCACCATACCAAAACCAGCATTGAACTCCATATTTTCCGACCCACCACCGCCGCCGCCGCCACTTGGTGGTTGAAGAATCTTGTTTAACCCCATAGAAGGGTCATCAATATCACCCATAATTAACCTCAAAATGGACTGGTCTTGATTAGGAGAACCAGACAAAACACTCTCCCAATCTTCCATACCTAAACCACATTTTCCTACATCCAAGGACTGACTTGTATTGGTGGTGGCAGAGACAACAGTGGTGGTGGCTGCCACACCGGTTGTATCCGTGGAGGCACCACCACCGCTGCCTCCACCGCCGAGAGAAGAAGACAGTGTTGAAGAAGGACTTGGGCTTCTTTTTCTTCTGGTCTTATTATTATTATCAATGGGCTCACTGCCCACATAGCAACAATCTCCTCCCTTGTTCTGCCACTTCCCTTCTTTTTGGTGTTGTTGATGCTGGTGTTGTAATAACAGTGATGAATCTGAACAAGATGATGTTGAAGAAGAAAAATCTAAAGCCCCCTTCCCTTGAAATTCCTCAAAGGATAGGGGCATGGCCTTCATCTAAAACAACCAAAAAATAAAAAACACCCAAAACCCAAAACTTCCCTATTGATAAACTTTCTAAAAAAGAAAAAAAAAACACTCCTACCATGAAAGACTTAGCTTCTTCTTCATCTTGTACCTCAAAGACTCCATTTTTTTTATTAGTACCACAAACACACCATTTTCTTTCCTTTTTTTTTTTTTTTGCTTGTTGTTTGAGACTTTGTAAGTAGTAGTACTATGGGGTTTCCTTCTGTATTCTGCTATGGATGCGTGCAACATATAAAAGTGGTAAAGTGCCCTTCATCTTCTTTCTCTCTCTACTTTATGTTTTCTGTATTATTATTTTTTATTTTTTTATGTGGCTTTTGTCTGTAGACGTAGTTATCTCCCTGGTAGGGTTTTCTGTCGTTCATTTAAGCCCTACTCTCACATCCACCGCGCGTGTATACCAGATGTTTCCTTAATCACTCCATTTTACTAAGGAAAATATTATCAGTGGTTATCGAAAAGAAAAAAAGGAAATTATTATTAATGAGGGCTTGGTTGTAAATCATATGCTACTTTTTTTTTTTTCCATTTATTTTCAATTTCTTTTTTTTCCCCCTAAGTTTGATTATTAATTTCTTTAATATAAATATTGATTAAAACATTAAGTTAGTGTTTAAACTTTTCTATGTCATGATTTCAATAGAATATGATTCCTTGAAATATAATTGATTGTTAGGAATCTGAATGTTGGAAAAGCTACTTTACAACAATTGGTATACATTGAAAAATATTAATTAAAATCTTGAGAAAATTATAATATTACGTTTGGTTCACTAAATATTTTCTTAAGAATATAATGATAATTTATGAATTTATCATTATTAAATAATAAATAATATTCATTTATTCAATATTTACAATAACTTTATTTGTTAAGAATAAATCAAAAGTTGTCATTTCCTTTTCTTCTACAGTTTAATTTTTTATTATTATCGTGAAACAACTTTAAATGTTATGAATTTGCGATTTAAAATTCAAATAGCTTTCTTCTCTAACATTTGACATTAATTGGCGGATCAATTTGGATCTAAGTTATATTATTATACTCATCAATGGGTACTGTCCATTGTACCAATTGTTGAATTATTGCTTGAAGCTCACTAGCTAAACTTTAAAAAAAAAAAAAACTCAACAATCCAATGACTTAAATAAAATCTTTTGAGTCAAATAGTTTTATGAAGACTTTGTAACTTTCTGAAGTTGAGTGACCAAAGTATAAACTTACTACTAGTTTAGTGACCTTGGGTGTAGTTTACCCTTAAATTTATTTAATGACTATTTTGAAACTTTTATGATATTTTAATAATTGGATTGGTGATTGAACCAATCAGATTATTAATTTTCATTTTGACTGGTTCGATTATGGACTTAGCACTAAATAAATAATTATAAATTCATAAAATTTAAAAATATTAAAAAAATTATAAAATCGATTGAACTGCTAATTTTTGTCTTTGTTTCTAATTTTTTCAGATTCCAAACAATGCACTAGGATGGTTTAACCCGTATGTTTGGATTCGTATATTAGCCTCTATTTTTTTTTTTTATCCAATTGGTCTGAATGATTGGTGTAATTTAGGTGAAATAACAATGCCTTTTTAAGTTATAATCACGTTGAATTTCGATTAACTTAAAAAGAGTGGGATCAAGTTAAACAGATTAAATAGAGGCAAAGCCTGTTTAGCACTATCTTCTCCATTCGGGCGTTGAACGCTTTACTATTTGAATTAATCGGTATTAATAAAAATGATAAAATGATATTTTATTTTTTCAAAAATTTATAATTAAATTTCGGATCTAATAGTATAAATTAAAGAAGAAATATTAGTTGAATTTCAATGGCACTCTCTCTTTTCTTTATTTTAAAATTTTGATTTTTATATATTATAATAAGATACATGCTATATGTGTTTTTTATTTTGATAGTTAACATCTTCTTTTACTTATTTAAAAAATATACTATTAAAATCAAAAATATTTTTTTATAACATCAAACCCACGTTTATTATTTAACTTCAAAAATTAAAATAGTTAATTGAGATTCTTTAAATAATAATTTCAAAAAATAAAAATATATTTAATATTTTAAAAACATATTTAAAAGCTTAATATATTGTTAATAAGTTAAAAATGTTTACTTAATTAGAATTTTTTACACTAATATAATTTTTTTCAAAAATTATGAAATTATAATATAATATAATACAATTTGAACCAAAAAAATTATTTAATTCGACTATGTCTAGTATAATGTTTTTTTTTTCTTTTGAAAACTTTCATCCAAAATTAAAAGAAATATAACTTGTTATTTCTCTTGAAACACAATATTTGGAAAAAGGGAATCCAATTTTTTAGTGTAACAAATAGTTTTGTTTTGAAAAGAAGGTTAAAAGATGTGTGTGACTGGCTATTAAATTAAAAAAAAATTATATACATACGATAAGTAAAGATAATTTTGTGTGTGCAATTAAATATGTATAGAAAATTGAGGGATCTAAGGAGTATGTAACAATAATTAATTCCTTCTGAATTAAGATAATTAAATATTTTTCGGTGGATAACTAAAGTTGTGTGAACTAATAAAATTATTTTTCCCTTTTCTTCAATCATCATAATAATAATACAAAAATATCACTTGAATGGAGGCTAACAATGCCAATCAAGCCAATTAATCAATTATTTTGAGCAAACAGTCACATGATTATGAAACTAAAACAATAATACTTTGGACTAAATGATTAATGTGAAAGCATTTATTATTGATTCAATACTCAACAAGGAGAGCATAAAAGAGAGTAGAACAGTTGTTGAGGAGATCGGTTCATTCGGTCGGGACGAAGAGCCGGAAGTTATGAAGAATGGAGGTGGAGAGAGTAGGCTGAGTAGAGATAGTGTAGGCTAAGTATCTTTATAGAGTCGGTCCTCTTTTCATCATTATTGGGGGTATTTATAGGCAAGGGTCCCAGATAATATGGTGTTAACATGTTTGACTTGCTATCTAGCCATCATTATAGAGTGCGTGGTAGAGATGTCTTCAACGGGACGAGGCTATCTGTGGCAGGACAAACCCTGCCTTTCATTCTAACTTCTATGGGATAATATAATTGAGCTCACGTAATGTTTGGTGACCAAACGACTTCATGTTCCCAATGAAGACTAGCCCATTTGTTGTCCGGTTGGTAATCTTCTGGGGAGGATAATTTCATAGGTGGCCTCTTATCGCTCCCCGGTGTCCGTGCACCGGGGCTAAGAATCAACAAAAAAAATTAATAATAGGGCAGTATACAACAAGTATAACAGGTCAAGTTGTAATATTTTTAGTGTTACAATGGAACACTCAAGTATTTTAAGGATCAAACCCAAGAAAGTTCAAGGACAAAGTAATTCATAAGTGACAAGTATGCAAAAAAGAAGTCTAGCTAACTACTCATTAAGTTCCATATTATGACAATTCATGATTAAGGTTAGTTAAGCTAAGCAACTACTTAACATTAACAAGGACTAAATTGTAAAACAAGCAAATTACACAATTAACAATTCAAGAAACACAAGTCGTAGGTTGACTTCCATTTTGTTGATTAGTCTTTGGATTAGGGATATAAAAGGCTTAAACTTCTAATTGACTTAATTTTACCTCTCGATCACCATTTTATCAAATTAGATATTTAGTCCAATTTATCTCTTGACCTTACCCAACTAAGGATAAATGAATTCATGCTCAATAGAATCTCCTCTCAGTCTCACTTATCTATATGTTCCCTTAGAGGCGTCAATTCTAAGTTTTGAAGTTTATTAAATTTAGTCCAATTTTTACAATTTAGTCATTGTACCAAAAACTAACCAAACAACATTTCCATCAACCAACCACCATAAACTTAGTTACCTAACATCATTTCCATAAAAACAACAACCAATAAACAATCAATTCATACATCAGATTAAGCACAAAAGTAAAGTTTAAGAAAGCTTAGTGATTTCTTGATGGTTGCTTGGTGGAGAGAATGTTGGCAACAATGGAGGCCACAAATACTATCAAAGATCAGATTTTTGTGCTTTAAAAGAAAATTAAGCTAAGATATATTAAGAACTTAGGATGAAAATGAAAACACAAGGTAAATTTTGAGTACTAAAGTGTATATAACACCTAGCTACAGTAACAAATAACTAACTAATTGCTAACACCACAAAAACTCTAAAACTAAAACCCTAAAAAATGAAGAAGACAACAACTACTTAAGCTAAAAATTTGATAAGAAAGTAAAAAGCGAAAACCCTTGAGTTCTCAACCAAATTTGGCTTTTAACTTCTGATTACGACCCAAAATTTTAGACCAAAGGCATTGTATTTTGATTGGTGTTGGTGTTGGAAAAAACTACCCCATAGTCAATTTTCTCCTCGTCATGCAGTGGTATCACGATACTTAGGCTTCTGTGTTGCGATACCCAAAACTATATTGAAATTGGGAGTCTTGGGGTCTTGATGTCGTGATACCCATCCTTGGTATTGTCACAACATTGAAGTTGACCTCAATTTTCTTCACTTTAACACTGTTAGGGGTAACTCGACCTCCATGGCCTCAACCTTACGATACCCCCATCTGAATGATAATTTCTTCGAGTTCGAGTCATTATCGACTTCCTACACTACTCAATCATATCATTAGGTCCCTCATCGCGCCATTTGGCCAATTTGGGTCTCAAAAGGGAATCAGACTAATAAAAACCAATTATTAGTGACCAAAGTTTAAAAAATCATCAAAAATAAATAAAAGACACTTAAATTGCTTGAGAATAAGCTCCTCTAGTGTAATGGAAAGCATAATTTGACATATTAAATTACGACAGATCAAACTCCCCCACACTTAAGTCTTTGATTGTCCTCAAGCAAACACCTAAGACACATGTATAAAATACGACCCTTGGAATATATTGAACAATAACAAGTATGACATTCGAATATTGAATTTATACTAGACATGTAACACCCCACACCCGTGCCCTAAACTGGGACGGAATACGAGGCATTACTAAACTTAAACACATATATTCTAACGTTTTCAAATGATTAAGACTTGATCAAATTTAAAACTTTTTCGAACTTTGTCTAAAACCTTAAGATGGGCCTACGAGGCCTCAAACGTCCATTGGAAACCATTCGAGACCAACTCGGGTCCTTAACTAACTTTAGAAAAAATAACCTTTGAAACAGGACAAATACCCGTGTAGAAGGGCAACACACCCGTGTGGCCATTATAACATGGTCGTGTTGATGGCCCGTGTAGTTCACACGGCCTAGGCACAAGGGGACACGCCCGTGCTCCATACCCGTGTGAATTAAATTTTAAATTCGAACCTACAGGGTTTTCACACGGTCAGGCACACCCCCTATGGCCTGTATCCCTCACACGGCCATGACACGCCCATGCCTTAGCCCGTGTCTAAAAACCTTGACATTCTGTTTTTGATGTTAGCAACCCTTAAGGGTCACGCAGCCAAGGCACACACCCGTGTGCTATACCGTGCCCTTCATACGGTTGAGACACACGGCCGTGTCTCTGCCTGTGTGTTTATTACCATGCATACTGACTTGTAAAAATTTAAGTGCAGGTGACACACGGCCATGTAACATGCCCTTGGGGCTGACCGTGTGTCACACATGGCCTAGACACATGCCCGTGTATCTACCCGTGTGGATAATATAAGGCTATTTACAAAGCCCTATGCCACCCTGAAACAAAACTTAATACTAACCAACATATCAAAGTCTAACTTAATATGATTTCTCAACCAACATTCATAGCTAAGGCCTATATACATTTCATATATTCAACTATGCCAACAATTTCACATTCATGAAAGACTATCTTGCATTCATATAATAACTTTCAATATTAGCCATTTTCATGGCCTTATACAAGATGAGTCAGATACTAAAACAAGCCAACACATTTGGCCCCAAAATAATGTGACACAAAAATAAAATCAAAAGTTCCTATACATGCCATAATCAAAATGATAAAACTAGCTATACCAAGTGCTTCAAGGATAATGTGGTTGGCTTCCCCAACGTAGGCGATGATCTTCGAGCTACTTTGGCAACACTATAAGAAAATAGAAAGGAAAGAGGGTAAGCATGGGAGCTTAGTAAGAACATATATGCAAATAAGTGTAATTAAAAACACATTCATCAAACAATGGCTTATCATACTTAAATGATATATCATTTTAACCTCACTATCTTACTCTTCACTTCCTTTATGTATACTTACTACATCTCATCACATACTAAGGTCTTATTCATGGGTTTAGTATACATACCTGTAATCATTCGTAAAAATGTCTTAAGTTCATTCTCTCTAATAACATACCTCATTGAAATTTTCCCCAACTCGTTCTTCAAGCTACCCATTAAACACTTAAAATACTAATGGATACACGGAAAGTTTACACCTATGTGCCATATAAGTAGTCAGAGCTACCTCATACTTTGTAATGCTCATATTTTGAGTTACTCACGGGCCTTTTGCCATGTCAGTACCTGAACCCCATAACTCTATCATGTAATGCCCACTCATTGAGCTACTCACGGGTCTGCACACAAGGTCAGTACCCAGACCTACATTACATATAAAATTTATTTCATGAACTCAGACATAACTCATGAGTCCAGACCATACAGTTCCTCATGACATACCTTTTGTATCCTATACTATTTCAGAGGTTCAACGGGATTTCGTATCTAACTTGATGTTATCGCACTTATTCATCATGTAGATTACTCTTATATCACAATATTTATGCTTCTATGGTAACAAGTAAGATTATAATACATGATAACAATAAAATGTTTAAAATTAAGCTACAATGACACATTATTTACATATGTACTTACCTCGACACAAAATGATGGGAATGAGCCTAATCCTCGTAAACTTTGTTCTTCCCTCGATCAAGACCCGAATCACGTTTCTCTCGATCTAAAACGTCAAAATTTAGCTTATTTAATACGCAAATCATTCAATTTAACTTAAGACTCATACTTTGGTAAAATGATCGTTTTGCCTTTAAACTTTGTAAAAATTACGATTTTACCCCTAAGCCCAAAAATCAAATTTTATCGAATTTCCTTATTAGCCAAGCCTAACCGAATTCATTTTATAACTATAGAATTTCACAATTCTCACTATTTCACACATTTATCACCTATTTCATAGCTTAAGCAAAATGATCTTTAGTTATGGTTTCCATAAAGACTACTTCACAGAAGTTGTTTATTTCACAACCATGATTCATTTTCTTCCATAAAATTTCAGAAAAAAATATGAATACTCTCATGGAAAAACCCTATAATTTTAACCATATTGCAAAATAGTCCCCTCATTAGCTAGCTCATGCTACAAGGGTCCTAAAAATGCAAAAATCATCAATAAAAACTATCTAAATCACTTACTTGCAAGGATGAGAAGTTGCTGAAATTTTGATCTTTTTAAACCCTTAGAATGGCTGAAATTTTCGGTGGAGAGGTGAGGAAGATGATAGCCCTTTTTCTTTTGTTTTATTTTATTCAATTAAGTCACCAAATGTCACCTAACTTTGACATTTTGACCTACCTTGTCCCCTATGGCTGGTCACCTCTATTTAAAAGGGTCTAATTGCCCTTTAAAGGCCTTAAATTTTGGTTCTCTAGCTATTTAACACATTTGGGTAGTAAAACAAAAGTTTTGCCCTTTATGCGATTTAGTCTTTTTTTGCAATTAAGCATGAAATCGCTAAAATTATCTCACCAAAATTTTCATGCATTCATATAATCATGCCATAACACATAAAATAATAATAAAAATAATTTCTCAGGCTTTGAAATAGTGGTTTTTGAAACTACTATTCTGACTAACCCCAAAATCAGGCTGTTACAATATGTATCTTACATGTAACTTAAGACTAATGCTTAGATAGCTTAAGTACTCTTAAAGCAAATATACCCAATTCACTAAGTTAAAAACTAACAAACCTAAAGGCTATTCAAATGAATACATATTTGATTATGTTATCCATTAACATAAACTATATAGATACATTGTAGACGAAAAATGCAAATCAAAAGCATTCCTCAAGCTAAAATATAAAAAAATAAAAAAATATTGCATAAAGGAAATGTTTAGGTCACATATGTCTTCTAGGCTTGTAACGTTTAGAGGCTTGGGAAGGTTTAGATTTCAAAAAAAAAGATAGCTCAAAATGGTTTCAAGCACTAGAAATAATAAACCACATGACATTGTTCTCTATTCATCCCTAAAGTAGTCATTAAGCTCACCTCATTATTTCTCCTCATTAAGCTCACCTCATTATTTCTCCTTTTTTCACTTTCCTTATCTCTCCAAAGAATGAGAAGATATTGATTAATAATGGTGCATACAAAAAGCTAGATAATACTTGTGCATTATGAAATTAAAATTTTCTTTTAAGCTTGAAAATGATTTTTGTTTGAGTGTTTTCTAAAAATTTTCACTCTTTCACTCACAATGCTTTTAACCCTTACCTTGCTTTTATTCACTCAAATTATATATATCATTTTTTATGACACTTAGCAAAAGTCTGTATACATCATATCAAACAATCTCTTCTCCTTTCTCTCAAGAACAATGTGAAACCACAAAAATGTCTCTACTTAACCCTCAATATCCATGGCCCAACGTCTATTTCGTAGTGCATTTTAAGATCAAAGACAGAGAAGGGTTGAGTTTTTAACTCAATTTAGGCTCAAAGTTTCAAAAATATAAGTCCATCAAGAAAAGATAATTAGAGGCTCAAATCATGGGAACTAGGGATAACATAGCATAAAGGTCAGCCATTTAAGCTCTTGGCTAATCAAACAATGCTCGAAAGTCAACAATACATTATTCAATATCAACAACCAATAACCAATTGCCAAAATAGTCCAAGCATCATGCAATATAAAAAAAGGAAAGAAAAAAAAGGGGAAAAAGTTTTGAATCTTTTTGAAAACTATGCAAAAATATAAAATATGCAAACAAAACACACAAAGGTAAAATCTATGTACGCCCCCACACTTAAATTACACATTGTCCTCAATGTGTATTCCCTAAACAAAAGTAGAAAGGTTACTGGACTTTCTTGAATATCGTGAGCACTCATCAATGCAAGCTAAGGTCGTCCACCTCGTTGAAGCTTGAATTTGTAGTGCAATTATTGAATGAGTGGCCTACACAGAAAAACATTAAAAAAACACATGCAAATAACAAAACAAAAACAAAACAATCTAAATCCAAGTTCCATTCAAAATAATTCATCATTAAATAGTTACATTCCATATAAAAATAAAGACTGCAAAGAAATGTAACTAATCTTCACCATCAGCGTCCGATTCCGATTCTATTATATGCTTCCCCTTTCCTTTGACTACATCTCACTTGTAGAATCGATAAGGTGGATGGCTATGTGACTCATCCTTCCCATGGCTGCATAAGACTACCCCCTTGGTTGAGGGATGCTCAGGAGCGAACGTCGCCTCTATTGCATCAGCATAGGGCTCAGAGTCATCATCCTCTATCCGATCGTCCTCATTATCCTCTTTGTCTTCTCCATCGTCACCTCCACCTTTTTCTTTTCCTTAGAAGGATGCAACTCGTGGCTTCATCGACCAATATAGATCATCTAACCTATATCCCGCCTCGTAATGATCAATATACGGCTTCATCATTTCCATCATCAGAGTGTTGTATCACACCGCCCTAACAACTCGTCAAGTTGCATTTGTGTGCCTCCAAAAGCCTTCTTTGAAATGACTTTCTTTGGAAGGGCAAGAGGTATTTTCGTCTTGTGTTTACAGTGCTAGTTTCACTCTTGAATTTGTTTTCTTTGCAACTCTCTGAATTGATGGAGCATGGAGTCACCTATGATGCTATGAGTGGGGCGATGAAATTACTCAGTTTGTTCCATAACCACCCCTGCTTTACAACATAAATCTGTAGTCAAGCATGGAATACTAACCTTGCCTCCAGCCATACATCACAACATCTTTGTGATAGGGAACATAATGGCTTGATTGAATGCAAGAGGAAATTCTTTGTATGGTTCTCACTTCCACTATTGGATCTGGTGCCTTGAGTATAACTTAATATAATGTGCTCCAATTCATTTGGTGGCTGCTCTAGTATGTGCAACCTAGGTTCTTTATTGATGGACATTTTAGCAAGGAAATCAACTCATTTATTCACTTCTCTATAGATGTGATCAATGTGTACCTTCCATTTCTTGCAACCAAGTTCTGATATGCTTTTCATCGGTTCAAGTATATTTTTTTTGCGTCACTCGTACACACCATTCACACTACTACTAAATTATCGCATTTGAATGAAACTTTCCAAAAAGCCTAGATCCATGCTAGCTTCAATCCAACATATATGGTCCAAAGTTCAACTTGTGTGATTGTATAAATGCCTAGGTTCCTGTTGAATCTTTCCATCCAGGTCCCGTGGTTAACTCGAAAAATCCCTCCGCAACCATCTTGTAAAATTATGAGCTAATACAATGATAAAATTACATTCCAAATTTCATAAAAAAATTATAATTCAATTTTGTTCTCAAAAAAATTCTAACTCCACCCCTAATGCACTACAAATAAATCTGATAATAACAGTAAAAGTACCATGGAGGCCCTTGTATTAGGAACTAGATTGCATTTTGCCCTTTTTACTTTAAAAATGGGCAAATTAGTCACTATGCATTAGATCAAAGAGTAAATTAGTCTTTCTGTTAAAAATTGCATTCACTTCTACTATTAAAAACTAGTCCATATATGTAAGTATGAGGTAAATATGGCATGCCATGTGTCACATTGTTTGATTATTCCGTTAGTCATGACAATTTTTAACATTATAAATAGATGAAAAAATTTAACAAAAAGGATTAATTTACTCTTTGATTCAATGTATAAGGACTAATTTATTTATTTTTTAAACAAAAGAAGCAAAATGTAATATGACACCTAGTATAACAACCTCCTTAATATTTTTACCAATAATAACTTATCATTAAAGGAAGTTTTGAAATTAGATTTTATGGCATTCCATAAAATCTAAAAAAGTAAAAACCTATGAAAGAAAAACTATATCTCATCCAATAAGTAGGTTTTGATATGATTTTCCACCAAACCTAAAAGATAATTGAATAAAAACGAAAGAAAATGACCTTCATAAAGAAAAAAAAAACAAATCCCTAAAGGGTGGGGCATAATAAGTTTACTTCAATGCACATTAAAACTTTTATATATATATATATATATATATATATATATATGTTTCAACGCTTTTCATTCTTCTTTAATATTTTAACCTCAAAAGAGTCAAAGTTCGTATGCAATACGTAAAATTGACAAATTTAACTTTCAACATTTATAAAAATTGTCAATTTAATTCTAGTTTTAAAAATTTTAAAAAAAATAGAAAAAGAAAATTGACAAATTTTATAATTGAGGGCTAAGTTTATTAAATTTTTAGAATTCAAATTAGAATGATAAATTTTATAAATATTAAGGGCTAAATTTGTTGATTTTTTTTTATTTAAGATCAAATTAATAAAATGTGTAAACATTGGAAGGCTAAATTTATGATTAGGCCAAGAAAAAAACAGAGTTCCCGTAATCTTTTCATCACTCGTCTAACAAGAAATTAACTAAAATATTTAATTTTAAAAAATTAAATGACTAAATTAAAAAAAATAGTTGGATGATTAATGTTATAACCTTAAAAGAGTCAAAGTTAGTATATTACATGTGTTAGGGACCAGGATGAGTTTTGTATCAGGTTACAATCAACAATGTCCTTGTCTCTTTACTATATACACTTATTTCCCTATGAACCTATACAATCATAGAAATGAAAATAAAAAGGGTATTAATATTTAATTGTTGAATTCAAGTGGGGGAAATTGATTAATGTGAATAGATAATAATGGAAAAATATAGGGGAGGCATTACAGGACTTTATGGAAATTGGTCTTTTTTGGCTTGTCTATTTGTCTGAAAATAAATAAATAAATAAATTGAAATTTTGGGTATTAATGTGGGGAGGTGAGACATGCTTAGGTTTGCCATGAATTGTTTAGGAAATCCATGATTTGGACATGTCAGGGAAATGGCTTAATTTATAACCTTATCCCATGTGATTGTTAACAACTCCTCCCTCATATGAAGTGTAAAGTGACACAAAACAAAACTTTTTTCTTATTTTTATAATTATTAGTAATAAAAATTAGGGTTAATTGTACCCAATTGTCTAAATTTTATATTCATCTCATAAATTCAAAAATATTTTAATTAAAATATTAATATTATATCAATTAAGTCGTTTAATTAACATTAAATGATGATTTAATTATAGCGTGTAATATATGTAAAAATATATAAGGTAAAATTTTAAATATATGTGTATCTATAGCATTAATTACTAGGATTTGACATGTTAAAAAAAATTCTTCCTAAATTTTAATAACACGTAACATTCAAGTTGCCTATTAAATAGATAAACATGTGATTTAACAATGTCTTATGTCAAATCTAAACTTCTATTTAACTACTAATATGATGACTAAGTTGATAAAAGGATTTTATTGATACAATATTAATAATTTGATGACTCGGTTATAATGTTTTGAAGTTTATAGACCCTAGTTTGGAGACGTTTGATGTAATTAACCCTTTTGAAAATATTAGTAATACCAATGAGTATTGGGTTCATAGAGAACTCAAGTTCGAATATTGAAAATGACATTCAAAGACGAAGCACAAATTTTTTATAGGGAAGGGGTCAAGATTGAGCTATATATTTTTATAAGAGCTAAAATGTTCTTTTATCATTATATTGGCATATATCTTTATAATTTTTAGAAGACTAAATCAAAATATTATCATTTTTTAAGGGGATAAACTATAATTTTACTATTTATTTACTAAAAGATTGATAATTTTTCAAAGGCTAAAAACACAATTTTTTGTTTTAAAGGGACCAAGTCCCTTACCTACGCTTCCTTCGTCCCTAGTGACATTGTTAAAAAAACATAGAGAAAGAACCATAAATAAGATATTAATATGAAAAAAAAAATACACTTTTGTTATCCTTATTTCTCTTTACTCCTCGGCTTATCTTTTCAATCTTTGTTGATTGTTGGCTAAAGTTCTTTTCTCTATTCTCAAGACACCCCAAATCTCAAGCAACTGATAGGGGGGAAAAAAAAAAATAAAAAAAGTGGTTGCTAGTCTAAGCCACCCCCTTACAAAGCTAAACCTATGAAACAAACGTTTTTCAAGCCAAAAAATCAAAAGAAACTTGGCTTGTTTCAACGGAAGAGCCACCTCTACAGCATGAACCACGACGTGAGAGCCTCTACCATTGCTTTACAAAAATAATATTATTTATATATCATATATTGATGGGTATATAATTTTACTAGAAATCTTGTGTATGTATGTGAATATTATAAATTTAGAATACAGATATATATTTAAAAATAACATACAATAAATAATTAAACGTAAAGTTTGAAACTAATAATAAGAACAACAAATATGCAATATGTACGGAATTATAATAAAAAATAATTTAATTTGTGAGTAAAAGAAAATTGAAATAGGTAAATACATCATATTAACAATATTAAATGCACTCCAATTGTTTATCATGATATTATCATTTTTCTATAGCACGTCAAAAAGAGATTAAGTTAGTAAAAGAAAATTCAATATTAAAAGTTATTTTTTCTTAACTTTACTTAACAATTATTATTGGTGTAGTTGTAAAGAATTTCATTTTATAACTCCATTAAACATGAGTTCAATCCCCAAAAATGTTGATTTTTAGTTCTTTTATTTTAAAAATATATAAAAGTATGAAAACGCCATCAAAATAATAATAGTAGCCATTTGATAAAAGGACATATTAGTCATTTTCTAACCGAATTGGCACCTGTGACACCAACTTAGTCAAGGGATATTTTTAATAGTATAGATAGATACACAAATTTTGTGAGAGAAAATATTTTATGTTAAAATGTTTTTTTTTTAATTTACTTAAGAATTATTATTGGTTAGTGTTAAAGAATTTGTTTATAACCCCATTTAACACAGGTTCAATCCCTAGACATGTTAATTTTTAGTTATTCTATTTATAAACAATATAAAAAGTATGAAAAGATGAAAAGGTTATCAAAATAATAGTAGTAATTTAATAAAATGGTATATTAGTCATATTCTAACCGAATTAGCACCGGGTTAACCTGTGACACCAACTCAGTTAGGAGTTTTGTTAATAGTATAGATATATATATATATATATATATATATATATATATATATATATATACAACTAATAGAGATAGTAATTTGTACGTCTTAAAAAATGTATAAAAAAACCATTAAAACAAAGTTTTGGTTGAGTGGTAATTTTAAGGTTTTACTAATACAATTGGTGCAAGTTCAAATCTTACCATATGCATATTTTTCTTGGTTTTTTGTTAAAATAAAATACTAAAAAACCCTTGAATAATATGACTAATTTTCATTACGAAAGAATATTTTCATAATTTCCTAACTGAGTTTATAACAGCCCGTTTTTTAGTGGTGTCGAAAACAGTGGTTTCGGGGCCACCAAATTCGACGAGCAAGTTCGTAAATATTATATTAAATATTTACGAGTTAATTGTGACTTTGAAAATGTTTTTGATATAGTAATTTTTGTTTTATAAGCGATTTATTAAGTTCAAGTGATATGACCCTAAGGTCAAGTGGTTTTAGAAAATAAGGTATCAGAGCCTCGTTTCTATAAATCGAGCCTTATATTTATGGAATGTCATTAAGGTGGTATTAAAGTTTCGTTGAAAAATTTTAACGTTTCGATAGTTAATTAAAGAAAAAGGACTAAATTGTAAAAGATGCAAAACTTAGTAATTATTACATTTAGATGATTAAATAGCTTGTTAACTAAATGAGGAAGGACCTATGTGGTAATTTAGCCTTAATTAATAAGGTTGGACGACAACTTGAATGGAAATGATAAAATAATATAAATTCAATGGCAATTTTGTAATTAAATGGAAATTAACACAAATTAAAGTGAAATTAAAACATTTTTATTTCATTTCTTCTTCTTCACTCCAGCGAAAACCATAGCTATGGGGGAGGTTTCTGTTTTGGCTTTATTCCTTTACACGTGAGTATAATCGATACTATTTTTTGTAATTTTTATGTTTTTGAAATCGTTACAACTAGGTCCAGCTAGCTCGTACCTTCGATTTTGAAACTGTTAAAGATTTTGAATGTTGTCATTGATGAATCTTGTGATTTTTTATGTTAAATGATAAATTTGAGATATTAATTGTTATTTAAAAGTATTTAATTAAGTGATTTTTGATGAATTTTCTGATTTGGGACTAAATTGTTGAAGTAGTAAAAATACAAGGTTTGTTGTGAAATTATTGCAAAAATGGGCTGTATTGAATGTCATGAATATTCGGCTAGCATGGGTTTGCATTAAAAATGGTTAGTTTGCATGTTTTGGGCTCAGGGACTAAATTGAATAAAAGTAGAACTTTAAGGATAATTTTGTAAAAATATAAAAATGAACAAATTGCATAAAATTAATTTTTTATTGTATAAATTAATATATTGAATGAAATTATTAATTTAGATCAAGATCGGGTGGAAAATTGAGAAAAATGGAAAATTACCAAAATGCTCTTGAACTTTGGTATTTCTACAATTTAGCCAGGTAAGTTCATACGGTTAAAATTTAATATTTGTATAAATTGATGATTGGTATTATATATATGTTCTATTGTTGGAATTGAATTATTGTTGGAAATATATTATCGAATCTAATACTTAGTTTGGATTGAACGCGAGATTTAAGTACATTCGTGATTTGGTGTATGACAGGGGTTTGGAGTGGAGATGGTATTGGAGGGAGATATTGGCATTTTACCCAAGTAAACCGGGGTTCAGCATTTGTTGCGAACTCTCGTGTTTTACTTTTTGTTTGGTGTGATTCGGGTGGATCAGCTCTTACGAGCTTCTGTTAAGCTTTCACGAGCTTCTGTTGACGATGTACTCTTATCCATAAGTCGTTCTTCGAATGAAAAATCTCGGTAAGGTAATTTGCTTAATAAATTTTGAAAGATTTTTTATTTATTGAATATTGATCTGAGCATAAATGAATTCAATAGTTGAGATTGTGAATGATGCTTAGGTTTGTGCTAAGCTTATGGTTACATTATATCATGTTTAATATTAATGATATACAATGAAATGGTAAATGACAAAAATGGGAATATGTTTATGTTCATGAATTCAAAAGGTGAATTTTCTTATAAAATGGTTTATCATGTGATTGACTCCAAATGAGTTGTATACTTAAATGCACTAACTTGTGTATTAATGTTGGTGATTAGGCTTATGTCAAGTTTGAGATCATGACTGATGTTTATGCTTATATTTGGTATTATACAAATCAAACGAGTAATAAAAGGTAATGAAACAGTAAGTTCATTATTGAAATGTGTTATGACAAAAAAGGGATTGATGAATTGAATGATGTACTTACATATAGGAAATTACGTATGTTATGGATAAACTTACCTATGATGTGAATAAATATACTAATCAGTGAGTTGATGTTGTTATTTAAATTTATGCTTACTAAATGGAATGGAAAGTAAGTAAATGAAGTAATTCATAGTTCTATGAAAAGATTAATGATGGTGTATAATGTTTACAAAATCCTATTAAGTTAGGAATGAAATATATATATATATATATATATATATATATGATGTTGATAAACTTACTCATTTATAAGTTGATGGTTATGTAGTTGACAAATCTTGAGGCATTGGTATAGGTTTATATTTAATCTATAAAGTTCATTGATGAAATGGAATGTTATGTTTAAAGTTTATACGAGCTTACTAATCATTCATTGCTTACTTAGTTGTTTTTCCCTTACTTTATAGATTATTGGAAGCTCAATCGGGTTGGAAGCTTGTCGGAGTTATATCACACTATCTATCGGTTCTCTCGGTACTTTCGGATGTTTTGATTTTGGTTATAATGGCATGTATAGGTATAATGGTTAATGTTGGCCTATATGTATTTTGTTGAGATTGGCCACTTATTTGGCTTGTGCTGTGGCACATTTTGGGTTGTGCATATTTGCCTTATATGGTTGATGTGTGGTTTGGTTTATGGTTGTATGGTGAAAGGTAAAATGTTAGCTAAATGTACATTTTATACATGTGTTTTGGGATGTGATGAATTGATCATGAATCGGTACCTTGATATGCAAGGTATATATATCTAAATATATTAGTATTTGAAATACATTTTGGCACCAAATGGTATGTTTTGGTAGTTAAGTGACTTAGTTTGAAATAATGCAAATTAGCTTGGTAAACCTTGGGTACAAATACGCATATAAGTTAGTTATACATATGAATATATTGAATACATGAATACACGAATACACATGTTATAAGCTATCATCTGAGGTGTCTAAAGGCATATTGGTTGTATGTGAATATACTACATGTTTAAAGATTGATTTTACTTGTTTTGGATGACATAATATGGCTTGTTTATATGCACAATGTTAACTGTAGGTACATACCTTGTTAGGTGCGAAAAATGACTTGTAAAATAGCTTATTTTCGTCCACACGAAAGAGACACGGGTGTGTATCTCAGCCGTTTGTGACACACTGCCAGGTGACGCAGTCGTGTGTCCTCTGTAGCTTGTAAATGTTTGCAAATTAGTATGTTCACATGGCCTAGCACACGAGTGTGTGGCTTGGCCGTGTGACCCAAGTCAGTATACTCACACGGGCACAGGCATGGGCTGGGACACGACTATGTGTTCCTATTTCGAATGCCCACACGGCTTAAGACACAGACGTGTCTCATAGTCGTGTGAGTCACACGGCCTTGTGACCCGTGCAGTTTTGAAAATTTTAAGTGTTTCCGAAAAATTCTCTAAGTTTCTGATTTAGTCCCAATTTGTTTCTAATGTGCATCTTGGGCGTTGAGGGCACATATAAGGGACAATATGTATGATTTTGATTGGTTTTTGACATGAAAGTTATATGATAAGAAAAGTTTGCATTTTTGGTCTGTTTGATTTGTAAACTCCGGTAATACTCTGTAACCCTATTCCGATGACAGATTCGGGTTAGAGGTGTTACACAGTTGGTGTAACCGAGTTGGTACTCAGATAACTCATGACATCAACTCAGTAAGGGGTTTTATTAATAGTATAGATAAAGATAAGTGAATTCATTTTTAAAAATTTTAAATGTGTTATAATTTAGTTTGTTGATAGTGCATGAAATTATATATTATCAGTACATAAGAAAAAAAAAACTTTTGAGAGTTTATAAGTATAGATATATGTTCAGGTAACTATAAAGTAAAATCAAACCATTACAATGCATAAACAGAGAAAGAATTAATCCAAACAAAATCCACCTCATGACAAAGATGAAGTCAAAAATTTTTTTGAAGGGTCGGAATTAAATTATATATTTTTATAAGAGCTAAAGTACAATTTCACCATTATATTCGTTAATATCTTTATAAATTTTAAATGACTAAATCAAAATTTACCATTTTCAGGGGCTAAAAAAGAATTTTACTATATTCAAACTTATAGTTTTATATATTTTAGAGGGTAAAACTATAATTTACCCATTTTAGGGGGGAGAGGGTAATTCGCTTGCATGCCTCCCGTTGGCACCACCAAAGTCCCATGATAACTTTGCATGGTGAGACTCGAATCTAAATACTCACTGACCTAGAACCTCAACTTTTGCCAATAATATTAAGGGACGGCAATATAACAAATATTATTTAATACTTATGTTTTACATCTCTATATCATCAATACTATTGTTTAAGAGACTGATTGAGTTTGCATCAAACTGCATCTAAGTTCAGCTATGAAATTACTAAAAATCTATTATTTGTAGAAAACAATAAATATTATTTAGAGAATATTTTTATCATTTATAAATAATATAAAAAACATATACATATAATAAAATTTAAACCCAAAAGATTATAATATTGATTACTATGTAGTAATCATAAATCTGGTTTAAATATCATAATCATGATAGAATAGTAGATGTCTTAGAGGCAAGTGGTGATAAACATACACATGAATTGTTCATTGGTCCACATGGAGCATAAGTTAAGTAACCATGGCAAGGCGCCGCCAATTCAAGATCACGGATCAACTCTTTGAATTTAAATTAATTATTATGAAAAATGCATGCATTACACATACCAATTTAACATCATTCAGATCATCATGCATCTTTTTATTTTTAAATTTGTTCTTAAACTTGTCATACATGTTTTAAAATATTATTCATACATATACACCCTCCCAATCTCACATAACAAAAATATTTTTATTCAAACCAAATTAATGCTTCTTCTTTCAACTCCAAAAAGTATGTTAATTAGATTTGAGCTTTCAAATAAATAGTTCAAATTTTGAATTATTATTTAGTATAGTGTAAATCAAGTTCTTTTGTCTACCTAGCTATTACTTTGAGTGTTAAATACGAGATTGAATTTGTCGTGTTGCATTTAGAAAAAATAAAACTTACATATATCTTGAATTGACATGTTTGAAAATGAGATAGATTTACTAAATTTTATTGACAATGTTGGGCAAGCAGAGGCCTTGGCCCTTCTAAAAATGATAAATTTGCTATATAGATCTTTTAAGTTTTAAAAACTTTCTTGTTCGTATAATGTTAAAATTGCACTTTAACCTCTCAAAATTTATAATTTATCCTTGGACATTGCCTGTTTTTCTTTTTTAACATGTTTGATCCAAATTGTCTAAGTGATAAATGCACACATGTTTATAATATGGTTCACTTGTTCTAAATGTCTTTCCACATCAACACCTAAAATAATGACTTGATGGACATAATTATATAGTTTTCGAGATACATGATGAAATTAACCCAAAAATTATATACTAAAAAAATGAAACTCAAAATATATGTATGTTACTCAATGATTTTTATTATTAAATAAACAAATTAGGTTTTGGCATTTGCTGTTTTTGTGAGTAATTGAGTCGGTGAGGGGCAATTGGAGACCATATTTTCGTTAAATATATTATATTTGTTACCTTCTAAAGTTCTGCACGAAACCGCAACTCTAAGACCAAATATTTAATTAAGTTCCTAATTACAACCCGACAACTCACTTAAATTGACCATTGGGGAAAGGTGATGAATCCGTTAAGGCCAGACCGATATAATTTTTATTCTAGGCCAATCTATTAACTTGATTTTTTTTTTTTTGTAATTTAGTCCTTTTTTTGTGCTACGTGAAAAACAAATTTAAGTGTAATAATTTCTACATTAATATAAATGGTCAAATTCTTCTAATACTCTATGTATTATGTTTAACTTGTGGAATTGGTTTATGTATTTTAATTTGGTTAGTATTAGTCCTTGTGCCTTTTCAATTGGTTAATTTTAGTTCTTATATTTTCGAATTTTGAAATTTCAATCATGAACCAAATAGTAGTAGTTACACCCATTAGGTCAAGTTCTAAAATTGGTCTTGTAAGTTGTGTATTTAATCCTTGTTCTCTAATTTGATTACTTTTAGTCCTTATGTTGTTTGAATTTTCGAATAACAATTCTGACTCAATTGATAGCTACTAAATCCATTAACCGAAATAATATGGTTTTTTTGTGATGATTATGTGGAAATACTAAGCTTTTTTTTCTGAAAGGGTGAAAGTAAAAAGTTGAAATGATATTACACATGTGATAATATATTTGTTGCATACAAATTTTCAAAACAACAAAATTTAACTTACCATTTGATCAATACTAAAATCTTAAAATTTGAAAAATATAAGAACTAAAGTTGACCAAATTAAAGTGCAGTAACTAAATCCACAATTTACTTGAACTATGTGGACTAATAGCAAAATTTGATCAATATAATTGCATGCATCTTTTTGTTCTTTTTAAAGATACTTCAAAATCCGATAATCATATTAGATTTGGACTAAATCCAAAATCAAATCAGGTTAGAACTCCATAGAAAAGATAAAGCTTTCTCAAAATTTATTTTTCATCCCTAAAATACGAATCCAAAACCTTAAATAAATATTAAACTCTTTTACCTCTTCATCCATCCTAGTCCTAAACTTATTATAGCTTTAGAGGGTTTACAAATATAGAGTGTATGAATATAATGTTTGCTTCATCTTTTACGACAAAGATAGTCCTTGCCTTTTGTGTTTATGATCAAAGAAACCACATGAAAAATTGGACAAATGAAACTAGGCAAAGGTGGCCGGTGGGCTTTTAAATTCATTCATTTACTTCATTTAGCTGTTTTGTTTTATGATATTAAAAGAAAGATGACTTGGTTTGGGAAAAGCCCTAAATTTGGGCATATATTTTTACTTTCTCTTTCACATTATGCAAAGCCCATGTGGGTTTCTATTTTTGGACAATATGGGCATATTTGTTTCACTAGGTCTGGTCAGCCTATGTTTTTGTTTCATGTTAACCTTTTGTAGCCCAAATTATACACTTTTTGTTTACTAAAAACCCATTATCAAGGGCTCATATCCATGGCTTATTGGATTAATCTTAATGTAATATAACTTAGTGAAGTTTTTACGTAACAAAATCATGTTCATACTTGCACAAATTGGTCAAACCATAATAGGGGATTAGAGGATGATATATTAAGAGTCGAATTATATTTTTTCCTTTTTATTAGAAAAATGAGCAAACTAATTTTTGTATATTAGATCAAAGAACAAACTAATCATTCTGTTAAAAATTGATTACATCAACATGAGATACATGTGGCATTTCATGTGTATTCTGTCAGCCATGTTAGTTTTTAATTGTACAAATGGATGAAATTTTTAATTGAAAGGACCAATTTTCTTTTTGATCTAATATGTATGGATTAATTTGAACCTACTAATAACAATATAAAAATAGAGAGACTAAATTAGGTTTAATTATGAATTTCTTATGTTTGTCCAATTCTTGGTAAATATATGAACTTAACCCCTTTTTTTTGCTAATTTGTTGCATATAAACTGATGAATTACTTGTTTTTGCTAATTCTTTGCATATAAATTCTGAATTGCTAATGTTTAACAGTTAAAAATATTATCAAATAGGATTAAATTTTCAATTTTTATAAAGTATGATGATTAAATTTTAAAAAATTAAAATAAAAGACTAATTATAAAGTAGAAGAGTGGAATTCATAATTAAACCGTTCAAATTAAATCAAGTAAAAACAGAAGAATTAAATACCAAACTCCAACATAGTAGAGGGACAAAACTCAGAATTCAACCAAAAGTAACCAAACAATTAAAATGATTAATGAAGTATTTTTCATGTAAGATATATATTTAGGACTTGTCACTGTGTCTTTTGATAATCTCAACTTTAAGGTTGGAACCGTTTATTACAACTTGGAAATTGGAACGACGAATTCAGTTAAGTTTCTGGCAATAAAAAAGCCAAGTGATGAAATCGAAGTATTCAGCTAAAAATATGCCGTGGAGACAACGAAGCGTGGAACCAACCGAAAATGCTCGACTATTGCAAGACACATTGATGGGCACTGATTTGTTAAACACTCTCCCATATAGCTCAAATCCCCATCATTGTCGGAACCCTAGCCGCCTGTCCTCCGGCGTGTTCTCCCCCCACCAAGATCACCGAGCTTCAACATCCGAAAAGGCACACGATACAAACAAAAAACATCGAAGCTATATGCATGCTTTGATCTGCATGAGAATGTTTTACATCAAGTACGTAGATTTTTGTGATAATCAACTACACCACGACAACACTATGGTTGATTGTTGCCGGAGAAATAGAAAGTTATATAATAATGATCAAAGGGATGGGTTTTCACGGCGGTGGGGATGGTGGGGGGACGGGTGGTGATTTAATGGGGTCACATGGATTGGGTAAGACGTGTCGTTAAAACCGGTATTGACGGTTAAATGGGGACCCTTCTTGTGTTTCACAACATGAACAAAAAGAATCGGTGGTCCATTGTATCTCTGTCTCCTTTCTTCTTGTTCTGTCTATGGTCGGTCCTATAGTCCCCACACGTTTTTTGTAGGTCCCCATTGTATTTCAAGCTGTTCAAAATCTTTTTGGACCCACTAGTAATTGCAAATGCTTCAAGTTCAACAATGAACCCAATCTAATCTAATGGTGGTTCTTTCCCCTTTCAAAGTTTGTATAGTGAAAGGTCCAAGCGCAATCACATCCCTTTGTATCGGGTTTCATCGGTTCGGATAGTAAGTATTCAATAATTTTGGCTTTGATGGACAGGTTTAGGTTATCAAATTTTTTTTATATTAAATCGAATTAGGTTATATTTAATTTTGAATTAATCAAAAATTTTCTTGAAACATTCATTAATCTTGAGAGGAGAGGCCAGCATATCAGAACCTCTGAACTTTCTATCTAGCTCTTGAATTGCTTTGATGTATTCTTTATATAACTGTCGGACCGTCATCTTTCACCTTCTCTCGTACTTTGTATTAACATTGTGAATGCACTTACGTTTGGTAATGAGAAAATTTGTTATATACACCTCATGTCATTGGTTGAACGGTAAATTTGTATGGGTTTTAAGTTGATTAGTATGGGTTTTAAGTTGATTGGTATGAGGTCCAGGGTTCGATACTTTCTAAATAGAAATAAATATAAGAAATATTTATATAATTCAATTGTTCAACCTATGTCTACGAGATCTTTCCCCAAGAATGAATCCATTATATAAATTCTCAATATAGCATTTGATTACAATTTAGTCTCTAAAAAAGTGAAAACAAATGAAGAATAATTATACACTCAAATGTTCCTTGATTTGATTTGTGCTCACCTCAATCTATCAAACACGGAGGATATTTTTTATTAAAAATTTCATTCATTTATATTGTTAAAAACTAGCGTGGTTGACAAATTAACCAGACAGTGACACGTGACGTGCTATGTGAACCTCATGCTAATGCATAACGACCAATTATTAACAATAAAAATGGGTGCAATTTTAATAGAAAGACTAATTTGACTATTTTTTGAGTTAAGAAAATAAATTACAGTTTAACTCTTAGTATAAAGGGCCTCTATTACAGAAATCGTCTTAATCTATCAAAAAGTAATAATCTCAAACTTTTATTTTTTTGAAGAACAATAATTAAGAGAAACCACATATATATATATATATATATATATATTTACATAACTTCAAAATTTCCTAAACTTCAACATTTGGTGGACAATTTTTTAACTTATTTTATGTGTTAAATTTAGTAATATACAAATTTGAATAGTTTTTAATTAGTATACAATAAGAGACATTTGGGTCATTAAAAGCATCATTCTCGAAGAAACATGTTGTCGATTTCGATCTAAAAAGGCTTTCCCACTCTTTTTAGTTTTTACCATATATTGGAATATTTAAGGTTTAAGCATTTCAATTTTCAAGGTCAAATTGTTAGCAAAAGCAAATTATGGGTTAATTGCATCCCTCGTCCTCGGAAGGCGCAATTAGCTAGGTGAGCTAAAGCTAGTTTCTTGAATTCCATTTTTCACTTTATTTAAGGTGTTTCGAAAAGGGGTTAAATTTAGTTTTAGTCCCTCTACTATACTCAACTTTGTGATTTAGTCTACATACTTTGCTTTGGCATAATTTGTTAATTTTACTCTTATACTGTGATTATTTGGTCAAAAAATTTAACAATGTTAATTATTCAAAAAATTTAACAATGTTAATTATTCTAGGATAAATTCTATCATGATTTTCTTAAAATTATATTCACATTAGGGTTAAAAAAAAAATTGAAAACCAAATTAAACCGAAGTGTTTGGATGATTTTTGAAATATAAGTTATAAAAAAATTTGCAGTTACTCAAACTAAATTCTAATTTTTTATTTACTTTATAATAAATTTTAATTTTTTATGATGTAAACTACATATTTTATATTTAAAATGATAAAATAACGTAAAAGATCTATATAAAAATATTTTACAAAAAATACCATATAAGAGTTATTTGTTGCTTTTCTTACTTTTATTTAATAATTTCTAGAAATCATAAAACAAAGTTGATTTTTCAAATTAAGTCCAAAACCCAAATTTAATTTGAAAAATTGACAACCAATCATATTTTCATAGATGGTTCTATCAAACCGAATTCACCACATGGATTCTTTAAAGATAGAAGCAGCAGTTTTAAGAAAATTTCATATCTAACATTTTATTCCAAATAATTAACTATGTTATCTATTCGATTTAATTCACTAAAGTACAAAAAATAAACATAGTAGAAAGAATAAAATCATAACTCTACTGTTCAAAAGAAGCTCTCTCTCTTTCTATCTCACATTTTCTTTTGGACATTCTTCTCTGAATCCCCTCATTAAATTTCCAAACAAAGCTCTGTGTTGTTGCTCCTCTCTTTTCCCCACTAAGGGGAGGTTCCATCAATGTCTTTTTTTGGGACCCAATTGATCAAAAAATGAAGACATAAGGGAAACCACCCCATATCTCATCTTCTTTTTCATTACCTCTTCTTACCCATACATCTGCATGTTCTGAAGGAGCTCCTCTTTAATCCTCCCAGATCCCCGCATTTAATTCCCTTACTACAAATATACCATCACACCATAACCTATTACTACATCATCTCCCTTTGTAAGAATTTCCCCTTAAAACATGTCCCTCACATCTTGTTTCCTTGTTTTCCTTCTATGTCTTTCCCTGCATGCATGTACTGCTCGTCGCCTAGGTGCAGTTCATATTGAGAATAATATGCCTCAAAATAAACTTCACACCTCAACCAAGGTTTGTCACCATCACCATTATCATCATCATCATTTAATCATCTCTTATACACTTTTCGGGTCTTTTTTTTGTGGCAGATTGAAGTTGATGGAGTGAAGTTTAAGACAGGTGAAAAGGAGAAAGACAAAACTGGACCAGGTGCAATTCAGACAAATAACAAGCATGGTGTTTCAGTGTCTTGGAAGGTGCCTCATAGGAAACATGGAGAGAAACTATCTGGTTTTATTAACCTGGATTACTCACCACCAAAGACACATCCTCCTTCACACAACTGAGATTATCAAACAATGGGATCCCTTTTTTTTGGTCCGATGAAGCAACAATGCAAAGATATAGAGACTCAAAATCATGTTAGGGTTGAAATAATGTTCATCATTTCACCATAGCTGCATATATAGCCATTAAAATGAGTTTACAAGCCCCTTTTTTTCCTCCCTTCTAAGATTTAATGTACATTGATCAAGGATCATATATATATATTTGTTGAAATATATTTATGTTTCATTGATCTTTTTATATGATGACAAACACTATCACTAGATGTAATGTTTGGTGAAGCTAGCTTTTGTTCTTAGTTATGTGCATGCAATAACAATGAGGTATAGTTATTTGGTTTTGCATTATCTTTCTCCTTATGTGATAAGAAAAGAAAAGCACAATGGTACTTTAAAAATGAGCACAACGGCCATTATGTTTAAAAAAAAGCATAAGATGTTGATAGTTGTTATGCCTATAGTGAGTTCGTTTTATGTTCTTGTGCCTTTGTGAACAATGCGTCAGATTAAGGGAATCATTTTGTGCGTTAGACATCCACGAGATCAAAACTTTACAAACTTGAGATCTTACGAGCCTGAATCATTGGGACTACATGCATGACTTGAGCATGATGTGCGCCATTCACATATATTCATTTCCTGACAATTCATATCTATGACGACAAGGCATTAGTAGGTCGATCAGTTACTGTTCAAGGCGTCTGGAACAAGGGCAAAGACAAGATGCAGGCGGTGGCTTTGGCTCCCCAAAAATTGGTAAATTAACCATATAGTCCCTTCAAAATTTATGAAATCCCAAGTTAATATAAAGATAAAATTGCATTTTGTCTTCAAAAAATTCATTGTTCATTTTTGTTCTCCCCAAAATTTTTTTCTAACTCTGGTCTGGAACCATAAAACGAGACCGATCTTCTCCTCTAGCTTTCTCTTTAATCCTCTCTAAAACCTTCATATTCCGGCCATCCTAATTTTTCCACGGCTTACCCTCACCGCGACGAAATCCTCCTTGTATCAACAATAGTAAAAGATGATGAATTAAATGCATGGAATGGATTGTAAATGAAAGAGAGATATATATGTAGGGACAATGACGATAGTAGATGCATGTAATGTCTAAAGATTATGTGATGGTGGTGGTCGAGAGTTTTCTTCTTTAAATGAGGTCGGCGGCTGTTCATCATCAGTTATTACATAGATCAGTTTTCTACAGTTGAAAGTTTGAAGTCTTGTGTTGCAACAGTTGCACATGGTACCAACTAAAATAACCGGATAATATGTAAGTAGAAAATATTGACTACATATATCAGTGGACCCAAAACTAGTCGGAGTTGATTGAAACCATTATAAATGCACCTACCATTTTGAATGTATTACTGCAATTTATTCATCACGTGTCGATCCACTTCACTTTGAAATTTATCTATGTATTAGCCTTCATAAGTACTAATCTGTAAATCATGGAAAATTATCGTCCTCATGATATTAATTTATTTTGCTAATTAAACCACGGATTTCCGGCATTTAAAATCCCAATAAAGTTGCATCAACTTGGCTGGGTTGAGTTTCTATCTTGGGGCAAGGGACTTATATTGAAGCTTGGGCATCTTGTCTCCTAAAAGTAGATACAAACATTCTATACAAATGAATATGGAAACTATTTGGATTCAACACAAGCAAATAATAAAAACATTGAATGAATCGTTTGTTTTATTGTATTTCTGTACAATAAATTATTTTGAAGAGTAATTGCCTTAAATTCTAAATCCGTCTTAAAAGTTATAATTAATCAGATTTTTCTAGTAATGTAAAGTGTGGATCAAATGTAGCATATTGATTGGGTGTTCACTTTTTGAGGAGTAGTTTGAGTTCAAATCACAACGGATTAAATTGTAATAATATGTGTACCTATTAAATTGATAGCTCAAATTCTCACTCTAAATTTTTTTATTTATTTTGCAATTGGATTCAAGTTATTCATACGGTTGGTATAAACGTGTTTTGAATACAATGCACGCCAAACCCAAATTGACATTTAACGCCTAAATTGAAGATCAACCTAATCCAAGAATCTGATTGATACAATATTAATACTTTCAAAACTCAAATAAAACATTTTGAAGTTTGGAGATCAATTTAACATATGTACAATAGCTTTGCGACGTTTAGAGAAATTAACCCTTGACAGTATAAAGGGATAAGACAATATTTAGTCATTGAATTTAACAAATTTTTTCAAATTTTGATCCATGATGTGACACTCTAAGATTTGTGTCATGCCATCACCTAATTTTTTAAATTAAAAATATAGTTTTTTTAGGTGATGACATGGTGCAATATTAATGCCATGTCATCACATGGATTAAAATTGAAAAAAAGTTACCAAGTTCAAGGACTAATGTAGAGCAAAATAATCCAAGGATTAAGTTAGAATAAGTTACCAAATTCAAGGACTAAATGTTACTTTTATCCCAAATATAAACAAATTTGCCTGAGTAAATGTTACTATTGGGTCTCTCGCGGATTTCAAATTGTCCAATTGTTAGAAAATAATTGTTGTTTCAATTCCCCGGATCACCTTCGTCATCACTGGTTCTAATTTCAAACTCTAATCCCCTTTCTGCTTCCCGCCAAAGCTCTCAAATCCCTAAAATCAATTGATTACCCATTCGAAACCAATCGGTCCCATTCGTAAAGAGGAGAGAACAGAGATGGATCTTAAACAAGCCGGTTCATCACTCGATTCTCTGATATCTTCATTCAACACTAGAATCGCTGAGCTACAAGAACTCGTCATTGCAAGGAACAGTGAGTTAACTCGGAATTCAGCTCCCTTTCCCCTTTCCTTTTTCTTTTTTTCGGAATCCATGTTAAATTTTGCTTTAGAGCTTGTAAGATTGATGCTCTTCCTTTGTTTACAGTGTACCCGGCGAGTAGTGTGACGGATTTGTCGGCAATTGATGCGGCATTGAAGGGCATGGAGCTTCAAGTGAAGGCGATCAAGGACCGCTTGCACGAGGAAACCGAGGCCATTCCAAAAGCCAAAGTACGTTACTTCTAAAATCTTCAGTTCTTTCTCTCATTTAGAGGCTTGAACTTTTAAAATTAAGGTTCGGAATAAGGTCTTTTTAGTATAGTTAATTTGAATATTATTGGAAATTTTTTGGCTGAGCTGAGATCGTTGTGTTGATTTCAGAAACTGATTGCCAAATCGCTGCGGCAGCAGAAGAAATTACAGAGTATGTCTGTTTATGCACCCTCATATTTGCCTGAAAGAACTGCAACCTTGAATTTGGACTCTGATAGAGGGTAATTAAATTGCTAGATTTCTTTTTCTCATTATGTATAGGTTAGATTCTGCTATTAGTCCCTATGTATAAGTTGTGATTTAGTCTCTATATTTTAGTTTTGTCAAAATTTAGTCCCTTTACTTTTTGAATTGTCTAATTTTAATCTCCGTACTTTTTGAATTTTGAAATATTAGTCTTTACCCAAACGATAGCAGTTAAACCCTATTGGTTAAATTCTGTTATTAATATTGTACTATGCCTAAAGTTATAGATTTAATCTATATTCTCCGATTTGATCATTCATATTTTCTATACTTTTTAAAATTTCAGTCTTGAGGCAAACAATAGTAGTTAAATCCATTAATTGGCTTTTTTCTGAATGGAAATAACAAACTGTCATGACACATATGATGATATGTTTGTTGCGTCAAATTTTGGAATAACAAAACTTAAACAGCTACCATTTGGTAATGACTGCAATTTTAAAATTTGAAAAGTACAGGACTAAAAATAACCAAGTTAAAGTATAGGGACTAAATCCACAACTTATATATAGCATGGGGACTAAAAATAACCAAGTTAAAGTATATTCAGGAAACTTTGCTATATAGTAATATACTTTAATTTCAGTTTCTTGTATGTAGAGATAATGATTATATGCAACATCATTTTGTCTCAGTTTGGTTCCTGAAGCCTGTAAACAGCAGCCTAATCAGAGCACTATGGTTGAGGAGCCTGCTGCTATACCAAAGGTTTGTAATGGCACTATAGTAGCTAAATAGATGGAACTGAACTTGGGGCTTATTTCATTATATTTCCTGTAATGGCAGGAGAAGAAAAGCCGTGGCTCTCCGCCATTATGGTACATAACTGCCGGTGAACTAGATTCATTGTCTTCGTATGTATATCTTTTTAAACCAAGGCTAGGATAATTTCTTTTGCTGCACTCTCTTCTTTTAAAGTGGCTTAACAACGATTTCATTCTTGTCTATCACTAACTCATCTCTAGTGCAGGTACATGAGAGGAAGGCTCACACTTGAGAAGGTCAATGCAGCTATTAATGACATGGCAACATATGCTGAGGCAAATGCTCATCTTATTGCTGCTCCTAAGAAGAAGGTATTCATTTCAAAGCTTTGTGTTTATTTATGTGTCTATAATCTCATGGTCTTCGCTAATAATTTTCCCTTTCTTCATGAAGTTGGCAGAAAATCAATGGGAGAGAGCCTTGGTAAGTAAATCCTAACCAGCATGTGACACAATGTTTCTCTGTTGTCTATTGTAACCATTTTATCACGTTGGTGCTGAACATGCTAATTAACTGCTGTGAATTTGCAAATAATTTTTTGAATTACCATATGCAGGAACTGAGAGATATTGCAACGACAGAATCTATAAAGGGAAAGCACTTTTTCCTTGAAAGTGACATGAAAGGACCATCATTGAAGCTTGACAATACTGGAAAAGCCATTCTAACTGTGAGTTCCTTCTTGCTCTTCCTTTCGTTTGCTGATAAAAGCCTATTCATGACATGTACGTTAATTAGGATGCAATGTTTTATTGATTAATAGAGCTGGTTAAGATATACGGTTCAATTTTATTCTTATGGTTAATTAATTGTTAAGAACTTCTAAATACTCCACAATGGGAATGAAACTGTCATTTATGTCATGTTATGCAAGTGATGTTTTATGTAGAAACATATTGAAACCCCTTGTTTATTTCATGGCTATATGCTGTTTGACAGGTCCTTCGTCACCTTGGTCGCATCAGTGAGACTCGGATGGGACATCATCGTGTGATCATTCTTTTGAAACCTCAATGAATCGTCTCAATTCATGTACGCTTAATTACAGCTTATATTGTTAATTCTGTGTCCAACTTGCATTGATGTTGAAGTGTGAAGATGATTAAGTAGGTAGTAACTATCTAGAGTCCTGGATGAGTATTAGTAAAGCTTACTAGGACTGTCGCTAGGAATATATGGTTCAAATCTGAACTCTTTCTGATATGAAAGTTGAATAACAAGAATATAAACTTATATATGGGTTGGTTTTTTTATCCCTCCAGCTGTCAGCCGATAATCATATTGCTCTCTCTCTTGTATAGACTTGTCAATTAGATTGATTGGATCGGTTCGGGGTCATTTTGGGTTTGGTTTCTTTATAGTTGGAATTAATTTGAGTTAGCATTAAATAAGTTGGAGTTATTTTTTATATTTTAATCGAAATGAGTCAGATTTGAGTTCGGGGTCATCGAATCAAATTTTTTATTCTGGCCTGGATTGACTGGTGAAGAACTTCCCAATCTGTTCTGACGTGTGCATCTGATGATACCCTTGATTTGTAGCAGACAGATGTTTCGTTATTATTATTATTATTATTATTTGGCCTTGGGGATAAAATTTCAATAATTTCTTACAAATATATTTGAATCAGATCAGGTTGGTTGAGTTGGGAATTGATCGGAGAAAGGTTTTAGATCAATTGAGTTGGAAATCGGTATAGATTGATTCAACAGGCTAAAAGATCAATTGAATTGTTTTTTAGTGATTTATTTAGTAGAATTATTTGAATCAATTGGACTAATAAATTGGTGGCATGACTAATACAACCACTATCTGGTTGAATAAAAAATATATTATAAAATGAAGTAGTGATTGTATTAGCTGACTATATAAGTAATTGTCGAAGTCAGAGAGAGTAATTGTAACTATTCTTTGTATTAGAGTCAATAATAATTTTTAATTTCATAATTATACAATTATTAATACTAACCCGTGATTGTTTGTTAGTGATTAATGTAATCACAAGTTCATACTAATTGCATAACAAATAGGCTTTCGTTTCCTTCCAAATCTTTTTTCAACCAATTTAAGTGGTTTAGTATTATATATATTGACAAATTGAACAAGTGGGGGGAGGAATGGGTTGAAAAAAATGATTGGAATATATATATATATATATGTTTTATTTTTAATTAAATTATGTTATTTTTGAAAAAATAATTATTTTTTAGAAGAATAATTTGAAATAAGTATTTATCATTTAAATTATTGTATATAATTAGGATAACAATAAAAAAAATGAATTAATTTTTTTCTCTCATCTTGATTGGATTTTTAAATCTCTCGTCTCATATTTGATTTTATTTAAAATTTTACATCACCATGACAAAAAAAAAAAAACTTCAGCTTGATTTGCTACGAAATGTTACATTTTTTTTTAATATTATGTTAAATTTTAAAAGGTCAAACTAAATGCATATTATATAAAAAGTTAAAATATCTAATTAAAATATATAAAATAATTAAAATGTTACTAAATCTTATAAAAGATTAAGAAATTATAACTACAAATATAAAAATTTATAAAATTAAAAAAAGTATTTTGAAATGTGTTTTAGGAAAAGGGAATACGATTTTAATCTAAATCTTACCCTATTCCGATTAGAATATTTTAAATGAAACTTGATGCACTTTGAAATATTTTATCTTTTATTTAAATAATCTAGTTCTATACTGTGGGGTTCTAATGAATTCAAGTTACGTCCAATCACTAAGGTGATATATCACGCGCTTAAATGCATTCGAACAATCGAACTTATGAATTCTCAAATGTTACAATAAAAATAATGTTAATCAAACTAAAACTTGATCAACTAACTTGTGCGCCCCAACTACTTTAATATATATTTTAAATATAACCTAATCAAAATGGGCTGACATGTATCTTCTTGTAATCCCAAAAACACCCCAAAATTCCCATCTATCTAAACCTTAAACCTATACCTCACCATATTCACCACGCTACAAACCCTAAAACCTTCATCATTGAGAAAAAAAGACCTTCAAAAATGGCTTCCAAATCTATTGCAACCCTAGCTCTCCTCTTCTCTCTCAACCTTCTCTTTTCCACTATGGTCACCTCAACATCAGTTCCATGCCCACCACCACCAAAGACCCCTAAATCCTCATCAAGGCCATCATTTAATGGCAATGCACCTTCTTGCTCAAAGGGTGCCCTAAAGCTAGAGGTATGTGCCAATGTACTCAATGATTTGGTTCACTTTGTTATTGGTACCCCACCAAAGACCCCTTGTCGTACCATCATTCAAGGTCTTGTTGATCTTGATGCTGCTGTTTGTCTTTGCACTGCTATTAAAGCTAATGTTTTGGGGATTAACCTTAAAATTCCAGTTTCTTTGAGCTTGCTCTTGAACTATTATGGTAAAGGTGTTCCTCAAGGCTTCCAATGTGCCTAAATTGAGAGCTTGTTAATCATGTCAACTAATTTATTATATTTCTATATTTTTGTTGTAACATCCACAAAATCCTCAGTGTACGAAACAGTGGAAAATAAATGATAAATCGGTTAGAGGTGAGAAAGTTAAAATTTGGAAAATTTCAATGTTATGAGAAAATGAGGATAGGTGCTAAAGGTATTGAAAAAAGTCTACATCTTGAGAGAAATAAATTCGGGGTATTGAGTAAATTACAGGAAAATGCAAAGTATTAGGCTAAAGTGAGGAAATTGAAAGTTAAAATGATTAAATTGAAGTGATGGAAAAAAGGAGGAGGGACTAGGGGTGAAAATTTACCAGAAGAAGGGATGAATCATCCATGGACTTGTAGAAAGTGAATGGCTAAAATGGTAATTATTGGAAATAGATAACTATAAAAAGTAATGATTATAGGAATTAATTGTAATAAAGTATAAATGAAAGGGTAAAATTATAAATAATATAAAAAAGATATTTTTAATAGATATTTTGATACTAGAAAAATGGAGAAAAGAAAAGATGAAAAAGGCTATAATTAACCATCAGCCCTTGTTGATTCATACGTTACCCTCCAAGCCACCATCTTCAACTTTTCATTTTTTTATAAATAGGTCTTTTTCACCATTACCAAACTAATTAAGTCTCAACCTTCTAAATTTGTTCATAATTAGTGAGTGAAATCAATAGAGAAGAGTAACAGCCACATCAATTTCATAAGATGAGCATCCATGAATGATTTAGAGGGGAGAGAAAATAAGAATTAGTAGAGAACATAAGCAATTGAGGTAAGAACTAAGAACTTCTCTTAAAATACATGTTAATTATAGTTGAATAACATATATTATGAAATATAAGTATGATTTTAATGTATACATGTTGTGTACTTTGATATGGAAAATGAAGAAAAAGTGAAGGAAAGTAAAGATCAAGGAGAAAAATAAGCAAGGAAGGAGCCAAGGGAAGAAGAAAGCTTAATTTCAAGCCTTGAATTGTAAGTACAACTAAAATCTTACTTGTTTAATTATGTTAACTTTTAGGATGAATATAAGCTTGATATAATGTTTAATTACAAGCTTATATGTTAAGTAGGTGTAGAATAAACCATGGTAATGATCAAGTGTAAGTAAATAATAAATTGATGGTGTTTATTAAATATTATGTGATAGAGGAAATGAAAGAAAAGTGAGAAATAAATTAAAAGAGTATCAAAGGATTAAATTGTAAAGATGCAAAAGTTGATGGATTACAATTATTATAAGTACAAGGACTAATATGTTAAAACATAAAAGTTATATACCAAAGAAATGATAAAAAAATTAGTGATGAATTATGGAAATTATATTAATTAGTGAAATGTGTTACATATATTAAAAGGAGATATAAATTCTATTTATTGAATTGACGACTAAAATTGTAAGATAAGTAAAAATGATATGTGAATGTGATAATAAGAATATGTGGTGAAATATGGAAATTAAACTAAGAAATGAAATATGTTAGATGTGTTATTAAAAGCGAAAGATATTGTTACATGAAATGTTGCAATAATGGCTAAATTGCAAAGAAAGTAAAAGTGATATGTGAAATGTATAATAAGAATTATTAGTGAATTATGGAAGATTATTAAATATGGGGACAAGTTACATGTGTTAATTGTTAGTACAGAACTCCACGAGGAAAATCTCAAACACACAAGTTACAAAGCTCCAAGGCGTGTATCAAGCCACTACCTTTAAGGTTATATTCAACCCCACCTATCTTTGGTGTGTAAAAGAGTTAAAAGCAAATTAACCTCGATGATACAATGAAGCCGATGATTATTTGCATTTTGAATTGACGAGAATAATTCACTAAGCACTGAGCAATTTATAACAAGAAACTCAATTTCTACAAAAGATTTCTGCAGTAATACTTCATAGAATAATCTAATAATATTAGAAAATAGAGGAAGGAAAGAAAGAATTTTAGAATTTGTTGGTGTGATTTCCAAATGAAATCCCATTCCTATTTATAAAAATTTTCATGTCTCTTCATTGAGACATCTTTCAATAGGTGTCTTTTTGAATAAATAAAAAATAATAATTATTCATCTAATTTTATAACTATTCAAGTAATATTGTTTGAATAGTTATAATTATTTTTCAAAAATCAAATGATATAACTTTTGACCAATGACCAAAAGATTTATCTATTGATTAATTACACTCATTCATTTATATTTATTGGAACACTATAAATATTTGAAAATCTTCCAACAATCTCCCCCCATTTTCAAATATTTGAAAATGTTCCAACATTAATGAAAGTGGAAGATATAATTACACGAAATATTGTTACAAGGACTAAATTGTAAAAAGTGTAAAAATGATGTATGTATGATATATTTTGCCTAAGTAGACAAGATAAGAACTATTGGGATATTAGTGGCATGCCATTAAGAAACCCTAGCGCGCTATTTGATTTTAAAACAATAGTGCTCTCCGATCAACATATTTGTGCCCTCTGTTTACTCGCTTTAGTAGTATTCCGTTACTTACTTCGGCAGTGTTCCATTCAGTTCCGTATATCCTAAGTGTTCTGTTTAGTCTACTAGACCTCTATTAAAAAGGTAAAGGATTTCTTCTATATAAGGTAAAAGGGTTTCCTCTGCTAAATGCTAAGGTACCATACCTGTTAAATGAAGAAACGAGAAAATAAAGTCTACTGAAAATGGACTAAAATATAATATGATAAATTAATAGTAATTAATGAAGATAAATGATGACTAAACGACAAGCTTTGAGTTAATTTCGAGTATTAGTTCAAACTAACATTAGAGAAATAATTGAAATAATATTTCAGTTAAACGAAATAGTAAAATGATTAAATATGTTAAAGGGACCAATTTAAATATTGGTGGTAGACAAAAAGACATGTTAATGAAATGGTGAATTATAAAATAATGAAAAATATAGGTCATTAAATGATTCTACGTAATACTAATAAGAGAAATTAAGTTTATGATAGATAGAAACATAATTTAATTTCTAGTTATACTTACTAAGCTTGCAAAAGCTTAATGCATGTTTTATACGCTTAGGTAATGAGAAGTAAGTCAAAGATACTGTGGATAGGCCACATCTCATCACATCACACATTTGTGGACCCAAGAAAAGGGTAAAGTTTTATTCTTAGTTGATTTAGTAAATGGCATATACTTAGGTGAGTGTTATGCTAGTAAATGAAAAGTTGAGGGACTTAAGTGAAAAACTTGGTACTTGTTTAAAGTTTATAAAAAAATTATAAGTTATGAGTATCATGATTGATTATGAGAAATTGGGTTTGGATAATATATTTTTATGTTTGAAATGAGAACTAATGTCTTAAAATGATATGTTGAACAAGTGAATGTTTAAGTAAAATTGGGATTAAACTGGCAAATTATCCCCTAAATTTCAAACCACATTGTCTACGAAAATCCACACGGTCTAGCCACATGGACATGTGACTTGTTGGGAAATGTACCCCTATTGTAGTAAACATATAGCTGTTTTCTATTTATTTAAACGATGAATAAATAAATAAAGTTAATTTCACATTTCACTATTATGTCTTTTGTATTTTCTGTCTTTTATACTTTGCATGCATAGCGAAATTGTGACAAGTAAAAATTAGCTCATTGATTGTCTAAAGTTCAAACTGAAGATAAATGACATTGTAAAGAACGTTTATATTGCGAGAAATACAACTTACTTCAGTAGATAATCTAAATGAGTTCGTAATTCCGTAAAAGAATCAAAGTGAGCATTTGATTCAAATAATGAGAAGGATTATTATGTTGTCTACAATTTCAATTAGGGAGATGACTAGTCTTGGCTATCGGAGCAGTTGGCTTCACAAGTAGAGACATAGATCTATTCATTGGTAGAGCGATAAATTGGATTGGACCCAAGATGAATTAATTCTGAATTTGTTTGTGAATTAATTCACTTGTGACGTTCATAGTGTGATTTACCTAAATCCTGAGTTAGTCACGGACCATGCGTATGCAACTCATGTGCTTTGATATAAGTGGAGGCTTATGCTCTAAAGATGATCGAACTTATAGCTGGTATGTTGGGTACATAACTTGTATATGACATGGCTTTACTAGAAATAGTGGAATTTATAGCTCAATTAAAGAGTTAATGATATCCTCTCATTGGCATTGTGTGTATTGATAAATATGGAACGTGGCCACAGGTTGCTTGTTTTGGAACAAGCAATTTATCACAGTCATTTGCTGACAGTGATTATATAAATCATTAAGAAGTCACAATAGTGACAGTGAGATAAAATAGGATTGTATTGAGTGAACAGATTTAACTCAAAGGAATCGAGAATATCATATAAGGGTAACACACACATGGCGAGGTCATTGGACAAAGCAGTTAGATGAGTTACTTTCGTAAAAAGTATACAATAAGGAGTTTTCAATCATGGTACTTCTTGTGGACTGACTCCATGATTAAAGTAATTTCGAATTATTAGAACAATGCTTCTGGACATAATTGCAATCAATAGAGCCTAATTGTATATGTTCGACTGGTCCCTCCACTAGCTTAACAAAAGCTCGATCGAATTGCATTTGAGTGAGAAGAAAATTCTATGACTTTAAGAATAAGTTAATTGAGTCGATTTATTTGATGTGGAATTAAATTAGGTGGTCGTAAGAATTGTTCAACTAGAGAATTTGATTAAAGAGTTTTCTTGAAAAATTAACTTGGAAAATCTAAATGATTTTTGGAAAAATTTTGATAAAGTAAAATTAAATTAATCAAATTAATTAAAATTAATATGATATTTTTGGAAGTTAATTTTCAAGTTAGATAATTGGCCCAATGAGTAATTGAATTTAAGAATTGGATCTGAGATCGTAAATTGGGCCTGAGAGCCCAAAATCGAGACCAAGACCCAAAAAAATTGATTGAATCGGGCCCAATATGTGAAACTGGGCCGACAGCCTAACCGGTGGCTAGACTGGACCAGTCGGGTCTTCATTGACCCGGACCAAACCGGCAGTAGTCGAACTGGCTCGGGGTGCTGTAAGGGTGTCGCACCTGCATCACCGAACACGATGGTTCTAGTGGCTGCGACGGCAACGTCCTAGTGGCCGGCAGTGATTGGTCATTGGTGGTTGAGCAGTGAAAGAGTTACACTCCTACTGGGACTCTACTAGAGAATTTTATTTCAGGTTAACTATTCCAAGAATAATAATAGTTTAATAGTTTAATATTAAATTTAATTTAATACTTATCTTAATAGTATTTTATTAATTTAATATTAAAGTGATTATTTAATGTAATGTTTATATTGTAGATAAACATTCTTTTATTTTAATAAAGTTTAATATTAAATTTAATCTAATATTTATCTTGATAATATATTATATTAATTTAATATTAAAGTGATTAAGTTTAATCATAGTTGAACTCTCTAAGCTCTCCCTATATAAAAAGAATATTGGGTCATTTTTTACACACTTAAATTCAAAAGAAAGTTGTAAAGATTATTCCAGAAATTTTAAAATTATTATTTTACTTTTATATATAAATTTTAAAAGGATAAAAATTAATATGTTATACAAACACTAATTAAAATATTCAAGTAAGATATTCATAAATTATACAAGCAATATCCAGTATTTTTAACACTATGTAAATTATATAATTCATCTTTTATATCAAATCAGTTGGACCATAACTTAAATAATGTTATGGACTTTTGTTCGCCCATATTTAAATATTATGGAGTTGCATTAAAATTATTATAAAAACTCGTAAACATCAAAGGAGATGGGATGGGGGTGATTACGAATGTATCAACTGGACTGTCTATAGAAATATGATTCAAATTTGAACTATTTTTGTAACCTCCTTAACTCGGTCTAAACATTATGGCTAGATTGAGAAGTCTACATTAGCCACTGAAATGGCTAAGCTAACTTACGTTACTTTTGAAGACCTTAAATGAACTCATTTTAGAGAAAAATCGTAGTTGTACTTTGAGTTAGTTTAAAAACATTCATTTACTAGGTCATTTGTACTTAAGATTCATTTTATTATTGAAAGTGTTGTTTTAGAAAAAAATCATTTGTTCGTCGCTTTACTTTGTAAAAACTTGATGTTAACTAATGCAGCAAAAAAAAAAAAAAACCATTATTAAAGTCATTTTGGAAATCTAGCTGCCTTATCGATTTGTTTTTTCAAAAATAGTTCCTTTGCATTGCATCATTTGCTCACCCGATGCTCATACACTATTTGACATAGATTTGATAAAATGACAACAAGAAGAGAAAAAGAATGGTACAATAACCCGTTGCAAAAAGAAGAGAAATTGATGGTAAATCTTCGTGGCTTCGGTGGCGACACACAAGGAAGAAAGAAAGAAAATTGAAGAGAAAAGAGGAGAGGAAGAGGGTGAACGGCTGGGGTAGGGAAAATTGACTTAAAGGCAAGGTAAGGGAATTGAATTTAGAACCTTATTTTAATTTCCATACTTTCTCATATTTCTTTTAGCCACTAGGCTATTTCCTCGTTCTTAAAATAAATTTGCAATGTTTATTTTAAAAACAAGGCATGTCATATACTAGGGTTTGATGCAAAATTTGCAAAATAATAAAAATAATATGAGAGAAGGGATTTAAACTTGGGTTTCAAGGAACATTTTACTAATAGTTAACCAACAAACAAATACCTCATTTATTTAACCAACAAACAAATACCTCATTTATTTCTTAAAACACACAGATAATCTCAAACATTAGGGCATGACCACTTTCTCTCAATTCACAAACTCGATTCTACTAACTCCCGATTTTGGGATGTGACTGTAATAGGCCAATTTTGGCTTGGCCCAGTTTATAAAATAAAAACCAAAAAATAAATATAAATAAATAAAAAGTCCCAAAGTTTTAAAAGTCCAAATTACAAAATTAAAACCCACATCAGCCCAATCAGATCAGCCCACTACCCAAACAAACCCTAGCCCAACTATCCTAAAACATTTTAGCAAAATCAACCCTTAACCCTAAGCCTTCAGTCGCCGCATGCTAGGCCTACCCCTAGCCACCTCGCGTACCGCTCCTCCACGCTTCTCTAACAGCACCTGCAAACGCAAAAGCATAAGACGACAAGTAGAAGAAACAAATACCAAAAAACAAAAAGACAGAAACAAAGAGTTGTAATTTCGGCTATAAAAGCCACATCAATTCCTCTGTAATTTTTTTACGCACACTAGTAAATCAAAAAAGGCAGAACAGAAGTTTAGAAAGGTTGATTTTGATTTTTTTTTCTTCTTGTTTTTTTTTTCCTGTTTCCTTTTTATTTTATTTATTTTTTTAGAAATTTATTTCTAAAAAGGGGGTTATAAAATAAAAAGAAAGAAAAGAGAACCTACCCGAATCTCCCGTGGTCGCCTTACCAGAGCTCTCCTCTCCGTCGTCGAAGTCGAACCAATAAGAGAGGGGATGAGCCTTCCTATCTCGATCTTGTGGGCTGAGAAGGCTTGGCCTTCAAGCGCAGTTTAATCAGGGGTTGAAAAGCCTATTTTATGCCGCCCCGACCACTGTCCACGGTGGAGGAGCAATAGACCGGTGACACCGTAAGGATGGGTTTAAAACCCTAGCAGAGAAAAGAAAAAAAGGGGGAGGGGTTCTCTGAATTTTTTTTTTTTAAAAAGAAAGCAAAATGGCAGAAAAATAAAAAAATTTGATTTAAATGGGAGGCACGAAACGGTGCCTTTTTGCACCAAGGTCACCAGCGCCTAAATGACACCGTTTAGGGTGACCCGCGCACGACCCGACCAACTCTAGGGGGGATTAGCGAGTTTTTGATAAAAGGGCTATTTACGCCCCTGGCCTTTCTACATTCTTGCGCTTTTCAATTTAGTCTTTTGCTTATATTTTTTTTATTTTTGACCCCGTTGATTTTGTCTTGCTTTCGATTTAATCCTTCGATTTACCAGGAGAGGATGACGCGCTTGGTGGGTTAGAGATATTTTCCCAATCAGTCCCTCATTCTTTAAGCGTGTTCTTTTTTAATCCCTGGCACCCCTTTGCCATTTATGATTTACATCCCATATTTTTAATCCGATTTCAATTCAGTCCTTGACCTTTTACTTTAAACATGTTTTATTATATATATTATATTAAATTATTTTATTTTATATATTATCTATTTTTAAGATTTTCTATATATTATTTATTTTAAACCTCTTTACATATTATTTATTTTAAATATTTTTATATATTTTAAAACTATTATATATATTATCTAGTTTGATTTTTATATGTTATTTAGTCTATACTATTTTATATGTTAACTGTTTTAAATTATTTTTATTATTCATTATAAACCTTTTATTATTATTATTTATTTTTAGATTCCATATATATTAATTATATTAAACTGTTATATATATATTTATATATATTCTTCGTTTTAAATTTATTTTTCACATATTATTTATTTTAAACTTTTTATATGTTAGTTTAAATTGTTTTATGAATCATTTATTTTGAGTTGCTCTATATATTATTTTATTGTTTTGTATATTAATGATTTTAAATTGTTTTATACTATTTACTTTAAATTGCTTTTTATAGTATCTATTTTAAACCTTTTATATATATTATTTATTTAAAATTGTCTTATTATTTATTTTAATTTTTTTCATATTATTTATTTCGCTTTTCTTTGATTATTAATGTTGGTATTTAAATGATGTATATTGTGTGATTATAGACATGGTATGTACTATAATTCGTTTATTCGTTTATTCATATTTTCATATTATTATCATTCATTAGCATTCATATTTTATTCCTCCGTGTTCCACATTATCTTTTTAGCTATTTCTTTTAAATCACATCATGTATTAAGCTCCAATGTATTTATCCAATATAGACCGTTTTATTTTTACTTCAAACAAAATAGTGCACATCGTTAAGTGTCATACTCGTTATTATTAAAAAGGAAAATTTTCAAAGTAAGACAATATTTCGCGTTTTGGGAATCCAAGAAATTGTACCCTAACTTACGGGGTTTCGATTTTCTTGTTAAACCTAAATAGCCAAATATCCTTTTAGATTTCAAAAAAACATGAAGTTTCGATAAAAACTTAAAGGCACACTTGTTCTCGTGGGTTCAAATGTCGCATCCTAACTTACGAGATGTGACATTTTGTTATCTCAGGATGAGTGGGCCTTTGATGCTCGTTTTGATTTAATTCAAGCGTTTTTAAAATTAACATTAATAAAAAGGGATCGTATTTTGAAGTCTTTCCAAATTTTCAACATTCAACGTCAAGACATGAATTAATCAATTAGGTACCAATTTTGGGCGTTATGAGGGTGCTAATCCTTCCTCGTATGTAACTGACTCCCGAACCCATTTTTTGAATTTCGTAGTCCAAAACTGTTGTTTTAATAAATTAAACCGTTTATTAAAATGATCGAATTGCAAGGTGATCCGATCACACCTCGTAAAAATGATTGGTGGTAACTCCATTTTTGATTTTTTAAAATAAGTCGACTTTTTTCAAAAAATGGTTTCGAAAGCTTGGCGACTCCACTGGGGAGAAAATAAGAGAGTCAAGTCGCAAATTAATTATTTTCTGTCTTTTTGTTGAAAATTGGAAATCTAGTTTAAAATTACGATCTTTTCGTTGCATTTCATTCGTCATTTTTATGGTTTTGGTCATAATATGTTTGCTTTATTGATTTAAGCCTTTTTGATATATCTCCACATATGGCATTGCATAAATCGGTCGATTTTACCTTTTCGGTGGGAGTGAGAAACTATTCTTTCGTGAGGTTTTCACTTCCGTATAGGATAGTGGATCGCTTCCGGGATACATCCGTACCTATGTTTTCGTGAGATTTTCATCTCCGTATAGCCATAGGGAAATGTATTCTCCTGAACTGAACTCGATCCGTATGAGCTTATAATGGGTAAGGACCGAAGAATCTGCCGGTTCAGGTACCTTCACTTTAGAACCGAACTGCATATAACGAGCCTTAAAAGCCCGTTTTAGGTAGAACCATACCAAACCCTAGTAGGTCACTCGAATAGGTGCTCTATTTGTTTCTTACTTGCTTTTGCTTTGTACTAACCTGTTTCATTTTGTTTTGGTTATGATTGCATTGCATTTTCATCCTAGAAAAGAGGTGTTGATTTATGTTCAGTTGCTAAACAGAGAGCTTGTCATGTAAAATGGATTTCTTGATAAAGTGGAAGACATTACGGTCATCCGAATATGGTCCGAGAAAACGTAACGAGGGAAGGGTGATAGTCTGATGAATGAGTACACGAATTTGCTTCATTGTCTGAGGATTCAAGATGACAAAGATTATTTGAGAGCCATTAACGTTCCAACTTTCTTAAGGAAGCTAACGAGCATCATGAGGATGAGTGAGTAATGGGTCGCGGCCCGGATCAAGCAAAAAAGAGATAGAGGAAACACCCCTTTTCAGAGTTCACAAGATTTGATCTTGACATCCAGATACAAAGAAAAAGATCGATGTCTTCACTTTGAGTATTAGGATAAGGCCGAATATATATCTGTTTTATGTAAAGAAATTTATTTTCTAGTAAAGTTGTTTTAACAGAATTGAATCAGAATCAACGCCTCTTTTTGCATTCATTTCATGCATCTGCATTGCATTTCATCATATGCATTAAATTTTACAAAAGGACCCTAATTAATTAGAATTATGGCAGTTACCCTAGAAACCAACGAGAGTTTACCAACTAAATATCGCTACAGTACCCGTTGCAAAACCAAGTATTGGATCAGAGATTGGAAAGATTAGAACAAATGCAAAGAGATATACAAGATTAATTACAAGCACAGATGTAAGAGCAATCAGCCAGAATCCAATAAGACATGAGGGAACAAATGCAAGAATCCCAAAATAGTATGATAAGCCAATTGGCCCAGTTCTTGACTAGAGCGTGAAAAAGGGAAAAGAGCTACAGTCAATTTAGGGGATGATAATGAAGATCCTATTTACCCCCCGGGTTTTACCCCGATAAATGCCCAGGTACAACCAGAGGCATACCCACGAAGGGTACCTGTCACAATCAAACCCCAACAGTATCAAACAGGTACCTCGGCGCCGATGAACTACCAAACAGGCTCAGGTTTCAATCTGGGGAAAATTTAACCAATCCTGTAGTTCCTGATCTAGACGAAATGGCAGAAATAGAAAAAGCAAGGGTGGAACTACCAAAACAACTCGAAGATCGGTACAAGTGGTTAGAAGAAAAACTTAAAGCAATGGAGAATGCTGATTACCGTTACAGGGTTGACGCCAAGGATCTAAGTTTGGTCCCAGATCTAGTACTCCTGCTGAAATTCAAGACTCCAGAGTTTGAAAAGTATAACGGGACTAGTTGTTCTGAAGCTCACATCACTATATTCTGTCAAAGGATGACAGGATACGTCAACAATGATCAATTGTTGATCCACTACTTCCAAGACAGTCTGATCGGGTCAGCAGCTAAATGGTACAACCAATTGAGTCGTGCCAAAATCAATTTATGGAAAGACTTAGCATAAACTTTTATGAAGCAATATAGTCATGTGGTGGACATGACACCAGACAGAATCACATTGCAGAACATGAAGAAGAAGAAAAATGAGAGCTTCAGGCAATATGCCCAAAGATGGAGAGGGGTGGCAACGCAAGTCCAGCCACCTTTTCTAGAGAAAGAAACCACGATATTTTTCATCAACACTCTGAAGGCCCTATTCATTAACCATATGTTAGGAAGCGTTACGAACAGTTTTTCAAATATAGTAATGTCTGGCGAGATGATTGAAAACGCAATAAGAAATGGGAAGATAGATGCGGGGGAAAGCGTCAAAAGATCAACCCCAAAGAACAAGGAAAATGAAATGAATAACCTGAGCATGTATAATAAAGGGTATTCCAAATCGGTCACTGTTGGCCAACTAAGGGCCGTAACCACTAGCTACCAGGGCCCTCAAATGCAAGAATTCAACTCGAGGCCAACTACAGAAAGGCTCCAGTTCACACCTATCCCAATAACATATAGAGAGCTATATCAGAATTTGTTTGACGCACATGTGGTATCCCCGTTTTACTCGAAACCTTTGCAACCTCCATTCCCGAAATGGTATGATGCGAATGCTTAATGCGAATACCATGCGGGAATAACATGACACTCAATTGAGAACTGCACCATATTTAAAAAGCTAATCGAAAGGTTCATTAAGATGGACATTGTGAAATTCGATGATCCATCGGGACCTCATGTAGCAGGAAATTCGTTACCCAGTCATTCAGATCAAGGGGTAAACGAGATAATTGAGAAGGGAGGAAAGACAACCAAAACCAATGTTGCAGAAGTAAAAACCTCATTGAAGTGAGTTTTGAAACAAATGATAGACATGAGACTGGTCATTCAAAATTCAGAGAAAAGACCAAAAAGGATGAGAAGCTACTGTGAGTTTCACGCTAAAGAATGTCATGAAATCCAGGAGTACGCTGAATTCAAAGCTTTGGTGCAGAGTTTAATGGATAATAAAGAGTTGGAATTCTATGAAAAAGTCAAAGGCTTAGAAGGAATGTCAGGGAATCTGAACGATAACGCCGTATTCGAAGAAGGAGCCGGGGAAGAGAATTTATCAGGCATTTGCCCTTACATACCGAGGATTGTTTTGAACAATAGGACTGTGGAAGAGATCCCTATATTTTTTAGAGATAATTCAGAGTAATGTCCAAAACATGCTTATTGCTCTAAGCCTAAAAGCAATAAGATTCCTTTTCTAAGATAGGCTTATGTCTAACATCTTTATTTCAATAAAATGCATTTTTGTTTCGCACTTCGAGCAAATATTCTTTGATTATTTTCATTTCATTCATAATCATACTATACCAATAAATATTCTTAGATTCTTTTGTTCTTTCGATCTTCCTTCGTCCCTATAACAGGTCTCTAGATATCAATGATATGAGCGACACTACTATTGACTCAGAACCTTCTTTTGAGCAAGATATATGTCTAGAGAAACCTTAGGACTTTGAAGATGATCGAGACTGTAGTTTATCTCCTAGTTTGTTAAGGATAGTAGAACAAGATGAGAAACAGATCCTACCTTACAAAGAGTCAGTGGAATCCATGACCTTCCTCTATGTGGGGCATGGATTTCATTAGGCTGATCTCGCCAAAAGCTTCTAGCGGGCATCGATTCATCTGTGTGGTTGTCTGTTACTTCACTAAGCAGGAGGAAGCTGCTTCATACGCTAATGTCATAAAGTCGGCATTCACAAAAAAAAGGATCATATGTCGATATGGAATGCCAGAAAGGATTGTATCTGACAATACGCTGAACTTAAATGACAATGCGATATCAGAAGTTTACAGCCAGTTCAAGATCAAACACCACAACTCACCACTATATCGCCTAAAAGTGAACGATACAGTCGAGGCAGCCAATAAAAACATTAAGAAGATCATGGGCAAAATGACTAAGACCAACAAAGATTGGCATGAGAAGTCGAACATCGATCAAAACCTCTACCGGGGCAACGCTTTTCTCTTTGGTTTATGGCAGTTTTGCCTATGGAACTCGAGATTCTTTTTCTTCGAGTTTTTGGATGAAGCAGAATGGATCCAACCTTGTTTGAAGAAAAAAGGTTAAAAGCTATCCGTCATGGTCAAATATACCCCCCAAAAAAATGATATGAGCTTACCAAAAAAGGGTTCGCCCCAGAGAAATCCATGATGGGGACCTAATATCAAAGAAGATCCTTCCTATACAAAAGGGCTTCAAAAGAAAGTGAATGTCAAACTGGGAAGGACCTTATGCGGTAAAGAAGGCCTTATCTGGAAAAACATCAATTATTGACCAGGAGGGATAATAAGGACTTGTCTAATCCTATAAGTTCAAATCAAGAAATATTTCGTTTTAGAAAAAAAAGAAAAAGAAAAGAAGAAGATGAAAAAGAAAAGAAAAAGAAAAAGGAAAGGCCAAGGCAAAAACTCGTAAAAAGGGCGCTTTGTGACCAAAGGGGTTTTGAGTTGAAAACCTAAGAATGGGCAATTCAAATTTTGATCAAAGATGGGACATGCGGTAGTCTTGTCTTCTCCGAAGAAGGAAGGATGCTACATCTTGGGGCATCAACAAAGTGTTTTTGTCTTATTCATTTTGTATTTTAGCACAATTTGCTATCCTGATCAATTTATTCATTTCTAGCTTTGTTCTCAATAAAATTCCTTTTGTCCATTGCGATAATCTTTTTCAAGTGTTTTTATTGAAATAATGATTAATGGACAAATAATATTCAAGCAAAAGGAGTTCTGCATATTACTCTGAAAGCTGCTAAATAGTATGAGGGCTTGAAACAGGACTATTATTTAGAACTAACCAGACCTAAGGGTTGGAAACATTGGGGAAATAATAGCCCAAATTGTGATTATTTTTTGAGTTTTCTATCAAAGATACAAGCTGAATAAGAAGGCAGGGTAATGCGTCAGTGATAGAACCTTGATGAACAACGAGTAATGACAACTCAAACATTAAAAAGGGATCATTCTTATGACATTCTGCATTCATGCAAATATCATTTATACACATCTAGTTAGGAGCATGTGATTCATTTTAATCATGACATCTTAATCACTTGGCATAAATAGATCCATGAAATGGATTCTACAGGTCATGTTACCCAGAGAATGGTGTAATAGATCAATGATACAAATCCTATACCCCTGAGTTGCAGTGGGATGGATTGAAGATGATACAAATCCTATACCCCTGAGTTGCAGTGGGATGGATGGAAGAAATCACAAATTTTATCTCCCTGAAGTTGCAGTGGAGCAGATTGAAGCCATAAATTTTATCTCCCTGAAGTTGTAGTGGAGCATATCGAAGTTGTCATGGAAAATCTTATCTCCTTGAAGTTGCAGTGGAGCAGGTTAAAGCAACAAACCTTATCTTTTTGAAGTTACAGTGGAGCAGGTTGAAGTTACAAGTCTTATCTCCCTGAAGTTGCAGTGGAGCAGACTGAAGATAGCGAATCTGTAACATTTCTTACCCATGCCCGACGCCGGAAAAGGATATAAGGCATTATCGGACTTAAACACAAGCGAACATACAAAATCAGACCATAAAATTTCACCCAAATTAAAATCATTCAAATATATGCATAACGTCCCTTATATGGGCCTACGAGGCCCAAAACATACATCGGGAGTGATTCGGGACTAAACCAAAAATTTTGAAAACTTTTGGGAAAACTTAGAAAATTTCATCATGAAACAGGGTCACACGCCCGTGTGGATTGGGACACGCCCGTGTCTTCAGCCCGTGTAACTCTCTGTTTATGACGTCATCAAAAAATTAGGGTCACATGACCAAGGCACACTCCCGTGTCCTTAAGCTGTGTGGCGAAATAACTTCCACAATTTAGGAGCAAGGGACACACGGCCGGATCACACACCGATGGGGGCAGACCATGTGGACAATTTCAAGGCTATTTTCCAAGCCATTCGCCACTCTCTTATGCCCACATACATACACACATCATATGACACCAATTCAATCATATTCTTACTACCGAACATCTGTAAGTAAGACATTAACATGTCAACCACATGCCATCATTCTCATACATACAACATCAAACCTAGTTACTCAAAAACATAACCACTTGGCCACATTCAACTATAACTAATCAAGCTAATATAAACCACCTCATAAGACGTTGACATACACATGAATAATGATAAGATCAACATAAGCCATCCTTCATGGCTATATATACAAATTGGAGTATCAAATCATCATAAGCCAATACATTTGGCTAAATAACATAACACATAAACAATGTGACTTAGTCCCTATACATGCCACAAACTTAAGAGGTTTGTGTTCACTTTTACCCCACAATGATAATTTGATAGTGTGATAGCATCTCCTGCGATCTCTAACCCGAGCTAGCTTAGTGACCCTATAATATATAAGAAAAAGAAGGGGTAAGCTATATAGCTTAGTAAGCCCGTATGAAAATAATGAGCAATTTATTAACATACTTTTGCCAAATTCTTACAACATGTTCTCAAGGTAACACAATCATAATTGTACATATTTTAGTCAAGCTATCTACTCGAGTCACAGTCACTAAATTATTTATATCTGGAGTTGTGGAACTCCAAATTACGATTCACTAATTTTTCCAAAAACTAGACTCACATATGTTCTTACCATAAAATTTTTGGTTTAGCCAATAAGTACAGTTTATTATTCAAAGTCACCCTTGTTTCGCTGTCCGATAGTTCCGACCCCTCTTCACTAAAAATTAATTATCACCTCATACGAGATTCGGGTGATGTTTCCGTTTGTTTCTTTTGAAAATTGACTAATTAAGGATTTTAAGCATATAAATTATAGCCCATAATTATTTTTTTTACCATTTTTAATGATTTTCTCAAATCAGAACAGGGGGTTCCAAAATTATTCTAACTCTTTCTCACAAAAATTTAAATATCTCATAATATTAAATTCTTTTTGCTTACACCGTTTCTTCTATGTGAAACTAGGCTCAATAAGCATTAATTTCATATTTTATTCACCCTAAAATTTGATTTCCAAAATTTTTGGTGGATTTTCAAATTCAGACTGCTACTGCTGTCCACAACTGTTTTAGTACACATTAATTTTGTACATTCACATTTCCAAGCATATAGCTTAAAATCATTCAATTGTACAAAAACTCTTATCTATCCATACATTCATAATCATTTTTAGTAGGCATTTATGCCGATCCTTTCCTCTTTTCGTTATGCATTGAACCACGAAATTAAAGGAATAAACACATAGTATCTCAATTCGATTTGGCTTAAAAGCCTCACACATGATTATCAATCAAATTTACCATATGTTTATACATCATGAACATAGACCCATAACCACAAGGTCATCACAAAATCATTCTCATAAACATGACTTACTTATTTGCATCCTTACCAAAGGTGCATCATAAACTGAATCATTTCTCATGAGTTTTGCGTACATACCTGTACCAACTCGTAAACACATTTGCATATTTCTCATCATTGACTTAATCCTCGAATAACAACTGAATTGCCCATTGAACACTTAGAGTATTATTGGATACACGAAAAACTTACGCATAATGCTCATACGTAGCCACATGCTACCTCATTTCACATATCACATAATACTTATTCTTGAGCTAATCACGGGCCTGCTCATACAAGCTGACAGTCAGAACACAATTACACGGGTTGCTCACACAAGCTGATAGGTACTCGCAACACATACCGAGCTACCCAGCCACCAGTAGAACGTACAAGACTAGCACCCGGATTCACATTAACACATATCACATATACAATGAGCTCTTATCACATAGTTCCTAGTGACATGTCACATTGTATCCTAATCTATTCCTTAGGTTCAAACGGGATTTTTATCAATAACACAATTTTGACGAACTCGTCCACATGGCCAACCACGCATCTCATGATAGAGAATAATCACATAATTTCACATAATGACAACAATATTGATACTTACCTTCAAGTATGAAAATTAAAATTCATGCAAAATTCAAAGCATTAATATATGATACACATTGCATTATTTACATATGAACTTACCTCGATACCAAAAATAGTAAAAAGGACCTAACCGTCAAATGTGCGTTTTCCCCCGTTCTAGGTCCAAACCTCATTTGCTTTGATCTAAAACATCACATTTAACTTATTTATTAGTCAAATTATTTAATGTGATTCAAAAATCATATTTTGGAAAAATTACATTTTTGCCCCTAAAGTTTTACATATTTACACTTTTTCCTCCAGGCTCGTAAAAATGATTTTCATTCAATTTCTTTGTTCTATAAGCCTAGCCGAACCATTTTCATAACTAAAGAACCCCACAATTCTCATTCAATCACACTTTTATCACATATTTTACAACTTTTACAAAACGGTCCTTTTGGACGTTTTCACCTAAAATCACTTAGTAAAAGTCGTTTATTTAACACTCAACATTTATTTTCTACCATTTGACATCAAAATACATGCATGTCACTCATGGGTAAATTTTTGAACATGAACCCTAGCTCAAATCAAGGGTAGAAATAGTTAAATCATGCTTCAAGGATTTCAAAAATATAAAGAGCATTAAAAACTAATACCAAAAGAACATTAAAAACTAACACCAAAATGACTTACATGTGGGGGTTTATTTTGCTGAAAAATTTCAAGCTTCATGGAGGTTTTCTGTTCAAATTTTCGGTGGAGAAGATGGAGAAGAAGATAGCCTTTTGTTTTATTTATTTATTAACCTAGGCTTTTGTCATCAATTTACCTACTCCTACCCAAAATGTTGACTTTTCAACTTTTTTATTTCATGTACAGCTATACACATATATAATGGATTAATTTTTCATTAAGGACCTCAACTTTTAAGTCCTATAGCTATTTAACACATTCAGCTAATAGAACATAACTTTAGCACTTTACGCGATTTAGTCCTTTTTCACCAATTAAGCATTCAAACGATAATATTTCTTAACAAAATTTTTACACCATCATACTATCATGCTATAGACCTCAAAATAATATTAAAAATAAATTTTTGTGACCTCAGATTTGTGGCCTCGAAACCACTGTTCTGACTAGGCCCTAAATCATGATTTTACAGAATCTTATTTCCCTGAAGTTGTAGTGGCACAAATTAAAGCTAAAAATTACAAATCTTATCTCCCTGAAGTTGCAGTGGAGCAGATTGAAGTTAGATCTTATCTCCCTGAAGTTGCAGTGGAGTAGATCAGAGATAGCAAATCTTATTTCCCTGAAGTTGCAGTGGGATAGATTAAAGCTACAAATTACAAATCTTATCTCCCTGAAGTTGCAGTGGAGTAGATCAGAGATAGCAAATCTTATCTCTCTGAAGTTGCAGTAGAGTAGATTAAAGCTATAAACCTTATCTCTCTGAAGTTGCAGTGGAGCAGATTGAAGTTACAACAAGTCTTACCTCCCTGAAGTTTCAGTGGAGCAGACTGAAGATAGCGAATCTTATTTCCCTGAAGTTGCAATGGAACAAATTAAAACTATAAATTACAAATATGATCTCCCTGAAGTTGCAGTGGAGCAGATTGAAGAAAGAAAATCTTATCTCTTTGAAGATAGTGAATCTTATTTCCTTGAAGTTGCAGTGGAACAGATTAAAGCTATAAACCATAAATCTTATCTCCCTGAAGTTACAGTGAAGAAGATTGAAGCCACGAGTCTAATATTCCTAAAGTTTTAGTGGAGTGGATCGAAGCACTAATTCCTATACCCTTGAAGATGCAACGGGATGGAATCAGGCTACGTGAAAGAAAGAAGCACCAAAAGTCAAGATTCGACAAGACCAAACAAAATTGGCCCTTTTAAAGTCTTTGCTCCATTCTCGTTACACGATAATGAGCAAAGAGGGACAACTGTAATAGGCCAATTTTGGCCTGACCCAGTTTATAAAATAAAAACCAAAAAATAAACATAAATAAATAAAAAGTCCCAAAGTTTTAAAAGTCCAAATTTCAAAATTAAAACCCACATCAGCCCAATCAGATCAGCCCACTACCCAAACAAAACCTAGCCCAACTATCCTAAAACATTTTAGCAAAATCAACCCTTAACCCTAACCCTTCAGCCGCCGCATGCTAGGCCTACCCTAGCCACCTCGCGCACCGCTCCTCCACGCACGCCTTCCTCTACGCTTTTCTGACACCACCTGCAAACGCAAAAGCAGAAGACGACAAGTAAAAGAAACAAATAGCAAAAAACAAAAAGACAGAAACAAAGAGTTGTAGTTTCGGCTATAAAAGCCACATCAATTCCTCTGTAATTTTTTTACGCACACTAGTAAATCAAAAAAGGCAGAACAGAAGTTTAAAAAGGTTGATTTTGATTTTTTTTCTTCTTGTTTTCTTTTCGTTTTCCTGTTTCCTTTTTATTTTATTTTTTTTTTGTACAAATCTATTTCTAAAAAGGGGGTATAAAATAAAAAGAAGGAAAATGAACCTACCCAAATCTCCTGTGGTCGCGTCGCCGGAGCTCCCCACTCCGTTGCTGAAGTCGAACTCATAAAGGAGGGGAGAAGCCTTCCTATCTTGATCTTTTGGGCTAAGAAGGCTTGGCCTTCAGGTGCAGTTTAATCAGGGGTTGAAAAGCTCATTTTATGCCGCCCCGACCACCATCCACGGTGGAGGAGCGATAGACCAGCGACGGCGTGAGGATGGGTTTAAAACCCTAACAGAGAAAAGAAAAAAGGGGGAGGGGTTCTCTAATTTTTTTTTTAAAAAAAGAAGCAAAATGGCAGAAAAATAAAAAAAAATTGATTTAAATGGGAGGCACGAAACGGTGCCATTTTACACCAAGGTCACCAGCGCCAAAACGACACCGTTTTGGGTGACCCGCGCGCGACCCGACAAGCTCCAGGGGGATCTGCGCGTTTTGCATAATAGGGCTATTTAAGCCCTTGGCCCTTCTGTGTTCTTGCGTTTTTCAATTTAGTCCTTTTGCTTATCCTTTTTTTTGACCCCGTTGATTTTGGCTTGCTTTCGATTTAATCCTTCGATTTACCAGGGGAGGATGACGCGCTTGGTGGGTTTGGGATATTTTCCCAATCAGTCCCTCATTCTTTAAGCGCGTTCTTTTTTAATCCCTGGCACCCCTTTGTCATTTATGATTTACACCCCATATTTTTACTCCGATTTTAATTCAGTCCTTGACCTTTTGCTTTAAACATGTTTTATTATATATATTATATTAAATTATTTTATTTTATATATTATCTATTTTTAGATTTTCTATATATTATTTATTTTAAACCTCTTTACATATTATTTATTTTAAATATTTTTAAATATTTTAAAACTATTATATATATTATCTAGTTTGATTTTTATATGTTATTTAGTCTATACTGTTTTATATGTTAATTGTTTTAAATTCTTTTTATTATTCATTATAAACCTTTTATTATTATTTATTTTTAGATTCCATATATATTAATTATATTAAACTGTTTTATATATATTTTTATATATATTCTTTGTTTTAAATTTATTTTTCAAATATTATTTATTTTAAACTTTTTATATGTTAGTTTAAATTGTTTTATGAATCATTTATTTTGAGTTGCTCTATATATTATTTTATTGTTTTGTATATTAATGATTTTAAATTATTTTATACTATTTACATTAAATTGCTTTTTATAGTATCTATTTTAAACCTTATATATATATATATTATTTATTTAAAATTGTCTTATTATTTATTTAAATTTTTTTCATATTATTTATTTTGCTTTTCTTTGATTATTAATGTTGGTATTTAAATGATGTATATTGTGTGATTATTGACATGATGTGTACTATAATTCATTTATTCATATTTTCATATTATTATCATTCATTAGCATTCATATTTTATTCCTCCGTGTTCCACATTATCTTTTTAGCTATTCCGTTTAAATCACATAATGTATTAAGCTCCAATGTATTTATCCAATATAGACCGTTTTATTTTTACTCCAAACAAAATAGTGCACATCGTTAAGTGTCATACTCGTTATTATTCAAAAGGAAAATTTTCAAAGTAAGGCAATATTTCACGTTTTGGGAATCCGAGAAATCGTACCCTAACTTACGGGGTTTCGGTTTTCTTGTTAAACCTAAATAGCCAAATATCCTTTTAGATTTAAAAAAAACATGAAGTTTCGATAAAAATTTAAAGGCACACTTGTTCTCGTGGGTTCAAATGTCGCATCCTAACTTACGAATGTGGCATTTTGTTATCTCAGGACGAGTGGGCCTTTGATGCTCGTTTCGATTTAATTCAAGCATTTTTAAAATTAACATTAATAAAAAGGGATCATATTTTGAAGTCTTTCCAAATTTTCAACATTCGATGTCAAGACATGAATTAATCAATTAGGTACCAATTTTGGGTATTATGATGGTGCTAATCCTTCCTCGTAGTAACCGACTCCCAAACCCACTTTCTGAATTTCGTAGACCAAAACTGTTGTTTTAATAAATTAAACCGTTTATTAAAATGATCGAATTGCAAGGTGATTCGATCACACCTCGTAAAAAAGAATGGTGACGACTCCATTTTCGGTTTTTTAAAATAAGTCGACTTTTTTCAAAAAATAGTTTCAACAGTGACAGTTTTTTATTCGAACTCTTGATATGAAATCGATGAATAAGAATAATATAAACATATTGCTTTCTTTTCTGTATACACTTATCAATTGGGAAGGTGTGGTTTGATTTAGGTCGGATCAATTTTAATAAGTTAATTTTGGTTTTAAAATTTTCACATCATTTCAGATTTGAACTATTTTAATGTTCAGGTTTGAGGTTGAAATTTTTTTGAGTTAGATCATTACAAGTTTGGATCTTTTATTTTGAGTTAACGGCATTTTTTGCCTCTAAATTTAGCAATTATATCCATTTTGATACTTGAACTTGTATACCGTAAAATTGTGATGACATGACACTATGAAATTATGCTACACCATTACTTGAAAAATTAAAAAACCTAAAATCTAAAAAGAGTAAAAAAAATATTATTCAAGTTTTAGGTGAGGACGTGATACAATTTTAAAGTGTTACATAATCACACTTTTACATAATTCAAATTTTGGTACTGAGGTGAAGAAAAAAAATATAGGTATCAAAATGGATTTAATTGTCAAGCCAAAAAATTACATTAGCCCTTTTAGTTTTTAGGCTCTTCGAGTGCCATTTTATTGTTATTTTTTGTAATACAGGAGTGCACAACCCTAATAAAATATTATAACAAATAAAACAAACCTATTAGGGGTGAGCAAAACTTGATTCGATTCGAAAAAATCGAAAAAAAATTAAATTTCGAGTTATTCGATTTTTTCGAGTCATCTCGAATGAGTAGTTCAAATTTCAAGTTTAAGTCGAATTGAATTTTACAATTCGAATAACTGGATTAATTCAAATAATAGGTTGCCCTTTTGGTCCCTATCAATTTTAAAAATGAGCAAATTGATTTCTCTCAACACAAATTAAAAAAAATTCAAAATAATTTTTAAAATTTTAAATATTTATAAAATTTATAAAATTTATATTTTTTTAAAAATTATAAAATTTTAAAAAAATCTAAAGATTATATAAAGTTAAAAATTTTAGAAAATTTCTAAAATAATAATTTTGGGATCTAAATAAGTTAATTAATGATTCAAATTTATCATATTAAAGTATCTTATTTTAATTCTTATTTTACTTCAAAATTTTTTTTAAATATATATGTTTTCAAATTTATATGCTCTAACATGAAATTAAATATATTGTAACAAAATTTTAATTTGACATGTTTAATTTTTTAATTTAACTTGATTCGACTCAACTTGAATTTCATTTCACTCAAGTCGATTCGAATTTTTTTAATAGGATTAGAATGATAAAATAAGACTCGCCAATTTAATTAACTCGAAATTTTTTCATTTAATCTGATCGAATTCTGACCCCTAAAACCTATACAAATTGCCTAACGTATTCAAGTTGTCTTTGAGTAAAAGGGACAATTCTTGTGGAGGATGCTGAAGCAAATGTATACCACCGAACTGATTAGACGGAAATCTGGCCTAACTATCAGCCTCTCTACTGATATGAGAAACAGTGAGCCTCCAATTTCTGCTGCAAAGATCTCTAATCATCCTTAAAGGCAGTATATTAGCATTACTGTTATTATCATTGTTAACCCAATCCACATCCTGCTTACAGTCACATTCAACTACTAAATTACGACAACCTATATCCTATGCGACAGCCAATCCATCCGCAACAGCCCAAAATTCCGCTTGTGCAACAGGCCACATACCAATTTTTCGATTAAAGCCAACCAACCAGGAGCCCGTATTGTCACATATTTTCATTTTAGATTCCTAGTTCGGATTATACCAAATTTGAATTGGTTCAGATAACTTGAGTTTTGATAAGATGTGTGAATTATTGATTTTTTATAATTTAATTGAGATGATTAACTTAAGTTGGAATTAATCATATTGAATTTTTTTCACTTGAATCAAAATCAAGAAATTTACTTCTACTTCTATACATTACAATCAAAATTTGACTATCGAATCAACATCATTAAGCTTCCTACAGTTAGGCTAAGCAATATATTTCAATAGGTAGAGGTCATGCATCTGAGGCATGTGAAGCAATTGTTCAATCCTGAGCAAGAATGGGGTTTATTTGAATTTCGATGGTTTAGTTAGACATGAAGATGGCTTTGCTGCAGCAGTAGGAATTGTGCGGGATCACAATGGGAAGTGGTTATTCGAGTTTAATAGGTATTTGGGAAGCTGTTTAGTATTTGATGCGGAATTGGGGGGTATTTTGGATGGGCCTGACATGTCTAGTTGAAAGGGATATGATAATGTAATAATCCAGTTTGATAGTCTTGAAGTAGTCAATGACATTCATGAGCGTTTCGTAGAGGGCTCTAACTCTACTCTGGTCAAGAGAATTCATCAACTGTTGTTACGATTTGGTCATTGGAGTATTTGTCACACATGTAGAGAAGATAATCAGGATGCTGATAGATTGGTTATGTTTGACGCCTTCCCGTTTGGGGGATGGTCTTAGGTGCATGTAGCTAGTTTTTATCTTACTTGTCACCAATTTTTTTTTTTTTTTTTGACTACCGAATCAAAAGAACAAATAAAGAACTTGCCAAGCTGTTCTCACATGTGCATGAGATAATATCCTTGGTTTGGATAAAATTGAATTTACGACCACTTTAATTTCATTACTTTTTGGGTTAATATATTTTTAGTACTTAAGTTTGGTTTTAATATTCAATTTGGTATTTGACTTTTTTTTTTTCAATTTGGTACATGAGTTTGGCTTCAATGGTCACTTTGGTACCTAAATTTTTTCAATTTGATACTTGGTTTTAGCTTCACAGTTCAATTTGATACCTGAGTCTTTTCTCCCAATTAAGTATCTATGTTTTTTTTATTAGAGCACATATTTGAAACATTCATTGGGCCAGATGATGTCATTTGATTTGACTAGGAAATTGTACCTTGAAGCTAAAGTTAGGTACCAAATTGGGACAAAAAAAAAACTCAAATATTAAATTGAACATTGAAATCAAATTCAGATACCAAGTGGTACTATCGCACCCTAAAATTGAGTCTAGAAGTTTCGAGGGTAAAATAGAAATTTTGGCTCGGAGTAAGTTTGGAAAATTCTAAATTGTGGTAACTCAAATTATTTTTGATCATAGCTTTTGAAAAATTAAATCAATTTTGGATAATAATACCAAAAGGACCTTCAATTGTAAAATAATGTCTGCTTTGTAAAAAGGTTCAATTTAAGAGTAGTTTTAAAGAAATATTACCAAAGTTTTTAAAATACCTTATTTTCCCCTTCATCTTCACAAAACCCACGTTAGTTTCTCCCATCTTTTTGTTTTACCGTCCATTGTGTTTCCAAAGCCCTATTCATCAAATTTTGATTCCGAAACTTCATTCCTTTGATTTCTTTCATCCTCACAACATAAAACCTCTTTAGAATTCCATACAAACCATCAAAAACACCATAGATTTCTCTATTGTTTAACTTTTGGGTTTTTCAAATTTTTGATCAAACGCTCTATTCTTCGTCAAATAAGGTAATTTTTTGTCTTCTTGATGGTTTTTAATGATACCTAACCTTTTAAATTGAGTTTTTATCCATTGAATCGAAATATTTGAATAAAAGCCCAAAATTAGGTCATTAATGGTGAAATTTGGGATTTCACATAAAAATGATGTTTCAAAGTGTTTTCAACTTATTTTGACATGATTAGAATGTTTCTAAACTTTCCCTAAAGTTTACTTAAGAGATTCTAAGGTTTTATTGAGTTTTCATGAAAAATGCGTATTTTACGTCGAAATTTTAGAACCACGAATTTGGGTAATTTTGTGTAGTTTGAATGTGAAGAATCAGTCCTATGTTAATAATTAGATAAATGGAATTAGTTTTAGGCAAAGAAGATAAGTGGAGATTGAGATAATTGAGTTTCAAGTTTGCTATGTCAAAGGTTTCAATTCCAAGAGGAACTAGCGTAGGCCTGCGTTTTGGTTGTTTTAAGAGTGTCTATAGCTAAATTTTATTGTATGGTTAACTTTGGTGAAGATACAGAAGTGTTGGAGCCTTCGACGAGCAAGGTGAAAGGAAAAGAAAAGCTAGTTTGAGCTTTCGACGACTAGGCGAAAGCGTGAACGGTGAGTGTTTGGAATTGTTGCTTGTAGACACGATTCATAGTGTTAAATGGAAGTTTAGGAATAACTTAAACCCCTATTCTAAGTTTCGAGTGTAAGCTTTCTATTTCCCTTATTTTATTTTGATAAAACATGTGATTATGTGAATAATTGTGGATTGGTTATTATGAAGCGTTATTGTGATGTGAGACATGTGTGATGACTATTGTGAGTTGTGTTGTGTTGTGGGCATGATATACATGCCAAATGATAGTGATAATGACAAGCTAATAAAACAAATATACAGTGGAAGTGAGCGAAATTTTGGTAAGTAAAAGTGTATTATATTATGGATATATTGGCCTTGTGACTTTATGAGACTGTTGGATATAGTTGGCATGCCATAGGATTATGAGTACTCACATTTGTGTTATGTTTTTGGGGCATTGACGCCTGGGATAGTTTTGGAGAGATAAGGGAATGTGAGCTAAGCTCCATTCACTGGGATATGCTGGTGTGTTGAAGAGTGTTAGTTATATGCTACGCTTTTTGTATATGTTCAACTCTACGAGTAATTTGGTGTGCTGGAGATTCGTGTATCCGATGTGTAGTGATAGAGCCCACTCTTATGTTTCATAACCCCAAGTGCCAATTTATCATTAAATGTGATATTATGATATGTGATGTTTATAGATATGTGTGGCTGTAATGCTAGAGGAGTTCATAAATAATGCATGATTAATATGTATGTTCTTATAGTTAATCAAGTATGTGAATGAGCCTTAATCGTTTTCATTTAACGTATGTTTTCATGTTTAGTTAGTGGTTATTTCGATCGTTCACTGAGCTTGTTAAGCTCACTCACTCTTTTCTAAACTTTGCAGACAGTTAGTGACTTCGGTGTGAGCGATGTGAAAAAATTCCAAGGGACTGATCCAGGTAGTTTTTAGCTTTTGCCTAGGTGATTTATAGTTGTTATTTTAAATTATGAGAATAAGGCAATGTGGTAGACTTTTACTGATAAATGCCATGAAGTTTGGATGTTTACATGACTTTATTGCTCTTAGAATTTATGGATATCAAACTTGGTATATTGGATGCTTGTTCAGTCATATTTACGATTCTTTGAACTGCTATTATAGCTGTTTTGACAATTGTTTGATGAGGTAATAAACACATATTGAATTGATATAAGTTAGAATGGACTAGATGCCTTTGTTGTTGCAATAACCCGTTTTTCAGTGGTGTCAAAAATAGTGGTTTTGGGGCCACCAAATTTGACGAGTAAGATCGTAAATATTAATATTTAATATTTACGAGTCAAACATGGTTTTAAAAAGGTTTTTGATTTGATAAATTATGATTTATAAGTGATTTATTAAGTTCAAGTGGTATGACCCTAAGGTTAAGTGGTTTTAGAAAATGAGGTATCGAGACCTCATTTCTATTTTCTAAGTCATAAATATTTTTATAAATATTTACGAAGTGCCATTAAGGTTGTATTAAAGTTTCGTTGAAAAATTTTAACGTTTCGATGGTTATTAATTAAAAAAGACTAAATCGTAAAAGATGAAAAATTTGATCATTACATGATTTGAGTGATTAAATGGATTATTGAATAAAGAAAAAGGGACTTAAATGGTAATTATACCATTCAAGGTGTTAGTGGACAATAATGGACATGAATTTGATGTTTTATTTAATTATTAACTAAGGTTAATATGATAATTTGATAATTATATTAAATTAAATAAAACAAAGTTTGCATCATCTTCTCTATTCCATTTCTTTCACTGAATTGTGGAGAAGAAAGCCATTTTTAAAGGCTTTGAAGCTTCGGCCAAACTTTATTGTGTGGATGTAAGTCCGATTTAGCCCTGTTTCTTGTAATTTTTATGTTTTTGAGATCGTTGCAACTAGGTCTAGCTAGCTCGTACCTTTGATTTTGAAACTGTTAAAGATTTTGAATGTTTCCATTGATGAATCTTGTGATATTTTATGTTAAATGATGAATTTGAAATATTAGTTGGTATTTAAAAGTACTTTGTTGAGTGATTTTTGATGAATTTATTGATTAGGGACTAAATTGTTAAATTAATAAAAGTACAAGGATTTAATGTGAAATTTTCATAAATATGGGCTGTATTGGGAGCTATGAACATTCAGCAAGCTCAAATTTGGGTAAAAATGGTTAATTTGCATGTTTTGGGCTCATGGACTAAATTGAATAAAAGTAGAACTTTAGGGGCAATTTTATAAAAATTTCAAAATGACCAAATTGCGTAAAATGAATTTTTTTTATTGTCCAAATTAATATATTGTATGAAATTATGAATTTAGATCAAGATTGAGAGGAAAATCGAGGAAAATAAAAAATTACCAAAATGCCCCTAAACTTTGGTATTTTTGCAATTTAGCCAGGTAAGTTTGTATGAACTGTATTCTGTATAATTTTGATTAAATTGAATGTTAATATGTGATTATATTGTGATTAAATAAATATATATATGTTAGTATGAAATTTACCGTGTTATGAAATGACATAAATCCAACGACGAACGACGATTATCGAGTCCCGTTTGAACATTAGGAATTCGTAGGATACAAATGACATGTCATTAGGGATTACCGGTTGTAGCTCGTGAGAGCTTACCGATTCTCAGCTCATTTGAGCTTACTGATTTATAGTTCGTAAGAGGATACGGATTTACAACTCATATGAGCATACATGTACAGGAATTGACGGATTACAGCTTAGCACACTATATGTGAGCTATCCTGAGTATCTAACGGTATTCTAAATGGTTCAACTGGAAATATTCTGATTCGAACTGGTAAGATTTTAATACGGACTATTACAGGGACACGTATGAATTATATGGGAAATGTTGTTACATGATATATGGAAAATTGAATTGGATGATACATGTATATGAAAATTAATCAATTGTTGTGCTCATCCATGATTATTGGTTTATAGATGTATTTACATGGCTAACATGTGCTATTGTTTGATGCTTAGGCATGTGCCAAGCTATTGATTGAATGGTATTATGTTTACTTATAAGTTGCATTGAAATGGTAAGTACTCCAATGGAAATATGCTTGTGTTCATGAAAGAGTGGTAAGGTTTAAATTATGTAATTTCTTGTGAAATGGTTTGTCATGTGACTAATTCCAAAAAGGGCTATGTTTTAATGCACTAGCTTGTGGCTATGATTGAATGATATGCTTATGTCTTGTGTGTTATACATATGAAACGAGTGTGGAAAGGTAATGAAATAGTAAGTTCATACCTGAAGTGTAGAATGATGAAAAAGGGAATAATGATTTGAATTGATGTTGTTATTTGAGCTAATGAGAGTAAATGCAATGCAATGGAAAGTAATGAAATGCAAATGAAAATAAGAAAATTTGAAAGGGTTTAAAGTTATTTAAAATCTTACTATGTTAGAGATGATATGTATAAGTGATGATGTGGATTTATTCACTTTGTGAGTTGTTGAATATGGCTTCATGAATCTTGCGGTATCGGTATAAGATTATTCTTGATTTGTATAAATTTCATATTTGAAATGGATTGATATGACTAAAGTTTATACAAGCTTATTAAGCATTCATTGTTTAAGTATTTTTTTCATTACTTTTCAGATTATCAGAAGCTCGATCGGGTTGGAAGCTAGTCGAAGATCCATCACACTATCCATCGGCTCTATCGGTACTTTTGGATGTTTTAATTTTGGTTATAATGGCATGTATAGGCATTTTTGGCTAATGTTTGGCCTATGTGTTTTGGTTGTTTAAATAGCAATAAGGTTTGGTTTTTGGCATGTATATAAATGACCATAAATTGGTTGATATCATAGCTTATTATGTTAAAAATATTGAAGTTAGAATGATTAATTAAGTATGCATACTGTAAATGTCTTGTGGTTGGTATGAATGTGGTAATTTGGTACATTTGCTATAAACGACATATGTGATCTTTGGTACAAATTGTTGAATGGTATATTCGATATGTTTTGTTAAGTAAAGTAAATGGTTTGTTGTTGATGCAAGCTTAATCAAAAGTTAGTTGAACATTTTGGCTAATTTGAATATGTAAGGGTATATGTTTAGATGACGAGTTTGAGGTGCCATTTGGCATATTGGTTGTATGTTGTTATGCCTTATTTGAATGGTTTGTTTATGTATGGTTTTGGTGCATTTTTGAAGGCTTGTATTATGTGCAAAAGTGCTCGTAGGTACATGCTAGGTTGGGTGAGAAAAATGGCTTGAAAATGACCTATTTTTCATTCACATAGGAAGAGACACAGCCGTGTATCCCCTGTAGCTTTCAAAGGGTTGCAAGTTAGGCTATTACACTGCATAGCACACGGACACATGGATGTGTGAGGCCATTTCGAGGGGTACACGGCCTGGCACACTGGCGTGTGGTTTGGCCATGTGACCCAAGTCAGAGAGTTACACGGGCATGGACACGGGCTGGGACACAACTGTGTCCCTACTTCGAATGTCCACACGGCCTAAGACACAGGTGTGTCATTAGACTGCGTGAGTCACACTCACACGGCCTGGCCACATGGTCGTGTGACCCTTGCAGTTTGTAAATTTTCATCTTTTTCTGAAAAATGCTATATGTTTTCGATTTAGTCTCGACTTGTTTCTAATGTGTTTTTAGGGCCTCGAGGGCTTGTAGAAGGGACAATACGTATGTTATTAATTGGTTTTTCTATGATTGATGTAGTGAATTGAATGTTTAAAATTTTTGATAGTTTTGAATCGTAAACTCCGGTAATGCTCTGTACCCCTATTCTGGCGACGGATACGGGTTACGGATGTTACAGTTGTGTTTTGCTATCTGAGGCAAAGGCATCGATATTCTGGTTTTAATACTGATACCTTTTTGATATTTCAAATGTGCAAGAAGTCAGTAACTCAATTTGGTATCGATACCATGTCACGAGTATTGATACTCGGGGTAATAAAATCAATACCTTTTGAAATGTACCGATAATTTCTTGGGTTTTGATTTTAGGTGAGAAACAGAATGCTAATTTGGTCCTATTTTCTGGGTGGTATCGATACCATCTTCGAGAACTATCGACACTTTTGATCCAACATCGATACCTACTTGATTTGTTCAGATTTTTCTAAGTGGTTTAAAAGCATGTTAAAATCTTGTTATATACTCGTCTGATGTATGTTTAGCATAATTTAATGTTGCTTAGGGTATTCATGACTTAAAATCTTTATAAATGGTCCAATGAAATTTTTTGATAATCGTATGTCTATTAGATGTTTTATGCTTTGTTGTTGATGAGACGGTGGTGTAGCGTCCTATTACCTAGGCTTGGTGAATGGGCCGAGTATAGGGTGTAATTTGGGTCTTGAGGATAAAATTTCTCTAGTTTTTTCGCATACGAGTCCAAATTAGCAATAGTTGTAATTTGGAGCCAATAAAAATAAAACAAAATTAAGGGTAAAAGCATTCAAAGATCTTATTAGGGATTGTAATAGCTGACATTATATTGTAATTTTTGCAAGGAATAGTCAAAGTCATAGATCTCTTCTACGGTATCTCTATGCATTAATGTAAATCTTAGCCAATAAAAATTTTGATTTCATGATTATACAATTTATGAAAGATATTTTGTTTTATATGATTATGTGGTTGAATTGACCCGTGGTTCTTTGTTAGTGATTAAAAAATCACAAATTACAAGTTGATGATACTCAATGCATTCAAAAGAAGCTTTTGCTTCTTTGCAAATCTTTTGGTCCAATTTAAGTGGTTAGTATATTATTTTTTTTGACAAGTTGAACAACTAGGTGAGGAAACAATATGAAAAATTGAAGAGAATGATCATAACAAAGTATGTTACATTCATAATTTGGTTTTTGAAGAATAGATGTGTGAATTGGGCGTATTGGACTACGTTTGTGTCAAGTCAGATTTTAAAATTTTTGGATCATTTCAAGTCAGGACAATTTTGTCTTTAGATCATTTCATATTCTTCTCATTTTAAATTATAATCATTCATGGTTGAAGTTTGGTCACTTTTAGTTTTGGTCGCTTTATATTTAGGTCAATTCAAATTACAGGTTTAATTAATTTTAGGCTTGGCTTGTTGGGAAACCTTGTTATGACTTATCCTTCCACTAAATAATAAGGTTTAGTGAAATTCTTGAGACGTCACGGGCAGTGTATCGCCTACGTTGCCGCGATCCGAACGCTTCACCAGACCGTTCAATTGGTAGGAGCAACGAGCGATGTGTACAAAGGGTAAGGACATAGTCATCGTGAGCTAATGACTTGCACTTACTAGGAATTCCTCATTGAAGACCAATAACTGCAATGATCTATCCGTATCACGATGAAATTTCAAAGATTACTCCGGCCTATGGCCAAAGCTATAGACTCGTTGAATACATCAGTATAGCACGCATGTGGCCCAGAACATATAAGGGCATAACAGACCTACTATTGCCTCAAACTTCCTTGGCCTAAAAGGCCATAGTCCTTTTAAGAAGCTAGCTATGGAGGATCACCTCAGTGTAGCTAGTTAGCAAGCTAAGGTCTCGTTCGTTAACAGAATTAACTACAAAAATCACTCCACCAACTAATAACGTCCATGCACCACCACCCATAGAATCAAGAAAGAGCTCTCAATTTGTCAATCCTTACTATGTCTGGACCTGTTAAGTTTCCTCGTGTTGAGTCAAATTAAGCTGTAGGCTCCACTCCTAGTGGTGCCCTTCTGTCAATTCCTTTAAGTTTCAGCCTTGCAACCATACTCCCCCAGAGCCCAAAGACTTTGATTTCTCATGAGGTGCTACTAGAGTCCTAAAAGCAACATCCGCCGATCCCTGGTTGACATCGTTTATGGTTGACACTAGGACGGTATTTGATCGCCTTTGAGCCCCCAACATTCATTCTTGATTAATGAAAACATAATTGGCAAAATGCTTTCGCAGTTGTTCGTCTTTCATAAATCCAAGAATTTCACCTCTGACTATGAAATACAAATGCCTCCAATTGTCTCTATTAATCATTACTCCAATTCCGGAGGCTGACACAATAGGATTAAAATCCTATGATGTTATCCCATGCTAATGTATACAACCGTAAGCTTGCATTTAGTACTCTAATTTCTTCAAAGTTACAATGCTAGAGGAACGACCCGACCAATTAAGGCTAGGAGCGCATCATCGGTAGTAGGGACGGGAAAATCGATGCTCACCATAAGGCGAACCAACTGACCCAACCTTAAGTCCAATTATGAGCTTTTAATTGCAATAACTTAAATATATGCTATTGGAGCTGGAATTACCGCAGCTGTTGACACCAGAGTTGCCCTCTATAACGCATAGGTTTGTACAAGTGTACACAGTCGTTATTAAGTAATAAGTAAGTATCGAGTTATCGTCTCCACAAGGATTGTATTTGTGTTAAATCACTTAATTGTAAAATTATACTAACAACTTGGTATATAAAAACATAATATGGTTGAGAAGTGATGATTAAAATTGAATATATTAAACTAAATGCAATGAACCCTAATGCAAATTATCCTAAGTATGCAAACTATATGAATGAAATAGATTTTAGCAAAATTAAACACAATTTGCAACAATTATAACATAAATAAACTAGGACAATTACTTTAATTAAACTCAATTTATTATCAACATGCTTAATAACATTCAAAAAAGCATTCCATGGCAACTCGATCTTTTATGAGTTTGGAAACCACTTTAGGTCCTTTCGGAATCCTTTACTTAATAAATACGCATTTTACTGATCCTTATTTACTAAGAGTTTTTTAGCATTCGTGTGAGGTAACAGGGACGTGTTAGGTTTGAAACAATTTAATCACACAAATATGCAGGTGACAGAGCTTGGTTAGAATTGTTATGTAACCTGCAATTTAATCGGGTTAGGATCTAAATTGAGCATGCACATTTCAATTATGTGTCCACTAGCCGTCGTGTGGTTAGGATCGCTCAACTAATTTAGGTGCATTTCAATCACGTATGAACGAAATACAGACTTGATTTTAATTAAAAACATGATCGATTGAGGATAAAAAATTATAAGCATGAATCAAATAAATATTATTTAATCAAAGTAATCATCCTAGCTTAAATAAAATTAAAGTAACATTGTTGTATACAAGAACAAAGAACACATAGCAAACATTTTTAGATTAAATTAAAGAAAAGAAAGATTAAACCTAAATCAAAGTGGCTGTCACCCAAGACTCTGACTGACGAGGCTCCTTCGTTTCTTCACTTTGCTCCTTTACTGATGGCTCCCTAAGGTGGCCGATCAAGGGCTCTTTAAGAGGATTTAATTGCTAAAATCTCTATGAGGTGATGATGCTAGGCGTGGGAAATGGAAAACGCTAAGAGAATTGAGAGAGAAGAGAGAATGATAAAGGATGAGGGATGATGAATGAGGGAATGAAGGGGTCCTATTTATAGGTGAAGAGAGGTGGGTAGTTTGCTAAAAATAGCTAGGAAAGGATCTTTAATCTTGCCTTTTAGAGTTTTGATCAGTCCTTATTGATAAATCGTAATTTATACATATTTATAACCCATGCTTAATGCATTTTATGAATGATTTCTCCTTAGAGTTGTTGAATTTGATGCTCCTAATGCCTTAATTTCATGTTTTATTCTCAGGTAAGCATAGGAGAGCGAAAGGAATAAGAAACGGGCCAAAAACAGAGAAAATGGGCCAAAGCACAAAATCAACACGGCTTGGACCTCCTCACAAGGGCAGATCACACGACCGTGTCAATTTGGCAGAATTGAAGCACGACTCACACGGGTATAACACACGCCCGTGTGCCTCGAACATGGCCTGAAGTTATCGCATACGGGCGTGTCACACGGACGTGTCCCTGCTGAGCCCAAATTGAGTCCAACTCGGAAAAGGTCACTTTTGAGGGTTCTTAGGCATTCCAAAGCCTATAAATACACCCTAAAAGTAGAAGAAAGGGGAGACAGAGAATAGGGAGTAAGGAATTACTCCAAAGAAGCCGATTGATCCATCTCAGAAGCTGGATCCACTATCAAGACTGAAGATCTCTCCTCAATTTCCCCTTCAGGAGTTTTGGGTTTTCTTTATGTTTTGTATTTATTATTATTCTGAGATGTTTTCTTGTTTAGTTATGAACTAAACCTCTAAATACCTAAGGGGGATGAAACCTATGACGAAACCTTGTTATTATTTCTGAATCGTATGATAAATATTTGACTTGTTATTAATTATGTGTTCTTAATTATTATTTTGGTATTTTAGGATATCACTTCAAGTTACTACTCTTAGTTGGAGGAGAAATAGACCTTGACTAAGAGTAACTTTGTCATAATTAAGCGGAGTTGATTGCGCGCCTAGAAATAGGGTGACAAGATTTTACAAGATTAGGGTGAAACCTAATAAGGGGATCCATAGATCGAGTTAATGCAACCTTAGAGTGTTAATTAGAGAAAAGTCTCGGTTATTCAACCTAGGGATTAGACGTTGTTAGTCTCGAGAAGGATAATAATATACATTAGGGATTTCTACGGAGCAAGTTAACTGAATAAATCATCCGATTCGGAGTCAGAATAACAAGTATAAGTCTAGGTGGATTTTTCCTTAGGTATCGTCTCAATCAATCGCTTTCCCCAAAAGTAATTTCCCAATTCTATTTTATGCAAGTTCTTAGTTTAATTAGTTAGTTAAAACAAACCTCTTTTCTTTGGCTAGATAATAAGAAGGCAGTTATTACTGGTACTCCTAGTCCTTTGGGTTCGACAATCCGGTCTTGCTAAAGCTATACTACTGTTCAGTAGGTACACTTGTCTACGTCATGATAATAGTTAGTTTCAAGAACGATTCATTATAAATTTATAAAACTTATCACGGGAAAAGCACGATCAAGTTTTTGGCGCCGTTGTTGGGGACTACGATATTAGGAACGCTCAATTTTTATTACTTTAGCCATTTATTTTCTTGCAATTTAACTTTAATTTTTATTTTACTAATTTTCTTTCTCTTTCTCCTGGCAGGTTCTTATAGTTTATGACTAGAAGAAACCCGTCGGTGCCACTACTTTTTGATGAGAAAATTGATCGTACAGCTCGTAGAAACCGACGAGAAATCAGGTGTAGCTTAAGATACACAGAGGAAGAGCAAGAGGATGATATCTCAACTATAACTGAGGAGATAGCTGAAAATCAAGACAATCCGCTACCTCCAGCCATACCCGCTGAATTAGCAAATCAAAATCCTGCTCCTCGTACTATGTATAATTATGCTAAACCTAATTTTACAGGAACTGAGTCAAGTATAGTTAGGCCTGCTATTGCTGCAAATAATTTTGAACTGAAACCTAACACGATTCAGATGATACAACAATTTGTTCAGTTTGATGGTTTGCAGGATGAGAACCCTAACACTCACTTGGCGAATTTCCTAGAACTGTGTGACACTTTCAAAATTAATGGTGTTTCTGATGATGCCATTCACCTTTGGTTATTCCTTTTTTCACTGAGGAACAAAGCTAAACAGTGGTTGAACTCACTACCACGAGGGTCCATTACCACTTGGGAACAAATGACCGAAAAATTTTTATTAAAATATTTTCCACCAGTAAAAACAGCTAAGTTGCGTAATGATATATCTTCTTTTGTGCAGATGGACTTAGAAACACTCAACGATGCATGGGAAAGATATAAGGACCTTTTGCAAAGGTTCCCACACCATGGGTTACCTCTATGGCTGCAAGTTCAAACGTTCTACAACGGTGTGAACTCTTCGACAAGACAAATGATTGATGCAGCTGCTGGTGGAACCATCAATAACAAAACACCTGAAGAGACTTCTGAATTTATTAAAGAGATGTCACTGAATAACTATCAGTGGCAAGTCATGAGGACTAAACCAACAAAAACAGCAGGCGTTTATAACATCAATTCAGTTAGTATGCTGTCAAATCAGGTAGAACTTCTAAATAAGAAAATTGATGGTTTACTTGGTTCTATGCAGGTACACCCAGTGATGAGGTGTGATCCAAGTGGAGGAGCTGTGCGTACAGAATACCCACCATTCAATCATACAACCGAAGAGGAATGAGTTAACTATATGGGTAACAATAATTTTAGATCTCAAAATAACCCATATAGTAATACTTATAATACAGGTTGGAAGAACCACCCAAATTTCTCTTGGGGTGGTCAAGGAAATCAAAGGCCACAAAATCCTCAGGGTTTTCAACAGCCACCTTATCAACAAGAAAAGAAATCGAACCTTGAAGAGATACTATCCAAATTCATCTCAGTGTCAGAAACTCATTTCCAGAATACCGAGACAGCCTTTAAAAATCAACAAGCATTGATCTAAGGGCTCGAGATCCAGATAGGTCAGCTGTCCAAGCTAATCTCCGAATAACCACAAGGTGGTTTACATAGTAACAGCAAACCAAAAGAACATGTGAAAGCAGTTACACTAAGGAATGGGAAAGTATTAGCTGAATCTAAAAAGAAGCTAACACAGGAAACCGTGACAAGCGAAAGGGAGGAGGAAAGACCCAAAAATAATGACGAACCAGTACCGAAGGAGTATAAACCACCAGTTCCATACCTAGCAAAATTGAAAAAAGACCGCATGGATGCACAATTCGGTAAGTTTCTTGAACTTTTTAAACAATTACATATCAACTTACCTTTTGTTGAAGCTATCTCGCAGATGCCTACATACGCAAAATTTTTGAAGGAGCTCCTAACAAATAAAAGGAAATTTGAAGACTTGTCTACAGTGGAACTCAACGAGGAGTGCTCAGCTATACTCCAAAATAAACTGCCAACCAAACTGAAAGATCCAAGAAGTTTTGCCATCCCTTGCTTAATTTGTAATTTGAATGTTGAGAAAGCACTGGCCGATTTAGGCGCTAGCATTAATTTGATGCCATATAAAATGTTCAAACAACTTGGTCTTGGGGAACCCAAACCCACTAAGATGAGTATTCAACTAGCTGATAGATCTGTTAAATATCCTAGGGGTATTATAGAAGATGTACTTGTGAAAGTAGATAAATTCATATTCCCTGTTGACTTCATTGTGCTTGATATGGACGAAGACGTTGAAGTACCTTTAATTTTAGGGCGTCCATTTTTAGCCACCGCTAGGGCTGTAATCGATGTGGGTGATGGTAAATTGGTACTTAGAGTAGGTGACGAGGATATTATCTTTAAAATTTGTGATGCTATGAGATTTTCTAGGGAACAGGATGATTCATGTTATTTTATTGACTCTATTGATCATGCTACTCAAGACTCTTTTCAGGAAATTATACGAAAGGACATGACGGAACTGTGTCTAGCTCAAGGGGAGGAGGCAGATGATGACCCTAATAAATGTTCCTTAAGACAAGCAGAGTATGAGGGTATTAAGATGAACGATGAGCTTAAACAAAAACCCTTTATTGAAGAACCTCCCAAACTAGAACTTAAATAATTGCCAAATCACTTGGAATATGCATATCTTGGAAATAATTCGACATTACCAGTGATTATTGCTTCTGACTGCAACCCAAGGAAAAAGAGGAATTACTCCAAGTATTAAGAGAACGTAAAAAGGCCATAGCTTGGAAAATTTCTGACATCAAAGGGATCAGCCCCTCTTTTTACACCCATAAAAATTTAATGGTAGATGAATATAAGCCTTGTGTGCAAGCTCAAAGATGATTGAATCCCAATATGAAAGAAGTTGTTAAAGCTGAGGTAATTAAACTTCTAGATGTTGGAACTATTTATCCTATTTCTGATAGTTCTTGGGTAAGTCCAGTGCAGGTTGTTCCTAAGAAAGGAGGCATGACGGTCGTGACTAACGAGAAGAATGAATTAATACCAACAAGGACAGTCACAGGTCGGAGAGTTTGTATTGATTACAAGGAAGCAACAAAACGACGCCATGACGCTCGCTTGAGGCAGCAAAAGCATTTGAAATAGGAGATCTTGTCTTGCTCTATAATTCAAGACTCAAATTATTTCCTGGGAAACTTAAATCACGATGGTCAAGACCCTTCGTAGTTCAATCTATTTTTCCATATGGCACAGTAGAGGTAAGTCACCCATCACAAGAAACTTTCAAGGTAAACGGTCATCGTCTCAAAATTTATAATGGTGAGAGTTTCAAGGACGATGGAGAGGAGCTACGACTCCACGAACCTCCCTGAATACATCAGTAAGGGAAAGTCTAGTTAAGACTATAAACAAGTGCTTCGTGGGAGGTAGCCCGAGTACTAACAGTCATCATTTATTTAATTTTTATTTTTCAAATTTTTTTTATTTATTTAGACCACTAACTGAATCGTTGGACACATGTCCACAAAGCTCACACAGCCATCAACACGGGCGTGCTGCAAGCGGTGCTTGTGACACGTGAATAGACACGGCCGTGTGATACGGCCGTGTGAAAATAGAGTAAAAATTTTCCAAAACACGGGCTACGATAAATAGCCATGGCCGTGTGAGCAGGTCGTAGACAGACCTGTCCAATTGGCACAGGTGAGCGACATGCCCGTGCCTATCACCCGTGGTCGACACTACCAAAACAAGAAGGGCGTGTGCATAGGTACACGGGCGTGGGAGAAGCAAGCCACATCGTACACGGTCGTACGTTACGATTACAAAACCATACGGCCAAGACACACGGGCGTGTCGTTGAGTCGTGAGACGAACTCTCAACTCGCGACAAACACGGGCGTGTAAGACGATCGTGCCACTAATAAAATTAGACTATTTCCTTAATTTTTATTATTATTCTTAGTTCCTTTTAATTGATTCAAGTATACTTAAAACGTGGCTCACCTTTATGGTTATGATCAGGTTATTTCTTCCTCCGAATCAGGCCTTATCTCCAGTTCTATTGTCAATTCTCGCTTTCGCCAAACTAGGACATTCATTCAGTACTTAGGAAGTTTCAATTCTCTCCCTATCTTATGATCTTATATTTTCTCATATGTCTATCCTTGTACATTGAGGGCAATGTACATCTTTAGTGTGGGGGGGTAATCATTTCATTATCTAAAAATCCTTGAATATTGCTTTGTCCTCTTATAAATCTCTCATATCATGTTTAAGATGAATTTTGATTGACTGATAATTTTGATTGATATATCTTGAATTAAAACATAGGCATTCATGCATTGATTGTTAAACTTTAAGATGTTAGAAAATCAAGCATGATAAATTGATTTTTAAGAATTAAAATTTTAGGTTGTTTCCCCAAATTTAGGTATTATCTTGAATTGAATCCCACAGATTTAAACATAAAAAAAGCCATAATTTTTGTGAGATTTTTGAGCCTTTTGAGCATCTATTAATTCTTTCATGCTCAATTTTATTATTGCTTTGAGTATGCCAACATTGAATTGTTATTCTAGAACTTGTCTGGTTATGCTTGTCAAGACAACACCATTTGATTTGATATATCAAGATGATAGAGGCACTTAGGATTAACCCACTCATGCCATGAAATGTCTACCTCTACGATTAACACTTAGTAAACCCCTTTGAGCCTAACAAGCCATTCCTTGTACTATCCTCAATATTAACCCGTAACCTATTATTGTTCAAATCCCCTAAATTAATTTGATCTCTATTTTTTCGGGAGTTGATTTGAATAAATTGCTTAACTATGTCTTGTTATTAATAGTTAATTTATGATTATTTGACTTGTTCTTAAAAAAAAAACCATGTATACATATCAGTAGTTATCTTTTGCTTGTAAGTTTCATTCTATAGTCAAAGAAGAAAGCTTTTTTGTACACAAGTGATGCTTAAATATTTTTTCAGTTAAGTAATTTTTCAAGTCAATCTCGATTCTAACCCTTTCTTTCAGCTTGTGACCACACCCCCTAACTAAGCCTCGTTACAACCCTTTAAAGACCTTTGGATTGATGTATCATCTTGATTTATAATGGTGGAGATTTGATTTTTATGCAAGCCTATGGTAATAACTTTTCATATTGACTAATGAGTGCTAATTTCATTGTCCTTAAACACTTCGAGTAATTTGAGTGAATCTTTAGTGAGGATGTTAAACTCTGTGAGGTTCCAAATCAATGATAACTACTTAGAGGAGGGAAGATACCTAAGTTTTTCATGAATAAAATACTCAATTCAGAATGTTTGAAGCTCTAATGTTCTTTTAGTTGAATTCTCAATGTATGATTACTTATGAGATGGTTTAAGATAATATTGATAGGAATTATAAGTTGAGAAAAAGGAAATTTTAATTATGATTCGAGGATTTTCCTTGAGGACAAGCAAACGCTTAAGTGTGGGGGTATTTGATAAACCGTAATTTATACATATTTATAACCCATGCTTAATACATTTTATGAATGATTTCTCCTTAGATTTGGTGAATTTGATGCTTCTAATGCCTTAATTTCATGTTTTATTCTCAGGTAAGCATAGGAGAGTGAAAGGAACGAGAAACAGGCCAAAAACGGAGAATATGGGCCAAAGCACGAAATCAACATGGCCTGGACCTCCTCACACGGGCAAATCACACGGCCGTGTCAATTTGGCAGAATTGAAGCACGACTCACACGGGTATAATACATGCCCGTGTACCTCGAACACGGCTTGAAGTTATCGCACACGGGCGTGTCCCTGCTGAGCCCAAGTTGAGTCTAATTCGGAAGAGGCCACTTTTGAGGGTTCTTAGGCATTCCAAAGCCTATAAATACATCTTAAAAGAGGAAGAAAGGGGAGACGGAGAGTAGGGAGTAAAGAATTACTCCAAAGAAGCTGATTAATCCATCTCAGAAGCCGATCCACTATCAAGACTATAGATCTTTCCTCAATTTCCCCTTCAGGAGTTTTGGGTTTTCTTTATGTTTTGTATTTATTATTATTTTGAGATGTTTTCTTGTTTAGTTATGAACTAAACCCCTAGATACCTAAGGGGGATAAAACCTATGACGAAACCGTGTTATTATTTCTGAATCGTATGATATATATTTGACTTGTTATTAATTATGTGTTCTTAATTCTTGTTTTGGTATTTCAGGATATCACTTCAAGTTACTACTCTTAGTTGGAGGAGGAGTAGACCCTGACTAAGAGTAACTTTGTCATAATTAAGCGGATTTGATTGTGCGCCTAGAGATAGGGTGACAAGATTTTGTTGGATTAGGGTAAAACCTAATAAGGGAATCCATAGATCGAGTTAATGCAACCTTAAGGTGTTAATTAGAGAAAATTCTCGGTTATTCAACCTAGGGATTAGACGTTGTTAGTCTCGAGAGGGATAATAATATACATTAGGGATTTCTACGATACAAGTTAAATGAATAAATTGTCCGGTTCGGAGTCAGAATAACAAGTATAAGTCTAGGTGGATTTTTCCTTAGGTATCGTCTCAATCAATCACTTTCCCCAAAAGTAATTTCCCAATTCTATTTTTTGCAAGTTCTTAGTTTAATTATTTAGTTAAAACAAACCAATTTTCTTTGGCTAGATAATAAGAAGATAGTCATTACTAGTACTCCTAGTCCTTTGGGTTCGACAATCCGGTCTTGCTAAAGCTATACTACTGTTCGATAGGTGCACTTGCCTACGTCGTGATAATAGTTAGTTTCAAGAATGATTCATTCTAAATTTATAAAACTTATCACGGAAAAATCATGATCACTTATTCTCACTGGTGCCATTTATTAAGGGTTAAGATATGTGCTGCTACATCTTTCATTTTGTGCCATTTTGGATCCGTATATACAATGTTCCTTTAGAATGAATGGACTGTTAGGTGGCCATTGATTTTGGAAGAGCTATAGGAGAAGTCTTGGTTATTGATTAGAGGGATAGGGAGGGATGCTAGATCGAGTATCACCCTTAAATCGGTCATCGACTTCCTACTCAATGCATCGACAACAACATTCACCTTTTTTGGATTCAATGATACAATCGTAGTCCTTTAATAGCTCAATCCACCTCCTTTGTCTTAAGTTCAACTCCTTTTGGGTGAGGAGATACTTAAGACTCTTGTGATCCATGTAAATAATACACTTCTCACCATAAAGGTAATGCCTCCAAATTTTCAGGGCAAAAACCATAGCAACAAGTTCAAGGTCATGGGTTGGATAGTTATGTTTATGAGGCTTAAGCAGCCACGAGGTGTAGGCTATAACCTTACCATCCTGCATCAAAACACATCCAAGATTAGGATGAGGCACATCACTATATACCTCATAATCCTTCCCAGACTCTGGTTGAATCAAATCAGGGGCTTAAGTCAACATGATTTTAAGCTCATCGAAACTTCCTTGTTGCTCTTCCATCCACATAAAAGGGGCAGTTTTCCTCAACAATTTGGTCAATAGAGCTGCAATCAAAGAAAACCCTTCCACAAACCTTCTATAATAACCAACCAAACCTAAGAAACTTCGAACCTCACTAACGTTCTTAGGTTGTTTCCAGTCCAGAATTGCCTCTATTTTTTTTGAATCGACACGGATACCCTCAGTCGATGACATCACCTCGTAGAGGCAGAATTCACACTTACTTAGTTTAGCATACAATTGCTTCTCCTAGAGAATTTGCAGAACCACCCTTAAATGTCCATCATGTTCCTCCTCAGACTTAGAATATATCAAAATTTTGTTAATGAAGACTACAACAAATTGATTGAGGTAGGGTTGAAAAACTCAATTCATTAGGTCCATAAAAGCTACTGGAGTGTTTGTGAGACCAAAGGGTATCAAAAGGAACTCGTAGTGACCATACCGAGTCTTGAAAGCGGTCTTAGGAATGTCTATCTCTTTCAATTTCAACTGATAGTAACTAGACCTCAAGTCTATCTTGGAGAATACCTTCTCACCCCTAAACTGATCGAGTAGGTCATCGATCCTCAGTAAAGGGTATCGATTCTTTACGGTCAACTTGTTCAGTTGCCTATAATCGATGCATAACCTCATGGACCGGTTTATCTTTTTAAGAAACAGAACTAGAGCTCCCATGGTGATACACTTGGTCTAATAAACCCTTGATCCAAAAGTTCTTGTAGTTACACCTTAAGCTCCACCAGCTCCTTTAGTGCCATACGATATAGGGCGATTGACACCGGAGCTATTTCTGGTTATAAATCGATGCCAAACTTTACCTCACGATCTAGAGGTAATCTAGGTAAATCCTTTGGAAAGACTTCAGGATAGTCCCTCACAGTATGGATATTCTCAACAGATGGACACTAACATTCTTATCCAGAATGTAAGCGAAGTATGCCTCGCATATTTTGTGTACCAACTTTTCAGCTCTAAGAGCGGAGATCACATTGTATAAGTAATCTTTATGCTTCCTAACCATCAGTATTCCTTTACCATCTAGAGTTTTCAGAGTGGCCCTCTTAATAGCACAGTCCAATACGACTTTATGTTATACTAGCTAGTCCGTTCCCAAAATAAGATCAAATTCGTGAAGGGTAATTCCATCAAATCTACCGGAAGTACTTCTCTTTAGATCTTTTATGGACACCACTTATACACTTTATTAACATAAACAAATTTTCCTAAGGGACTAAGGACAGTCACATTACTAACAGTATCCTATACCTCGATACCCAGTTTGTCAGCCATTAAACAATAAACATACAAATAGGTTGATCCAATGTCAATCAGAGCAAAATTATAGTACGATATTAATAGTAAAAGTACCTGCTATAATGTCGGTGGCGTCACGGTCCTCTTTACACCTAACTATGTACACCAATGCAGGTTGTCTGCCATCAGCTCGATTAGTACCCTAAACTTGGGCTCTTTAGCTTTGCCCCAATTACCACCTCTATTTGGACCTTAACCTCTCGGAGGCTACTGCTCCACTCTCTGATTCTGAACAAGGTTCTGATTCGGTGTTTATATCTGTTTATTACGAAGTGGACAATCATTGATCTTATGCTTCAAAGATCCACATCTTAGGCATACGCCCAAACTCCTCCAGCATTCTCCCGGATACCTCTTACCCCAAGTGGCACAATAAAGGGCTCTCCCACCATTAGCAACAACAACAACATTTTTCCTAGGTCGACCGTCTTAGGCTCAATTATTTGGTCGCAGAGCTTGAATAGTGGGATTGGCATCTCTCTTGGTAGGGATTCTAGCTCTACCCCTCTATTTTATTTCAAACGCTTCACTTCCTCCACAATTTTTGTTTTCTCCACTAAAGCTTTGAAAACCCATTCTTGTGAAGGGGCCACTTGCATCACCAACTCGTACCTCAGCCCGTTCTCAAATCTGACACATTTGTCTTGCTCAGTCACGACTATCCCCTGAGCATAGTGACTTAACTGTAGAAATTCGGCCTCATACTCGGCCACAAATCTATAGAAATTTGGCCTCATACTCGGCCACAAATCTATCTCTTTGCTTGAGCTCAATGAACTCTAGTCTATGGGCCTTCACATAATGCTTACCGACATACTTATTTTGGGTCCCTAAACCCTGCTCTTGGTGAGCTCTCATGCCTCTAGTAAGAACACTTTGTAAACTCATCTTGGTTTATTAGATTCTTAAGTTTTATGCAGCTTTATCTGACAATTAGAAACAAGCTTTATTTATCAGTTCAGAATGTTTCAGTTCTAAAGTTTCGTTACTAAAGTAACGGTATCTATAGTTTTCAAAATCTATAGTTTCACAGTATAGTTTTTAGAATCTATAGTTTTCAAAGTCTAAGGTATACTGTAGCCTCAAATCAAAATTTAGTAAGTCAGAAGTCCTTGTCTGGGCTAGCTTCGAAGTCTTAGAATTTTTAGAACAAAATCAAAAATAAAATTTTAATTAAAATATAGAATTTTCGCAAAATACCCTATTTTCATGTATATGCATGTATTTTCAAAATTTAGCCATAGTCTGAGTTTTTGAACCGGGCTTTGATACCACTAAACGTTACCTCCTAAACCCAGCCTAGAAGTTATGCTTGAATCTCAAAGATTACATTGGCCATGGAAATGGTGCAGTAAAATGTTTAGAAGTTTTCTCTTAAAAATTGTCATCGCAAAACATCATTAAGTCTTATATTATGTAAAACCAAAATTTAGATACTATCTTTTAATTTTAGAGAAAAGTATTGAGAGTGTTTTTAAGGAAGCATCGTAATTCAATTAAAACTATCGCAATGAAAAAATCTTGATATTTAAAATTTCGTTGTTATTTTGAAATTGTAGGTGTCATAATCATTTTGCAAAATATTAGCTTTGTGAGCAAATATTGTCAAGTTGTGAAAACATAATTTGAATTTGTAAATCAACATTATTGAGCTTAAGTTAGTCATTATTATGAAAAATCCCTCATAATTTATTATTTAAAAAGTAAATCATTTAAAAGGTAGCTTTTTTTAAATCATGACCCATGCAGAAAAATCAAAATAAAAAATCCAATGTCCCAAAACCAACAACCAAACCAAATTACATAGTAAGTAAACACATCCCAAAATATCAAATACCAATAATAATAGAGGTAACTAAAAAATGACCGAGTGCGCGTTCATAGCCAAGCCCATCCTAACCTTGATTATCTGAAATATCAAAATTCAAAGGGATGAGCTTAGAAAGCCTAGTGTGTGTCTCCAATAATAATATTCATAGAATAAACTCATATCAACATCATTTTAAACATATCGTAACATATAAGTTATTCATTCACAAAATCAGGTATGGCAGAATGCGTAATGACGATGTCAATGCAACGCTTTTTAGAAAATAGTGTAGATTTTAGAAAACAGATCCTACCCAACTCCGTTACACACCATTAAGAGTTCTGCAGAACTCATTCTTTCAATATCACACCAATAATATGGACTAGCTACTAGATAGTGCAGTTGAGTTGCCAGAAACAGAATAGTGTGGTTAAACCACTAGATATTGCAGATTTACTACTAGATACTAAATACTGTGGACAAGCCACCAGAAAATGTAAATTTACTGCTAGATACTTGCTCCGTACATATTTTTCTCACCCCATACATGTGATATGGCATACGGAACAGATTTTCAGTGGCATGCTTTACATGCGAATCAAAATATAAAAAATGGCATGCTTAACATGTGAATTAGGTATCGTATATATTTATCACAATGGCATGCTAAACATGCAAATCAGAATATCAGAATATGGCATGCTTAACATGCAAATTAGAACATTAAAATGTGGCATGCTTAACATGCAAATCAGAATATCGATAATCATATTTCCACATCACTTGTGCATATATTTTCATTAGCCATAAATCACATGACATGAGTATTAGGAATCACACTTTAAAACACATTACGGAAATCACCCAAATCACCATTATCAGTACAAATCCTAAAGTTTCGGAAATACTTACTTGGCCTTGTTTATCGGATTTTACCGATCTTTATGAATACTTTCTTATTCATCCAATATCATATTTTCAAGCATCAAATAAAAGTAAGTATTATACTTATATTATCTGTATTATTTATCCTTTATCAATATTAGTCATTATTATTAAGAGCAAGTCCCCACACCTTACAGATCTGATTAATAAATCTCGATTCCACTTCGAAAAGGGGGAGTCTGATTTCTTGAGTCACTACGGTTTTGACCAACACACGAGTTAGTATGGATTTAACAAAAAAATAACAACCATTGTTTAAAAGCTATTGTGAATCGGTAACACTTATGCAAAAGATCGTTAAATCGCACCCTTTTACAAGTGGAGTGAAAATTTCAGAATTTTTGAGTGGTTCTTCATTAAGGCATGAAATCGAGTAGTTAGTATCATCTTTAGCCGAAAATATTAATATGAGATTATAACATAAACATATGTCCTTCATACTTACGATTTAGCAAAGGAAAATACCCCACAATAAATCTTGAAATTTTGACTAAAAAAGGGGATTCGACACTATAAATGTAACACTCATAACCCGTTTTCGTCGCCAGAATAGGGTTTCAAAGTATTACCTTACCTTACGAAACTTTTTAGAATAAATGACAGCCGATCACTTAATTATTTTAACAAAATTTATAAATAATTCAAATGGAAGAATCATACATTTACATAACTTAAATCAAGCCTTCGAGGTCTTAAAAATAGTTTAGAAATAAATAGGGACCAATTCGAGACAAAACAGAAAATTTGGGGCAAAAATGAAAATTTTCAAAACAGGGATCATACAGCCGTGTGATAAAGCCCAAACCGTGTGTCTCAAGACATGGTCGTGAGGCTATCCTGTACACCCGTGTTCAACCTCACACGTCCGTGTGTGTAGACCGTGTAACTCTATGATTTGGATCACACAACTGTGTTGCACACTGTGTGCTAGCCCGTGTACCATTTGAAGTATCCTTACACGGCCGCGTGTAAGCCCATGTGCATCACATGGCCATGTGACAGCTCGTTTCCCAAGCTTCGTGTGCCCAAAAATAACCTGTTTTAAGTTTATCTCTCAACCAATTTCACAAGTAATTGTCCCATTTCATGACATACATAAACAAGCTTCCCAAAAAAAAAAAAAAAACACCATACGCACCCTTTTTATGCCATTTCATATTAGGTCATTTAAGCACTAACTTGAATCAACCATGCATACCACCGATATTTGTTCAAAAAATTTATATCAAAGCATAACATTTGCACTGTAACGCCCCAATTTTTGGGAATTCTGAAAATGTTGGCAAAATTTAAAATTTTCTGTGCTCTGTCTGCTAGGTGTAGGTTTAACTATGTTAGTGGGCCTCTAGAAGGCCCAAGCTTAAGTTAAAACCCAGTAATTTTAGTTAATTTTAATTCCATAAGAAAAAGGGGTTCTGGTAAGCTGGGCTTTTAAGTATTAATTGTGTAAAATAAAACACAAGGAAGCAGATGGCAAAGTGGCATGTGACGCCACTGGGAAGGCTATAAAAGTGGCGTGTGGATGTTAGTAAGGACCCAGGTTCAAATCACAATGAAAGCATATTAATTTTTTTGTACAGAAAAGGGAAGTAATGGAACTCAAGTAAAAGTCTGTCAGGAGGAGTTTGAGTTGCTCAGGAGATTGAGCAAGGAGGGGATAAGGGAGAGAATTTAGGAGCTAATTAGAGAGAGAAGAGTTGGCCGAATGGTGGACTATTGAGGAGCAAGAGTTGGTTGGCCAAGGGTTTCATTAGAGGGCAACATTCAGCTAGGTCATTTGACAGTTATAAATTCAGCAGATGGGGTAAGTTATGCTGTTTTCTGATCATTCATCCTCTATTTTTTCCTTTCTCCTTTCTTCATCTACTTTCTTTTTCTTCTTCTTTCCTCCATAGCCGAATATTCCTACCATCCTTTTCATCTCCATCTTTTATCAGTTGTTTCTAAACCCTCATAACCATTCGCCATAAAAGCCAAAATCCCGAAAGCCATATTTCTCTTTGTGCCGAATTCTTATAGCCAAAACCCCTTACTTCTCTTCATCATTCTTGACCGATTCTTTAGTCCTCTAAACCCCAAGTGTCTATCGACAAAGCCATTACAAATCTTCATCTTTTCTTCACTGTTACAAAAAGCCAAAAACGCATAGCCATAGGGACATAGCCAAATTCTAAAGATCACTGAAGGCTCGACTTTTGTTATCATTTGAGGGCTTAGAACGGCATCACAATCGAGTAGGAATTAAGGGGAATTGTTGACTAAAGGAATCGGTGGTAAGTCTTTCCAACATTAGTCTTTCTTTCGTAGTTTAGGAAAGCCGAAACCCCTAAAGGTTAGGGAGGCTGTCGATTTGGACTTGTAGCCCTAAGTGTAATATCCTGAATTATGGCCTAATCAGAATAGTGGTTTCGTGACCACAAATCCGAGATAGAGATAATTATTTTATAATGATTTTGATGTTTATGATATGATTGCATGATTGTGTGAAAATTTCGTGATGAAATCCTATGCCTGAAGTGCTTAGATTGAAATTAGGGACTAAATCGAATAGTTTGTAAAACTTGCATTCTAGGATTTTTTAGTATGAAATTGTTTTGGAATATTAATGAGGAGGTCTTAAATAGCAATTTGACCAATTTCTAAGTCTATGGACAAAAATTGGACATGGATGGAATTTTTGGAAAGTTTAGTAGTAAGGGCATTTTGGTCATTTAGTTATTAAAATGAATTAAAAACAAAATTAAAAGCCAATTTTTGTCCATCTTCTTCATTGGGCCAAAATTTCAAGGGTTCTCCATAGCTAGGGTTTGTTTCAAGCTTCCGAGCTCCATAGTAAGTGATTCCAAGCCCCGTTTTTAATGTTCTTTATGTTTTTGGAATCCCGGTAGCTCGATTAAGCTTATGCTAGCAATAATTCAACCTAGGGTTCATATTTGGAAAAATACCCATAGGTAAAATTTGTGTATTTTGGTGTTTTATGATAGAAAATAATGTTTTAAATTATGTTAGACAACTTGTACTACTCGGTTTTAAGCAAAAACAAGTAAAAGGGCTTAATCGATAAAAATACCTAATAGTCATAAGTACATGTTAGAGTGTGAATTTGATGTTACCATAGAAGGGAAAAATTATTAGCATGTCATAAAACATAAGAATAAGGGATGAAGTTTAATTCCCGAGCCCAGGGGCAAAAGTGTAATTATGCAAAAGTTTAGGGGCAAAAATGTAATTTTGCCAAAGTTTGTATTAAATGCTGTTTTGATGAATGTATGTATTAAATAAGATTAATTTGGCATTATAGATCAAGAGAAACGAGATTCAAGTCGCGATCGAGGGAAAAACAAAGTTTACGATGAATAGGCTCGATTGCTAATAATTTTGTACCGAGGTAAGTTCATGTGTAAATGTAGTAACATAATTGTCATTTTAATTAACTTAATGATATTTATATGATATGATGATTATTATTATGAAATATTATGCTTTGTGGTTATTGTTGAGTAATATGCAAATTGTGTTTATTACTTGTTAAATATGAATTGCTACCGAGTGTCGTTTTCGATATTCCATGGAAGAAGGCAAGGATATGTGATCGAGGAAAAAGCCCGTTTGAACCTTGGGAATAGATTAGAATACAAGTGACATGTCACTAGGATGGTTGAGTTCCGAACTCGTTGAGTTGAGTCCGAGTTCGTGAGATGTAACTAGGCATCCGAGCTCGTTGAGTTGAGTCCGAGTTCACTCATGGATGCGAACGCCCGAGCTCGTTGAGTTGAGTCTGAGTTCACTTATGGGCAGGTTACATGGTAGCTTGGCTACATAAGTTCTGCAGGCTATTGAGTTTGTCTAGCTGCGGGTATGGCTCTTATGTTCATGAGATCCGCGTATTCGAATGATATTCCAATGTGTTGAACGGGTGAATCTTAAGTGAATAAAAAGAAGGCCTAAAATGAAGGTGACATGTTGGTAAGTGTGGTAAATGAGAAAAATTGACAGGTATGTGCTTAACCCTCGGGTTGAGAACTTGGCATGATGAAATCGTAGAAAGATATTAAATACAAATGAAACATGAATGTCTTGGTGTTGTTTATGCAAATAATGTTTTTGTGGGATTGTGTGATTATGTTACTTGCTATTTGCATGTGAACTTACTAAGCATTTGTGCTTACTCCCTCCTTTTCTTTCATTGTAGTTTTGACAAGCCGGCTTGAGAATCGGGATAGGTCGAAGACTCGTTCACACTATCCGAAGGCCTAAATTGGTAAAATGGCTTGTGTGTTTTGAATGTGGCATGTATGGCAAAATACTCACTTTGTGTAAATAATCTTATGATATGGCTATGGTTTGGCAAGAAAAGGGTTTGTAAATTATTACCATTGGAATGGCCAATCTAAGTCATATTTGATGTTATGTATGTTTAAAATGATATTTAGTCCATGAAAATCCTTAGTAAAGTGAAATTTGCCATAAAACAGAATCTGGCAACAGCAGTGATGTAAATTTGAAAAATCACTAAAAATAGTAGAAATAGAATTAAATGATGAGTAAGTTATGAAATTTAAGATTTATGAGTCTATTTTCATATGGATTGAACAAAACAGGTATATGAATTATGTTTTATGAGATATTTGAATTTTTGTGAAATAGGGCCAGAGTGATTTCTGGATCTCTTATTCTGACTTTAAAAATTCATAATAAATTTAAAAAAAATAATTAGAAGTCATTATTTTTATGTAAAGATTTCGTATTGAGTCTAGTTTTAATAGAAACAAACATCATAGATATTGAAATTCTGTACAGAGAGATATCTGATTCGTAATACACAGAGGTCAGAGCAGTTGAACCCTGAAACAGGGGATACTTTAACTAATAAAATGTACTAATTGACTTGACCAAAAATTCTAGAAAAAAATTATTAAATAGATATATGAGTCTAATTTTAGGTAAAATTTACGAAATTGGATTTTGAGTTTCATAACTCGAGATATGAATTTTTAAGCGACTGTGATGCAGATTGCTAGCTTGACTGGAAATTTAAAAAAAAAATTGTTTGAGCGGTTTAAGTAATGAATTAAGTCTGTGAACACCTCGTGTTCGAATCCGGCGACGGTCTCAGGTACGGGGTGTTACATTTGGTGGTATCAGAGCAGGTTTAGTCGGTTCTCGGACTAATGTGTTGTATGTACGGGTTTTGCTACACATGCCATATATATAAATTGTGATAGTGTGACGACTTCTGACCTTTTAAATGATTTTTTTTATAGTAAATGGATCCCGATCCAGTTGCTGCTGATGATGTAGAGAGTAATTCACCAGCTCCGGCTGAAAGGGTGGTGCCAACTGAAAATCCACCTCCTACTGTCGGTCGAGGAGGAGGAGAGAGGGGCTCGGGAAGCCTTTCTCCGCATGATGAGTGCACGGTATAACCGAGTTCGTTCGTGCGAACCCGAATGCACAACCTCCCCACCTCCCCCATTCCTCAACCTGCACTCCCAGATGCCTCAAGGTATAGATCCGATGAAATTTCATAGAACTCCAGCTTGACAAAATCCAGTAAACAAGGGGCCAAGAATTCAGGGCAAATATTGATGATGATGCCGAAAAGCGAGTTTTGGCTTGAGAATTCTATTCGAGTATTTGATGAATTGTCTTGTACACCAAGAATGCTTGAAATGTGCTATATCATTGTTGAGGATTCAACTTATCATTGGTGGAAGATATTGACTTGATGAGTACCGAAAGAGAAAGTAACTTGGGAGTTCTTTCAAGAAGAATTTCGAAGAAATATATCGATGAAAGATTTATTGATCGAAGCGTAAAGAGTTTCTTGAATTAAAGCAGGGAACATGACAATTCATCGAATACGAAAGGGAGTTTGTCGGGTTGAGTAAGTATGCTAGAGAATATATTCCTCTGAAGCTAAAATGTGCGATTTATTTGAAGACAGAGACTCAATGAAGACATCAAAGTATTTGTTGGGATTCTTGAATTAAAAGAAATGGTAGTCTTGGTTGATCGAGCTTGCAAGGTGAAGAACTACTTAAAGAGAAGAAAAAGGTAGAGGCCGAGACTAGAAATTGGAAGAAAAGACCGACGAGCGATTCATTCTCACAAAGCAATCCGTAAAATCTAGAAATATGAATCCTCGTTCACGTGTTTCGTTGGACAATCATATGGAAATTTTAAGAAGCAAAATGTGGGTCCTAAATCTCGGACTACTCACTGCGGCTAGTGTGGGAAATACGAGATTTGTTAAGCCCGATGCCGTGGTGTGGCGAAATCATTTTGGCCCATGTAGAGCGAATGAATGTTTTTGGTGTGGTTCTCCTGGATCATTTTATTAGAGATTGCCCAGAGAGAGTTGAGAAAGAAAAATTTCAGAGTGTAAAAGCAAAGATCTGACTCGAGGGGAAGATATTCGAGAAAAGTCGAAATGAAGCAAGCAAAAAAAAATGTAGCCGAGAGATTTAGCGGCTAAATCAAGCAAGGGCTCCAAATAGAACTTATGCTATAAAGGCATGTGAAGATGCTTCATCACCCGATGTGATTATCGTATATTTTCTCTTTATGATGTTAATGTTATTGCTTTGATTGATCCCTGTTCTACTCATTCATATGTATGTATGAAACCGGGTGTTTAGTATGAATATACCATTGAGGACACAAAACTTATGATTAGAGTGTCGAATCCGTTAGGCAAATGTATGATAGTTAATAAAGTATGCAAGAAATGCCCTTTAATGATTCGGGGTCATTACTTTCTGGCCGACTTGATGTTGTTGCCGTTTGATGAATTTGATGTTATTTTGGGTATGGATTGGTTGACATTACATAATGCTATAATAAATTGCAAAGAAAAGGTTATAGAATTAAAGTGTGAAAGTGGTAAAATTTTGCGGGTTGAACCAGACAAATCAGAGGCATTATCTAGTATGATTTCTTCAATGTCGACTCAGAGATATTTGAGAAAGGGTTATGAAGCTTATTTGGCATACGTAATTAATACAAAAGAAGTTGAAAAGAAAGTTGAATCAGTGCTGGTTGTGTGTGAATTTGTGGACGTATTTCCAGAAGAATTGCCGGGTTTGCCTCCAGTCAGGGAAGTAAAATTTGGTATTGATTTGATACCAGGAACAGCTCCGATCTCAATTGCTCCATATAGAATGGCATCAGCAGAGTTGAAAGAATTAAAGTCGCAGTTGAAAGAATTAAAGTCGCAGTTGTAAGAGTTGACTGATAAAGGCTTTGTGAGACCGAGTTTTTCACCTTGGGGTGCTCCTGTGTTATTTGTGAAAAAGAAGGATGGTTCTATGAGGTTGTGTGTTGACTATCAGCAGTTAAACAAGGTGACAATCAAAAACAAGTATCCGTTGCCAAGAATTGATGATTTATTTGATCAGCTAAAAGGAGCGACATGGTTTTCAAAGATTGACTTGAGATCTGGGTACTACCAGTTGTGAGTAAAAGAGTCGGATGTGCCTAAAACTGCTTTTAGAACAAGGTACAGTCATTATGAATTTTTAGTTATGCTATTCGGGTTAACAAATACTCCTGCCGTGTTTATGGATTTAATGAATCGCATATTTTGGCCATACTTGGACAAATTTGTTGTGGTGTTTGTATATGATATTTTAATTTATTCAAAAGATGAGACAGAGCATGCTGAGCATTTGAGGATAGTTTTGCAAACTTTGAGAAATAAGCAGTTATATGCCAAGTTTAGTAAAAGCGAATTTTGGCTTCGGGAAGTTGATTTTTGGGTCATATTGTTTCAGGTGATGGTATACGGGTTGATCCTAGTAAGATTTCAGCCATTGTTGATTGGAAACCACCGAAAAATGTAACCGAGGTTAGAAGTTTCTTGGGGCTAGTTGGGTATTATCAGCGGTTTATAAATGGATTTTCTATAATTGCTACTCCTATGACTAGACTACTCTGAAAGAATGTTAAATTTGAATGGACGAAAGAATGTCAACAAAGTTTTGAAGAATTGAAAAGTTATTAATCAAGCACCAGTGTTGGTACAACCCAATCAGTAAAGAATTTGTGGTGTATAGTGATGCTTCTCGAAATGGCTTAGGATGTGTACTTATGCAAGAAGGAAAAGTGGTGGCTTATGCTTGAGGCGCTTAAAATCTCACAAAAGAAATTATCCGACTCATGATTTGGAATTGGTCGCTATAGTGTTTGCTTTGAAAATTTGGCGACATTATTTGTATGGTGAAAAGTGCCGAGTATATACCACCACAAAAGTCTTAAATAATTAATGTCACAAAAGATTTGAATTTGAGACAATGAAGATGGTTGGAGTTATTGAAAGATTACGAGCTTGTTATTGACTACCATCCGGAAAAAAGCGAATGTGGTTTGCCGATGCTTTGAGCAGAAAGTTACTTGTTTGCTTTGAGAGCTATGAACACTCGGTTAAAGGTATCAGATGATGGTTCGATTCTAGCAGAGTTAAGAGCAAGACCGATGTTTTTACAAGAGATTTGTGAAGCTCAGAAAAATGACCAAGTTTTGCAAGCCAAGAGAAAGCAGTGTGAAGCTGATACAGGATCAAATTTTAGAATCAGTTCTGATGATTGCTTGATGTTTAAAAATCGGATTTGTGTACCGAAAAATGATGAGTTGATTCAAAAGATTTTGCATGAAGCACATAATGGTTGCTTGGCAGTTCACCTGGGCAGTACGAAAATGTATAATGACTTGAAGAAAATGTATTAGTGGAATGGAATGAAAAGAGATATCTCCGAGTTTGTATCAAAGTGCTTAATTTGTCAACAAGTAAAAGCTGAACACCAAGTACCTTCGGGATTACTCCAGCCTATCATGGTTCCTGAATGGAAATGGGATCGGATTACTATGGATTCTATATCAGGGTTGCCGTTAACTCCAGGGAAGAAAAATGCCGTCTGGGTAATAGTTGACAGACTAACTAAATCGGCTCATTGTATTCCAGTACGTACGAATTATTCTCTTAATAAGTTGGCTGAATTGTATATCCGTGAGATTGTTAGACTTCATGGAACACCTTTGTCAATCATTTCGGATAGAGATCCGAGATTTACTTCACGGTTTTGGCAAAAGTTGCAAGAGGCATTAGGTACAAAGTTAAATTTTAGCACTGCCTTTCATCCACAAACTGATGGACAATCAGAAAGAGTAATTCAGATTCTAGAAGACATGCTCAGAGTTGCGTATTGGAATTTCAAGGTAGTTGGGAAAGGTATTTACCGTTGGTAGAATTTGCTTATAATAATAGTTATCAGATGAGTTTGAACATGGCACCTTATGAAGCTTTGTATGGACGTAAATGTCGCACACCTTTGTATTGGACAGAGCTTAGGGAAAATCAGATTTACGGGGTCGATCTAGTTAAGGAAACAGAAGAGAAAGTAAAAGTCATCAGAGATTGCTTGAAAGTAGCTTCAGACATACAAAAATCGTATGCAGATTTGAAAAGAAAAGAGATTGAATATCAAGTTGGTGACAAAGTGTTTTTGAAAGTATCCCCGTGGAAGAAAGTCCTTAGATTTGGACGGAAGGGCAAGTTAAGTCCGCGTTTTATTGGACCGTATGAAATAATTGAAAAAGTTGGACCGGTAGCATATCGGCTAGCATTACCACCTGAATTAGAGAAGTTTCATGATGTGTTCCACGTATCTATGTTACATCGATATCGTTCAGATCCTTCACATATAATTTCACCAACAGAAATTGAGCTACGACTGGATATGACTTACGAAGAAGAACCGATTAAGATTTTAGCTTGAGAGGTCAAGCAACTAAGAAATAAAGGTGTCACTCCCGTGAAAGTATTGTGGCAAAAGCACGGAGTAGAAGAAACTACATGGGAACCTGAAGAAACTATGAGAAACCAATACCCACACCTGTTTACTAGTAAGATTTTCGAGGACGAAAATCCTTAAAGGGGGAAGAGTTGTAATATCCCAAATTAGGGCCTAATCAGAATAGTGGTTTTGTGACCATAAATACGAGATAGAGATAATTATTTTATAATTATTTTGATTTTTATGATATGATTGCATGATTGTGTGAAAATTTCGTGATGAAATCCTATGCCTAAAGTGCTTAGATTGAAATTAGGGACTAAATCAAATAGTTTGTAAAACTTGCATTCTAGGAGTTTTTAGTATGAAATTGTTTTGGAATATTAATGAGGAGGTCTTAAATAGCAATTTGACCAATTTCTAAGTCTATGGACAAAAGTTGGACATGGATGGAATTTTTGGAAAGTTTAGTAGTAAGGGCATTTTGGTCATTTAGTTATTAAAATGAATTAAAAACAAAATTAAAAGCCAATTTTGTCCATCTTCTTCATTAGGCCAAAATTTCAAGGGTTCTCCATAGCTAGGGTTTGTTTCAAGCTTTCGAGCTCCATAGTAAGTGATTCCATGCCCCGTTTTTAATGTTCTTTACGTTTTTGGAATCCCGGTAGCTCGATTAAGCTTATGCTAGCAATAATTCAACCTAGGGTTCATATTTAGAAAAATACCCATAGGTGAAATTTGTGTATTTTGGTGTTTTATGATAGAAAATGAGGTTTTAAATTATGTTAGGCAACTTGTACTACTCGGTTTTAAGCAAAAACGAGTAAAAGGGCTTAATCGGTAAAAATACCTAATAGTCATAAGCTCATGTTAGAGTGTGAATTTGATGTTACCATATAAGGGAAAAATGATCAGCATGTCATAAAACATAAGAATAAGGGATGAAGTTTAATTCCCGAGCCCAGGGGCAAAAGTGTAATTATGCAAAAGTTTAGGGGCAAAAATGTAATTTTGCCAAAGTTTGTATTAAATGCTGTTTTGATGAATGTATGTATTAAATAAGATTAATTTGGCATTATAGATCAAAAGAAATGAGATTCAAGTCGCGATCGAGGGAAAAACAAAGTTTACGAAGAATAGGCTCGATTGATAATAATTTTGTACCGAGGTAAGTTCATGTGTAAATGTAGTAACATAATTGTCATTTTAATTAACTTAATGATATTTATATGATATGATGATTATTATTATGAAATATTATGCTTTGTGGTTATTGTTGAGTAATATGCAAATTGTGTTTATTACTTGTTAAATATGAATTGCTACCGAGTGTCGTTTTCGATATTCCATGGAAGACGGCAAGGATATGTGATCGAGGAAAAAGCCCCTTTGAACCTTGGGAATAGATTAGAATACAAGTGACATGTCACTAGGATGGTTGAGTTCTGAACTCGTTGAGTTGAGTCCGAGTTCGTGAGATGTAACTAGGCATCCGAGCTCGTTGAGTTGAGTCCGAGTTCACTTATGGATGCGAACGCCCGAGCTCGTTGAGTTGAGTCCGAGTTCAGTTATGGGCGGGTTACATGGTAGCTTGGCTACATAAGTTCCGCAGGCTATTGAGTTTGTCTAGATGCGGGTATGGCTCTTATGTTCATGAGATCCGCGTATTCGAATTATATTCCGATGTGTTGAACGAGTGAATCTTAAGTGAATAAAAAGAAGGCCTAAAATGAAGGTGACATGTTGGTAAGTGTGGTAAATGAGAAAAATTGACAGCTATATGCTTAACCCTTGGGTTGAGAACTTGGCATGATGAAATCGTAGAAAGATATTAAATACAAATGAAACATGAATGTCTTGGTGTTGTTTATGCAAATAATGTTTTTGTGGGATTGTGTGATTATGTTACTTGCTATTTGCATGTGAACTTACTAAGCATTTGTGCTTACTCCCTCCTTTTCTTTCATTGTAGTTTTGACAAGCCGGCTTGAGAATCGGGATAGGTCGAAGACTCGTTCAACACTATCCGAAGGCCTAAATTGGTAAAATGGCTTGTGTGTTTTGAATGTGGCATGTATGGCAAAATACTCACTTTGTGTAAATGATCTTATGATATGGCTATGGTTTGGCAAGAAAAGGGTTTGTAAATGATTACCATTGGAATGGCTAATCTAAGTCATATTTGATGTTATGTATGTTTAAAATGATATTTAGTCCATGAAAATCCTTAGTAAAGTGAAATTTGCCATAAAACAGGATCTGGCAGCAATAGTGATGTAAATTTGAAAAATCACTAAAAATAGTAGAAATGGAATTAAATGATGAGTAACTTTTGAAATTGAATATTTATAAGTCTATTTTCATATGGATTGAACAAAACAGGTATATGAATTATATTTTATGAGATATTTGAATTTTTGTGAAATAGGGCCAGAGTGATTTTTGGATCCCCTATTCTGACTTTAAAAATTCATAATAAATTTTAAAAACATAATTAGAAGTCATGCTTTATATGTAAAGATTTCATGGAGTCTAGTTTTAATTGAAAGAAACATCATAGACATTGAAATTGCATGCAGAGAGAGATATCGATTAAGTAATACATAGAGTCGAGCGGTCGAACCACAAAACAGGGATACTTTAACTAATAAACTGTACTAATTGGCTTGACCAAAAATTCTATAAAAAAATTAGTAAATAGATATTTGAGTCTAGTTTCAGGTAAATTTTACGGAATTGGATTTCGAGTTTCGGAACTCGAGATATGAATTTCTAAGCGACTATGATGCAGATTGCTAGCTTGACTGGAAATTTAAAAAAAAATAGATTGTTTGAGTGGTTTAAGTAATGAATTAAGTCTGTTAACACCTCGTGTTCGAATCCGACGACGGTCTCGGGTACGGGGCATTACACTAAGGGGTTGTGGTAACTGTTTTACTTTGATAATGGTGTGATTTAAAGGCTGCTGATCAAGGGCTTGGACAAGTGGAACGATCAGATCTTGATCTAGTCACTACTTTCGACAAAGGTAGGATCACTAGTGCCTAAGGAGTGGTTGGCTGAATATGGTAAGTGGTTAATATGAAGTTCATTTCAGTAGTTAGAATTAATGTGGTGGTAATATAATTGTAGGCAGTTCGTACATGGTCCTCGTCAACGAAACGTCATAAAACAGGTGTGTAACTGACACCCTCTCATAGACTAGATCGGCAAAAGCCGAAATACCGAAAAGTCAGTATTTTGAGAACTTGCGAGTGTGCGGATGCTCGTAAGATTAATATTTTGACGTGTATGATAAATTAAAGTGTTAAGACTGCAAAGTGCACGTTTCGGTGCATTTCGATGTTTTTGGGCTTATTGGGCCAAAATCGAGAAAATGGGCCAACGGGCCCAATTCGGTAAGAACACTCGGTAAGTGCTTTTATAAGTACGTAAATAGTTAGGATAAGCATGAAAACCCTAAAAGTAGTTAAACTACCTGAATACCTCTACGTATGTAAAATTACTATTATACCCCTAGTTGCAAAATGACCATTATACCCCTAGGGTTAACTTTATCTGAAAAGCATGACGATCTGATTCTGTATGATATATGCCATGATTATATATATGATGCATGGGGACATGGGTTATATTATGGAGGAAGCGTCCTGGTGGCTATGCCACAAATTATCCGATCTGTGGCTCGCCACATATATCTGCTCTGATACGGTGGCTCGCCACGATTATATTCTGTTCTCGTGACTCTGTCTGTCACATTATCCGCTCGCACCATGTTGCATATTTCTGTAGCGTGTAGTGGTTGGGTGGGTCGAGTAGTCTCCCCACATGGTGAAAGGTTAGTATGGGGGTGCATATGGTTGGATATGGGTTGGGTTTTGCATAAGCATGTAATATCTGTTCTGATCCGTCATGGGCCTATGGGCTTTATTCTGAATTCTGTTTTGGGCTAAGGCCAACATATTCTGTTTCTGTGGTTTGAGCCGATATAGGCTATGGTTGGGTTAATTTACACACTGAGTTTCCCTAAACTCACCCCTTTATTTTCATCCACGCAGGTAATCCCCAACCATAGTGGGCTTGGAGCTGTGAGGGATTCGGAGTGGCCACACGTTTCTGTAAATTCGGTTTCTTTCTGATGAACTGGACCTTCTTTTATTTACGTTTAAGGTTTTTGTGTTTTTAATTGTAATAAGGCCGCTTTTATTATTTTTAATGGTTTTGATAGGTTTTATTAAGATAGATATAATTTATACTTAACTGTCGAAATTGATTAGCTTAGGACGCGTTTTCAAAAAATAGCATTTGATTTCAAAATAACACGACAACAAGCAAAGCTTCCGCAATGAAAATGTTTTCCAAAATTAATCACTTTTCTTAAAATGGACTTAATCGACTTGGTTTCCTAAAAATACACCCAACGTTAAAGTGTGGCAATGGCGGTGTGCATGTTTAGGATTGGTTCCGGGGAGAGCTTGGTACTTAAGCAGTCCGATGGACTCACATCCTCTTTTCCGGTTTCCTACCTGGTGCACAGATTCCATTCACTTTAGCCTATAATGGAAGTATCTTTTAAAACACTAAGATAGTTTTCTAAACCAACGTTTTGAACGTTTCGATATGGCACGTCAGATCTAGTCATACCGTCTAAGCCGGGTCTGGGGTATTACATTTAGTGGTATCAGAGCTAGGTTGTAACAACTCGGCTGTGGAATGGGTTTACAAAAACAAGGGTTTTCAGAAATAAATGTTTTATAAAGACTGTAAAATTCTGTTTTCAAAATTTGGATCTTTAGAAGGTGGCACCCGAATCTCCGGCTCAAGTCTGTAAATGTTCTGAATTTTCTTGAATATGTTCTGAACTATCTGTCTGTATTGCAACCCTACTAGAATACTCTAGATAGGATGCTACCGAAACCATAGGAAAACTTGATAGGAGACTGAAACTGTAGCTAGACATCGATTCTGCGAAAACCAGCTCTGAATTACTGAATCATAATACATCTGTAATAATCACTGGAATATTGAATTAATGCATAAAATTTGTAATCAGATAATACGATATGAGTACAAGAGCCGCTTGTGGAAGAGGCCGTGGACGTGGTCGAGGAAGTGCTCGAGCAGGATCTTCGGCTTCGGGACATATGTCAGCGGCAGATGCACCGGTAGCTCCGGTAACGGAAGTGGAGTCTCATGATCGTGGTGCCGGGGATGACGCCCTGTCGCAGGCAATGCTCTGTGTTTTGGAAAGAGTTGCTGGGGCAAGTACGGGCAACGGAATTCGAGGATCTATTTCTGAATGACTCCGGGCTAACGGAGCGAAGATCTTTAGGGGCGTATCTGGTGTAGCCCCGAATGTGGCAGAATATTGGTTGGAGGCCACAGAACGGATTATGGACGACTTGGACTGCTCTGTGGAGTAGAAGCTAAAGGGAGTCGTATCGCTGCTGCGAGATGAGGCTTATCAGCGGTGGCTCACCGTGAGAGATGGAACCCCAGCTGATAGGGTAACTTGGGAGCTATTTAAGACGGCTTTTAAAGGGAAGTATGTTAGGGCGAGTTATGTGAACGCCCGCAGGAAGGAATTCTTGAATCTGGTTCAAGAAAATAAGTCGGTTGCGGAGTACGAGGCTGAGTTTCTGAGGCTAAGTCGGTATGCTGTGAGAATAGTCGCTACGGAGTATGAGCATAGCGTTCGCTTCGAGGATGGACTCAGAGATGAACTTAAGGTGCTGATTGCTCCGTAGAGAGAGTGTGATTTCGCGGTCCTGGTGGAAAAAGCTAAGATAGCTGAGGAGGTGAAGCGTACTAAGAGGCAGAACCGTAAGAAGGATCAGAACCGTTTTCGAAGGGATTTTGGGCCTTCGGGGGGAGCAAATAAGAATGTCAAAAGGATGAGAGTAGAGGAGCCAGTTCGAGCAGTTTCAGTGAATGTTGTTAGACCACCAATCTATTGAAACTTTGGTAAGGTACACTTGGGTGAGTGTAGGAAACGTTCCAGTGCTTGTTTCCGATGCGGATCTATGGAGCATAGAGTTAATGACTGTCCTCAGAGAGCTGATCAGGTTGCTAAACAGAGGGTTGCTCAACCCGTAAGAGGTGGACCATAACCACCGAGAGGGTGTGGACAAGGTAGGAATGGAAATGGAAATGGTCGAGGTCAAGGGGCGCCTGGCAGGGGTACCGAAGATGCTGAGGCTCAACAGCCAGCATTAGTGTATGCAGTTCATCGTCGAGAGGAGGGCGATGCACCTGACGTCATAACTGGTACGTTTTTGGTTTCTAGCATGCCATATACTGCTTTAGTGGATATTGGATATATTCATTCCTATGTTGCATGTTCCATATCTGGGTCGTTGGGTGTGCACTCTGAGAAGATTGTGAGTGGGGTATTTGTACTAAGTCCTTTGGGTCACTCGGTTAGGGTAGACAAACTGTATAGGGATGTACCCTTAGAAACTCAAGGTAGGATTTTTCCTGGAGATCTGATGGAGTTGCCGTTCGGAGAGTTTGATCTCATTCTGGGAATGGACTGGCTTGTTAAGCATAAGCGAATTTGGATTGTGCTGCTAAGCGAATGGTGCTAAGGACCACGGAAGGTGATGAGGTTATGATGATAGGTGAATGAAGGGACTATTTATCCAATGTGGTGACGGCATTGAGGGCTGAAAAGTGGATTCGGAAAGGTTGTGAGGCCTATTTGGCATTTGTAAGTCAATCGGAAGCTGAGGGACTGACAGTGGATAAGGTTAGGATCGTAAAAGAGTTTTAAGATGTTTTTCCGGAGGAGCTTCCAGGATTGCCTCCAAACCGAGAGGTCGAGTTTGGAATCGACTTGCTGCCAGGAACGGCGCCAGTGTCCATCGCACCATACAGGATGGCACCGAAGGAGTTAGTGGAGCTGAAAGCTCAAATTCAAGAGTTGTTGGATAGGGGCTTTATTAGGCCAAGTGTGTCTCCATGGGGAGCACCGGTGCTATTCGTGAAGAAGAAGGATGGGACGATGCGAATGTGTATTGATTATCGCCAGTTGAACAAACTGACGATTAAGAATAAGTATCCACTGCCAAGAATTGACAGCCTGTTTGACCAGCTTAGAGGAGCTTCTATATTTTTCAAGATCGACCTTCGATCTGGATATCATCAGTTAAGGGTCAAAGAGGCAGATATTCATAAGATGACATTCAGGACTCGGTATGGTCATTACAATTTTCTGGTTATGCCATTTGGACTGACAAATACTCCTGCAGTATTTATAGATCTGATGAATCGTGTGTTCCAACCATTTTTGGATCGGTTTATAGTCGTCTTTATTGACAATATCCTGGTGTATTTTGAAACAGAAGCGAAACATGATGAGCATCTTCGCATTGTGCTGCAAGTGTTAAGGGAGAAGAAACTCTATGCGAAGTTTAGCAAGTGTGAATTCTGGCTGAGGGAGGTAACCTTCTTAGGACATGTGGTCTCTGCTGAGGGGATTAAGGCGGACCCTCGTAAGATTGAAGCATTTCTGGAATGGAAGCCACCTAGGTCGGTGTCAGAAATTCGAAGTTTCTTAGGCTTGGCAGGATACTATAGAAGGTTTGTGGAAGGTTTTTCTATGATGGCAGCACCTCTGACGAAACTCATAAGGAAAGGAGTACAGTTTGTATGGACTAAGAAGCAGCAGGAAGCTTTTGAGAAGTTGAAGAAAGTTCTGACTGAAGCGCCTGTGTTAATTCAACCAGAATCTGGGAAGGATTTTACTGTGTACAGTGATGCATCACACATAGGTTTGGGTTGTGTGTTGATGCAAGAAGGTAAGGTGGTTGCTTATGCATCACGATAGCTTAAGCCTCACGAGCGGAACTATCCTACTCATGATTTGGAGTTGGCAGCAGTGATCTTTGCACTTAAGATTTGGAGACATTACTTGTATGGAGAAAGGTGTATTATATACACAGACCATAAGAGTCTTAAGTATTTGCTGACTCAGAAGGAGCTGAACCTTAGACAAAGGAGATGGATTGAATTGCTTAAGGATTATGACTGTTCGATCAAGTATCACCCAGGTAAGGCTAATGTGGTAGCTGATGTTCTAAGTCGTAGAGCTGTATCCGATCTGAGAGTAATGTTTGCTCACCTAAGTCTATATGATGATGGTAATTTATTGGCTGAATTGCAAGTAAGGCCAAACTGGGTGGATCAGATTAAGGAAAAGTAGTTGAGAGATGAGTCTTTGGTTGCTCGTTTCCAACAAGTCAAGGATGGGAAAACTTCTGAGTTCGGGTTGAATGGCGAAGGAGTTTTGTGCTTCCGAAGAAGAATTTGTGTTCCGAAGGACTCTGACTTGAGACAGTCAATATTGAAGGAAGCTCATGGGGGACTTTGTGCCATGCATCCTGGAGGGAATAAGTTGTATCACGACTTCCGAGAATTGTATTGGTGGCCTGGGCTTAAACGAGAAGTAACGAAATTCGTGGGGAAATTTCTGACATGCCAAACAAGTGAAAGTGAGCATCAATTACCTTACGGATTGTTGCGGCCGATGAAAGATACCACTTTGGAAGTGGGAGAGGGTAACCATGGACTTTGTGAGTGGGCTACCCATGACACCATCGAAGAAAGACTCGATATGGGTGATTGTGGATAGGTTGACCAAATTGGCCCATTTTATACCTGTTCGCACTGACTTTTCACTTTAGAAGTTAGCCAAGTTGTATGTGGTGGAGATTGTGCGACTTCATGGTGTCCCAGTTTCGATTATCTCTGACCGAGATCCTAAATTCACATCACGGTTTTGGCAAAATTTGCATGAGGCGTTGGGTACGCGATTGAACTTTAGTACGGCTTTCCATCGCCAAACTGATGGTCAGTCGGAAAGGGTTATTCAGATTCGAGAGGACATGTTGAGGGGATGTGTTATTGACTTCCGAGGGAGTTGAGAGGATTACTTACCGTTGGCAGAATTTGCTTACAATAACAGTTATCAGGCAAGTATTTGAATGGCACCATATGAAGCATTGTATGGACGAAGGTGTCGTACACCTAGTTGTTGGATCGAACTAGGAGAACGACAGGTTCTTGGACCTGAATTGGTGGCAGATACTGAGGATAAGGTCAAGTTGATTAGAGACCGGTTGAAGGAAGCGTCCGATAGACAAAAGTCGTATGTAGACTTGAAGTGTAAGGAGATTGAGTACTCAGTGGGTGATATGGTCTTCTTGAAGGTTTCTCCTTAGAAGAAGATACTAAGTTTTGGTAAGAAGGGCAAGTTGAGTCCGCAGTTCATTGGGCCTTATCGAGTTTTGAAACGAGTAGGCCCAGTGGCTTATCAGTTGGAATTGCCTCCAGAGTTAGACAGGATTCACTGATGTTTTTCACATCTCCATGTTAAGGCGTTATCGTTCTGACCCTACTCATGTCGTGCAGGTTGCAGAAATTGAGGTGCAAACTGATTTGACCTTTGAAGAGGAGCCTGTGCAAATATTGGATCGAGATGTTAAGATTCTGAGAAGGAAATCTGTCCCATTAGTAAAGGTGCTTTGGCGTAATCATGGCAGAGAGGAAGCTACTTGGGAGCCAGAAGAGGCGATGCAACAGCAAGACCCTCATCTGGTTGGATCAGGTAAATTTCGAGGACGAAATTTCTTTAAGGAGGGTAGAGTTGTAACGCCCCAATTTTTGGGAATTCTGAAAATGTTGGCAAAATTTAAAATTTTCTATGCTCTGTCTGCTAGGTGTAGGTTTAACTATGTTAGTGGGCCTCTAGAAGGCCCAAGCTTAAGTTAAAACCCGGTAATTTTAGTTAATTTTAATGCCAAAAGAAAAAGGGGTTCTTGTAAGCTGGGCTTTTAAGTATTAATTGTGTAAAATAAAACACAAGGAAGCAGGTGGCAAAGTGGCATGTGACGCCACTGGGAAGGCTATAAAAGTGGCGTGTGGATGTTAGTGAGGACCAAGGTTCAAATCACAATGAAAGCATATTAAGGGAATTAATTTTTATGTACAGAAAAGGGAAGTAATGGAACTCAAGTAAAAGTCTGTCAGGAGGAGTTTGAGTTGCTCAGGAGATTGAGTAAGGAGAGGATAAGGGAGAGAATTTAGGAGCTGATTAGAGAGAGCAGAGTTGGCTGAATGGTGGACTCTTGAGGAGCAAGAGTTGGCCGGCCAAGGGTTTCATTAGAGGGCAACATTCGGCTAGGTCATTTGACAGTTATAAATTCGGCAGATGGGGTAAGTTGTGCCGTTTTCTGATCATTCATCCTCTACTTTTTCCTTTCTCCTCTCTTCATCTACTTTCTTTTTCTTCTTCTTTCCTCCATAGCCAAATCTTCCTACCATCCTGTTCATCTCCATCTTTTATCAGTTGTTTCTAAACCCTCATAATCGTTCGCCATAAAAGCCGAAATCCCGAAAGCCATACTTCTCTTTGTGCCAAATTCTTATAGCCAAAACCCCTTACTTCTCTTCATCATTCTTGATCGATTCTTTATTCCTCTAAACCCCAAGTGTCTATCGACAAAGCCATTACAAATCTTCATCTTTTCTTCACTGTTACAAAAAGCCGAAAACGCATAGCCATAGGGACATAGCCGAATTCTAAAGATCACTGAAGGCTCGACTTTTGTTATCATTTGAGGGCTTAGAACAGCATCAGAATCGAGTAGGAATTAAGGGGAATCATTGACTAAAGGAATCGGTGGTAAGTCTTTCCAACATTAGTTTTTCTTTCTTAGTTTAGGAAAATCGAAACCCCTAAAGGTTAGGGAGGCTGTCGATTTGGACTTGTAGCCCTAAGGGGTTGTGGTAACTATTTTGCTTTGATAATGGTGTGATTTAGAGGCTGCTGATCAAGGGCTTGGACAAGTGGAATGATCAGATCTTGATCTAGTCACTACTTTCGACAAAGGTAGGATCACTAGTGCCTAAGGAGTGGTTGGCCGAATATGGTAAGTGGTTAATATGAAGTTCATTTCGGTAGTTAGAATTAACGTGGTGGTAATATAATTGTGCGCGCGTGATTCGTGCGTGGTCCTCGCCAATCAGCGAACGTCATAAAAGTGTGTAAATCGACACCCTCTCATGACTAGATCGTGGCCAAATACCAAAAAGTCAGTATTTTGAGAACTTGCGAGTGTGCGAGTGCTCGTAAGATTAATATTTTGACGTGTATGATAAATTAAAGTGTTAAGACTGCAGAGTGCACGTTTCGGTGCATTTCGATATTTTTGGGCTTATTGGGCCAAAATCGAGAAAATGGGCCAACGGGCCCAATTCGGTAAGAACACTCGATAAGTGCTTCTATAAGTACGTAAATAGTTAGGATATGCATGAAAACCCTAAAAGTAGTTAAACTACCTGAATACCCCTACGTATGTAAAATTACTATTATACCCCTAGTTACAAAATGACCATTATTACCCTAGGGTTAACTTTGTCTGAAAAGCATGACGATCTGATTCTGTATGATATATTCCATGATTGTATATATGATGCATGGGGACATGGGCTATATTATGGAGGAAGCGTTACGTGGCTCGCCACAAATTATTCGATCTCGTGGCTCGCCACATATATTCTGATACCGTGGCTCGCCACGATTATCTGTTTCTGGTGACTCTGTCACATTATCTGTTCTGGCAACCATGCTTCATATTTCTGTGGCGTGTAGCGGTTGGGTGGGTTGAGTAGTCTCCCCACATGGTGAAAGGTTGGTATGGGGGTGCATATGGTTGGATATGGGTTGGGTTTTGCATAAGCATGTAATATCTGTTTTGATCTGTCATGGGCCTATGGGCTTTATTCTGAATTCTGTTCTGGGCTAAGGCCAACATATTCTATTTCTGTGATTTGAGCTAATATAGGCTATGGTTGGGTTAATTTACACACTGAGTTTCCCCAAACTCACCCCTTTATTTTCATCCACGCAGGTAATCCCCAACCATAGTGGGCTTGGAGCTGTGAGGGATTCGGAGTGGCCACACGTTTCTGCAAATTCGGTTTCTTTCTGATGAACTGGACCTTCTTTTATTTACGTTTAAGGTTTTTGGGTTTTTAATTGTAATAAGGCCACTTTAATTATTTTTAATGGTTTTGATAGGTTTTATTAAGATAGATATGATTTATACTTAACCGTCGAAATTGATTAGCTTAAGACGCGTTTTCAAAAAATAGCATTTGATTTCAAAATAACACGACAACAAGCAAAGCTTCCGCAATGAAAATGTTTTCCAAAATTAATCACTTTTCTTAAAATGGACTTAATCGACTTGGTTTCCTAAAAATACACCCGACGTTAAAGTGTGGCAATGGCGGTGTGCATGTCTAGGATTGGTTCCGGGGAGAGCTTGGTACTTAAGCAGTCCGATAGACTCACCTCCTCTTTTCCGGTTTCCTACCTGGTGCACAGCTTCCATTCACTTTAGCCTATAGTGGAAGTATCTTTTAAAACACTAAGATAGTTTTCTAAACCAACATTTTGAACGTTTCGATGTGGCACGTCGGATCCAATCATACCATCTAGGCCGGGTCTGGGGTGTTACATGCACCCAAAAATAAATTATGAACCTTTGCAAACATAGCCAAATTATCCTATTACATCCTATGTAAGCCAAGTTAAATTCAAGGTTACTAAAAGAATCCCCAGATAGTGTGATTTATCCGTACTGACCCGATCTCTCGATCCAAAAAATGTTATCTACAAGAAACACAACAAAATACGAGTAAGCTTTTATAATGCTTAGTAAGTTCATTGATTAAACTATAAAGCTTACTAAATTACACATAATAATTCGATTAATAAAATTTGTAAACAATGTTTCTGACAATAAAGTCCTAAACAGAGTTCCTACCGATAAGGTTCTTAACAAAGTTCTTGTAAACTAGGTTATTATCAGAATTCCTATCAATCACAACTCACAACATATGAGAAATGTTCAGTGCAATAATACAAATTAGTTTCCACATTTCAATAATTTTTCAGAGATCAATAAAATATAGCCCGATGGACAATAAGTGGATACAAGTACACGGTTAACCATCCAGCATACCAGATGCTCAAATAATAATTTTCGAAAAACATACATGTCCACAAAGGTGTCAATTTAAGATATCAAGTACAATTCATGCCATTCAAAGTCATTAAACAAGTTATTAATACAATAATTATGCCCTGATGAATGACTTACAGATACGAGTACACAAATTGTCCAACCGAAACACGCCAAACGCTCATAAGAGCTAATCCAACCATAAACACGCCAAATGCTCATAAAAGCTAATCCAACAGTAAACACACCAAATGCTTATTAAAGCTATACATCTGCCCCCATAACACACCAGAACAAGTTAGTATAACATAAGAGTTCGTAACAAATGCTGAACCTCGACATACTTGGGAAATATATATATATATAGCACACCATATCAATCTCCACTCCTACCCCGCATAACACGCCATCATTCAGTTGTACTCTTTCTCGCATTGGTCCGGCCCAAACATGGTAATTCAATAGACATTTTTTGAGTAATTCCATATCATTAATATAACAATTAATATCTATTATTCCACAGCATATCATTATACAATTCATATGGATATTAAATTATAAGTCGAATGAACTTACAGGTCTGATTTGCAATAACGGTCCAAAATAGCTCAATCAATGATCGAGCTGTGTCAATTCATTATTTTCATTTTCAATTACACACATCAATATAATTCAAACATTATATAATTAAGGCGTATAATACATTTAAAAATTCACTAAATTTAAACCGTGCGGACTTACTCGACTAAATTGGAGCAATGGCAAAGTACATGAGCTATTTGATAATTTTCTCTTTTCCTCGGTTTTCCACTCATTTAGGATCTAAACTAATAATTCCATTCAGTTCACTAATTTTAACAGAAATATTAATTCATTTTATGCAATTAAGTCCTTTTTGACATTTTTATGCCCCAACATTTTAGTTTTATACAATTTAGTTTAGAAGCCCAAAATATGCGATTTAACCATTTTTATTTAAATTTCATTTTAGCTGAGTTATTCAATATTTCTATACAGCCCATACATGTTGTTATTTCACATCAAGTCCTTGTAATTGTATCACTTTAACGATTTAATCCTTAAACATTAAAATTACCAAAAATTACTTTAAAAAAAAGTCCTATCTAGAAACCAAGCTCAATAATCTTTCAAAAAACTTCAAGAGTACACTAAATTCATTAATGGCATAATCCAAAAAATTTTACAGTTTTACAAATTAGATCTCGGGTTAGCTAGATTAAGCTAATACGAACTTAAAGACATAAAAATTACTAAAATCGGGTGAGATTTCACCTACCTATCAATAAATCAAAGCTTGGCCAAAGGTCTTCCAACCCTAACCATGGCTAGTTGGGTTTCCTAGAAAGAAATTTGAAGATGATAGGTTTTAATTATTTTATTTTATGTTTTAATTTAACTTATAATTTGATATTTACAAATTTACCCTGAGCCATAACTAAATAATTAATTTAATCTTGTCCAAATATGTTCACTATAACTATATATGGTTTATTTACCACTTAATAAGGGTTTAATTGCACCATTTAATGTCTATAGGGTTACTTTAAGGTAGTATTAAATTTTCATTAAGAAATTTTAAAGTTTAAATGGTTAATTAGGTAAAAGGGACTAAATTGAAAAAGGTGCAAAAGTTGAGTTCTATTAGTTAAGTGGATTAAATAGTTCTATTAGTTAAGTGGATTGAAAGTTTGAGGGATGTGCCATGAATGAATTTGATGTTTTAGTGAAGTTAATTGATAGATAATTAAAGTTGGTTGTTATATGGACATGTTTTGTTAAGTGAATTTTAGTAAATTTAAGGTTTAAGGACTAATTTGTTTAAGTGGAAAATTCCATGTATATTGCATGAAATAATGGAAAATGTAGATTATTTAAGTCATAGGTTTAAGTTAAAGTGGTTAAATTTCAAGTTACAAGCTTCAGGACTAAGTTGTGAAAAAGTTAAAATAGGAGTGGTAATTTTATAATTTCATGATAATATGAATTATAGATTGAATTGAATTTAATACTTGAGGTTATTTAAAGTAATTATTTGATTGAAATTATTTATTTAGACCAAGATAAGCAACAATCGTACTTAAATCGGGGAGAAACAAAATCATTGGATTAGTCTCCAACTCTATTTTTGCGACTATAGTTATCGAGGTAAGTTCGTATGAATTATAATCTTATTAATGTTAGTTTCATTGATTATCTATTATATTATGTTAGTTATAAACTAACTTGAATATATATATCGATATATTGAATAATTGACGGTTAAATAATCTCGTTTGAACCTTTAGAATTCTTAGGATACGAATGACATGTCATTAGGGATTTCATGCTTTGGGTGTTAGTCTTAAATGTCCTATCGATGGCTGAGGTCCTGCATTTGTTGCATATTCTCCATAGCTCATGTGAGCAGCATCATGTAGCTAACATTCTGACCCACAACTCGTGTGAGCACTATTGAAAAGGAAAGATTACGGTTATATGAAAGACACACTATTTGTGAGCATTCTCGAGTATCCAATGTAATTCTAGATGGTTCAACGGGTAAGCTAATGTTAATGGATAGACATGTACACCAATTGATAGTTTTTCATAACCTTATAAAAAGGTGAAGTTGATGAATACAAATGAATTGGAATGAGACTAATTAAGTATGTGATGAATGATATGCACATGGAAATTCACTATGATATGGTTGAACTTATATGTACATGTATGAACTTACTAACTTGTGAGTTTGGTGATGTATGTAGGATTTCATCAAGCTTATGAGTAGGGTAATGATGTTATGCATAATGTAACACCCCGAACCCGTATCCGTCGTCGAAACAGGGTTACAGAGTGTTACCAGTACATACAGAACATTTACAGATTAATCAAAACAATACTATTAACTTTCTGTGAACATATATATATATATAACGACCTTTATTTGGGCCCTCGAAGCCCAACATGAACATTAAAATCAAGTCGGAACTCAACCAATTTCTCATAAAAATTTTCGCTTAAATTTTAAAAGTTTTATTTGTGAACTACCCACACGCCCGTATGGCTTGCGACATGCCCGTGTCCCTTGTCCGTGGAGCTCTCTGTTTATGACATCATCATCAATCTAGGGGCACACGGCCACATCGTACGCCCGTGCCCTAAAGTCGTGTTCCATACACGGCTGAGACACACGGCCGTGTCTCTGCCTGTGTGGTCAATACCTAAGCTATTTTCCAACCCTTGGTCAACTTTAATCTCTTACTCACTTATACAAAATCAAAAGCATATGACATGGTATGCATTTAATAATTAAACAATCTCAATTAAATTACAGACATAGCATTTGTATGTCATTATACATTTGTCTCTCATACTCATTTTACCTTGTCTATTATGGTACCACTTATACTTTTATACCATGATTATCATCTTACCAAATATTTTCAGCTTAATCATCAAGCATTCATATTTAAAGCTAGATCATATCTTTATAAAATACCACATTTCAGATACGCAGAATAAAATACTTGCCTGAGACATTTCAATCCAACTTCATACCCAACAAGCATCATATTGAAACTAGTCATATATATATATATATATATATACATGTCATGGTATGTATCATTCTTATACTGTTTTCCTATAAACATATATCATTTATTTTCCTCCTCCTCCTCTCCATTCCACATCCTTAATGTATATAACATTCTTGTAAGTATAATTTCACAATTTACTTATTAATGCTCACATCAAGCTGTCCACACGAGTTATAGTCACTCAATTATTTATAATTTGAGCTGAAAAGCTCGAAATTAAGATCCGTTAATTTTTACTGAAACTAGACTCACATATCCTTCCACCATATAATTTTCAGAATTTTTGGTTTAGCCAATTAGTACAGTTTATTCATTTAAGTTTCCCCTATTTCACTATCTGACAGTTTTGACCTCTCTTCACTAAAAATTAATTATATCACAGTACAGAACTCGGATAGTGTTCCCATTGATTTCTATTGAAAATAGACTCATTAAGGATTCTAATCATATGAATTTGAGACTCTAATTATTTTTATCCAATTTTTGGTGATTTTACAAAGTCAGAATAGGGAAACCTGAATTCATTCTGACCTTGTCTCACAAAATTCATCATATCTCATAATTTACAATTTAATTACTTAAATTGTTTCTTCTATGAGAAACTAGGCTTAATAAGCTTTAATTCAATATTTTTTTCATCCTTTAATTCGATTTCTACAATTTATGGTGATGTTTCAAAGTTAACCTACTACTGCTGTCCAAAACTGTTTTAGTTCAAGATGTTTATTACCATTTTTCCTCTAAATTTCACAAGTCATACAATTCAGTCCTTGCTCAATTAGCCCATCTATTAAGCTAATTTTTCTCAATTAACATTTTATTCCATCATTCTAAACTATTACACAACCTTTGAAAATTAGAATTTTAACACTATACCTTAATTCACAACTTTTTCACAATTAGGTCCTAAAATCAATTTCTATTGAAATTACTTGATAAAATCATCAAACGACAAAATCAAAGCTTCAAATTCATTTTATTTCATCATAAACAGCCAACACTTATCAATGGTAACTTTCAATTTTGTCCGTAAAATCAAAAACTAATGAATTAAACACTTGGACCTAATTGTAAAGGTCACAAAAACAAAAAAATCTCAAAGAAAAGGGCAAGAATTGAACTCACATATGTCAAAGTATGAAAAACAAGCAACTTTCAGACCTCCCATGCGTTTTTGCTGAAGAAAAATGATGATATCTCTAGATTTTTCAATTTTGTCTTATTTTATATGTTTAATTTGCAAAATTTCCCATTTTGCCCTTGTTTCTCCTTGTCTTTTTGTTGATTTTCTTGCCCAACCGTCCAGCCCATACAATTTGGGTCCAATTGCCTTTTAAATCCCTCCTTTTTAATCACTTAAGCTATTTAATCACAATTTAACAAATTTTGCACTATTTTTAATTTAGTCCTTTTTAATTAATTGACTAACCAAACGTTAAAATTTTCTAACGAAACTTTAATACTAACTTAATAACACTCCATAAATATTTATAAAAGTATTTATGGCTCGGTTTATGAATCTGAGGTCTCGATACCTCACTTTTAACCCAATTTACCTGATTAATTCTTTTAAAATCGCAAAATTCACTAATTCAAAAATTCTTTTAAATTCGCGCTTGGCCCATAATTATTATTTATTAAAATTTCTAAACTTATTCGTTGGATTTAGTGATCTCGAATCATCAAGCTTTCCGACACCACCAAAAAAATTTGGTCATGTTACAACTCTCCCCCCCTTTAGGGATTTTCGTCCCCCAAAATCTTACCATAAGAAGTTGTTTTCAACTCTCAGGAAAAACTTCCACAGAGTTTCTCAGAATCATAACCGAATTAATCTCAAACATCTCTTCCCAATAACCTTTAGACTGTAGCACACAGTTTCAGAGCATATCGTCAAGATCTTACGTATTCTCTCATAATTACTTATACTCAATTGATTTGTTCAATAAAAATTTTGTACATACCGAAATGATTATACGAATCTTTCTTTGTCAAATGATCAACCACAATCAAATAACATCTTATTTTTCAGAGAGAATGACAATTCCGATATGAAATCTATGGCAATTCTATCTCACAACTTACTCGTCTTTTTATCTCTGTTAACAAATCAATGTCCAATACGAATCCAAAATATCATTGAACACATACAATCACTAGCACAACTAACTCACATAATCGCACATCTTATCTATCTTGGATGAGCGGACTAACTACTACTTGAGCCTCGTGCAAAAACTTCTATATAAACTTCGGATTCATCTATACATACATTCTATCTCAAGATAACAATAATAACAAAAATCATGTTCGACCTGAAATTCAACATCAGAAATAAATTCGCTCCAAACTCTTTTAGATTACCACCCATTATCACATTTTTGAGCTTCTCAGTTTCACAAAGAAAACCCCACTTTAGCATTTAACTGGGTTGGAATCAAATCATTATCAAATAAAGCCAATCATGTAATCAACATTCACAAAATAATCAAGATTTTCCAATACGTATATAATACAAAGTAACAACCCGTAAAAACAGAATAATAGCTTCACATGAATCTCACCATTTACTTTTATCTCAAACATAACAAAATAGTATAACAAAGAAAAATGAAGAAGTCCCAATCATAATTTAATCAGACCAACATTGCTCTCATCAAACATTTTAGTTAACTAATATTCTTATACAATAAAAAATTCATCGTAAAATGAATGTAACACATATTCATCTGACTAATTCTGTCATCCCTAATCTCATGATATTTCATTCATTAACAAAAATCAATTCAAAAGAATTTTCCGGTAAGTACACTCTTTAGACATCATATCTGAATAAGTCAATTTACCGAAATTAGCTTCTTCTCTAACCATGACATTGCATATCTCGAATGATCTTTAAAACATTCTAATACCTTTTTCCAGAACTGTATTTACTTTTCAAACTATTCTCGTCTCTGTATGCCTTACTAATCACTTCACCACTATACTCTCCAATTCTACACATGTGACTTTATTAACATAATTCTCATGAAATTTTGTCATAATTACAACTCTGGTAAGGGGGTGAGGTCGTAAAGCCTCTAACTTAACTCTCATAATTACACACATATGACTTGATATTCATCATTAACATAACATCATCGTTTTCACATAATTCACTTCAAGCAAAATTAATACACTTATATAGTCTATCAATATTTTCTGACATCTACAATTTCAAACGATGAATTCACTTAGTTTAGCTCAATATCAATAATTAATCAATTTCTCAATTGAACACTTCAGAATAATAACAGATACGCGATGGTATCGCACACAGTCCACCTTTAAAATCGAAGCTCTCTTATACACATAGTGGCCTTCACTTAGCACCACTCATGTGACCTAGCTCGATTGTACACATAATTTTGGCTCTCTTGTACACATGGTGTACACATAGTATCACCCATGTGACCTGGCCACTTTATCTCGTAGCTCTTTTGTTTACATGGTGTCTTTCACCTGGAACCACACATGCAACCTAGCTACATTTATCTCGTAGCTCTCTTGTACACATGGTATACATCCTGTATTACACATGTGACCTAGCTACATACCATCTGTATCTTTCAATTCTGAAGGTTCAAACGGGAAGTATCTCACTTCCTAATACTTTATTTCATTCTTCCAATAGTCAATCATGATTCAAAAATCAGCTACAATACATAAAATATGCTGAAATATAAAAACGTAGTAAAGATAATGTATTATTTACATACAAACTTACATACTTTCTCATTTCCATGACGAATTAATATTGAACATTTAAATCATCATAATTATACTTACTTTCAACACCTCGGCAATCATAGTAAATATATCAATTTTACATTGAAACATGCATAAATTAATGCTTATTATACATATGAACTTACTAATCATACTTATTCAACCAAGTGTACATAAACACACACTTATTCAATTTTGAATAAGTTTACTTAATCAAACATGTTGGGCACATAACATCATAGACATGCCAAACTGACACAGATAGCCTTATCATAATATACTTTCATTTCATTTCACCTGTCTATATTTCAGCTTATAGTTATCTCATTTCGTACATTATCACATACATATCATGAACTTCTATTCATACCTTGTCAAGTTTCAACTTAACACAAACACATTTTCAATGTCTCAACACTAAATTTTCGCACTGTCAAGATTAGCTCAATTGGAAAGCACCTCTGTCTTAACAAAACAATTTCATTAGAGCCGGAAGATATCACACTATCACGAGTAGTAATATGGCATGTATACTAGACTCACATATGCTAGGTTAGTCCGAGAACCGACTAAACCATAGTTCTGATACTACTAAATGTAACACCCCGAACCCGTATCCATTATCGAAACAGGGTTACAGAGTGTTACCAGTACATACAGAACATTTACAGATTAATCGAAACATTACTATTCACTTTTTACAATTTAGTCATTTTGACTAAATTAAGTGTCCAAACGTCAAAATTTTTGAACGAAATTTTCACGAAACAATTTCATAAAATTTTAGACCATAAAAATGTAATAAAAATAAATTTTACTGTGTCAGATTTGTGGTCCCGAACTCACTATTCTGACTAGACCCAAAATCGAGTTGTTATAGGACATTATTATAAAATAATTTATTTATATGCACAGAAAAGAAACTGAAATAATAATGGCAATCCCTTATATTAATAAACAAGGTAAAACAATTATGTTATTATAATCATTACAGAATGTTACCAGTACATATAGAACATTTACAGATTAATCGAAACAATACTATTCACTTTCTGTGAACATATACATAACGACCTTTATTTGGGCCCTCGAAGCCCAACATGAACATTAAAATCAAGTCGGAACTCAACCAATTTCTCATAAAAATTTTCGCTTAAATTTTAAAAGTTTTACTTGTGAACTACCCACACGCCCGTATGGCTTGCGACATGCCCATGTCCCTTGTCCGTAGAGCTCTCTGTTTATGACATCATCATCAATCTAGGGGCACACGGCCACATCGTACGCCCGTGCCCTAAAGTCGTGTTCCATACACGGCTGAGACACACGGCCGTGTCTCTGCCTGTGTGGTCAATACCTAAGCTATTTTCCAAGCCTTGGTCAACTTTAATCTCTTACTCACTTATACAAAATCAAAAGCATATAACATGGTATGCATTTAATAATTAAACAATCTCAATTAAATTACAGACATAGCATTTGTATGTCATTATACATTTGTCTCTCATACTCATTTTACCTTGTCTATTATGGTACCACTTATACTTTTATACCATGATTATCATCTTACCAAATATTTTCAGCTTAATCATCAAGCATTCATATTTAAAGCTAGATCATATCTTTATAAAATACCACATTTCAAATACGTAGAATAAAATACTTGCCTGAGACATTTCAATCCAACTTCATACCCAACAAGCATCATATTGAAACTAGTCATATATATATATATATACATGTCATGATATGTATCATTCTTATACTGTTTTCCTATAAACATATATCATTTATTTTCCTCCTCCTCCTCTCCATTCCACATCCTTAATGTATATAACATTCTTGTAAGTACAATTTCACAATTTACTTATTAATGCTCACATCAAGCTGTCCACACGAGTCATAGTCACTCACTTATTTATAATTTGAGCTACAGAGCTCCAAATTAAGATCCGTAAATTTTTCCTGAAACTAGACTCACATATTCTTCCACCACAAAATTTTCAGAATTTTTGGTTTATCCAATTAGTACAGTTTATTCATTTAAGTTTCCCCTATTTCACTATCTGACAGTTCTGACCTCTCTTCACTAAAAATTAATTATATCACAGTACAGAACTCGGATAATGTTCCCATTGATTTATATTGAAAATATACTTATTAAGGATTCTAATCATATGAATTTGAGACTCTAATTATTTTTCTCCAATTTTTGGTGATTTTCCAAAGTCAGAATAGGGAAACCCGAATTCATTCTGACCTTGTCCCAAAAAATTCATCATATCTCATAATTTACAATTTAATTACTTAAATTGTTTCTTCTATGAGAAACTAGACTCAATAAGATTTAATTAAATATTTTTTTCATCCTTTAATTCGATTTCTACAATTTATGGTGATTTTTCAAAGTTAACGTACTGCTGCTGTCCAAAACTGTTTTAGTTCAAGATGTTTATTACCATTTTTCCTCTAAATTTCAAAGTCATATAATTCAGTCCTTGCTTAATTAGCCCATCTATTAAGCTAATTTTTCTCAATTAACATTTTATTCCATCATTCTAAACTATTACACAACCTTTGAAAATCAGAAGTTTAACACTATACATTAATTCACAACTTTTTCACAATTAGGTCCTGAAATCAATTTCTATTGAAATTACTTAATAAAATAATCAAACGACAAAATCAAAGCTTCAAATTCATTTTATTTCATCATAAACATCCAACACTTATCAATGGTAACTTTCAATTTTGTCCATAAAATCAAAAACTAATGAATTAAACACTTGGACCTAATTGTAAAGGTCACAAAAACAAAAAAATCTCAAAGAAAAGGGCAAGAATTGAACTCACATATGTCAAAGTATGGAAAACAAGCAACTTTCAGACCTCCCATGGCGTTTTTGCTGAAGAAAAATGATGATATCTCTAGATTTTTCAATTTTGTCTGGTTTTATATGTTTAATTTGCAAAATTTCCCATTTTGCCCTTGTTTCTCCTTGTCTTTTTGTTGATTTTCTTGCCCAACCGACCAGCCCATACAATTTGGGTCCAATTGCCTTTTAAATCCCTCCTTTTTAATCACTTAAGCTATTTAATCACAATTTAACAAATTTCGCACTATTTTCAATTTAGTCCTTTTTAATTAATTGACTAACCAAACGTTAAAATTTTCTAACGAAACTTTAATACTAACTTAATAACACTCCATAAATATTTATAAAAGTATTTATGGCTCGGTTTATGAATCCGAGGTCTCGATACCTTGTTTTTAACCTAATTTACCTGATTAATTCTTTTAAAATCGTAAAATTCACTAATTCAAAAATTCTTTTAAATTCGCGCTTGGCCCATAATTATTATTTATTAAAATTTCTAAACTTACTCGTTGGATTTAGTGATCTCGAATCATTGTTTCCGACACCACTGAAAAATTTGGCTGTTATACATAATTTATGAATTCAGTTTAAAAAGGGTAAGTTTATGTTTGAGTTAATACGAACTTACTAAGCACTAGTTGCTTACATAGTTATTTTCTTTTGTTTCGTAGATTATCAGAAGCTCAATCGGTTGGAAGCTTGTCAGAGTTCTATCACACTATCCAGCAATCACTTCGGTAGTTTTTGAGTTATTTTGGCCAAGGTTATAAATGACATGTATAGGAATTTTTATAATGGAAGTTTTTTAATATGTTAATGAACAACTTGGTATGTTTATGCCTTTAGAATATGCATTTTGTTTGTTGGACTTAAAGTGCTTTGGCAAGTTTATATCCTTTGGTCACTTTTAAGTACTTTGTAATTTATGGTCCTTTTGGTATGCTTATTATGAAAAGTGAATGGTTGTAATTGGTGTCATTAGGTAGCTAAATTGATTAGGTTTTGGTGCTTGAGATTTGACAATATAGTTTTGTTTTGGTTGAAGTTGTTTTGGTATAAATGAGGTGCCTTTGAATGGCATATTGGTTAAGAGAAATAGGTTGATTGAATTGGTATGTTTATATGTGTTTAAAAGGTGTTTAGGTCTATTGAATGTATGCACAAAATGGAGTGGATGGTTGGGCAAGTTTTGGATTTAAAATGGCTTGTTTATAGGGTCAAATTATGAAGCACATGGCCTGGGACACGAACTGTCACACAGCCGTGTGACACACACGGGCTATCACATAGTATGTGACACACACGACCTAGCTACACGATCGTGTGTCACTTATTATTTCAGGTGTGGGTATCATACGGCTTAAAATACGGTCGTGTGTATCAAGTTAATGGGTTAGACGGCCTAGCACATGACCTGTAACATGGCAATGTGACCCAAGTCAGTGAGTTGCATGGTTTAAGACACGAGCTGGGATATGACCGTGTGTCTCGTGGTTCGAAAACTACACGGTCTGGGCTATGTCACACGGCTGTGTGACCCCTGTTTAAAAAATTTTCAAAATTTTCCCAAATTTACTAAATTATTTTGAATTAGCCTGAATTGTTTCCAAACTATTTTTAGGGCCTCAAAGGCTCGGTTTAAGGCCCAAATATATATGTTTGCTAGGTTTGTAATGAGTCTTAGGTAATTAATATTAAATGACATTATAATTTTAATTTGTTCAGTAATGCTCCGTAACCCTAATTTGACAATGAAGACGAGCTAGGGGTGTTACAACAACCGAAGACAAATAGCATCATTTGTGACCCCGTTATACTTAAAAGTATCACAGAGTTGGAGAAACCATTTTAAATGCTGATTAGGGTCCTCTGTGATAGTGCCACTAAACTATAGATTATTTTGAATCATCTGAATCATTGCCGATTTTATCTCAAAATTGCTAGTTGAAATCGTCGGCCTTGCTATACTTTCTTGAACCATGTCCAGACTTGGTAAGGCATAATCCCTTAGGGTTCTCGCATTTTGAGCCATATGTACGTTTACGGGTAATAGTGGTGCTGGTGGGTTTGCTAAGGCATTACCGTCAGCATCGTTAAGTAGTGAATTTTCACGTGGTATGTTACTTGTAGCAGGTGGTGGTGGATCTTGCATCTATTATTGCTGTTGTTGTTGCTGTCGGTGATTTCTTTGGATTATTCTCTCTAGATATATGGCTGCTACAATAGGTGTGCCCTTATTGCGAGTCATACACTAACCCAGAAAGTGAGGATTAATAATAATAAATAAAATAAAATCATATCCATAACTGAAAATTTTCCTAATTATTCTAATTAAAGTGCAAAGATTAAAATTAAACTAGTGATGTTGCCTCCCCAGCAACAGCGCCAACAACTTGACCGTCTCCGGATGTACTAACGTCCAGAGAGTACTACAATAAAATAGAGAACTACAAGGTGATATTTGCAAGTATACGAGTTGAGTTGTAATATAGTTTTTACAACGAAGTAGGTGAGTACTCCGAGGATCATACCTAAGGGAGGCGAGTGCTAGATCAATTCTAACCTAAATTACTAAAAAATCTAATTAGTACTTTAAATAAATTATAGTATGAGAACATAGAAAAGGGATTCTTAAGGTTTTTATAAAAATAAAAATAAAATAAAATAAAATAAATAAAACTCAAGAGATAGAAGAGTAGAATAAGTTAAATCTCAATTATGGGTGATTAGCTCGCTTCGGTAATCCCCATCAACTGTTATCCCAAGTTCTTCGTCAATTAACTAGTCGCTACCCTACCAGGATCTTCCAATCTTTCACTAACATAATGAGTCAGCAAGAACTACTTATCTTCCGACCTCACAGTCCAGACTGGTTTGGAGGTGAAGGTGTTCACGGATGGGTAATACCAATTTGGGTTTGTAACACCCCAAACTTGGCCTGGACGTTATGGCCGAATCTAGCATGTCACATTGAAGTGTTTTTCGAAAACCATGTTTTCATTAAAAACCCTTCTTGTTTAATTATTATTATTATTCCCGAAATTCTTTTTAGGTTGCGGAAGCATTTCCAAAAGTGTTGCGAAAACGTAGTGATTTGAAAACAGTTATCGTTTTGGAAAATCGTGATCTACTTTTAACAGATAGAAAATGTAATAAACTAAAAATCCCAAATTAAAAATCAAAAAGTAAAATAGGCCTTATTACAACCCAGTTCAAAATATAAGTACTTATAACTAGATAACTTAAAAGAAAATCGAAAATAATAGCAGTTGTGTGGCCATCTTCGAGTCCCTCTGCAACAACGATCCGCCTAACGCTGGGGATTACCTGCACAGTTAATAAATGGGGTGAGTTTACGAAAACTCAGTGTGTAATCCCCTTACTAGAGTAACAGTCAGTATACAGAAACAGAAATAGTATGGGCCTGAGCCATTTAGCAGAAATAGTACAATTTAGTTTAGAGTACAGGTGGCCAAAGCTCAATACAAATCACTTGGGTCTCAACCCATAACAGAACCAATTGGGCCTAGCCCATATCAGTAAACAGTGTCAAGTGGGCCTTAGCCCAATAATAGAATCAGGCAGGCCTAAGACCAATACAGAATCAGTATCAGATGCAAATATGCAGACAGATTCCCAGCCCAGTCCAACCAACACACCACCCGTACCTACCAACACCATGTAGGGATAAAATCGACCCACCCAGCCAACACACCAAGCTTAGCACCGGATGCGGCACTAAGTCAACAGAACGGCTCAGCGCCGTAAACAGAACGGCTCAACGCCGTAGACAGAACGGCTCAAGGCCGTAAATATCACAGCAACGCTGCCAGTTAACAGAACGGCTATAAACCGTAAGTATCGCAGAAAGGCTGAAAGCCTTGTAAAGAACGGCTACAGGCCGTACACTTCCTCCATCAATAATAACCCAACCCCATGCAGTATGTCATGTCATAAATATTACGTGTATGCAAAGTCATACTTAGTACAATTATATATGTAAATCATAAGCACATCAGTCATACGGAACATAAGGCATAATCGTCATTCTACCATACTGGGGTATTACAGTCATTTTACCCTACAAGGGCATTACGGTTATTTTACACTACAAGGGTATTTTGGTAATTTCACAAATCGAGGTCTTAACGACCCAACAGAAGGTCCACCGTCACCTCGAGCAACTTAAGTAACCTAACAGACATAACGGTGTAAATGGGCCTAAGGCCCATTACTCGACCCAAGTGGGCCCACACGCTCGTGTGGCCCATTCGGCCCAGATTCAGATACGACTAAGTGTCTTATATAGCGCAGTCCAATATTTATCATTTACCACAGATTTAATTCGTGTGGGGCCCATGAGCCTATTGGGCCCACACGACTCATTTTGGCCCAACGAAGCCCTTAACGGCCTATGCCATGCACACGACATGACAAGCCCAACTACTTCCCACCTAACAGTTAGATTTACACAAGCGGGCCCAAGGGCCCATCGAGGCCTAGAACAGCCCCAGCACATGAGAACGCTCGTGACGGCCTCTACAGTCTATCGCTTACGGTTTGTGGGCTCGGTTTACCCCACGAGTGATTGCATGCTTATGAGGCCTCAAATACCGAAGTTTTGGCTTTTCGACTTGTGCCGACTTCCAACAAAGAGGGCGTGAATACACACCTATTTATGAGAACGCGTGGAAGTCCACGATCACCAACCTTGGTTAAACAGGTATGAAATAATCCCTCCTAAAACCAGTGATCCTCAACTCATCTTGTTCGCTCTATTTAAAGCCAGCTTCTCGCCAATTTCCATGTTAGCTTCCCGATGTGAGATTACTTTCAACCATTAGGAAAATTCCTTATTTTTTTATAACCACTTCAGCCACGGAGTTCCAATCCAACTCCACCTCCTACACAGCTCAAACAGCAAAATAAATACTCCATTATGCTTCCCAAGACTTGAACCTTAGACCTCACAATTACACAACACGCCACCTTGCCACTCCACCACTGGCTCCTTTTTGTGTCACCATTTAGCCTCAATTAATTATAAGGTCTATAGGCCAAAGTCCATGTTCCTTTAAAAGAAATACCAAAATAAATTGCAAGAGCCAAAACTTGAACCCAGGCTCCCTTGCAACCTTAATAACGCCACATCCACCAGACCACATGCTTCCTTGTGTCATTTATTTCCCACAATATTATAAAAGGCCTACTTCCAAGCATCCAGGGTCTTATTCACTTACAACCAAAATTTTTGCTAAAGCCCAGGTTTGAACCCAGGACTTTTCCAACTCCTCTTAGGACCCTTAACCACTTGAGCAGCCATTTAATTGTGTCATATCCTTGTACAATTAAATACTTATATACAACCTCCTTACGGACTGAAACTCAAGGCCCAAATTCGGGGCGTTACAGGGTTAATTCCTACCTTGATTGTAACACCCCAAACCTGGCCTAGACGCTATGGCCGAATCTGGCGTGTCACATCAAAGTGTTTTTCAAAAATTGATCTTCTCGGTAAAAATTTGTTACTGAATTTAAATCCTTTTATTATTATTTAACAAAAGTTCTCGTCAAAACATTTAACTTATTAACCATGAGTGTTATATTAAATTGAATTGAAAACGCGAAAGCTTTTCAAGTCGATGAAGTTTAAAGTGCGGGTATTAAAAAAAGTAATTGTTTTAAAAACTCGTCTTTACTTAGACTAGCAGTTTAAGAAATGTATAATCCAAGCCCAATTAAAAATTAAAATCTACAAAAGGCCTTATTAGAAAAAATAAAAACCCAAAAGTGAAATTTAAATTAAATAAAGTCAATTGCAAGACACAGCAGTCGTGTGGCCACCTCCAAGTCTCTCGCAGCACCAAATCGTCTATTACCTGTACAGTTAAAAAGAAAGGGTGAGTTTACGAAAACTCAGTGTGTAACCCCTTATCAGTCAAACAGAAAACAATGCATGCAGTAATAGTCTAGGCCGGAGCCTTATTCAGTATCAGTACAGTCTAAGCCTTAGCCCTATGCAGTAATAGTGTAGGCCTAAGCCCAATACAGTATTAGTACAGTGTAATGCAATTATGCATCCCACCCAAATCCAGCCAGCACACCAATAACGCAGTGAAGCTGCTAATAATAGAAAACGTGGCGGAGCCACTAGAAACAGAATACGTGGCAAAACCACTAGTACAGAACTTCCTCCAAAGCAGTCCCCAACCCCATACAGAATGTCATGTCATAAATATTACGTGTATGCAAAGTCATACTCATTACAGTCATATAGGTAAATCATAAGCACATCAGTCATACGGAACGTAAGGGCATAGTTGTCATTTTACCCTACAGGGGTATTACGATCATTTTACCCTAGAGGGGCATTACGGTCGTTTTACCCTATAGGGGTATTTCGATAATTTACCCTACAAGGGTATTTCGGGTAATTTACCCTACAGGGGTATTACGGTAATTTACTGACCTCTCAGAAGGTCTACAGTCGCCTTGAGCAACTTATGCAATCTAACTGGTCATGACAGTGTAAATGGGCCCAAGGCTCATTACTCAGCCCAAGTGGGCCCACACGCTCGTGTGGCCCATTTAGCCCAAACTCAGTTACGGCTATGTGACCTACATAGCCCAGTCTAATATTTATCACTCATCGTGGATTTAATATGTGTGGGTCCTACGAGCCCATTGGGCCTACACGCCTCTTTTCGGCCCAACGTGGCCCATAATGACCCAAGTCTATAGAAACGCTCATAGTGGCCTTTACAGTCTATCTCCCAAGATTTGGGACCTCCGTTTACCCCACGAGCGATCGCACACTCGTGAGGCTTCATGCTGGAGTTTCGGCATTTCGACATTTCGGCTTTTGCCGAGCTACAGTAAGGAAAGGTGTGGTTACACACCTTTTTCGGCTTTTTGACAGTAACAGATTTTGGTGCACAGTTACACACCTTGTAACGCCCCATACCCGAGACCGTCGCCGGAGTCGAACACGAGGTGTTAACAGACTTAATTCATTACTTTAAACAGCTCAAACAATTTATTTTTAAAATTTTCAGTCAAGCTAGCAATCTACGTCACAGTCGCTTAAAAATTCATATCTCGAGTTACGAAACTCAAAATCCAATTTCGTAAATTTTCCCTAAAACTAGACTCATATATCTATTTACTAATTTTTTTTATGGAATTTTTGGTTGAGCAAATTAGTACAGTTTATTAATTAAAGTCTCCCCTATTTCAGGGTTTGACTTCTTTGACCTCTGTGTATTACGAATCAGATATCTCCCTGTACAGAGTTTCAATGACTATTCAGTTTATTTCAAATAAAACTAGACTCAATAAGGAATCTGTACATATAAATCATGACTTCTAATTATCTTTGAAAAATTTATGGTGAATTTCCAAAGTCAGAAAAGGGGATCCAGAAATTGCTCTGGCCCTATTTCACAAAAATTTAAACATCTCATAAAATATAACTCATATACCTGTTTTGTTCCATCCATATGAAAATAGACTCATCAAGCTTCAATTCCATAACTTATTCATTATTTAATTCCATTTCTACTATTTTTAGTAATTTTTCAAATTCACATCATTGCTGCTGTCTGAATCTATTTTATGGTAAATTTTACCCATTTCATGGTTCCCATGGATTAGCTAGCAATTTAGCATACATAACACCAAATATGATCATGATTAGCCATTCCAATGGCTAATCATTACCAAGAATTTCCATACCACTCAATAACCATATCATAAGACCATATATACAAAATGATTATAATGCTATACATGCCATACTCAAAATATACAAGCCATTATGCCAAGATGGTATACGGATAGTGTGAGCGTGCCTCCGACCGTTTCCTATTTCCGAGCTGGCTTGTCAACACTAAAAGGAATGAAAAGGAGGGAGTAAGCACAAATGCTTAGTAAGTTCACATGCAAATAGCAAGTAACACAACTATATAAGCAAACATAAACATGATTTGCATGATCATCACCGAGACATTCATATCACATTTTCATTTATCATCTTACCATATTGTTGTTATATCGAGTTTTCAACCCGAGGGTTAAGTACATACCTGTTCAAAGTATCCATTTCACAACACTTACCAATACATCCCTTTCATCTTGAGTATTCCTCCATTTGAGTAAAATTTTACCCGTTGAACACATCGGAATATAATTCGGATACACGAAAAGTTTGCACATAAGTGCCACATATGTAGCCAAGCTACCATGTAACCCGCCCATAAGTGAACTCGGACTCAACTCAACGAGCTCGGGCGTTCACATCCATAAGTGAACTTGGACTCAACTCAACGAGCTCGGATGCTAGTTACATCTCTCGAACTCGGACTCAACTCAACGAGTTCGGACATTCGCATCCATAAGTGAACTCGGACTCAACTCAACGAGTTTGGATGCCCAAATATCTCAGTGACATGTCACTTGTATCCTAATCCATTCCTAAGGTTCAACGGGACCTTTTTCCCAATCATGTGTCTCAACCATCTTCTACGGAATGCCGATACCGATACTCGATAATATTTCACATTTTCTAAGTATATCACATAATTTGACATATTATCAAGCAATTATCACGAGTATAATATTTCATAATAATTATCATATCATTTAAATAACATAAAAACATTTAAAATAATAACTATGTTACCAACATTTACATATGAACTTACCTCGTATGTGAAAATGGCTACTTTTACCATTTCGTCCACAACTTGCTATTTTCCCCATTTTAGCCCGAATTTTAGTTTTCCTTGCTCTATCATTTAAAATATAGTCTAATTAGGGCTCACATTATTCAAATTAACCCAAAATCATATTTTTTGCATATTTACACTTTTGCCCCAAAGCTCGTAAATTAAACTTAGGCATATTTTCTTATGTTTTATGACATGCTGAACATTTTTCCCTTCTATGACAACATCAAATTCTCACTCTAACACATAGTTATGAACAATAACAATTTTTACCGATTAAGCCGTTTTACTCATTTTTGCTTAAAATCGCTTAGTAAAAGTTGTTTAACATAATTTCAGCCTTCATATTCTACCATAAAACATCAAAATTAACATAATTTCAGCCTTCATATTCTACCATAAAACATCAAAATAAACACATTTTACCTATGGGTATTTTTCCAAATATGAACCCTAGCTTAAATTATTACTAGAATAAGCTTAATCAAGTTACCGGGATTCCAAAAACGTAAAGAACTTGAAAAACGGGGCTAGAACGGACTTACAATCGAGCTTGGAAGCTTGAAAAACCCTAGCCATGGTTTCTCATTTCTATATTCGGCCATGGGGTTGAAGATGAGCAAAATTGGCTTTTAATTTTGTATTTTAATTCATTTTACCCCTAAATGACCAAAATGCCTTTACTACTAAACTTTTCAAAAATTCCATCCATGTCCAATTTTTGTCCATAGACTTAGAAATTGGTAAAATTGCTATTTTAGACCTCCTAATTAATATTTTAAAACAATTTCATACTAGAAACTTCTAGAATGCAAGTTTTACAAATTATTCGATTTAGTCCCTAATTTCAATTTAAGAACTTTATGCATAAAATTTCTTCACGAAATTTTCACACAATCATGCAATCATATCATAGACCTCAAAATAATCATAAAATAATTATTTCTATCTTGGATTTTGTGGTCACGAAACCACTATTTCGACTAGGCCCAAAATCAGGATATTACAACTCTCCCCCCCTTTTAGGGATTTTCGTCCCCGAAAATCTTACTGTAAAAGTGGTCTTCACTTTTAATCTCATATTCTGTCTTGAAGAACTTTCACTTAGGTGTACCTCCAATACATCTCTTTAATTTCTCATATGGTCTAAAAGCTTACGCCTCAACTCTCAACTGTTCTTAAATTTTCAACCCTTCTCGCTTTCCCATGATATCATGACATAAAACCGGGATCTTAACTTGATTAAGAGACCGAATTCCAAGAAACCCAACAATCAAAGAGACTGAAATTCCATGAATCGATGAGTAGGAATTCATTCAATACCGATATGATTTATAGATTTCTCCAAACATTTAAGAATATGATACATCACATTTTCCTCTTTCTGGCCATAGAAATAATTCTGATATGGCCTCAAGAATAATCCTTCTCATTTCCATCCCAATATCAACATTGACAAGGATAATTTTGATAGATCCCAATGCTCAGCTTTAACCTCTTTAACAACTCAGATTTTATGTAACATCAAATGCTCTAAACTATCACATTACCTCACCGTCTTGAAACACATCACAATTCATACAACAAAGATTACATTCAAAAGTTAGGAAGTCTTTGCTCAATGTAGACTAGTCTAGTTCAGACGCTTCGGTTACCAATATTCTCATCTATCCGAACTCTGTCAACATGTAATAAACTTTTCAGCTTTCATAAGATGAAAACCTTATCATTCGTAGTGACTTTAACTAATATCCAACTCTTTCTAATAAATATACACTTCTCGTTCGGACTATTTACTCTTTTATCAAGACACAAAATGAAATTCTATTATCAGACTTGAGAAAAATAATCCTGACATAATTATCACATGAAATCTTTCAAATAAATAATTCACCATACCCACTGAAACTTGCGCTTTTATCACTTATGCCTTTACTGATGTCAAATCCTTACACAGAAATAGGAAAAAAAATCCCAATACTAAAATCACCACATTACCAAGATCAAATTAGAAGTATAGTCATATTTGACATGATTATCACGAGCTGAAGAACGCACTTCGAAAATGAGTCGTAATTGACAAATTATGGAACAAAGATAATAAGAAAACCGAATAAAGAAATCCAAGATAGAGAAACCCGGAATAAAGAAATCCAGAATAAAAAGATCCAGGATAAAGAAACCCAAGATACAATACTATGCCGGAGAATCGAAAACCAAACTCATAGAGAAAATATAGAATACCCCGATAATTCTTCAAAGAACGAAAGTCCAAAAGAAAACATCATTTAATCCCACTGAAATCAAATATAACAAGATCAATATATCTTCCCATACATATATATCAGATGAAGCATCAAGTAGAAGAAATGTATTATAATATCATATGTATTCTCTCATCAATTCTTATCGAGATGAAATAAAATAGAATACCCGATGAAATAGAGCAATATAAATTATAAACCAGTCAGACTACCAATGCTTTCATCCAACACCAGAATTAGAAGACATTCCCATATAACAAGAATTTCTTCAAAAGATCAATAGCCATAGAAATATTTCTGAGAATAGGTAAACACATAGAACATCTCAAAAGAGATCACTAAATCATCCCAAATCATAATGTCATACTCGGATAGTTCACATTTCAAATATCATTTCCCCAACTAGTTCTGCAGTCACAAATTTCATATTAAACCATTCACTAAAGAAGGCCATTACAATAAATTTCGATTTACACTTTTCTCGACCTTGCACTGAGTAATTCGATTTACCAAAGAGAATTCCTTCTCTAATTGGGACGGTGCATAACTCCAATAATCTTTACGTTAATTCGATACTTTACTGGCTCTAACTTTACTTATCAGCTCATTTTCAATCTCTGATCATACTTATAATTATTCTATCACTGAACTCTTTGGGTTCTCGACCGGAAACTTATTCAATACAAATCTCATGAAATTCCATTATGAGTATCACTTCGGTAATGGAGAGGGGTTGTAGGACCTCTGACTCGACTTTCTTATATATACACATATGACACAACTTCCATCATCATAGCAACATCATCAAAATCATGTCATTCATTCAGGCAATGCAACATTCATGTTGGCTTACACAAATTTTCCTACTGTCCCATTTAGACAATATACTTATGCATACATTCTATGTTTTCTAGATAGCTTTACTTATCCATTCATTTAATTAAATTAATTCATGCTCATGACATCATATAGGGCCAAACAAACATAGATATTTGCATCACAATCACAACTTTCATTTCGTGCATCATGTACATGTCATTACAATCATATAATTCAGTCCAACAATTTAACATAGATAAGTTCATTTCATTATAATCCTTTATCTCATAAAAATTATATATCATTAGCATTCATCAACATTCGACGTCCAAATCAAGACAAGGACATTTTCATTCATATCATAATATTATGACTTTTATTCAAACCTCTACTACTTTCTATTTATTCCGTTCATCTTATCAAGTAAGCCATATACACTACATCATATGAGCATTAAGCAAATATGGATATTTATCACATATGTATCATAAACTTTTATTCATACTTTTCTGAACCGAGACTTATCATAATCATAATTTTACTCAAATACCTTCACATAACATTGAACATGGTCAGCGTGAGCTTTCGGTTGGAGAGTACCGTCTAAATAAGACGGTACTCATATGCGTCGGAAGACATCACACTATCACAGATCAGTGGCATGTATAGCTAAATTTTTACGCATGCTAAGTTAGTCCAAGAACCGACTAAACCTACTCTAATACCACCAAATGTAACGCCCCGTACCCGAGACCATCGCCGGAGTCGAACACGAGGTGTTAACAGACTTAATTCATTACTTTAAACAGCTCAAACAATTTATTTTTAAAATTTTCAGTCAAGCTAGCAATCTACGTCACAGTCGCTTAAAAATTCATATCTCGAGTTCTGAAACTCGAAATCCAATTCCGTAAATTTTTCCTAAAACTAGACTCATATATCTATTTACTAATTTTTTTATAGAATTTTTGGTCAAGCAAATTAGTACAGTTTATTAGTTAAAATCTCCACTGTTTCAGGGTTTGACTGCTCTGACCTCTGTGTATTACGAATCAGATATCTCCTTGTACAGAGTTTCAATGACTATGCCATTTATTTATAATAAAACCAAACTCAATAAGGAATCTGTACATATAAATCATGACTTCTAATTATCTTTGAAAAATTTATGGTGAATTTCCAAAGTCAGAACAGGGGATCCAGAAATTACTCTGGCCATGTTTCACAAAAATTTAAACATCTCATAAAATATAACTCATATACCTGTTTTGTTCCATCCATATGAAAATAGACTCATCAAGCTTAAATTCCATAACTTATTCATTATTTAATTCCATTTCTACTATTTTTAGTAATTTTTCAAATTCATGTCACTACTGCTGTCTGAATCTATTTTATGGTAAATTTTACCCATTTCATGGTTCCCATGGATTAGCTAGCAATTTAGCATACATAACACCAAATATGATCATAATTAGTCATTCCAATGGCTAATTATTACCAAGCATTTCCATACCACTCAATAACCATATCATAAGACCATATATACAAAATGATTATAATGCTATACATGCCATACTCAAAATATACAAGCCATTATGCCAAGATGGTATACGGATAGTGTGAGCGTGCCTCCGACCGTTTCCGATTTTCGAGCTGGCTTGTCAACACTAAAAGGAATGAAAAGGAGGGAGTAAGCACAAATGCTTAGTAAGTTCACATGCAAATAGCAAGTAACACAACTATATAAGCAAACATAAACATGATTTGCATGATCATCACCGAGACATTCATATCACATTTTCATTTATCATCTTACCATATTGTTGTTATATCGAGTTTTCAACCCGAGGGTTAAGTACATACCTGTTCAAAGTATCCATTTCACAACACTTACCAATACATCCCTTTCATCTTGAGTATTCCTCCATTTGAGTAGAATTTTACCCGTTGAACACATCTAATATATAATTCGATACACGAAAAGTTTGCACATAAGTGCCACATATGTAGCCAAGCTACCATGTAACCCGCCCATAAGTGAACTCGGACTCAACTCAACGAGCTCGGGCGTTCGCATCCATAAGTGAACTCGGACTCAACTCAACGAGCTCGGATGCCTAGTTACATCTCTCGAACTCGGACTCAACTCAACGAGTTCGGACATTCGCATCCATAAGTGAACTCGGACTCAACTCAACGAGTTCGGATGCCCAAATATCTCAGTGGCATGTCACTTGTATCCTAATCCATTCCTAAGGTTCAACGGGACCTTTTTCCCAATCATGTGTCTCAACCATCTTCTACGGAATGCCGATACCGATACTCGATAGTATTTCACATTTTCCAAGTATATCACATAATTTGACATATTATCAAACAATTATCACGAGTATAATATTTCATAATAATTATCATATCATTTAAATAACATAAAAACATTTAAAATAATAACTATGTTACCAACATTTACATATGAACTTACCTCGTATGTGAAAATGGCTACTTTTACCATTTCGTCCACAACTTGCTATTTTCCCCATTTTAGCCCGAATTTTAGTTTTCCTTGCTCTATCATTTAAAATATAGTCTAATTAGGGCTCACATTATTCAAATTAACCCAAAATCATATTTTTTGCATATTTACACTTTTGCCCCAAAGCTCGTAAATTAAACTTCAGTATATTTTCTTATATTTTATGACATGCTGAACATTTTTCCCTTCTATGACAACATCAAATTATCACTCTAACACATAGTTATGAACAATAACAATTTTTACCGATTAAGCCGTTTTACTCATTTTTGCTTAAAATCGCTTAGCAAAAGTTGTTTAACATAATTTCAGCCTTCATATTCTACCATCAAACATCAAAATTAACACATTTTACCTATGGGTATTTTTCCAAATATGAACCCTAGCTTAAATTATTGCTAGAATAAGCTTCATCAAGTTACCGGGATTTCAAAAGCGTAAAGAACTTGAAAAACGAGGCTAGAACGGACTTACAATCGAGCTTGGAAGCTTGAAAAACCCTAGCCATGGTTTCTCCTTGCTATATTCGGCCATGGGGTTGAAGATGAGCAAAATTGGCTTTTAATTTTGTATTTTAATTCATTTTACCCTTAAATGACCAAAATGCCCTTACTACTAAACTTTCCAAAAATTCCATCCATGTCCAATTTTTGTCCATAGACTATTTCATACTAGAAACTTCTAGAATGCAAGTTTTGTAAATTATTTGATTTAGTCCCTAATTTCAATTTAAGCACTTTATGCATAAAATTTCTTCACGAAATTTTCATACAATCATGCAATCATATCATAGACCTCAAAATAATCATAAAATAATTATTTCTATCTTGGATTTTGTGTTCACGGAACCACTATTTTGACTAGGCCCAAAATCAGGATATTACACACCTGCCTATGCAACCGATCCAAGTTCCTCAAACGCCCAACCTACATTCAATTCCACTTACAGTCAGTCCTTCATTTGTTAGTGTTCGTAAACACTACATCCCCAAATCAGTACTCCCACTTACCTTGACCGAAAGTAGTGTGGCTAAAACACATAGATCGATGACTAAAATGACCACACGCTTCTCGTTGAATAACTACATAAACCATAGATCTTATTAAACAGGACCGCTCATAGGTGTGGCTTAAATCCAAGATCATCAACTCCAAAATAAGGTATCGTATTACCTTTATAGAATAATGAGGAAAAAGGTTTGATCGCCTTCAAAATACTTGCACTCCACCACTTCCCATGAGAACCTAGAAACCCAATGATCCACATAAAAAACCAACAATCGGTTGCTAAAGCACAAGGAGAACAGGGGTATTCAGCTTTTAAGAAACAAAATGAGGGAAAACAGGCTGAACTAACAGAAGACAATACAGCACATACCTTTCGTCAAGAATTCTTGTAGAAACTGAGTTAATCAACCCTCACCATAGGGCTCAGTAATAATCGACCAAAAGTACCCAATAGTAGAGAAAACTAAAGAAAATAGAGAAAGGCAGGGGGACAATCGGCTATTGAAGAAAAACAGAAAAGAAAGAATAGAATCGCGAGGAGGGAGAGAGAGCAGCCTAGAACAATCGGCCAAGATGCAGTGGAAATAAAAGAGTGGAAAAAAGGAAGAAAATGGAAACAGAAGGGGAGCAATCTCAACAGAGCTTAAGGGATGTAATCGGCCAGTATTGGAAGAGAAGGAAAAAAAATACAGAGATTCGACCAATTAGAGTAAAGAAGAGTGCAAAACTGAAACAACCTCCCAATAAAAACACCTTAAAATGAAAAGCTAATTTCGGCTTTAGAGAGAAAAAATACCAAAGTAGGGAAAACCAAAGCCAAGGTCCCTAGCAAAAAACGGCTACCCAAAAACACAGAAAAGAACCCCTGATAGCCGAATGTATGAGTGCCCAAAGCCCCCAAATAGCACAACTCTTCTCCCCAACCCAAATTCCTTGATTTCCTCTTAATATCTCTCCATGATTCTCTCAACAAATCATTCCAACATCCCATTCAAACTCTATTCGAACTCTCATGACCAAGTCCACAACCACCTGAGCAGAATTTCAATCCAACTCTACCTCTCTCACCTCATGGCAATAAAATAAATACACCTTGTATGCTATGGGATTCGAACCCAAATTCTCCCAGCTACCAAGTCACGCAACTTCCCACCAAGCCACAAGGCTTTTTGTGTCACATTTTACCCACAAATATTTATAATGCCTACAAGCTAAAGCTAAGGTTCACCTAAGGGGAAAAACTAAAATTTTTGCAAAAGCCCATACTTGAGCCCAGGCTTCTCTAACACTCCTAAATATGCCCAAACACTTAGCCATTACAGCAGACAATCCATTTGTGAAATTTTCTTGCACAAATAAATTCCAATTGTTCCAATATTCGAAGCCCATTTCTTCTAGGCCCAAAATCCAGGGCGTAACATTGATGACTTTCCGGGGTTGTCAGGCTTGGAGTTTATTTCATGTTCTTCCTTTCTCGAATATTCGATCCATTGAGTAACCCTAAAAAATAGTTAATAGATCATAACTCCACTCACTAATCCCTCATAGAGTGATTAGTTCCTCATGGATTTTAAAAACAGTATGAAATAGATATAAAGAGAAAGCATGCTAATTAAATCGACAAGATAAAGTAAATGAAAGAGCTTAATTGTATTGAGATTAATTATGAATCCACAAAGTTTGAATGCTTTCACAATTCAGATCTCTTGAAATCAACAAGACCAACTAAAGAAATCTAAAACTTAAGAACGAAAGAAAACTAAACTAAATTTTACAAAGAGAATTTGGGGTAAAGGAATGGTGTCTATAACATGTGCCAAAAGAGCCTATTTATAGCTTTTAGGTGGTCTTCATCCTTAATCCTAGGTTAGCTGACGTCCTTAAGTTTAAATTTTGATTGTGCAGACCAAAATGCCATTGCTTCGTGTTTTATTTTATGTAACACTCCTAACCCATATCCGTCACCAAAATAGGGTTACAGAGCATTATCGAAGTTTATAAAACAAATACAACTAATTCATGTTATTTACTATTCATATTTGAAACCAATCATATTCAATCATACTGTCCTTTAAATGAACCGTCGAGTTTCAATTTATGCATTTGAAACAAGTCGGGGCTAAATTGGGACCTCAGAGAATTTTTTTTGCGAAATTTCAAAATTTTTCTTAGGTATAGGGGACACACGCCCGTGTGGCCAGGCCGTGTGGGCATTCAATGTAAGGCACATGGTTGTGTCCTAGCTCGTGTCCATACCTATGTAACTCTCTAACTTGGGTTACACGGCCATGTCACATGCCCATGTGTTAGGCCGTGTGACACACACGGCTGAGACATACGCTTGTGTCTCTGCCCGTGTGAGCAATTCGAAGCATCCTGTTTCTCGAATTTTAAGATATAGGGGACACACGGCCAAACCACACTCCTGTGCGCATGACCGTGTGTCCCACACGGTTGAGACACATGCCCATGTCTCTACCCGTGTGGAGAAAATAAGGCCACTTCCAAGCCTTATTTCTCACCCAACCTGGCATCAACCTATCCAACCAATTTTTGTACTATTACAAGTCACAATAAGACCTTCAATTCAAGCAAATTTCAAGTTCAATACATGTCATAACATCCCATTTATCCGAATATTTAATCTCACCTAAATGACCATATAAACATATAAGTATATTTTACCCATTCAGGCAATCATTAATATAATTATTTAACTTCCATCGTTCAACCATTTCAATACACACATCAAGCATGATAAGGCCTTATATAACTACATCAAAATATACTTAACACTAGCCTTTCCAATAGCTAGTTACAACCAAAACATTATCATGCCAACATTGGCTAATTAGCCTATACATGCCATTATGACCAAAATTAGTTTTCTAGTTGTACCAAAATGAGTCGAAGGATAGTGTGATGATACTCTGACCAGCTTCCAACCTTTACTAGCTTCCGAATACTATAAAACAAATGAAAATAAAATAGAGTAAGCATTTAATGCTTAGTAAGTTCGTATAGCTAGAAATTTAACTTACCATTCATTTCCATTAAAGTAAACATAAAAAATGCATCCAAGAAATTTGGCTAATAGCCTAAACACCCAACTTCATCAAAACATGTTAGTCATTGTAATTCACACAGTTGTCAAGAAACATGAATGAGCTCATCATGTAATAACTTTCATATACATATACTTTTCTTATCATATTTCTATATAACATGTACATTTCCATGACAAATCAATTCAAGTTCATTTTAGCCATGTCAGAACTTTGCCCGTTGGATTTATTTGAAATATCGATGGACACACATATAGTACACAAAGTGTACAAAACTGTAATCTATCAATTCATATTCAGGGGTACTCATTAGAGCACATAATCAGGAAGCACTCTCTCGAGCCATATAACTAGAAGCTCATGTGGGCCATGTAACAGGAAGCTTATCTGGGCTATAACAGGAAACTCATAAGAGTTTAGAGCAGAAAGCTCATGTGAGCTTAACAGGTAACTCCAAAGAGCTATTATCAGGAAGCTCCGGATAGTCATATATCAGGAAGTTCAAGCGAGCCTATATCGAGATGCTCATAAAGAGCTGCGGTATGTCTGCAATACATGCAGGATAAATACCGATCATATAACAAGATGCTTACAAAGAGCTGCGGTATGTCCGCAACACATGCATGATCAATACTGATTGGGATACTCACAAGAACCATATAACGGGAAGCACAAGAAGGCTTATAACAGGATGCTCTTTCGAGCTATGGTGTGTCCGCAACATATGCAGGATCACAACCAATACGGGAAATACTGTATCAATCGAGTTTTATTTATTCACATGGGACTTATTACTTATCGGGCATTATCGGACATGTGATCAATTTCATAGATAAGATAAGACATTTGTACAATTCAAACATATACAACATTCAATTCAAACATATTAATATACATGATTTAGTTACACAAACTTACCTTGTCACTTGCTCGTATACGGAAATCTACTAATTCGATACTTTTTTTTTCTCGATCTAAATCTTTATTTGATCTTTTCGGATCTACATAAATGAATTTAACATCAATTTAACACATTTCATATTCAATTAAATCCAACTTACATCTTAGGAAAAAGTACCATTTTGCCCCTATACTTTTAATTAATTCCAATTTCATTCCTAGACTCAAAAAAGGAAATTCATGCAATTTAATCATTACACCAAGCCTAGCCAAATTTTCCTTATAACATTTACAGCCCATTTAATTCACAAAATTCAGAATTTTTTCATGAATTTTACATCTTTATGATGACATCACAAACTAACTAAAATACGACAAAGGCAAGCGCACCTATCGAATGATAGTATAGCTATGGTGAGTCAGGAATATCGTATCCACGAGGACTAAAAGTACTAGTAGTTACTAACTTTTTATTATCTAGCCGAATAAAATGAAGGGGTTTATTTTAACCTAATCTTAACTAACCTAATTACTAAGACGACACAGAGAATAAAGGAGGAAAATAATTGAAGAAAACCGATGAGAGAGACAATACCCAAGAAAGAATCCACCTAGACTTCACTTATTATTCTAAATCTGAATTAAATGATTTATTCACTTGTCTTTATCCATAAAAATCCCTAACTTATGTTAATATCTCTTTCGAGAATAAAAACAACTGACTCTAGGTTGATTAATTGAAATCTCTTTCTAATTAAAACCCCTATTGTGGCATTAACTCGATCTATGGATTCCCCTATTAGATTTGACTCTAATCCAGTAGATTTATGTCGTCCTATTTCTAGGATTGCATGCAACTCCACTCAATTATGCCAGATCTACTCTTAAACAGGAACTTTTACTCCACTGAATAAGCACATCAATCATGAATTAATATCCTGAAAACATTAAATCATGAACTAAGAACACATAATTAAGATCAAGAACAAATATTTATCATGTAATTCAGAAAAATCAAATAATAAGATCCGTCTTAGGTTTCATCCTCCCTAGGTATCTAGGGAATTTTCATACTTTTAGGGGAAAACATCTCAAAATTAGGAAAACAACAAAACATAAAGAACCCAAAAAATTCGAGAGAAATTGAATGGAGATCTTCAGTCTTGAAGAAGATCCTGCTTTTGACTTGAATTCGTTGGTGTTCTTCGAGTCTTTTCTACGTTCTACTCTCCGTGTCCCCCTTTCGTCCTCTTCTAATATGTATTTATAAACTTTAGAATGCTCATAAACCCTAAAATTTGGGTTTTTTCACGTAACAGGAGAGCAGGGTGTGAAATCAACACGGGCTGGCACATGGGCATGTGGTTATCCCGTGTGGCTCACATGGGCGTGTGGCTAGCCCGTGTGGAAATGCCCAGGCCATGTGGATCCTAGAAACAACTCTTTTTGCCCGATTTTGGCTTATTTTTCGCTCCCCTATACTCACCTAAGTATAGAAACATGAATTTAAAGGATTAAAACTATCAAGTTCACTAATTCACATAATAAATCATCCAAAAACACATCAAGAATTGGATTAAAAACATGTTACTCTTAAGGCTTATCACTTTACAATTCAGTCTCTAAATCACAATTTCATAAAAATTCTCTTTATAAAAGTTGTTTATCTATCAACAACCTTTCATTTTCTAACATAAATTTCAAAATTTCAGCATACACATCTATGGTAAAATTTTAAAACTTTGATAACTTTGCAAATTGATCCCCAAAATAGATAGATTAAGTTATGACAATCTCAGAAATGTAAAAATTAATAAAAATGGGACAAGATTACTTATCTAATTAAGCTTGCTTGATTTCTTTTCTCTTAGCTAGGGTTTCCGTAAAAGTAAATTGAGGAAGATGATGAAATAATATGATATTAGATTTTTATCATTTTTCATTATTTCAATTGTCAATTTAGTAATTTTATTTTATTGAATTTCCATAGGTGAGTCATTATAAATATCTACTAACTTCTCTTAATAGTCTATTTGACTTATAAGGACCTCAAATTTTGAATTCCATAGCTATTTAATCCCTTTAGCTACTAGAATTCAACTTTTTCATTTTATGCAATTTGGTCCTTTATATACTTAAACATATAATCGGTAAATTTTTTATAACGAAATTTTCATATGCCTTTCCTATCATAATGCAAACCATGCAATAATATTAATATAAATTTTCTTTCTGACTTGGATTTGTGGTCCCGAAACCACTGTTTCGGTTTCACTAAAAATGGGTTATTACAATTTTTGTCACAGAGTCGATGTTGCGACACACCAGGACCTGTGTCGCAATAAAGGTGACAATATACTCTTCCTTGAGATGTCTTTAGAGTATGTCGCGACACCCTTAGCCCATGTCGTGGCACTGAAGGTAGACTTAAGTTTTCTCTATTTTATTCCCTATGTTGCGACATCGAGTCATTCGTGTTGCAACATAGCTACCAACATTTATTTAGTTAGCCTTCTAATGGTCTCCTATACACTATCAAAGTGCATTAGCTCACCCTTAGGCCTCATTCGGCCCCTAATGTAACTCCCTGAATTTTGAGGCTAGAAGTTTTAAGTTTTGTCGTTAGGGTCAAAGAGAGAGGTATGCTATTATGTTTAGTTGCGTGTTTAAGTGGCATAATAGGCCTACTGGTCTGGTGGTCTGGTGGTTAGTTACGCGTTTAAGTGGTAGAATAGGTTCTGGGTTTGACTCATTGTGTGTACTTTTTAGAGGAATATTTTTATTTTGTTTTGTTTGTTTTGTTTTAATTTAAAATATATATTTTTTATTATTTTTTATTTTTTCTTTCTCCTGGACGTTCTCCTCTTTTTCTTCTCTCTATTTCTTTTCTTTTTGTTTCTCTTTTACTTTTTCTTTAATTAATTCTCAAAAATGGTTTTACTGGTTGATTTCGGGAATTTCACTCCTCCGTCTAGTGTCTTGGCATCTCCGATTACAAATCAGGTGTGGGTTCCATATCTTTCTAATGTATTTGTGAATTCTCATTTTGACTCCGTGAAAGTCGGCATTTTATGTGTGTGTTTGCAAATCGATTATTTACGATGTGGTATTGTTGTTTTATGCTTAGAATTTGTATGATTTGGTATAATTTTGAACTATCGAAGGCTAGAAAGCGCTTCGTGGGTGAAAGCACATTTTTCGGGGCTATTTTAGGGTAGTTTTGGACCACACGGGTGGCCACACGGGCGTGTGTCAATTTACACGGCCGTGTGCATTTAAGAATTAGAGTTTTCGGGCAAATTTTGGTGCCACACGGTCGTGTGTCCAATTTGGGGATTTTTGTCGGCTACACACAACTGTGTCTCCTGGGCACACGGGCATATGTGTTTGGGAATTAGAGATTTAGTATTTTGGTGCCACACGACCGTGTGGCTAATTTGGGGATTTAAGGATCACACACGAGCGTGTGTTTTGGACACACGGCCGTGTCTGATGGGCACACGGGCGTGTGAGACTCTCACATAGCTGTGTTTGCCCTGTACTCTATTTTAGCACAATTGGACAGTGGGTTACACGACCTGTTCACACGATAGTGTCCCTATTTCACACGGGGCGTGTGCCTCTACCAAAAGGACGTGTGCCTCCCTCCATATGGGTGTTTTGACCCCCACACGACCTAGCTTTTTCCACACAGCCGGGACACAGGTCGTGTGGTTCTAAGTCACTTATTTGGTTCTGTATATGTTTTTTATCTAAGAATGTGTTTGTGTGTGTTTTAGCCATGGCTGAAATTTAGCGAGGATGGCTAAGATTTCTGATCTAGGCTTCGGCTTATGTGTTATTTGCAACTAAGGTGTGAGATGTTTGACTCTCAGTCTGGTCTGCTGGGTGTGTGTGCATATTTGCTTCTGTCTGATTTTCTGTTGACATTTTCATTATTTCTGTGGGTTTGAATGCATAAATGCACTTGCATTAAGTATTTTGGGTTTGATTGTGAAGAGAAGGAAGACTATTTCTGTTCTGATCTGGCAGTTTAACTGTAAGCTTATTTGTACAGTGGTTTATCATATTATACTACGAATCGTCGCCTTTTCTCAGTACCCATTATCTCGATCTCGATAGCTTTAAATCGCATCATGACTATACAAACTCTTGCATTGCATTATCTATCGAATATACGCCACTCTCTATCACGTATTAATATCTGAGTGGCTTAGTCCACATACATTGTGTGTAAGGATAGATGGGTCTTTCGAGGTCCTACGTGGTGTGTTTTGGTTGGATGAGCTTAATCGGCTCTTATAGGGTGTGATTAGGGGACAAAGAGGTGTGTTGGTTGGATGGGTGGGTCTTTTTACTTGACTGCATTTCATACGCATCTGTTTGAGTGATCTGGGTACAAGATTATCTGACTGTATTCTGTCTAACTGTGTATGACTTGGTGTGCTTGAGTTGTTACGTTCTGTTGGGACGTTGGTTCCAAGTATGCTTTCTAACTCTGTGAGTGTTTGTAAGTCAGTTGCGCTCTGGAATTGAGTTCTGTAATTCTATTTTAAGTCTCGTTTTAAACTCACACTGAGCTCGTGTAGCTCATCCCCTTAGTGTTTGCTCTTGTAGGTACGCTCGGTTTCGGTAGCTGGACTTGGTATGCGAAGGTCTTGGACAGTCTCTGTTTAAAATAATTTATCGGTTATCTTTTTAGCTTTTGTTTGGTTTACCATTTTAATCTGTATGATTTTATAAAAACTGTGGTATAATTTCTGTTTGGAAATTACTGCTTGTACATTTTATTTCGTTTATATATTAAGCTTAACTGTAATTCTTTTGTTTCAAAGCCAACATTAAATTGGTTTTGGTTTGTCAAACTTAAAATGTGTAGTGGGAATTAAGACAATATGTTTAATAAAATTTTTCTGCGATAATTTTGGTGATCAATGTAACCCCTGGGATTTGGTCTAAACTTCTAAGTCGAGTTTAGGGTGTTACACCTAAGGTCAATAAAAGACTTAATTTGCACACTTTATTTAATGTAAATAAAACTAAGAAAACTCAACTAAAACATAACAAAAATTCTTGTATTCAAGATCTTTAAATACGAACATTAGTTTAATATGCTACACCGAATTACTGTAGATCAACTATCCATTAATTGATTTTTTTTAGGCTTGTTCTAAACTTAGCTTTGATGGTTGTTTTTATATTTTTTTGAGTTGCCTTGGCAATGAATGCGACGATTTGCATTTGATCGACTTCTAAGTCAGGTGTTGGGTGTTACATCTTCATATAAATTAATTTGATCTAGAAGTTCAAAAGATAATTCACTTTATTGCAAGTTAACTGCTAGATGTATTTACTAACTTTATGAGAATGACCAAGTGTCATATACCAGCTAATGTTATTAAGTCCTAGTAGGACAACCTTTTAGAATAAATGAAAGTAATGCATGACTAAAGCTAGGTAGATTGATTGGTTTCAAAAATGGAAATTCTCGTAAAAGAAAGTAATAAATCAAAATGGTCATATAGTGGAGGTGGATGCTCCTGAAGAGACTTAAGACATAAATAATTATTAAAACTCCAGAAAAGATTCATGTACTTGGTATAACACCCTATACCTGACCCGATCGACAAGCCTAGATACAAAATGTCACATCTTCTCCGAAACAAACTATGAACAATTTGCAACTAAATTGTAAAACTAACATGACTAAAACAACAAACACTGCCTTCTTTGATCATACGTAACTTAATTCGCATATTATCAGTAACATCTTATCATGCTTAATTTATTGTCCTGCTAAATGGAAATACAATTACAAATTTCTAGTTTTAAAAAAATCTTCACAAGTGGACCTATGAAAAAATAACAAAAATAGCTTTAATATTTTGAATCATTTTCTCCTCGTTGTAAACAAAATATTATGGTTCATACTTAGTTACAAAAAAATTTTGAACATGAGGCTCAACCTCTAGGCCACTCCACTATATGCATGTTATAGCTAAGAACACAAGTTCACTTTAGCTTGTATGAATTCTGGCTTGCTCCCTCTTCAGCTCATATATAAACCATTATACTTTGAAAATATAACAAAAACTAAGTAATTTCTAATGAACTTAGTGAGTTACTAATATAATGTATTGTTTATGAATTTATAAGTTAGATCTTCATGGTCTAATGTCTTGTTTGACATCTCTTGCACAAGTATAGTTTGCACATCTTCTTGGCATACTCTTGTCATTCCTTACGTTGGCTCAACTTGAAAATTTGTACACTCTGTATTATCACAACCCTCCATTTCTATAGCTTGTGCTATAGGCTACAATGCGAAATGATTTCATTTACCCATTTGCAATGATTTTATACAAGATGGATTATTACCTCCCTTGCTAGCAAAACATAAGAAAATTACCTTTGTAACCCCCTAAACTCGGTCTAGACGTTATGACCAAATCTTGAAGATCACATTGACTATGTTGATGGCGTAGAAAACCATTTAACTATTTTTTCTCAATAATCATCCTTATTTTTAAAGCGTCATTTCATTTCACTTAAAGAAAAGCCAAATATCGTCTATAATTTCTTGTTGAAAGATTTTATCGAAATCGTCTATATTAGAAAAACTCAAGTATTGATGTTTTTAAGAAATCATCATATTTGAAATAAATGTCGCAGCGGAAAATATCATAACTAGACTAGTTCGTCATTTTGAAAAGCGTAGATTTGATATATCTTGTAAAATTTCAGTTTAAAGAAATAAGTAGTGTTGAGTTTTGAAAATCAAAGTATTGTGTTTGAAAACCTTATTGTTATGTTGGATTAATATCATTGTGAAAAATTCATCATTTAATTATTATTCATAAAACCCATAAGTGATAGTTTAAATTGTTCGTCATGTAAAACCAACCAAAAACCAAAATAAATCTAAGGTCCAAAAGAAAGTCTCAAACTAAAGTCCACAAAAATAATACCACACCCCAAAGTATATTAAGTACCAAATATATAAGTTTTTTTGAAAATGACCAAGAGCACCTCCATAAGTTGAGCCCATCCTATCCTTGATTATTGTAACGCCCCAAACCCGACCTAGATGTTATGGCTAAATCTTAGAAATTACATTAACGACATGCAAAATTATTTGTTTATTTGAAAAATAGAGGTTTGAATTTGAAAATGTAAAAAAATCTCTAATATTGACAAATTTTTTTTCTTTAAAAAATACTTAGTAAAATATATTTATTTTAAAAAGAAAAGCGTCATTTATTTGTAATGTTGTTTGAAAACATTTAAAAATGAATGATCTTATATTATAATTATAAAAAAACAAAAAAGCTCGCAGCGGATTTTCATAAAACAACTTAGAAAATTTACGAATTATTATTTTGTTTAAAATTTAACAAAATATAATTAATTTAGAAAAATTATATTATCAAAAATACTTAAAATCTCATAATTTTACACGTATGCATGATAATTTTAATGTCATAAAAGTATAAATGACAAACCATAAATAAAGGTAAAGGCCAACGTCCAAAAGTCCACAAAATCACAACCCAAAATCCAAATAGTTAAAAATCCAATAATTATCCATTATGTAAAATTTTCTGAAAGGCTCCATCGAATGCTGAATCCAAGTGTTTGAGTGTTACCTGAGATATTGAAACACTAATGGGGTGAGCTTTTTAAGCCCAACGTGAGATTAACACAAACTTATTCACAATATAAAACATACATGATACAAAGTCATAAAATCAAATATCTCAATATTTCATAAGCATATCATGCATGATCATGTCAATGCATAATTTGTAAAATAATGAAGATTTTAGGAAAATGGTCCTACCCATCTCCATTACATGCCAAAATCGAGTTTTTGCAGAACTCGTCCAACCAACACACCAAGTTATGAACAGTGTCACAGTAATGCAGATAAACTGCCATATAAACAAAATTGTGGACAAGCCATCAAAGTCGCAAATAAACTGCCATATTATCAAATCGTGAACAGTGTCACATTAATGCAATTAACTGCCATATACTTCCACCTTTTACATATCCCACCCCATGAATTTGATATGGCCAAAACACTCGAAATCATGTAAGCATGTTTAACATGCAAATCATATACGTACTCAAGGTACCAAAATTTCACATCTTATTTTCATATGAATATCACATATACCATATAACCACATAACATGAGAATGAGATGTACATATTTTTTACATTATTAGCAAACATCAATATCACACAGCATACTTTTAACAAGCATACGATTTAGGAAAAAACACTTATTTTATAAAAATCCATAAGGATGACTTATCTGACTTTATAGATACATATAGTATTCCCATCAAACAAAATTATTTTAATAACAACATTTTTATCGATTTAATCATAGTCTTAATTTCTTTAGTGTTAAAACCCACACCTGATTGTAGATATGATGTGCAATAAGTCTCTCAAAACCTTCACACGTGGATCTACAATTAGATTGCCTAAACGAGTAACAAATGATAAATTGATTATTATTTTCACTTACCTTTAAAAGATCTCTCAGGTTAGCGATTAAAACCCAATGATTAACGGTCTCTGGGATTGATGTTGATCGGCCCTTCTACACACAAGATATATGAAACATTAATTATTAAGGAAATAAAACACCAAGGCCCCCTAAAGTAATCAGCCAAGAGAATAAAAATAGAGAGGAGAAAATATTTCTATACACCCTTTATACTTACTCTAACATGAATGGAATGGAGGATCAACGAATTGAATGGGTCATGAATCGAAAGAGAAGGAATGATCTAAGAGAAGGATTTATTCGAAGATAAACCCAAGGAAGAAATAGAGTTTTGAATTAGGATTCAAATGAAATGATTAATGTAGGATTTTGATTATTAAAATAAAAATAATGAACATTCAAAATAAGAAAAGAAAAAGGGAAAAGATCTCCAATGTCGGCGGTGATGCTACGGTGGTGATGGTAGTTATGGTCTAGTAACAGGGGCAACAGTTCGGCGGAGGAGAATGAATGAAAAATGATTCAGTCAGTTTCTTAATGGAGAAGATAAGAGAAAGAGAAGAAAGAAAAAAATAAGAAAAAGAGAGGAATATAATGGTGGTGCGCGGTGGTTGACACGATGGAGGAGGGTAGTGTTCGTAGAGAAAAAATGAGAGGGGAGAGGTGATGGGTGGTGGGTGGTGGTTCGATGGTGAAATATTTGTAGTGTACAACTAAAAAAGGTGGAGGAAAAAGTGAAAGAAAAGAAAAAGGGGAAGGTTGAGAGCTTAAACAAAAGAGAAAAAGAGAGAAAAATAGGGAAGAGAGGAGGGTGGTGCAGCAATGAGAGAAGGAGAATGGGAGGTTGGATGACAAAAAGTGGTCGACCTAGTCTAGTTTCATTGTACCTTGCATAAGGCAAAAATGGAGGAAAAAAGACAATAAAATGGGACAGAGTGAAAATGTGATCATGTTCTCCTCCCCTTATGGCAAGCTAAGTTGGACAGCAACACTTATAGCACATGGGAAAAATTATAAAAAAATTTAATTAAAGGATGCTAATGAAGAGACTTGAACCTAAGACTAATAGGAAACTAACTAAGCACTTAACCACTTAACTGCATGTTATCATTTTAACAAAAAATATTTAAAAACATGAGATGACCTTTCCTAAGGGTTTAAAACAAATTTGCACCAAATAGAAATTAACAAAAGGGAAGGGATTCGAACTCAAATCATAAAGGACAGCTCTACTACTACTCTATCACTATAATTGATATTTATTTATTATCAAATGTGCTAAGGTCATAAAAAAAATTCAAACGTGACCACTCTCGGTTCATTAATCCAATTTCTATTAACCTAGTTTTTGGGATGTGACAATTATTATCTAAAAAGTCAGAAGTAAAAGGGGTAAGTTTAAAAAGCCCAGTGTGGGTTGCAATTTGTAATAACAGAAATTAACATATAACAACATCAGTTTAAGCATATCATATTCATACAATATTCAATTCATAGAATCACATTTATTAGAATGCATAATGACGATGCCAATGCAACTTTTTTTTTCAAAATCAGTGCAAATATTTCGGAAAATAAATCCTACCCATCTCCGCTACACACTATAATGTGTTCCTCAGAATTTGTCCATCCAATAACACACCAAAATTGTGGAAAAGCCACTACATAGTGTAGTCGAGCTGTTATAAATAGAATATTATGGTCGAGCCACCAGATAATTGCAGATATACTGTCAGATACAAAATATTATGGTCAAGCCACCAAAAATTACAGATATACTTCTAGATACTTCATCCGTACATGTTATCCTAACCCCATCCATGTGATATGACATACATAATAGATTTTACAGTAGGCATGATTTACATGCGAATTAGATTTATTTTCGATTTAACACAGTGGCGTGTTTAACATGCGAATCATAGGTAGAACAATAGCATACTTAACATGTGAATCATAATCAAAATATTCGTACTCACATATGAATCAAAATATCAATGTAGCAATATCATGTTTACAATACCCATATTATCCAAATCGCCATATATCACATGTCATGAGTGTAAGGAAATCACACATCAATATTTTTAACAGAAAAATTGCACAATCCCATATTTCATCACATATTTGAAGTTTTGGAAACGCTTACTTGAAATCCTCCTTTAACGAATTTTTACCAATCCATACGAACACTTAAAGTATTCTCCCAATATCACTTTTCAGATAATTATTTAAATAGTAATTAATTATTTGAAATAATATTTTTATCTTGACTAGATATGATATAAACCATTGTTAACAAAAATAAATCCCCACACCTTTGCAATTCTATTCACAATGATCCCGGTTCCAACTTCTAATGAAAAAGTTTAATTCTTAAGCCTTTAAGGTTAAAACCATTCACATGTATTAGAATGGGTTACTAAAATAAATAATCCTTCAATTATTCAATTTGGTGAGATACTTATGTAATCCTTCGATTTATTCAGACATTTCTACAAGTGGGGTTACGAATTCGAGATTTTTTGTTTACACTTTAGTGAAACCCATAAATCAAAAAGGTTAGCGTTGTCTTTATCAAGTATGTATGTATATAATATACAAGAGTGTAGCAAAAACAATGGGTCGACTATACATACGTGGTAACGGAGGACAATGACTCAACTCTTTCCACAAAATATTGATTAGAGAGGAGGGTTCGTCACTAAATGGAGAAAATCATATTATAAAAATAAAATTTAGAAAAAATAGAAAGTGGGATAATCTTTTTATGAGTAAAACTCAGAATTTAAAGGTTAAATAAATAAATTACAAAAAAAGGAGGAGAAAAAGAAGAAAATCAAGAATTTTCGGTAGTGGTAGGTGGTGGCGATACAAAGGTAGTACGACGATGCAGCAACGGTGAAGGAGAGATGATGGTGAGGTAGAGGTACAACGGCCTTATGTGGTGGTAGAGTGGAGGAGAAATGAGGAGAAAATGGTGACTTAGGTGGTGAAATGGAAGAAAAAAAAGAGAGAAATGGGAGGAGCAAGGTGGTGGACGGCAAAGAGAGGGGAAGAGAGAAAAATGAAAAAAATAAAAAGTGAAATGGATATGTCTAGGTGCATGGCTGACCAAGGTAAGGTACAGGAGGAAATTTGGTATATTGGTAGGACAAAGGCATGGAAAGGGGATCATGGGAGTGAAAAATAGAGAAAAAAAGGAATGTTGACCTTATAATCAAGGAAGGAATCTTCCTAAGTATGGCAAGATATGGGTTGGATGACTAGGGTGTTCACACTAGCCTAAGTTGTCAAAATTTTAGTTAAAAAGGTAATATTATGGGGTTTTGAACTTGGGAACACTTGGAATAAATTCACACAATTAACCACTAGGCTATTTAATCCATTGTGTCATGAATTAGCACAAATAAATAAATAAAATATAGGGTGTGACAACCTTAGTAATTTACTATCATTGCGAATTAATGTACGATAGATTGTTTCCAGAAAATTCATGCATGAAGATCCACACTTGGAGAATTTTTACATGCGGATTTACACATAAAGTCTTATATACATGGACTCGAGCTTGGCGAATACATACTTACAAACCATACTTACGAACCTTTATATACAGAATCATAATCACAGCTCATATATGCGGGTTCATACTCATAAACTCATTTGTAAATGGTAGTCAATGCTAGACTCTTGTTTGGAGGATAGTCATGGCGGATTCTCAATGTAAAGATAGTCCTCGGCAAACTCTTACATGAAAGAAGATCCCTGCAAATTTTGGCTTGAGAAAAATAATTTATACGAACTCTCGTAGCTTGAACATAAGGACAAGCCCATGCGATCTCTTGCTTGAAATATAGTCTATATTGACTCTTGTGAATGATAGTCTCCTTGAACTCTTAAAGCTTGAAATATGAATATAAGATCAGCAGACTGCTATAGCTTGATTCATAGGATAATCTAGTGGACTTTCATACATACGGATTCAAATAGAAAATCCATGAATGCAGACTCATATATGGCGGACTCATACATGTGAATCCATATAGATATGGATTCTTATATGCAAACTATTCCATGGACTTCGTATGGTGGAATTCCACGTATAACTTTGTCATGAAGCTTTGAGAATAAGTTCAGTGACTTGTCGTAACTTAAAACATGAGATAATTCCAGCAGATTGCCTTATCTTGCATGTGCCCATGGCCATGGAGCTTACTCACATATATGAGGTTTAAGCCTTAGACTCTGCAGGGTCTTATACTTGAGAGAACCCACGTAAGGTTATCATAGACGTGTGTGCATATATCTTCGTACAATCCAATTGATCCTTCATAAAGCCAAATATCATGCGCATACATTCTTCATACAACCTGTCCGAACTTCCGTAAAACTAATTAACATGTGGCATAGAGTGCACAACATGACATTTCATCTTTCATCTTCCCTTACATCCCTCCATACTTCACATACAATTCATTTTCATGATTGACATATAGCAAGCATTCAACTAAACATACTGTGAATAACACAACACAGATCATACTAAACACATCATTTATCAGACCATATTAATGATAACCCCTTCATTAATTACTTTACCAATAACAGTTCATCAAAACAACAACTTATATATTCAACCAGACATGGATCTATAAATCAACACTTTGTATCTTCAATAGTAAAAAAAAAATCTCATAATAATTCTTCTCCTCATCATCAGTAGAACATCAAATCAAACATACCACAACAACACAGTACTGATATACATAAACAAGCACTGAGGATTTTGAGTTCAGAAACTCAGCAACAAAATACCTAAAAGTTGATACCGACTACATCTGCTTAATTTTACGCTTACCGCTTAAGCCTCATCTTTCTTAGTTACCTAAGAATAACCATATCAAAATCAAAAGAGAGGCATACACATGTAAGAAAACATTGATTCATTTGCATGCAAAGAACTTTAAAGGTTAACTATGACCTTAATCATCATAGTACAAATTTAATGAATTAATTGAAATCCTTAATTTTCTCCCCCTTTTCCTCAATCAAAAGATAAAGAAGGGTTAAAAAGATTACCAGTTTACTAAAGTCTCAATTTCATAAGCTAATACGTAAATTTCTTCCCCATGGAGATTGCTCCTTAACTTGTCTCATTTACCAACCAGAGAAGAAGATAGAAGAAAGATAATGAATACAAAAATGAGAAAGTGCTTTAAGAATAATGACATTCATCTTTTATATAACCTTCCTACACTCATTCACCAAAACCAAATCATTAGCATCACAAGTAATGTTCCTCGTCATAATGTTTCCCACTAAAAAATTACCCAGTTCTAATGTAACGAGACTAATAGTTGAAGTCTAAGCAATTTCCAATGAAAATGAAGAGATCTTAGTAAGTTATGTCAATAAAAAAAATTGAAACTGAAATGAATAGTTGTTGACAATAGTTTTGGAATGTTGAAATAATGAAAGGAAAAGTGGATCTTGAATAAATTTGTCAAGAAATATAGACATGAAATAGATTAACTAAAATAGAAATACACAATTCAAGTAAAATTAAATTGAGGAAGTTTTTGGACCAGTAGCCCATACATCTAAACGTATAAAACTAATGGGATACAAATGAGTAAGTTTTGTGAAAATGAAATAAAAAAAAAATTAAGTTTTTTGTTCAGTCTTGGCATTGATTATGAAAATATTTTCTTTTGTGTTGAATGCAATAACCTGTAAATATCTTATTAGTGTGGTAGTTAGTGAAAGATTTTATATGTGACTTATGATTGTTGTTATAAATTTTAGATGAATCACTATATAGTGAAGTTTATATTAAAATCCTTAAAGGATTTAGAATACTAGAAACACATATAATTTTTTGGAAAATTATTCAATCACTACAGCAAAATAGGTTTTTAGCGACGTTTTTAGTGGCGTCTGAATGAAAAACGCCGCTAAAGAATGAGCATTAGCGGCGCTTTTTAAAAAAAGCCGCAAAACTTATGCTCAACGCTGTCGTTTTAGCTGAGCTTCAGCAGCTTTAGCGGCATTTTTTGAAAAGCGCCCAAAATATTTAACACAACGCCGTCGTTTTGAATTGAGCCTTTAGTGGCTTTAGCAGCACTTTTTAAAAACGCCGCTAAAGATCAAGTATTAGCGGCGCTTTTTTAAAAACGCCGCTATATATACACCTTTAGCGACGTTCCGCAAAAGAATTTTGCAAAGCGCCGTCGTTTTGTATTGAGCTTTTATTGGCTTTAGCGGCGCTTTTTAAAAAATGCCGCTAATGCTCAATCTTTAGAAATTTTGCAAAACTTTTTGTATTGAGCTTTTAGTGGAAAACGCCACAAAAAAGGAAAAAAATTAAAATACTATTATTTAAAATAATTTTAAAGATTTTTGGTATATGACTAATTGTTTTTTAATTTATATGTTAAATATTTTCTTATATAATTGTAAAAGAGATAGTATTAATTTTAAAATATTGAATTAATTATCATTATAGTTTAGGGTTTACGGTATATGCTTAAGGGTTTAATATTTATGAGTTACTATTTTAAGGTTTATGAATTATGTGTTTAGGGATTATGGTTTAAGGGCAGTTTAAGGGTTGGGGTTTAAGGTTTAGGTGTTAAGGGTTAAGGGTTAGGGGTTTAGGGTTTAGGGTTTAAGGTTTATATTTTAGGATTTATGGTTTACGGGTTAAGAATTAGGAGTTTAGGGTTTAGATTAATTAGTGTTTTTAATTTATATGATAAATATTTTCTTATATAATTATAAAAGAGATAGTATTAATTTTAAAATATTGAATTAATTATCACTCTAGTTTAGGTTTTATGGTTTAGGGTTTAATTTTTAGTGTTTAGGGATAAATATGGGGATCAGGGTGCAATTGTATATATGAACTTTAATTTGATCTAGTTCTTGTAAATTATTAACACAATTATTGATATAACATCATTTTATGTTTATATATTGCATACATAAATATTTATATTTATTCAATATAAAAATATATTGATGTATTTATTTTTTAAAATGTCTATGATTAAATCAAAAATAAAAAACTTAAAAATTTAATATTTAAAATTAAAATTTTAGTCCATATTTCAGTTAAAAAGTTTAATATTCAAAATTAAAAAAAATCCAAAAAATGATATCTCAACACAAAAATTTTGAAAGAAAAAAATAGGTTAAAAATAAAAAAAATTAAATTTGAGCAATAGTGGCGTTTTTGGGTAAAACGCTACAAAAAGTTGAGCTATAATAGCGTTTTTGGTAAAAAAACACTGTAAAAAGTTGAGCTATAATAGCGTTTTTGGTAAAAACGCCACAAAAAATCTGAGATTTACTGGGTTTTTTTAGAAAACGCGGCAAAAGGCCATTATTTTTTATAAAAAAAGGCAAAATCCCTCTCACTCCCAAAAATTATTTTTTGGTTACCCGCCCGTTAACCAAATCCCCCAAATTTCCTTTTTGCTTTTCAGTTCACTGCACTGAATTCACCCACTATAGCTACTTATTTTCTCTCGATCTCTCGATCTGTTAGGGTTTTTGAGAAACAAATGGAAGTTGAAGAGAAAGAGAACGAGGAAGAAGAAGAAGAAGAAGAAGAAGAAGAAGAAGAAGAAGAAGAAGAAGAAGAAGAAGAGGGGAGGAGTAAGAAGAAGAGAGTGAAGATTAAAGGACTAAAAAGGTCAAAGGTAGTAGTAGAAAGGGGAGTTCTAGGAAATCTGGTTGAGATTCGGCTGAGAAGAAATAGCCAGTGACGCCTAGTAGTGAGAGGCCTACAAGGGAAAGGAAAGTCGTAGAAAGGTATTCAGCTCCTTCTGTTGCAAGGTCTTCCTCGTTTAAAACTGTCAATTGAAAAGGTATGCTTTCTTTTCTGGGGTTAAGGCATGGGTTCATCGTCTGCACCACTTCCGTCCAACGATGGTACTGCCATTGATCAAGGAATTGCTTACATTCTCCTTTTACTTGCTCTAGCGATTGCCTATCTCATCCATTGATGATCTTTTTTTATATTTTATTTTTATTGGTATATGAGTTATAAATAATTTTTTTATGTATTTTCTCCATATATCTAGTGAGAGAAATTGCAGCAATTTTGTATTTTTCTTCTCTTCTATCTCTGTGTTGTAAATCTATGCAGCAAATAAATCTAGCTGAGAATTTGAGATCACATAATCATTTTACTATATATTTTTTTGCTTCTTGTGGAATTTGGAATATATTTAGATTCATATGACCAAATCGATAGATCAAAACGTTATTAGTTTTCTTTTTTTCAAGGGTTTGGAGGAAGATTAGTATTGCTTCAATTTTTTTTTTTTGAAATTATTGGGTTGACTTTCAATTGTATAATATTTGACTCTCAAGATTCTCTTGGATGATAGACAGATTCATGTGATACTTTTTCTTTGAAATAGTATTGTTCATGGTCATTGAAATTTGTTGTTACTGCATGGCCTGCACTATTTATTTCTGATGCTGTAACTCGTTTCAGTGGCACTCAAGTTGTCAAAGAAAGCAAATGTGATTGAGGGTTATATTGTCTTGTTGTTCCATGATGTGTTTTTTATGTACTTACTGTATTACAGGAAAAATGGTGCATAACACAGGATAAGGGGATTAATGGTGCAAATGGTGAAGCTCGAACGCGCAGTACAGGTAAAAAACCATTGCTTCTGAAATTGAGGTTATGGAAAGAAACTAAACTCGTAATAAATAACATAAAAATTGGATAATTTTCCTATTTGATCTTCCTTATTAAGGTGTTATTTCCTTCATTGAACTCAATCATAAATTCATGATCTAGGCTCAACAGTTAGAACTTCAGGGCCATCAGCAGGTTCAAGTTCAAATACAACTTCTCTGCGCTGGGACCGGCACACAAGACAATTTTCTGTCAATGCCTGAGTATACTACCCCCCACCGTCCCATTTTTTTCTCCCACATGAACATATTTGTATATTAGCAGATGATTCTTGCCTTCTTATCCCTCTTTTTTATTTTTAAATGAGTAAAGAGTGCATTTTATTTCCCTCTTTATTCTTGCATCTGCCATAGAGAGACCACCTTGTTGAGGAGCTGATTGGCTGTTAATGTATAATTAAATTTATAAGATGTAATGTTTAGCCAGTTGCTAGTCTTGTAACTTGGGCCATTTTTGACTTCATGTACATATTCTTGTTAGATTCTTTTTTCCTTACTTTTGTTTTTTATCTTGCAGGTGTTTATTGTGTTGAACCTATTCTATATGTTATGCAAAGGCCAAGAGCATGGACTTTACAAGCTGTTCAAGTGTATTTTCAATCAGTAATTGCAACCAAAGATTTTATCTACTTTATCTACTGCCTTACATTTGTCACTTCACATCTTTGCCTTAAATGTAAACATTCTTCTTTGTTCATCATTCACCACCCAACTTTCTCTCTTTTTATTTTATTTTATCATCTTTGTTCATCTTATTAACATCACAATCTCAGTTGCTCAACTCTCACAACCTTTTGCCTCTCTATAAGGTACAACGATTTTGTATGCTTTTCCTCTCCATTTGATTATCATTTTCGTAAAAAAAATAAATATAAATCACCAAAAATTTCTTTTTAACTAAAAATTGCAGGATCTTTCTTCGTTTCTTATTTTTGAGATGTGTGTATGCTTGTGTCTTGAGGAATATGTTGCTTATTTTGTACTTTTGCTAGTAGAACTAAAGCAATATATTCTCATTTGTTTGTAGTTTTCTCTTTCCAATCTTGCTTACCCTCTTGAGTGTGTTTGCAGATTGTCAAACTTTCTTAGTGACTATGCACATTAATGTTCACAACATTTATTAGAGTGTGAGTTCCTCCCATGCCTTTGCTTTTCTTCTTTTAACCTACTTCATAATTGCAAATTCTCCAGTTTTTGCTCTAATATTGCACTATTTGTTTCCAAGATGCTTTATCTTATCCAAAAAATACTTACCATGCATGCAGGATATCTAAATAATGCAAGGACCTATATGCAGCTTTGATGAAAAAGTTTCTTGCTTCAGTTTCTATTGTTGCTCTCCATATTAAAAGGTGTGTAATCATCAACCTTTGAGGGGCCACACAATTCTTTATGTGTTGTACAAGTAGTTTTTGACAAGTTACAATCTTCATCAATCATTACAACCAAATAGCATTTGATAACCAAAGTATGAAACTAAGAAACTAGAATACAGTTAGCCAACTCCAATATAACCATCAAATTCACATACAGTGGGACTTATGCAGGTAGTTTTATGTTGTAATTATATGTCCCTGCTTCCTGAACATCCACTTTAACCAAATGCGATTGTTTGATACAAGAAACCAAGGTTGGAGTCATTGGAGTATGCGGGGCTATGCAATATAAGTTGCATCTTATGATGATGGATAGATAATACAAATATATGTTGAAGGTATGGAATGGAATGTGTATAGTAGCCAACGGTGATTAATTTGAATAATGGATGCGAGTGACAGTGGCAGTGAAAATGTTGTATGCTTCCCTAATCAAGTGAGACGCTTAGAGCTGTATATTGGGTGAGGTCTCTTCTCTCTGGCAGTGCTATAAAGATAAAGAGTGAGAGAGAGCAACAACGAGGTTGTTTGTTGAAACATCAAGGTTCCTATGCTTTGATACTGTATCTATAATGTGCTGGATAGTGTGTACACATTGTCTTGTGATATGAATACATACTATACGTGAGACCAATACCTTGTACTATAATAAATCAATAAAATATATTTTTTTTAATTCTTGAGTTTTTATCTTTTTTTATATAATTAATTGAATATATTTAAATGTCAAGTTTATACACAAGGCCTTAGGACCTTCCTCCATTAGACACGTGTCCATTTCGTTTTTCTTTTTCAGCCATTATAGGGTAATGGTTAAATTCCAATTTTAGTCCATTTACTATGCTACATTTGAGATTTTGTATCCTTGGTTCATAGTTCCCTCTAAGCTTATACATTCCATGACCTCTAGCTTTTCTAATTTGCTGAAATTTTCTATTAAATTTTGTAGGTGGCAATGCAACATTGTACAAACTTTCATGTACTGGCAGGTCTGTAACACTACTTCTTACTTTTCATGTATTTACCTTTTTTGTTAAAAACAGGCTATTTCAATTGTACTTTTTCACAAGAAATTACATAAATATTTATACACATAGTCAGCCTAACTTAGGAAACTTTACACTAGGAAACAGACTAATTCTAGGGATGCTGTACCTAAAAACAGCCTTAAAGTTAGGGATAAAATATTTACAGAATCCTATTTGATATACTCAAATATTCCTTAATTATGAAACTGAAATCTGACACTCCCCCTCAAGCTGAGAAGTGGATATCATCCATTCTTAGCTTGCTTACTAATTTCTAAAACAACTTCCCAAACAATCCTTTGGTAAGTATGTCTGCTAGTTGACCATCAGTGGACACAAATAAAGTGCAAATTAAGCCACTGTCTAATTTTTCCTTTATAAAATGTCTGTCAACCTCAATGTGCTTCGTTTGATCATGTTGAACTGGATTATGTGCAATACTGATAGTAGACTTATTATCGCAATACAACTTCATTGGACCTTCCACTTGATCTTCAAATCTTCCAAAATAATTTTTAGCCATAACAACTCACAAACTCCAAGAGCCATCGCCCTAAATGCAGCTTCTGCACTAGATCTAGCAACAACATTTTGTTTTTTACTTCTCCAAGTCACAAGGTTGTCTCCTAGGAAAGTACAATAGCCCGACGTTGATCTTCTATCAACCATAGATCCTGCATAATCTGCATCAGTATAGGCTTCAAGGGTTAAATTCTCCCCCTTTTTAAATAGGATTCCTTTGCTGGCGTGTGCCCTTTAAATCTTGTAGAATCGATATACGGCTCTAAGATGTGATTCTTTGGGATTGTGCATAAACTGACTTACAACACCTACTGCATAGGCAATATCTGGTCTGGTATGAGACAAGTAAATGAGCTTCCCTACAAGTCTTTGATATGACCTTTTATCAACTGCTGCATCTTCTAGTGCATTTCCAAGTCTGTGGTTCACCTCTATGGGTGTCTCTCTCTGGTTTACACCTTGCAACTTGCCTGCCTCACAACAAATCAACTATGTATTTTTGCTAAGATATGAATATTCCTTTCCGAGAGTGTGCCACTTCAATACCAAGGAAATATTTTAACTTACCGAGCTCTTTGACTTCAAATTCTTTTACTAGGCATTTATTTAAATTCTCCATTCCTTCTAGATCATCACCAGATACTATAATGTCATCAACATAGACTAATAAAGCAATCACTCCCTCAAGATGAGTGTTTTTTAAACAGAGTGTGATCTTCTTGACTCTGTTTATACCCCAACTTGAGCATTACTTTGGTAAATCTTCCAAACCAAGCCCTCGGGGACTGTTTTAGTCCGTACAAAGCCTTTTTTAGTCTGTAAACTACCTATCCTGTATTTGGACCGAATCCTGGAAGAACATCCATATAGACTTCCTCCTCAAGATCACCGTGTAAAAAGGTATTTTTTATGTTAATTTTCTGTAATTTCTAGCCTCGGTTGGCAGCTAATGACAACAATACTCTTACGGTGTTCATCTTTGCAACAGGGGCAAATGTCTCAAGGTAGCCTATTCCATACATTTGAGTGTACACTTTAGCAACCAATCTTGCTTTGTACCTCTCCAAGGAACCATCTGACTTATATTTCATTGTGTACACCCAACGACATCCCACTGGTTTTTCTTCTCTTGGTAATTTTACTAAGTCCTATATCTTATTTTTTTCAAGAGCTTCCATTTCAACTTTCATGGCATTTTTCCAATTCTCATCTTCTAATGCCTCGGATACAGTTTTGGGAATGGGGATAGAATTTAGGCTAGTAAGAAAGGTTTTGTGGTTATGGGACAAGTTTTTGTAAGACATGAATAGGTACAAGGGATGTTTTGTACAGGTTCTAGTCCCCTTTCTAATAGCAATGGGAAAATCATCTAAATTTGCAATATTAGAATTCAATGTAGGTTCAGCAATTACCTCAGGTCGTATAGGAGAAGAAGATGATTGAACTTGCAACGGTGCCTTCTTCCTTGAGTAAACCAGTAAAGGACGAGTAGTGTCTTGAATTCCTCTTGATGATTTGGGTGTATTAGGCTCTATTTCAGGTTGTATAGGGACCATTGTTTCAAGTCGGGCTGGTTGGTTAGTAGGCAAGGACTGAGTGAGAGTGTATGGTTACTGGACAGGAGCTGGAATGTGAGCGTTTGGTTGCTGGACAGGAGCTGGAATGTCAAGAAGAAAGAATTCTTTGTCCTTATCTTCTGTGAATAAGATCTCCCCCTGAAGATAAGGACGATTAAAGAAATTCTCTTGTTCTGCAAAAGTAACATCCGCTGTTACAAAAAAAATTTTGTGGCTGGATGATAGTATTTGTACCCCTTTTGAGTGGAAGAATAACCAAGAAAGACACACTTGACAGCTCATGGATCAAATTTTCCTCTATTTTGAGAATGAACATACAAAGGCAACACAGCCAAATATTTTGGGAGTAAGGTTACTTGAAGTATTGAAATCAGGAAAGAATTTTGCTAGAACTTGCATAGGACTTTAAGATTCAAGGACTTTTGTAGGCAATCTATTTATCAAATGAGTCGCAGTTAAAATAGCATTCCCCCAATATTGTTTAGGGACATTTTTTTGGAACAAAAGGGCTCTTGTAATAGCTAAAATGTGACCATTCTTTCTTTCGGCAACACCATTTTGTTAGGGTGTACACCATTTTGTTGGGGTGTACTAACACAAGATGACTCATGTATAATACCTCTTTCTTGGAAATATGTTGAGAGAAATTGATTGAAATAATCTTTGGCATTGTCTGACCTAAACCTTTTTATTTCAGCTCCAAATTGTGTTTTGATCATGTTGTAAAAGGTTGGAAAGACAGACCTTACATCAGATTTTTGTTTTAAAAGAAATATCCAAGACACACGAGTACAATCATCAATAAAGGATACAAACCCCCTAGCCCCAGAAATATTTGAAATAGTGGATGGCCCTCAAACATCACTATGAATAAGAGTAAAAGGAGTGGATGTTCTTTTATTGCTTACTGGAAAAGAGGTACACTTATGTTTTGCAAGTTTACAGATATCACAATGAAATTTTTCAACAGTCAATCCTTTGAACAATGAAGGAAACATAATTTTAAGGACTCTAAACGATGGATGACCAAGGCGAAGGTGATAGAGCCAAATTTGGTCTTTATTGGTTTAAATAGATTCGGCTATGAAAGATGAAGGTGAGGAATTCAGAGTACTAACTTCTCCACTGGATTCTTTAAGATAGTATAGGCCATTTACTTCCTTAGCATGTCCAATCATCCTCATATTCTGTTCCTGAAAAAGACATCAATTGTGATAGAAAACCACTTTACAGTTAGAGTCTTTGGTATTTCTTTGAATGGACAAAAGATTGGTAAATAGTTTTGGAACATGAAGGACATTTTTAAGAGTAAGGGTTTTGTTTATAACAATATCACCCCGACCACCATCGTGATCACGTAACCATCTGACTCTTTGTATTTTTCTACTACTAGGGCAAGGTGTATATGAAACAAATTTTTGTGAGGAGTGGGTCATGTGGTCCGTAGCTCTTGAGTCAATGACCCAAGAATTTTTGGTGACTCAGATCTCGAGACTTTAGAATCTTGAGAAGAGGATATACAGAAAAAGCCAAACTACAAGTACTTGTTGAAGAAGAATTTTCCAATGATCCCAACAAATTTTTAACTTCAATTTCTTCTTTATTGAATTCAACAGTGATTCCCGAGAATTATTTTTTCCATCCAAATTGCCTTCTCAGTATATGCTTGCCCTTGTCCCTTTGGTTGTCCACCTTTTTTTGAAAAATTTTTGTTTGTTGTTTGTGGCTTCCCATAGAGTTTCCAAAGATCTTTTTTAATGTGACGAGCCTTTTACAAAGAGGTGCACCATGCAGAATCCTGTTAATAGGCTTTGTACTTGTTGGGTTTGAGTTGTTCATAGAAACTTCGAGACATCCCCAGTGTTATTGATCTTGACAGTTTCAATCATTTTTGTTTGAACAAATTCTACAGGCTTGAGGGGCTGGTTGAGTCGGGAAAAAATCGCTGACAAAGAAAAATCCTAGAAATCGGGCTAAAAAGCTCGATACCATGTTAAAAATAGGCTATTTCAATTGTATTTTTCACAAGAAATTACATAAATATTTATACACATAGTCATTAACTTAGGAAACTTTACCCTAGGAAACAGACTAATTCTAGAGGCTGCACTGTAAAAAAAGCATTTAAAGTTAGGGATAAAATATTTACAGAATCCTATTTGATATACTCAAATATTCCTTAATTAGGAAACTAAAATCTAACATTTTTGTTTATTAGTGATTCTTTGGATGGCAATGGCATGATAGGTGGGTTTAGTACCTAGTTTGGTTATTACCAAAAAACTAGTATTGGAGCATATGACTTATCAGTTAGATACTTATTGATCCTTTGGTCTTTGTTTATATATTAATGAATGTGTACTGCTTGTGCTGTATGATTTTTATGCATCTTATTATTCAGGAATTATTTTTTTTTGCCCTGTAAAAAGAAAAAGAGTTGAAATAGAAGTTATTAGTTCTCTCTTTTTCCATTTTTAGTTTTAAATGATTTTGAATATAAAGTTTCTTGAACTTGTTTATATAATTTTCTTTGCATATAAAGATTGGTATTTGATGTTTCTTCTTAGATTGATCTTCAGATATGTCCTTTCCCTTCGTAGTGCTTCTGTCCCCATTTTTCTCTCTTGCATTGTTCGTATCAATGATATGTTCAACTTCATATAGATCATTGAGCTGTTTAAATAATTACAATTGTGATTGTTTGGTGCAGGGTTTTGGTTTTGATTTTAAACCTTATGTCCACCTAATCTATAATGCAATAATGTCCCGCTTGACTAACCAAGATCAAGATCAGGTAAGGAGAGTTTAATTAGTTTTCCCCTTCTGTCATATTTCTTCTGAGATGGATTTAATGTTTTTTTATGTATGGGATATGTTTAGGTCAATTTCCAAAGGTAAAGTCATTGATTATATACATAAATTCTGATTACATGATTAATTACATGATCAATGACTTTTGTTGAAACAAATTTTGATTCTTACTGTCGAAACCATTTTTAAATCGAGTTTTTCGAAAATAGGAATCGACTTTAAGAAAAACGAAAACGGGAGTCGCCACCAATCTTTTTAGGTGTGATTGGATCACCTTTAAAACATTTTGTTTTAAAATCATTAGTTCTGGTCTACGAAAGTCGAGAAAACGGATTCGGGAGTCGGTTACATACAAGGAAGGGTTAGCACCCTCGTAACGCCCAAAATTGGTACCTAATTGATTATCAAAATGTCTTTAATGTCAGAAATTTGAAAATTTTAAGATGCAATCCTCTTTTAATATTTTTGGTTTTGAAAACTAAGGTTCAATTATATCAAATAAATCAAAATATTACATCCAATAAGTTAGGACACAATATTTTTAAGATACTTGACACTAAGTTAGCGCCCTTTTTTTTTAAATCCCCATCTCAAAACAACAAAACGCCATATCTAGTGAGTTAGGACATATTGCTTTGAAATTCCAAAACAGTTGCTCGCGTTTTGAAAACCTTTAAAAACTTAGAAGGGTACTCAACGAGAAAAGTCGCAACCCAATAAGTTAGGGCAGTACTTTTTATCGAAGTTTTCAAATGCAAAGCATTGCCTTTATATTTTTTGAAAAACTTCGGAATTTTGTTTTTAATTAATGCATGAGGAACCACATTATCATTATGGAGTAGAATATTGCAATAATAAGTGAATAAAATATGCATTTAAACAATACAATGGCAATAATAAAAAAATCAATACTAGATACATACATGTTTAAAATTACATAACATCATATATACAAAGATACACATAGCTTATATTGAAGATGGATAAGCAAAACATACAAATATATGTAGTAATAATTAAGAAATGATGCATGGTACACAATTAAAAAGAAATATAATATCAATATACATATTCATAAAATAAAACATTAAATAATAATTGAAAATAACATTTAATACATAATGACATATACAATATAAAATACATAAAAGAATTAGTATATACATAAATATAAAATAAAGTGATTAATTGTTAACCAAATATACTTATAATACAAATAAAAATATGACATTTAACAATAATTTTAAAATAGTATTTAATATACAAGATATAATATATAATACAAAATTTATAAAAGAATAATAATTATATAAAATAAAATATATCGATTTTTTTAAAAAAATTAATATATATAAAATAAATAAATATATAAATAGTATAAAAATTATAAAAAATATCATATAATAAATAAATGAATAATTAATGATGAAACATGTATATAATATAAGTAAAAATAATAATTTACAAATAATAATATAGTGTGTAATATAAGACATAAATAATATAATAGATAATATATAATATACATAACATATAAAAAAATAGTAACATATAATAAATGTTATATAATAAAATATAATATATATATATAGGAAAATAATATATGATAAAGGATTTTAAATGTATGCATGGTATTTTAATAATAATATATGTATAGTTTTTCAAAAATAAATAAATTGTATATATATAAAAAAATAAAAATAAAAAGAAAGGGCTAAAATTTAATTTAAATAAAATTATAAAGCTAATTTGTAAAATAGTAAAAATTCTGGGCCTGATTTGAAATGTGCGTTAAATTCAGAGGACTCACTGGGCAATTTGCCCTAATCCCAAAACGACACTGTTTCCCTTAATGTGGTTTTAAAACACTGTGAGGGTTAAATTGAAACGGAATTGAAACATTAGGGCCAAATTACAAATAAATATTAATGAAATTATGAATAAAAAAAAGAGGACCAAATGAGCAATTATCCCAATTCTCAAAAGCACGCGGATCCTCCCCGGGTAATCGGGTAAACACGCGGATCCTGGGGCTTCAAAACATCGTCGTTTTAAGCTTATCAGACTAAGCTAAAACGGTGTCGTTTTGTTAGGGCTATATAAACCAAAACTAAAGCCTAAAATCATTTGAAACTTCGTTTTAAGAAAAAAAAAACACAAAAAATCCTCTGAAGAGGACTAGGGGCCGGTCATCAGAGTTCTGTGGAGTCTCCGTCCATTGGTTCCCACGCGCCCACGTGTCGCCACGCACGGTGGTCAGAGGGTTAAAAACCCTTCCCTTTTCAAGCGTAATACAGGTAACTCTCTTTCCTTTCTAAACCTCAACAATTTTTGCTTAGAACGATTTATATATGCATGATAAAATAAGAAAAAAGTACACGATTAAATCACCTTTTAGAAACTATTTGTACTTCTCTGAACGAATATATGTAAGTATATTTCTATTCTGTCAAAAATCTGGTCCCTTTACATTGTTTTGATTCGGGCTTTTATAGCCATCGTTGCTATTACATAGACTCGGAAAGAAATCTTTTTATCTCTTTCCATATTTGGTTTTGTTTGCTGCTGTGGCTCTTTCCTTCTTTTGCAGGTGCTCGCGAGGATCTCGGTGATTTTAGGACTACTGGGATTGATGGAGGCCTGAAATCTGGTGGTGAGGCGCTGATTTCGGAGGCAGTACCTTGAATGGTGGCCTCGATTCGAGAGCTGGACAGACGGAAACCGAAGGGTCATTTGGCTTCTGAAACCTTCTGTTTGCGGCGCGAGGAGGAAAGGGGCTAAGGTTGGAAACCCTAACTGGTAACTTTAAGTTTTGGGCCTCTGTTATTTGGGTCTGGTTTGGGTGTAACGGGTCTATTGGGTAGTGGTAGTTTACTGGGCTGTAACCGAGCATAAAATCTTAGGCTAATTTAGGTCACATGAATCACGGGTTTTGGGCTTATCAGGCTTTGAGGCCTATTTATTTGTAAATGGACTTTAATGGACCTTTTAAATAAATAAATAATTATTTATTTAACTATTTTATTCTTTTTTAGCCCCGGTCAAATTTGGGCTACTACACTTGCTTTATGGTGGCATTATTAAAAATTTATCTTTCCATATCATAATTCAAAGAGATCAGATAGTGTGCTTTGACATATGTGACTTTGAGGGTCGTTTAGATTTCCTCACAGGCCTGACTTTGGCTTATAGGTGCATACTTTGGCTTTCTGTTCCGGTGTTTTGGATTCTCTGGCGATTGAATTGAAAGCATCAAAGGACTTTTCTAAGTTATATGCAGGCATTGCAATACTTTGGCTTCATCTAAGCTTGAACCAGCCCTCTGTTGTATATTGTTTCTACTTCTTTTCTGATCCTTTTCCTTTGATTAATGAGAGGTGATGATAATTTTGCATTCCTTTCTCACCAGGATGAATTTTGTTTTAGAAATTGTAATACTTTGTGAGTGTGTTTGTGTTTTTTTTTTATGTATTAAATTACATATTGAATCAATGTTTATGTATTAAATTTAAATTCATTAATTTTATATTTAGTTTTGAATTTTAAATTTTAATAGAAAATTTAATTTAATTAATTTTTTTATTTATCCTTAAAAGTATATAGTTTAAAGTTCAAATTCAAAAATTAAACATAATATAATATTTATCATAGAAATAAATATTATTTAATTAAAAAAAATATTCTTTTAAAGGTTATTTCTTTAGCGGCATTTGTGAAAAAAGCGCCGTTAAAGGTCTGTTTTATAGCGGCGTTTGCAGGGAAAGCGCCGCTAAAGGTCATGGTCTTTAGCGGCGTTTGCGGGGAAAGTGTCGCTAAAGATCATGGTTTTTAGCAGCGTTTTCGTGAAAAGCGCCGCTAAAAGTCATGGTCTTTAGCGGCGTTTTTTTAAATAAACGCCGTGAAATTTTGCGGCGTTTGCTATAGCAGCGTTTTTTACGGCGCTTGTGAAAACGCCACTAAAAATCTATTCTCCTGTAGTGAATATCACTACAACATAACAGGTTTTTAACGGCGTTTTTGGTGGCGTTTGGACAAAAAACGCCATAAAAGTTATACATTAGCGGCGTTAATAGGAAAATGCCGCCAAAGGTTAGAGCTATAGCGGCGTCTTTACAAACGCCGCAAAAGATCTAGCATTAGCGGCGTTTATATTTTAAGATTTAATGTTTAAGGTTTAAAGTCTATGGTTTTAGGGTTTATGGTTTAATATTTAGTATTTTAGATTTAAGGTTTAGTGTTTTAAGATCTATGGTTTATGGTTTGTGATTTGAGGTTTAGAGCATTATAATTAGGTTCTTAGTGTTTATGGTTTTAAGGGTCAGGGTATTAGGGTTTAAGGGTTAGGGATTTTGATAAAAGTGACAGAAAAGTTATTTTAAGGTTTAGGTAAGCAATAAGATTATTTTTTAATTACTTTTGTACCTTGTAATATATATATAGGGTTTACAGTTTAGGGTTAATGGGTTAAGATGTATATTTTAGGGTTTAGGATTTAAGGTACATATGGTTTAAGATTTAGGATCTAGGGTCTAGGGTTTAGGCTTTAGAGATAAAATTTGAGAAGTTAAATTTTATCAAAATCAATTTGGAGAAATTCTATCAGCTGCACAAAAAATTAAATTCATGGACACAAACTCTTCGTAAGGAAGTTTGGTTTCATTGTTTTAAATTATTTTCGTACATAATTATAAAATTTTACAAATTAAATTGTTAGAAACAAAACAAAATTATTTTAAAGGAATTTAATAAATAATTAAACTAAAAAATTATTACTATCGAATGTATTAACGGCGTTTTAGTCTAAAACGCCGCAAAAAAACATATTACTTTAAACAAAACGGCGTAGTTTATCTAGAGGCATTAGCGACACTTGGTAGAAAACACTGCAAAAAATGATTTACTTTAAATAAAACAACGTCGTTTTAAGATGCATCTTTAGTGGCTTTAGCGGCGCTTTCTAGAAAACGCCACAATAGATCGACTATTAGTGGCGCATTTGAATGAAAAAAACGTCTCAAAAATAATTTCATTTAATTAAAACGGTGCCGTTTTGGGTAGGTCATTAGATCGACCGTTAGTGGCGCTTTTGAAAAAACGCCTCAAAAAGTATTTTACTTTAATTGAAATGTCGCCGTTTTTGGTAGGGCATTAGCAACGCTTTTTAAAAAACATCGCAAAAAACATTTTACTTTAACGAAAATGCCGTTGTTTAATTGGAGCTTTAGGGGGATTACTAGCGTTATCTTATAAACGCCGCAATAGATCGACTGTAGCGGCACTTTTCAAAAACGCCACAAACGGTCAAATTTTTTGTACCAAAATGGCGTCATTTTCCTTTCTTACATTTTCCCTTTTGTCATACCCGATACTTAGCCATTTCCCCCATCCCCAATAGATTTCCCCCAATTCACTACATTTCCCCTAATCCCTAAATTTTCCCCAAAATCCCTAGCCATCTGCCGCTGAAGACGTCGACCCGACCACCTAGTCATCGCTGTCCGCTGTCCTCTCTGCTGCGTCACCGTCACTGTCGCTCTTTGCTACCGCAACCATAGGTAAATTTCGCCCTCCGTAGCTTATTTCAAGTCTGTAAAAAAATGAATTTCAGTGTTGTATTTTTCTAATTCAAAGAAAGGAGAGGTATTACGTACTTTCAAACTCGTATAATTATAGTATTTACTATATAAGTAATAATGATTTCATAATGTAGGATCGTGAGCGCGTTGGAGCTACAAGTAGGCAAAAACAAAAATTCACGCATACAGCTAGGTCAAAAAGTTTTGCTTGTATAGCTGAGGACGAGGTATTTTGAATTTATTAATTGTGTCAAATATTAATTAATCACTATTAAATAATATTTTTACTACTATATTGTAGGAACAATTGTCTGGTCAAAAAGTTGGACCCCTTCAGCTTTTTGACATTACACATAGAAAGAAATATGGATCTCCTATGACTACTGAAGCTGTGAAAATTATGGTATATTTACTTAATAAAATTTGAATTATTTTAAATATTTATAATGTTTAATTATAATGGTTTAATTCGTCGTTTGTATTGCAAATAATGTTGTGTTGCATTTGTTTATTTTATATATTTCGTTTCTAACTTTTTGATTGATTTATTAGGAGAAACTAAATGATAAAAATGTGGAGTATGAAGCGATTGCTTCGAGTGATAGCTCTGTTAATCTTGACGACATTGATAACCGAATAATTACTGAAGTTTTGGGTCCTGAAAGGTATGGTCTGGTTCGATTTCAAGAACCGTTTGTTAATCCAACCCAATATTTTGGATCCAGCTCGCAACAATATATGCCTTTGAGGAGTCAAGCTCAAGCTGAAGTTCAGAGGTTAAAAGACCAGATGGCTCAGATGTAAGTGAGCACAGTTGAGCAAATTGCTCAACTTAAAGCGAAGGCAACATCGAGAGAAGCAGATGTTCAAAGAAAATATGAAAAATTCCAGCTACAACTTAGAGCGGAGGCAGCAGCAAGGGAAACAGAGCAGAGCAGAAAATACGACGCACTCCAGCTACAGCTTCAGAATATGATGAAGAAGTTTTAGCAGTCGTAGAATTAGCCATCTTAGACTTTTGTTTTCTTATTGTAAGAATATTTTAACATTATAACTTTTAACTTATTGTAAGAATATTTTATTATTTTATTTATTAATTTAGATCTTATATCTTTTGTCGGATTTGATCATTTAGATTTGCTATTTTTGGTTGGCTTTGTATTTGCTGGTTGAATTTGTATTTTCTGTTTTTGGTTGTTACAGGAAGGGTTGTATATGAATTAAAATGTGTAGTGAAAGCGCCACTAAAGGTCATGTCCTATAGTGGCGTTTGTTGGGAAAGTGCTGCTAAATGTCACAATCTATAGCGGCGTTTGTAGAGGAAGCGCCGCTAAATGTCACGATCTATAGCGACATTTGTAGAGGAAGCGCCACTAAGGGTCACGTTCTATAGCCGCGTTTGTAGTAAAACCGCCGTTAAAGGTCACGTTCTATAGTTGCGTTTATAGTAGAAGCGTCACTAAACGTCACGTTCTATAGTGGCGTTTGTAGTAGAAGTGCTGCTAAATGTCATGTTCTATAGCGGCGTTTTTCAAATAAACGCTGCAAAATTTAGCGGCGTTTTTTGCGGCACTAATAAAAACGCCACAAATAGTTTTAGCGAGGCTTATAAGCACCGCTATAGGAAAAAAAAAACGCTGCTAAAAATCTGTTTTGCTGTAGTGTATGTTTGTGTAAATATTTATATGGTTTAAAATGATTTAAACATATGTGTTTTATAGAAAGATCATAATGAGAGTTTGCTATGATTATTTCTCACTCATGACTTTTAGAAGAATGATGATATAAAAATTTATTAAATCTCTTCAAATGATCGTTTGCAAAGTTAATATATTCAATATTGAAATATGTAGAATATGAGATATCATATGATGTTGTCATGAGAGGGGGTAAATACATGTTGTATTGTCTTTCATTTATTTGAGGTTTTGTCAGTTTTCTTGGTAAGACTTTTAATGAGGTAGCATGTTATCCATATTATAAATATGTTATTCTTTTTCCTTTATTAAGAATTTTTTCCAACATGATTTTTATCTTAATAAAATTGTAATGAGGCATGTTATCTATAAATGAACATTTAAGGGGGAGTGTTATAAATATTTTATTATTATAAAGTGTATGTCTTTTAGGATAAGAACTTGATGCACTTAGGACTTTAATATCCATTAGGAGCAGAATTTGATTTCGTTTACTTCTTATATTTATAAATATAGACTTTAGATAAGTATTATAAATATTCCTATTAGTGACTAAATACACATTTCTTTTTTTGTTCTTTTATCATTTTATTTTATAACATTCTTTTATTTCTTTTTAGATTTTAGAATATTAAATTCAAATTTAACATAGTATTATGATCCATAAATAAAAATAAGAATAGTTGGTAAATTTCACATTATAAATAGAAATTTATTAAACATATTGATTAATTTACATTTATTTTGAAATAATGTCTTATTATTCAACTAAGATCTAAATAAAACTTTAATTAAATTAAAAAAAAAACCCAGACTAAAGCCCATAAACCCTTAGCCTATGCATAGAGCTGTGCCCTAGTTTCTTTTCTTTCCAGCGGTGGGTTTTTATTTTCCTCTTTTTCCACCCTTTCGAACTTTTTCTTCTTTTCCAGTGCTTTTCTTCGGATCGGCCACATATCCTGTGTCCTTACCCGCGTCGACAAGGGTGTGGCCTTCGTTCAGGCGAGTCCGAGCAACAGATTCTAATATTTTAGTTTGTAATTTGTCCTTATTTCCTTGATTAATGGCATTCTTATATCATCGTTTTCTGAAATCTTTCTGATTTTGAAATTGCAGATGGTGTAAGAG